>CAWUFW010002172.1:0-1200000 GCA_963921515.1 Calotriton arnoldi
CACATTGCAGGGATAACTCAGTGGGTTGCATAACATAGACACGAATGGTGTCTAATTTAGCCGCACACAGCTAACCTAAGATTACGTAGAACAAGTGTATAGCGAGAATGGGATTTTCAAATCTAACAGTAGGCTTCTCAGGCATACCAGTTATGAGCCCCATCTCCAAGCCACTGGCTTTGACTATAGGTCCTTTCACAGTGGATTCGCCCTTCTTATTGACCTCTAATTGTGGGGAGAATTTAATGGGTTTGGACTTGTTGAAGAGGTTACATGCCACTATGTCGTGCTCCCCGGATGGTGTCTACATGACACTTGGACCCAGAGTAGTGAATTCCAAGCAGTGTTTTTCGAAGGATGAGTCCCTACCTGCGGAGTTTAAGGAGGTGCCTTCAACATTATGGGCCACAGGTGACACTGATGTGGGTCTGTTGCACATTCCCCCAGTCTCTATTAGAGTGAAAAAGAATGCAGTTCTGCCCTGTCTTCCCCAGTATAAAATACCTAAGGCTGGAGAACAGGCACTGTTGCAGATTATACAGGATTTGATTGAGTCTGGAGTGGTGGAAGAGACAAATGCGGATGTGTGCAACAGCCCTATTCTCCCCATATTGAAGAGGGCACCCTCAGGCTCCCCCGATGATCACCCCGATGTCTATCGTTTCGTTATCGACCTGCGCGAGGTGAATAAGATCGTGATCCCCCAGTTCCCGGTTGTTCCAGATATCACTGCCCTTTTGACAATGATCCCGTCCTCCGCCACATATTTCTCTGTCGTTGATTTAAAGAACGCCTTTTTCAGTATACACATACCCCCCAAAGCAGGTACCTTTTTGCTTCTGGCAGAAGCTTTAGATTCTGTCGGGCTCCTCAGGGCTATACTGAAAGTCCCAGTATCTACAGTCAAGCTCTGAAGGCACATTTGGACTCCCTGGTCCTTCCCTCAGGGAATGTCCTACTGCAATATGTGGACGAATTGCTAATTGCTTCTGATACGAAAGAGGGCTGCACAGATGCAAAGGTTAAATTATTACTGCATTTGGCAAACAAAGGACATAAGGTGTCCCTTTCAAAATGTCAATATTGTCGACAGGAGGTCACCTATTTAGGTCACCTACTGTCGAAGGAGGGAAGGAGACTAACACCTGAGCGCATTGCGGCTATTATTAAGATGCCCATCCCTAAGACGCAGAGGGATGAGCGGGCCATCAGAGGCATCACCTCGTATTGTTGCCACTGGATCCCGAATTTTGCTTTACTAACAAAGCCCCTGCTGTTCCTAACTACAAAAGATGTGCATGAACCCCTCCCTTGGATGCATGATTGCCAGCTTGCTTATGAACAGCTAAAGGCAGCTCTTTGCTCTGCACCTGTGCTTGGTACTCCTGATTACCAGAAGCCATTCGTGCTGTACGTTCACGAAATGGCTGGTTGCGCGCTTTCTGTCTTAACACAGGCTTTTGATGGTAAGCAAAGACCATGTGCGTACTTCTCTGCTTTGCTTGATAATGTTTCCAGAGCTCTCCCGAGCTGCCTGAGAGCTGCCGCGGCCATGGCCGTCTCTATCAGGCAATCGGCAGGGCTCGTCCTTGATACTGATCTCATAGTTATGGTCCCGCATGCTGTGGACACGCTTCTGAATAGAACCAAGACACAGCACCTTACTAGTGCACGTCTGACCGGCTATGAATTGATCCTGTTTGCACCAGACGTCACCATCAAAAGATGTACCACTCTGAACTCAGCCACGTTACTACCCCTCCCTTCAGAGAGCGACGAGGCGGATGTGCATGATTGCATTTTCCGTATGGAGGAAGAGACAAAGGGATGGGTAGACTTGAGTGATGTTGCCTTATCTGAACCCCAAGGGGAACTATATGTCGATGGCTCTTGTTTTAAATTACTGGATGGTACGACAACTGCTGCTTATGCCATCACCACCTTACGCACTGTAGTTGAGACGTCACGGGTTCCCTACAAGTCAGCGCAAGCAGCGGAGTTAGTGGCCCTTATCCGGGCCTGTGAGCTGAGTGATGGACTGGCTGTGAATATCTACACTGACAGCCAGTATGCCTTTAGAGTGGCTCATAATTACGGGCGGCTCTGGGCAGAGAGGGGGTTTCTAACATCACATGGTTCAAAGATACAGAATGGCCCCTTGATCCACAGACTCTTGTCGTCTCTGGCACTCCCTGGGAAATTGGCAGTGATAAAGTGTAGTGCACACAGGGCAATAACTGATGATGTTGGGAGGGGAAATGCATTTGCAGATCAGACAGCCAAGGAGACAGCGCAATCTAAGATGAAGAGAATGTTTGTGGCAGGACAAGCGAGGTGGGTGCCTGACAATGGAATGTTTGAAGACACACTGGACAGTGTGTAAGAGATTCAGAGTGAGGCCACAATGGAGGAGTTGGCAATATGGTAGGAGAGTACGGCACAGTTGGATGAGGATGGATGTTGGACGGATTTGTCTGGCAAAAAGAGATGGATGTTGCCCGATGCGTATGTTCTCCCTGTGGTTACTATGGCACACGGACCCGCACACATTAGTGCGAAAGGGATCTGTAAGTTACTAGATCCTGTGTGGCGGAACGACAACATTCCCAAAGTTGCAGCGCACTTAGTGAAATATTGCATGGTTTGTTTAATGCACAATCCTGGGAAAGGTACCCCCACTCCTGTTGGCAGTTTCGCACCGCCTTCCTTCCCTTTCGAGGTTCTCCAGATGGATTACGTTGAAATGGAACGAGTCAATAACTTGAAATATGTGCTGGTGGTTGTCTGTGCATTCAGCAAATGGGTTGAGGCTTACCCCACCAAAGAGAATACTGCCCTAGCGATGGCAAAGGTGCTCTTAAAAGAGTTCTTCCCGTGCTTTGAGATGCCCTGCTTGATCTGGAGTGATAACGGCAGTCACTTTAATGCCAAAGTCATCCAGTTAGTGTGCGATGGGTTGCACATCAGACAGAAGTTTCATGCAGCGAACCACCCTCAGTCAGCCGGGCTAGTCAAGAAATATAATGGAATTCTCAAGTTGAAAATGGCTAAGATCAAAGAGAGTACAGGATTAAAGTGGCCAGATGCTCTGCCCCTAGCATTGATGTCCATCAGAGTCACCGCACACTCTCGAACAAGATTTTCCCCCTACGAGGTTGTGTTTGGCCGCCCGGCGAATGTCTGGGGCGTCCGGCGGCCTCGGAAGTATTCTGAGATCGAATACCCCTTGTTGATTGACTATCTTTATGAGTTGACTAAAAATCTATGCTCTATCCATCAACAGGTTGCGGAAGTCTTACAGCCTCATCCGGAGGGACCGGGCCATCAGATACAGCCAGGCGACTGCGCTCTCGTTCGGAATTTCTCACGGAAAAGCAGCTTGGAGCCACGCTGGAAGGGACCTCTGCAGGTCCTTCTGGCCACCAGGACAGCTGTCAAGGTCGACGGTTGGAAGAACTGGATCCACAGTACCCATACTAAAAGGGTTCCTCTCCCGTTGCCCGATGACCAATGGGTTGCAGACGGGATCGGGGATTGTGAAGGAGAGCAAGTACCTTGGTTCATCCCTTTCTCTGACGCCCGCCTCACCTTTGCACCCACGGAAGAAGAAAGTCAGGCTGTGCTGAATGAGGCGGTGCCACCTGAAATAAAGGCCACCCAGGAGTCTCCGTTTGTTGGTCCACCGGTGGTTGAGCCACGTTCCTTTGAGTCTCAATCCATTGATCAATCTGCATCTGACCCCTTGCCTCTTGATCCCCTTGAACCCGACCCTTTGTTTCCCGACCCTGCTGTACCTGGAGCATTGAGGTACAATTTACGCCCCCGCCACAAGACTAATGCACCAGTAGGGACAGTTTAATGATCAGGGATTGATTGTATCTGCTAAAGACCAGGGATGGACTGTATTGCTAAAGGATAGGATGTGTGTACCCTGCCTGTGGTGCGTGAAATAGGCTAGGGGAAAAGAGACTGGTGCAGTTCCCCCTTTCTTTTTCTCTCGGACAGTCACCGATCGGGGCAAATGAACTGTGTTTTCACGAAGAAGATTTTTGCCCTGCTACGTGGGATCAGGATCTGAGCTGGACGAACAGCTCCACCACCGGTGCTCAACAGCGCCAACGCCCGATGAACATTAGATAGATTTTGGTTTTCTTTTTGTGGCTATTCCAGCTTGGTTCCAAGTGTAAGACTTTTCCATTTCATAATAAATGTATCCCTTTGGTCGTCCTATCCACGATGAGGAGCAGCCTTTTGCGGCTCCTCGTCCCGGTCCAGATGGGCCTGTTTGGTCCTCTTGGTCTACTAAGAGTAAGGTAGTGTTTGTAGTAATAATTTTGCTTTCCCTGATATTGGTACTTGGGGTGATGTTTTTCCTTGAAGAGAAATACCCTGTGCACGCCTGGATAAGTACTACGCCTGCCCCCCCTGAGCATATTTTTGTCACCTTAGCACCCCATAAGGAAGAGCACTGAAAGTCTTATAAGGACAATGTTTTTATCCAGACTTTGCACCAAGCCCATGCTGCCTATAATACGACAAAATGTTGGGTGTGTGGTCTGTTACCCTCTGTAACGCACCGAAGCGAGAACTTGCCTTTGTCTTATGTTAATAGTTGTGAGGGGTGGTTCACGTTGCTTAGTATGGTCCATTCGTTACCTCAAGTTGGCACCCTGGAACGTAAAAGTACTAGTTTTCGCACCCTGACAATGAATGTACGTTTCCAACATAGAGTCCCATCTGGTGTTTTCCCTGGCAGTGAGCAGTTTAGCCGGGTGTTTTTGAGTTCCTGTCTCAGGGCCTCAGACCGGGGAAGGAAGGGGAATTGGACAGAGGTGGAAAGGGAAAAGTTATTGCAGTTCAATGCATCAGAGTATTACCAATCCTTCAAAGCCCGCAATGTCACAAAAGATAAGCCCATACCTCTGGCAGTGGTGGATGTAATGGCCCCTTTTTGTGTCCAGGGGACAGGAGACATGGAGGTGGGGGAGAGCCGATGCAACATCACTAGTACACTGAGGGTATCCAAAAGTCCCCCCTTGATTCCGCCGCCTAATGTTTATTTTGTCTGTGGAGCCCGTGGCTATGTGTGGCTCCCTGAGGGTTGGCCTGGGCGATGTTACCTTTCCTACCTCTTGCCCCCGGTATATATAGCCCCTCCCAACTACCACAAGGACCATCGCCTACAGCGTAGAAGTGTTCCAGCCCCCCGAGTTAAAAGATTGATTTGCACAGAAGACATAGACCAGACAGACACTGCCCTGCAACAGTTTACTGACGCAATGAAAGGCATTTTACCCTTCTGGGGCCCTATGGCCAACAGCCTCAATATTAGACGACTCACCAGGGTGGTAGAAGGGGTTATCAATATAACAGCGGGAATATTAACAAATGTTACAGTAGAGGTCCAGGCCACAAGACTTGTTGCCCTTCAGAACAGGATGGTTCTAGACGTTATCTTGGCTGATCGGGGTGAGGCCAGTCGCGTCATTGGTAGTAGCTGCTGCGTTTACATTCCTGATCACGCCCCCAATGTGTACGCTGCCATACTGAAATTGAACAAGATAGCTTCAGAGATACATCAGGAGAATGGTACCTGGTCCCTTACGGGTTGGTTCTGGGGCCTGTTTACTACATGGGGTTGTAAGATTCTCATATTCCTGGTAGCTATAGCAGGCCTTATCCTGATGTGCTGCTTATGTATCCATTGTCTTCCAGCCTGCTATACCTGTTGTGTTTCAATGCTAAAAGTACGTCCCAGGGCACAGAGACCTGACTCAAATGCTAAGGTTATGATGATGCAGGGTATTAAGGGCTTGCTCAACATTGATGAGGGCATTTTTGAGTACTAATTCTGTATGCCGACATTTTATGGTGCTAGCCTTAGTAGACGATATCGCTTGATTAGCAGATGATATATATGAGTGTTTAGTTTTGATGTTTTAGAATTGCAAAGACCCTACCTGATGGCACTAATAAAAATTTAGCTTGCAATGTTAAAAGGAGGGTCTGTTAGATTTGAAATTTCATTTCTGTGTTGCTTAGGCCTGAAATGCTTTTCCCTTGCACTTATAAACTGTGTACTTTCTTATGTTAGCATTGATGGCGCCATTTTTATTCGTGCCATACTGTACTATGACTGAAGATCGAGCTTTCTGTCTCATGGTGCTCGCCTCAGCGGAGCCGCTGCTCCTGCCCCCCCTTCTCTGTGTCTAAACTCAAGGCTGAAATCTTGCTGCCCTAGTCAAATGTATTATTTGTTTTGCATACCTTTGCTGTTGGATATGTTCGTTCCCACATCTTAGAATGGTAGGCCCCAGCCGAGTGGCCTTGGGGTCGAGATAGCCTGTACCCGGCTCTGTAACATGACTCATCCTTGTGTGCCTCCTTTGTTCATCCTGGCCTGAACTGGAATTTTCCAGCCTGGGCGGACCCTTGAAGGTGCAAGTATTGTATAATTGTTAGCCCCGAGTTGGGGGGAGTCAGGCCCTTGGCTGTCCTCCCAGGAGACAGGTCAGACTGGGCTCCGTTGCAGTGCTATTGCTAATAAATAAGTGGTTTGTATTCTCCTCTGTCTGACCGACTCTTCATTATTGGGAAGGCATAGAGGTGGTCCTGAGTGACACGAATGACCCATTTTTCGAGTAATTTCTTTCAATGCCCTGCATTACGTGTGTCAAGGCCACAATGGACACTAATCAGGAGATCCTCTGGTGAACAGGTGCGACCAATTATACCTACTGAGAGTTACCACCACTCACAAACGGTGCCATGGTGAGCATAATAAAAATGGGTACCTCTTGCACTCTGTCTGAGGTTCCCTGCAGCCCTCAATCAAATATCAGAGTGTGCTTGGAGGGAGGGTTTATGTACGGGCACTGAACATGAGCCATGGTTCAAGGTCTAATGGGATGTGGCTAAGGGAGAGCACGGCGCAACAAAGATAGCCAGAGTAATCATAGGGTGGGCTCAGGGAGAGCATAGCGTGGGCGTCTAGGCTGGGGTATCATGGGGTGGGGCTTGTGGGAGCTACTGTGTAGTTGGCTTCAGAGCACTGATACCTAGGTGGAAGTTATTATTCATCCTATGCCACTGTCCCTAACACCAGGGCCTTGTTTTAGTAGTTATGGGTGGTAGAAGTTCTGGACTGTTTCCTTCATTTTGTAAAACACCCAAGAGGTTGAATGTACTGAAAGATGTTGAGTAAAGGCACTAGACAGACCCCTGAGCAAGGAGACTGTTCAGGGAGGGTCAAGGGGACACAGAGAAGACAACACAAAGCTCTAGGCAGGGAGAGGGCGAGGAACCCAGAAAGTGCCATGCAGGCAGGCAGTAATAGGTATACCAAGGGAAGTATGCATGACGGTGTGGAGAACAAATAGAGCACTATATAATGCTTTTTGTGCACAGGGGTCCACTTGGAGGGCCCTGGGCACATAGGGTACACTATTGCAGAAGGACTTAGGCACATGCAGGTGACATGCAGTGCGAATGGTGGGCACCTAAGATTGCCCTATAGATAAAGGTATGGGCGCTCAAAGATCGCTATTAAGAGAGGGCACTGGAATACACCAATGGCACTGGTTATGGAGTGTCCGGGCCCATGGGATGCAAAGCAGAAAAGAACATGAACCTACAGGCTCTATGGAGAGGTTCAAGGGCACCCAGGGGGCTTTTTGCGGTGAATGGCCCGGACTTCCAAAGAGTGTTATATGGTGGGTGCTTGCCTCACAGGTTTCTATTTAAAGGACCTGTGCACATTAAGGTCCCTATGCAGAAGGACCTGAGCACCAAGAGGGCTTTATTTAGGGAGGGTGCTGGGTATTTACTGGCTGCTCTGCAGAAAGCGAACTAGGGAATATAAAGGAGAGTCATATGAAGAAACAGAACAGGGCACACTACAGCTAAGAGAGGGAATTGGTTGGTGGACAAGGCCAGACCGGAACCCAAAAGGAGTCCTGGCAAGCCTGTTCAAAGCAATTACACGCGACAGGAGGCTGTGACTAATTTGGGATAACAGGGGAATGCTTGGCTCATGGCAGACCATCCTGCCATAAAAGCAGACCACTAGCATACAGTCCACTGGGAAAATTACAGAGTGGTAGAATGGCCAGTCCTGAACTGCAGTCCTTCAATAGCCATACATAGATTTACATCTCTGAGTTGTCTTGTAATGTCTGTTTCTGTAGTGGGCATTTTGCCAAAAGCACCATATCTTTGTAAGGTCTGCCTGTATTACTTTGTACATTACTGTCTCTTTCTTTGTGTTTCTGTGAATTATAAACTTCTTTGGAAACTAGTATGGAACACAATGCACTCTCAAACCACTAATGAACGTGTATTCACATAATGGGACTACATTGGAGTCTATTGTGCCTACTGACCTTATGTGGGGCATAGAAGCACTTGCCTTCATGGGTAGCAAGTGACGCCATTCAAGGTGTGTACTGGAAGGGTGTTGTCTTTGTTTTTAGATACTAAGTGTTGCCATGTCATGCATGAAGTGAAGTTATGAGATGCTGCACTTAAAGAGTGTGATGTATAAAGAAGTGTGAGAGATAGGCAAGAAGTTTATGGTTTTCGGTAAGCTGGCAGCTTTGAACAACTGTTCACTTAGTTGGTTACTGCACTGGGTTATCCATTTTGATATATTTTGTTTAAAGCTTATGGTCCTGAGCAGGAATTGGTTGGATGGAGAAATAGTGTGGAGATTTGCTGTAATGGACTTTGTTACCATCATCCAACTTCTGATTATCATTATGATGTGTCAAGAACTGATCATAGTATGTAGCTAGTTGGGGCTTTCCGTAGTTGAGTAAATTAGAGTCCTCCCTCGGTTAGCGGTATGTAGCAGATGTCTTCAATTATTCCATGCCTGATCAGTTGGTATACTTTGTCCAGAACTATGTCTGCTGCAATTGCGAGTGGAGGCAATGCACACTGGTGACATTCTGGCATGGGAGTGCTACTTGTAATGAAGAGGTATGTGTTAAGTGTGATATTACACCGATAAAGGACAATATGTGTATAGGTACCCTCTCTGATTATGGATCAGGATCTACTCTAAATGCACAGCTTCATGCAGTTGTCCTGAGCTGGCAAATGCTCAAATATAATGTACACAAATGTTTAATAAAACTCTTTATGAAACAAGCTAAATACACTTTCCTAAAGAAGCTAAACACAATGTATACAATAAAATTGTATTTATGGAGTACATCAATATAGTGAAACAATCACACACCACAAAAGGTGTTTACATTTGTGTGTTTCTTTCGCTGAAAAACATCTCGTCCACTGAATGTGGTTCGCTTAATTTGGAGTTCTGGAGCAGAAAGGGGGGTGGAATCCAAATGCACTGTGTTAGAGTGCTCTAATGTGATCAATCTAATTTTTCATTGGCTGTGGAGAGGTCTCAGAGTGGCAGCATCAAATGAGCCACTTTGGAAGCCGATTATTTAAGTTCAAATAAATTTTCATTTGCATATCTTTGACACCATCTTTTTATCACCTATCACAGACGAATTTCGACCCCAGTGGATTTTTATTTATTCTGGGGTCTTTGTCAGGATTAGGCCTCTTGAAGTTACAGCATGTGGGTATTTTAAGGCCCCATTTTAATGCAGTAAAGGAAATTAGGAGGATACAGCCGTATTCCTGATCTAGCAGTTATAACTGAGCTGGACCCGGGATGGCCCCAAACAAATATGCTGAATTTGTCCAGGTGTATTTTCCGACAGTGGGGAACATTCAGCTGCGCTCGCTGCTGTTTGCTTTCTGTTGGGAGCAGCAGCATGCATGGGGTAAGATAAGTTTCAAATTTTCACTCCCAGCTCCTCCCAACACAACGGCCTCACTTAAAGTGCCCTGCTTTCACACTTCTGGGACAACGTTTTTGATATTATCCACGAGGCAATGGGGAACCGCCTAGACCGCATCCCGTTAATAGCCATTTTAGGGTATGTGGCGGACGCACCTCCAGGCACAAATCGGCTGTTGGCCATGATGCTCCTCCTAGCTAAACGCCGCATCCCGATGCACTGGGGTTCACATAGGGCACCCAAAGTAAACACTTGGATCCACGACATCACATACTGCCAAGAAATGATGTTGGCATACTGGGACCTAATGCCCATGGCGTCGAGGCCCAAAGACATATGGGCACCATTCGTGGCATGGGCCAACGCCCGTAAAGAGAGGGTAGCTCCCGAGCCCTCACAAGATACGAGCGCATTACTTCCAACCATTGGGTCGCCTCTACCTGGCACTTCACACATTCCATAGAACACTGAAGGGTATGGGACACGCTAACACTGCACACCACGCCCAGGCGATGAGTATAGGCCCCAGGTACAGCTAGTTCAAGGTAGAGAACGGACTCCCCTCTATGTGTAAATATTGCTAATTGTCTGATGCTGTATAAAACTATGTACTGCTACGCACTGCCCCATTTCTGCAATGCTAAAAGTATGTGTATTATTGCCTGTTGGGAGCGAGTTGGCTTTACTCGTTAGCCATCACTCACATTTCTTTGCTATAGCTACGAGGTGCCCTGTGTCTGCTGTGTACTGATTTATGTTGCAAAATCAATAAATAAAGTTAAAAAAAAAAAAAACAAGGGGAAAACATTGTTCATGAATTAAAAATGGAGAATACCAACATATTTCTTACCCTGATTATGGGTCGACGCCCCCCCCCCCCTTTTTGGTAAATTTGAGGAACGATGAATTACAAGTTGAAAAATGCCCAGATGTTTTGAATTGTTTTATTGATTCCTTCAAATTAACGATTTCTTAATGACAAATGTGTATGTCTTGGTTGTTGTCTCTTGATATAGTGTACTTGTGATATTTGTGTAATATTTTTAACTATTGGATCCTCAGATTGTTTTTAAACATATGAATTTGATATAATTGTACAATAGTTTTTTTTTTTTAATGTTTCACGAAACTGATTTCCTAGGGAAAAAAAAAAGTGCCCTGCTTTTGCTGAAGCCTAACACCTAGATGCCAATGTAGTGGAGGGAAACAAGCAGGGCCGGTGCTAGGCATGGGCAGTGTGGGCAGCAGCCCAGGGCCTCGCACTCAGCCTACCAGCATGGGGTGCCGCACCAGTGCAACACACCACTGGTCCTCTTGTACTCCTGCCGATCCAACTGAATGAAAGGTGTCTCCTTGCTAATGGGCCAATGGAAGGTGGGCCCCCTCCCTGGGTCTCTCAGGGATGATGGGAGGCCTAGGGGCGAGAGAAACCTCCTCTTGTCCCAGTTGAAAGGAGACACATTTTGCAGTTTTGTCCTGCAATTAGGCTCCTGTCCGGCTGCCCATTCAGAGACACTGTGGGAGGCCCTTTGTCCTGCACCTTAGCGCCCCTATGGTTTTAACTTTCAGCCCACAAACAATTCTCACACCTTCAGCCTGAGATGAGTTGTAAAAGAGGTGCTTGTAAGTGGCTGAGAGGAGAAGCTGCGGCCCAAGAGGAGTCTGCACAAAGCAGCTTTCGGAAACCTAAATGTGTCACTTATGTAAATTAGAGGGGCCTCACATATTTCCTTTCTGCCCGGGGCCCCAAAAATCCTAGAAATGGCCCTGGAAACAAGTATACCTAGCTTGTTATCACTTCACAAGTGCTTAAAATAAACTGATTTGGAGACAGGTCTTTTCCTTTGTGTAACCCCTGTAGGTAAGAGATATGTATGCACTACAAGAATGTCAGATAGATCTCTCTAAGTGATTACACCAATAACGATGTAATTAGCACTTACTAATTCATTTTATTATTTAATTTATAGTGCTAGTCATCCTCATGTAGGATGTCAGAGAGCTTCACATCATGCACACCTATTATACAGAGACAATGAATCATGCAAGAGTGTAAATCAATGTAAGAAAATGTTACATAACACAATGAACATCCTTCATATTCAACTAGTGGGCTCATTTCTGTATGGATTCTACTGTTTGTTTTAAGTTTTCATTTATTAGTTCTGTAAAAAGACACTCAACAACAGGTTCACTTCAATGGTCTTTTGAGTTAGAGCAAAGAAGATGGTGTTTGCTACCGTGCAGGGATGGTTTGGTGGCCTGATTGTGAGGGCATCTGGACTCTGGACTGCCAGCCTCGGTATTAGGTATTCTGTTACTATTACATCCATGTTGGATTTTTCTTCTTAATGGTTCATATATAAATATTTTTCTTGGTTGTATGATGGAACCCTGCAGGCATTTACCCAGCACGCCTTTACAATGCAGTCAGTAGCTGTCAAGAATCTTGCCACACCTGCATGGGAGCAGAACGACACCTGAACCCAATGCCCCTCTCCGACTTCTCTGGCTCCAATGATAAGCTTGTACGCCAAGATAACTCAAAGGGGGGAAAGAGGTAGGGGACAGAGAAGAGACAACCAAGTCTTCAGTTCTTCTTCTCCCACTCTTCTTGCTCTTTTCTGCTTCCTAGTCTTATCTTCTGGGTCTTGAGCGAGGGCAGAGACTGCAATGAAACATGTAAACTTACTTCTTACTCTTTAACAGCTCTTTCTGCTATTTCTTTTTTTTTAAACATATATGTATTCTTTTACATACCCACTGTTCACTTGGCTATTGCTCATCTTCTTTAGTGTAATCAATATGAGCTCTTGTTTTCTTTATTTATTTAGAGCTGAATAATAATTTAATACATTTATGCAATATATATTATTAGCTTGTATCAATGTTTCTTTTCTTTCTTTTTAGAAACGTCCTCCAGGAAAGGCTGAGATAGTGTATCAGCGTTTCTACTCTCTCTAGTAAGTGTAATGATCATGCAGGAGATTGCGTGTGAGAGAACTAATACCTGCTATACCCTAAAGTGTCTGCCAAAACGAGTTCTAATCGCCTTCAACAGAACGAGTGTAACCAAGCAGTAAAACGTACTTTGCTTGCCTATCTATAATCTCCGTTAATCTTACTGTAAAGTCACACAGGGAATCAGCTCTCGAGTCCGCCTGAAATCAAGCGCTAAACCGCTAAGGACTCTGACTAGAATTTCTCTAAGGTAAATCTGGAATTTGACTGAAGGAAATCCTTACTTCAGTCATGCGCAATCAAGGAACACTCGTTTTCCGATTCCCTGACAGAAAACGATACACTGCGCAGACTCAAGGAACTAACACTTAACGTCGCTCGATCACAATCGTATTCCCTGAATTCCTGACAAGAACGATAATCTGCTCAGACTCAAATAACAAATACTATTAAGTCGCGCAGTCTCACAAAACTAAAGAGAAGCTAATGCGCATTCTCCTAACGAACACACTATGTAAACACGCAACCTCTATCACAAATTTTATTGTCAGGAAAACCTTACTTGGATCTTCAGTAAAGGCAGCATGTCCAAGATGCTTCTTACCGTCGCAACGCACTAATGTGACGGTAAGATGCGACGCCACTACCCTAACTAGACTTTCGCGCCGAGGACTAAATAAATGGGACCTTCTCCTCTAGAATCTCTGGTGAAGTGCAAGATTCTAAAGGAGACTCCCGTGGACATTCCACACCTGCTGCCTGGCTTGAAACACTAGAACGCTATTCTGTGTTTAGCGTCATGGCGGCCATCTTAAATTTCCATTTGCCAAATGCTTGTCTAAAAACCTTTATTCTCTTGGAGCGGAGAGGGGTTTTTAGAGTCACTGAATTGACTGCCTCACTCCGGTGACTTGATCTGGGCCATGTTCTGACAGTAGCCCACGCACAACGTTACCTCACGTTACTTTGCAATGACTTGTTTTGGGGGTGCTGGACTTTGGAATAGTATAAATTACTATTCCAACTCCAGTCAACGCAACAGTAGGGAAGGTGTTGGACTTAAAAATTCAGCACCAGTCCAACAACGCGCCCCCTACAGCAAGTTGTTGTAACAACTTGAATGGTAAAGTAACTCGTGATGATGTTGCATGCGGGGTACAGACTTCATTGTAAAGGCTGGTGACTTGATCTGGGCCATGTTCTGACAGTTCCCCCTCGCAAGGCATATCCTCCGGATCTGGGATTATAAGGAAATTTCTTATGAAAAGCCTTCAAAATTCGAGGCGCATGAACATCAGAATGCAATTCCTAAGATCTTTCTTCTGGTCCGTATACTTTCCAATCTATCAAATAATAAATCTGACCATGGACTAACTTTGAGTCTAACATCTGCTTAACTTCAAACTCGTTTCCCTGTTCAGAGTGTAGTGGTGCTGGGGGTGATGTTTTTCTCAGCTCTACCGCTGTTTTCTTAAGCAATGAAACATGAAAAACCGGGTGAATTTTAGGACTCTTTGGTAGTTTTAATTTATATGTGACTGAATTTAACCTCTTCTCTATTGTGTATGGACCCACAAATCTTGGCTGCAATTTCCTGTTCCCCTTGAGTCTCATATTTTTTGTGTTTAGCCAAACCTCATCCCCAATTTTTAAATCAGGTCCTGTTCTTCTCTTCCTATCTGCATAGAGTTTATAGTTCTCTTTAGCTTTAGTCAAATTCTCCATAGCAGAATTGTGGATTTGAGCCATATGCTGCACTAAGTCCTTGACTGCTGGAACTGAGGCTTCTTGAAAACTCACTGAGAGGTTTGGGTGTCTACCTGTATTCATAAAAAAGGGAGAGTATTAGGTGGAAGAGTTTGTTGCATTATTAAACGCAAATTCAGCTGCCCAAAGATGTTCTGGCCAATCACCTTCCTGATCTAATAAATATAATCCCAAATATTGTTCTAATTCTTGATTGGTTCTCTCAGTTTGACCATCTGTTTCTGGGTGGTAACTAGTGGAGTACCTAGTCTCAATATTTAATTTCTTGGCAAAGGCCCTCCAAAAGTGGGAATTAAATTGGGAACCTCGATTGGAAACCAAAACCTTTGGTATACCATGAGCTCGGACAATATGTTGATTAATTCCTGCGCTAATTTTTTAGCAGTAGGCACCCCTTTTAAAGGGACAAAATGAGCCATTTTACTGTAAGCATCCACACAAACCAGAATGGTATCAAAGCCCTGGCTGGATGGTAGATCCACTATCAAATCTAAGGTGACAGTATGCCAAGGGTGAGGTGGATTGGGTAAGGGTTGTAGCATACCTATTGCTGAGTGTCTATCTGGTTTTCCCCGAGCACACAACTCGCAAGTAACCACATACTGTCGTATGTCCTCAGTCATTTTAGGCCACCAGAATCTACGCTTCACCAACTCTTCAGTTTTCTGTATTTCTTTGTGTCCAGATAGTTGATGCTCATGACATTCTCTCAAAGCCTTATTTTTGCAACTCAAGTGTGGGTAAATACAAGGCTCCTTCATGGTACGGTAAGTTTCCTTGGATTTCTCTCTTAGGGTCTTGTGCAACCCATTCTTCCATTTCAGTTTGATTCATCAATTTCAGGATGGAATCTCCTTGTTCTTCTTGGAGAACAGCACTAATAATCTTCTCCTCCGGGATAATATTTTGTTCCTCAATGTTGTCTTGCAAACCCTCAGTTTCCAATCTGGACAATGCATCTGCTTTTCCATTTTTGCTCCTGAACGATAAGTGATAACAAAGTTGTAATCAGCAAAATATAATGACCATCGTAATTGCCTTGGTGTTAAGGTTTTGGCTGACTTCAAAAACTTTAGATTCCGATGATCGGTAAAGACCGTAACTGTTTGCTTAGCCCCCATGAGATAGTGCCTCCACTCCTTAAAAGCGTCTTTTATTGCCAACAACTCCTTCTCTGTGATGGTGTAGTTTATTTCCGCAGGGGTCAATTTCTGAGATCGGAAAGCCACAGGATGCAGTTGCCCAGTTCACTTGTGCCTTTGGGACAATACCCCTCCTAAAGCCAAATTTGAAGCGTCAGTTTCTACAAAGAAGGGCTCCGTGGGGTCTGCATGCAGTAAAACTGGGGCTGTGGTGAAATCCTTTTTTAGAGAGTTGAAGGCCAATTCTGCAGCTTCTGACCATTCAAAGGTGGTTCCTTTTCTAAGCAGATGTGTCAGGGGAATTAATTTTTTAGAGAAATCCTGAATGAATCTCCTATAGAAATTCGCAAATCCTATGAAGCTTTGGACCTCTTTTACAGATTTAGGTGACTTCCATTCAGTTACCGCTGAAACCTTTTTCTGATCCATTGTTATTCCAGCTGGAGACAAAACAAATCCTAAAAATTCCACGGTGGAGACATTGAAGGCACATTTCTCTAGTTTTACGAATAAACTATTCTCTCTTATTTTTTGCAGAACACTCTTCACATGACCTTCATGTTCTTCTTCTGATCTTGAATAGATTAAGATGTCATCAATATAGATAATGGCTTATTGATCTATATATTCTTTTAACACATTGTTGATGAAATGTTGGAATGCTGCTGGGGCGTTACAGAGGCCATAGGGCATGACTTGGTATTCAAAAAGCCAAAATTTTGTCCTGAAGGCCGTCTTCCACTCATCGCCTTCTCGAATTCGGACTAGATGGCAGGCCCCTCGCAAATCCAACTTCGTGTACACCTTAGCTTCCTTCACTTGATCCAACAAAACAGAGATCAATGGCAGGGGGTAGCGATTCTTGACTATGATTCCATTGATGGCCCTATAATCTATGCAAGTTCTCAACTCGCCTTCCTTCTTGGGTATAAAGAAAAGTGGAGAAGACACTGGTGATTGAGAGGGACGAATGAATCAATTTTTCAAATATTTTTGGATATACTCTTTTAAGTGTTGTTTTTCTTTTTCCGCTAACGCTTATATTCTGCTACAGGCCAAATTGGAACCGGGTTCCAACTCAATCTTACAACCAAATGTCCTGTGTGGGGGGAGTTTCTCTGCCTCGACTTCACTAAAGACATCCTCAAATTCAGAATACTCAGACGGAATTTCTGTAGTGTGAATGACACACACTGATGCTCTTCCTTCACACAAACTAGTAGCGGGAGTATGTTGACACTGAGACTTTCCCTGATGATAACAATTCTCTCTGCAGAATTCGGAGTCCAACACAATTGTTCGAGCGCTTCAATTAATAGTGGGGTTATGTTCTGTAAGCCATGGTAACCCCAGAATCAGCTGGAACTGGGGGCATCAATTAAATTGAACTGCAAAATTTCACTATGACCCTCCATAGAGTCCAACTCCACTGGCTCTGTGTGACTGATGATTGGACCTGATGATAGATTAGTACCATCCACTGCCCTAACTGCCTCACTTTTCTCTTTTTAAAGTGACCTCAATCCAAGAACTTCAGGTCACAGAAATTCCCTGTTGCCCCAGAATCCACCATCACAGAAATATTTCTTAAATGCTCTCTCTGAACTTTAATGACATGGACATTACAAGACGAGGGGAAGATGCTTGCAATGTATTTGCCAAACGATGATCTTTTGGAGTTGAATTCAAATCTGCATCCATCAGTCCAACTCCGGTTACTGATGGTGCTGATAGTGTTGTGTAGTTCCTATATTACCCATACAGGACCTGCGCTTTTGGATAACACAAACTGTGGGTTTGGTGGCAGACTGACTCTGAGCACCCCCACCGAGAAATGTTAGCCTGTTTGCATAAGCTAGCTCACAGTGCCACTAGTGTCTCCTCTTATCAGGAAGAGAATAGTTTCTGGCAACCTTAGAACATGACAACCCTGATCCCTCAGGATCATGGAAACAATGTACTACTTTTCACTCAGTCACTCGTGCTTACTTATTCAGTATCAGAGATACACAGAATAAACAGCCTGGGCGTTTCAATAAAGGTTTATTGAACAGTTGTTATTCTTGTGTAGAATATATGAGCTGCAACAACCATTAGACAGTAGCAGAGATATATGATTAGCAGTACAGTGAATATAAATCGATAGTACAGTTCTACCATTTTGCAATAAGCATAAATGAATGCATGAATATAAAATGCAAGATAAAAGAAAGCGCGTACTCCTACAATGCCTATCTAGATGTACCTAAGTGTACCTAGCATATGAGTAGGTGTGAAGCCAAGAATCCCTCTATGATTTAGTCGAACCCCATTACCTGAAGTTTGAGAATGTAGGAGCCCTTCTTGGTCTCGAGTTGGACACCCCGCGAGGGATGTTCAGACCACTGTCAGCTGGAGCGTCTGCATGCAGGAGCCTCAGCGTCTCTGGTCAGTGTGTCGGCCTGGAAGTCTTGGTTCCCACTAGCTAACACTAGCAAGAGGTGCTGTATTTATACAGAAAGTATCTAGGGTTCCTTTCTCCCTTGTTTCTTGTATTAGCCATTGTTGGATTTGAGGATGACGTATGGGATGAACCGTGTACGTAGATATGGGGAGGAAGGTGGTGTAGCCCCAGCCTGGTTTCTAAGAACACTTATGAATGTTCATTCATACTTTGTCAGTTTATTGATGGAGTTATAGGACTCTATTGTTTAGGAGAAACCCTCCTTCTGCACCCAGGACTAGAACTAGGTAAAGGTTCAATCCTAAAAGGCTCGTTACAGTGTAGTGTAGGGGAGGTAATGTAGGTGAAGGGGTATGATGTTACCCGGGCCTATATTAGGGTACCTATATGGAACATAACACCCACTCCTCTTCCGAACAGTCAACAATGATAAAAATGCTGGCGAACCATTTCCACTATTAGGTAGTAGTGCATTAAAACCATTAAAACCATCACAGACATTGTCTTAAAATCAGTTTTAAAAACAGTCTCAGGGGGAAGAGAAAGAATTTTTGAAAAAGCTTTTCTTGGAATTGCTACTTAAATCAAAGTCCTAATTGAGTTTGTTTATATAAGTCGAACCACTATAAGCGTCAGGAGGCCATGCTTTTCAGCGAAAGTTTCGATTTAAAGGAAATGTTCCAATTTTAGTTGAGTTTTGGAAAAAGGGAACAAACTGAATTCTTTCCCAGCACATGATGAGCCAATTTTAGATTAAGTGTCCTGGCTGGGAGACGCAACATTGTCGTTGCTTTCTGCTGCAGGGGACGGTCCTTGTAACACCTCGCAGAGTACGTCAATGGAGCACAGGTGATATTCAGTACTGCCAATAGCTGGTGTAGAGGCAGCCGGTGCTGTGGTCGATACCTGGGTGCTAGTGGTGCTAGTGGTGGAGCTGATGCTCAACCCAGTTGTAAAAGGCACCTGCGGATTCTCGAGGAATGCAGCCATCAAGATGGGAATATGCTGGGGACATTGCCGAGCGTGGGCCCTCAGGGGTTCCAGCCGGGTATTCAAGTTCGCAGACGTGTCCATTGCAAATGTCAGACAGAGGTCCAACACCCATTCGTCACCGCAAAACAGGCATCGAAGAACAGGTAAGATGCAGTCCATCCAGACTGGTCTAAATGATAGGAACCAAGAGGCACTTAGTTCCCTTAGGCGAGGTGTGCCCAGATGTTGTACCATGCGCTCACAGTACTTGCGCTCCAGGAGTGCTTTTGCCATCTCGTTGGTGATTAGGCCGTCCATTGTGGAGCAGAAAAATGACAATCAGGATTCCTGCGACAGAAAGCAGGATCAGCGGAAGACCTCCAAAAACGCTTCCCAATACGGAGTGTATAAAATTTGAAATAAGTCCGAGGATTGTCTGAAAGGTGCTTAGAAATCCTGACCCTATGGTCTCAAATAGGTGTACAATACAACTCGTATCAGACATATTAAAGATACGACCCACCATTTTTGTGAAATGAATGGGGTAGTTTATACGTATAAGTGCCTGTATCTCAGTCGAGGTCCTTGCGATTTGAAGATCAAAGGTCTCTCGAGCGGAGGTTAAGGGTACGGTTTGCTGCAAAAGCATGGCTTTCAGTCTGCTCAAAGTATCAAATTGTATAAAGGAAACATTCAACGAAGGCCATAACGGCGCCTCCCTGACTGTACTTGTTGGGGGAAACAATACTTCCATACAGCAAGTAACCCTGGAGTTCACAGTGACCAGATAGGCAATGCCGGAAGCATCCCACAGCAACCTTTATTGTTCAGCATCAAGTAACTCCCATTTGAGAGCAGCTCGAATACCGGTTTAATCACGGCAGCTGGAGTCCCTTTCATGTGGCAGGACAAGTTTGCTACTGACCCATTACAAGCTCCGTGCAATAAAATGTCCTGGCACATGAGAGAACCGCTCAGCACGTTCTTGCAGTTTGTACCGCTTAGAAACACTTCTCGATCCCCACTCCGGCATCGAAATCTGTATGGTAACTCCCAAGATTCCTTAATGTATTCCTTACCCATCTTTTCATATTTGCCCGCCTGCCTTTGTTCGAGGCAATATTGAAACTGAAAAGTAGTGACCGGTAGAGTGATGTGGTCATGGATAAGCCATTCCGTAGACAGAGATTCCGCTACTGTGAATGGTAACCTATCCAGTTTTTCAATACGCAGCATTGTATATTTTGCTCCCCTTTGTGCCAATTCCATCTGTTTATCTGTTAGATTATATTCAGAAAACAGAGACGTACTGTTGATATAACGCCAAGGCACATAGCCTGCACGCAAAGATTGCAGCGTCCAGCCTAATAACATAACAGAACGTAACTGAGATTGCCCATGTTGTAATATGGCTAAATCCTGTTCCAGTATGTCTATCGCAGAAGATACAATGTTGCCTAAGGTATATATCCTGGAGGTCAAAGTTGTTGCTCATTGTCTACCACTGCAAGAGATTTCTCCAAGTTAATATGGTCTATTTCCCATATTCTCTCTGCGGCCTCTTGTTGGGATATTTTCCACATTTCATTATAGGCAGCATAAATGCTGGCATATATAAAACGTTTCTGACGGGGTTTCCTGGGACCTAGTAAAAAATCCCTAAGATCTATGTCTTGTGAGAGTAAGGCTAAGTGTTGTTTCACTTCTGTGAGTGTTGAGGTTTCTAGCCAATCAAGGCACAACTTTCCAACAGTGTAGGATGTCAATACCCCTGGGTGTTCTCTTTGTACATAGCGTGGGTCTGGCCTGTGGATATTAAACCCTTCGGTTATACCCCAGAATCTTTTCTGACATGTGTTTGTGTCTAAGGGCCAAACCACCCATTCTTTCCAATTTGGGTCTGTTCTGTTGTACTGTAAAATGTCGTCTATTGTTTCCCCTCCCTGTGTAGTTGAATTTTGCCACCCCTCCATCTGTGATGGTGTTGGAAACCGAGGTGTGTTCAGGTCCTTGTTCTTGGCTAGTCCAAGACAGGATGTCTGTTGCACAGTGTCATTTAGAAATATCATCTGCTGTGGAATGAGGCATACTCTAAATAGCGTTTCTGTTCCCTGGACTTGCCAGTCTCTAGAACCCCAGACTGATTTTAAGTCTATTGTGTCCTTCCATAGGTCGAAACCCTGTTCAGACAATTGGGCAATAAAGGAAGCAGAGTATATCTGTTTGGTGTTAGTCAACTTAGCGCGGAGATACCCCTGTGGGGGTGATTCCAGCGCTTTACAAATCCCTTACATACATACATACATAATTTTCAGTGCCGATGTGGGTTTAACTTTAAAATTAAATGACGTCGGGTCAGTGGTGTTAAACCCTGAAAAATATGAACATTTCTGTGCAAATGTATGCAAACTACTTTTTGGTGGTGCAGGGCAATGTTCCCACTGGTGGTACTCAAAAACATTTCTAGGCGAAATAGATTTGTGTAGGAAATTATGACAATAATTTTGGTAACAGTACAAAGCGTCATAGTTTGAATTACCTTCTAACATTTCAGTGTTCGGAAATGCGGCAGTTTTTTCTAAATCAGACAACATGTTATTAACAGTTTCAGAGTCCCAATCATCAGAAAATGTACTGGAGGTAATGATATCACTCAATGAAATTTTAAATACATGTGAAAGTTTTAAAAGTTCAGTCGGACCGAATATATCAAAATTAACTTTGTCCCAGACTATACCGTCCGGTATAGGAACTGCTGTGATGTTCACTGTTGACAAGTCTCTTTGTTCACAATGTGAAGATTGATGTGGTTTTAAAATCAAATTAACTTTGTGGGCTGTAGAGCTTTGTTGAAGGTATCGTCCATTAATAAGCATGCTAAAAGTTATAACTAAGCCTAGCCAGAAAAGAAAAAATAGTATCCCAGTAATTACCCAGAGTTCTAACCCAGGCGATACCAGGTAAGTCTTTTTGAGAAAGTTTAGAAAGTCTTTAACTTGCTGCTTGCGTGAATTTTGGGCTGGCATCGTTTCCGGTTCACTTGGATCCAAGGAAAACGTATCAAAGTTCATGAAGTAGCCAGAAGCAGTTCGATCAATTGTAGGAATTGCATCGGGATTTGTTGAAATCGCATTTTGCTCTCGTCAAGGCATGTTGACGTAGACGTCTGTATTTGGTCTAATTGCAACTTGTTTGTTATTTTGAGTTTGATTTTGAAGTTGAACTTCGGGTTCAAGGGGAACGAGTTCCATAGAATTGTTGCTTAGGCCTTCATTCCTCACAGGAGGCTCTTCAAACGTGATGAGTCTTTCTGTTTGAACTTCTTGGATGGTAGCTAGAGGAGGGCGCCTGCTACTGTGGAGTCCACGAGGCCTACTGTTCAGTATCGGCCACATAGTGTAGTTTGATTAAGTCGATTGAGACAAATCTTTTCTCCTTTTTCCCGGCAAGAGGCGGCAAAAGTACTGTTCTTGTTCCTTGAATTGCTAGGACAGGTACAGGCTTTCTGTTTGATGATCCAAATTCTTTTTTGTCCGCTATTTTCTCTCTGACCAGATCCCCGATATTTGGGATCCAGACAGGTCTTGCCGTGTTTGCCTTGACTTCCCCAGTGGCAGTTTGTTTCCGGACAATGTTGCTTTGTTGTGTCCTGGATTCATTTAGATCCTGTAAAACAGCCAAACGATCATGGATATCAAATGGTTTCTCATCCGCCACTGTGCCTTCACAATCAAGATCAGGTACCCACATTCTCGTCCCAAATAGGACCTCATATGGAGTGACACCCCCTAGAGAACCTCTTGGCTAGTTATTAAGTGCCCGTTGTACCCCATATAGGTGATTGACCCAACTACCGCCCTTGCCTAATACCCTAGCTGTTAAAGATTGCTTTAAGTCCCGTTTTTTCCTCTCCACAACCGAATTTCCCTCAGGATGGTACGGAGAGGAGTACTGCAGTGCAACGCCTATACTTTCCATGGCCTCTTTGTAAGCCCGAGAGCTAAATACCGGGCCATGGTCAGAATGTAACGTGCCACCAGCGTATGTCCCTATAAAGACTCACAAATCTTTGATAACAGTTTGAGCGTCAGCCGAGCGCTGAGGCCAAACCCATAGGAATCTTGAGCAGGAATCCACTACAACCATGATATATTTGTAAGCCCCATCAGATTGTAAGGGGCCGCAGTGGTCCAGATACACACATGCGAGAGGTTTGTCAAATATTAGTAGTGGTGTCTGCGCCGGGCGTGTTATGGTGGAGCCTTTCATCTGTTGGCAGATGTCACATTTCAAGACATAGGGGGATATTCTCAAGAACGTGCGATAATCATCGCCAAAATAGGTGAACGCAATTTTTCATGTCGCCGTCTATCGTGGGAAAATAACGCTGTGTTAACGTCTTATTCCCAACACTGCGGTAACATGCGATAGTTTCCCGATAACGCTTCAAATGTCTGCAATAAAATTACCGGGACAGCGATAAAAATCCAAAGCCGAACGTGAAAAAAGTGGCGATAAGCCCAACCGCGATAAAAAAAATCAGCGATAAGCTGCGCCAGGCCTGCAATTCACACACGTCAGGTGGGAAAAATCACCATAAAAGCAGAAAAAAAACCACAACCAAAACCAAAACAACTGCGTAGCACAATGGAGGTAGCCGGAGCAAGTACAGAGGACAACCAGAACCCCACAACCCCCACGGAGGACCAGCCTGGGACCTAAGGGGTTAGGGAAGGGCAAGGAGAAGAAGAAGAGGAAGACGCGGTTCGGTCCGCAGGAAAACAGGATCCTGATAACGGAGGTGATAGAACACCATCAACTGTTCATCACCTCCACTGTGTCATTGGCAACAAAAAATGCAATATGGCAGTCCATCGTGGACAAGGTGAATGCAGCCGGAGTGCTGAGGAGGACAATGGAAGAGGTCAAGAGGCGTTGGAATGATGTGAAGCGCGAAACAAAGCAGAAACTCAGCAACAACCAGAAGGCAGCAATGTAGACTGGAGGTGGGAGTCCAGCGCCACAAGAGGAGCTGAATGAGTTGGAGGAAATGGTGTCTACAGTCATCAGTGTGGAGACAGTGGCAGGAGTTGGGGAACCGGACACTGCTCAACATGACCTGACACAACAGCAACAGGGTGAGTAACGACAAGGTACTGGGGGGACAGGGGGAGATGAGCACAATGGCACACATGCACAATTAAGTATAGCACAGTGCACACCCACAATGACTCTGGATCATGTCCCTGATCCCCTTGGCACATTGCAGCACACCTAGAAACAGCAAGTAGGCCCCCGTCGACTATGTGCCCAGAGGGGGCCCTTCCCACACACCACCAATCTCACAACCAACACATGCACATGTGCCAAACCCAGCAAAGTGGCGTGTCTGTAAGCCACACTGACAATGCAAGTGACACTGCATGACGAATAGCATGGCTGCAGTCAATATATCATGACATGTTGCACGCCACGACACTGAGGTGGCTGAGTGTGGACCACATCCGTAAAGGAGCAGGTCACACTCTGACACATCCACGTGCACAAACAACCCCTGACGTCAACAACACATCTGCGGACAAACCATTCCCCAGAGTCCCAACTCCCACCAAGAGCCCAATTTACCCAAGTATGCAACATCTCAGCACTGTATAAGCACAGAAGTCAAAGGCACACCGCCTGAAAGGGATAAGGGGCAGCAAAATCAGAGCTGCAGGGGCGACTCTCCTAAAATGCAGCACACACACATAACGTTCAGAGCACATCAACATTGACAACAATGTGGTACAAACTGCAACACGTACACAACAGAACAGAGGACACAACTGGTGCTGCTTGTGTGTAGAAACTGGCCAATCACATTTGGCATAGCAGGGAAATGTGAGATGATAATGTACAAGTACAAACACACATCCGTGATGTTGTTGAAATGTCCACTGTCCTGCATCAAATAGGCAGCTCCTCTCAAACAGTCACAATGTACATTGTCATGCAGTCCGTATGTAAACTTGTACAATGCGTCAACATACATGTGAACACAATGTTAAACTGCATCTCCCCTTCACATTGCAGAGGGAGAATCAACACCTCCTGCAGAGCAGACCAAACATCTCTACACTGATGACAAAGAGGACCTCCCCACCTTCGACACCGACGCCCTCCAAGAGCTCATGGACAGCTTCGGCACCTCACCTCCAGGAGCAGGGCAGCCCAGCTGCATCGAGGAGACCTCACCCCCTGCACAGACCACACAGCTGGAAGCACCCACCACCCCGGATGTTTCCCAGGACCCCCATGAACAACACATGGCCTTCCAACGTCGTGTGTTAGGGGGTCAGGAGAAGATGGCTGATCAGGTGCGGGTGGGGTTCGACCTCATGGCAGCCAAACTAGATGCCATACATGGGTGTCTAAGTCCCATCAGGGACCACTTACAGTCCCTAACGGACACCCACAGTCCGCTCCATGCTCTCCAACGATCCATGGCTGACATCGCTGGAGTCCTGACTCTGAGACAAGGACAACTGTCTAGTCAGAGTGGCTCCAGCGATGTCAGCCGGGAGTTGGGACACATGCGGAGGATCATGGAGAACAGGGAGCGGATGCAGGCGGAAAGAATGGCTGCCATGGCTGCACACCAGCGAGATGTAGCTGGGATCTTCCATGCCCTGCAGATCCTCATCATTGCTGCCACAAGGCCTGGTGCCGATGAATGCTGCTGCTGCTTCTACATCCACATCTCCGCCCCCTGATGTGTCAGTGCCTCACAGTGCGGCAGACAATCCACCTCCGGCCCCTGATGTGTCACTGCCACACAGTGATGCAGACAAAACACCACCACCCACATGTGAGGCACATGAAACATCAGAGGACGAAGATGCGGATGATTCTGCCTTAGTGGTAAGGAGGAAGAGGTAGCATTCATCTCCGCCATATGGCCTGTTTCTGCTTGGTTCTGCCCTCTACATCATCACCTTCCACAGTCCCCCGATACACTCTGCGACACTCACCTTGGACCACGACATGGACTGCCATATTCTGTTTGGTTACCAATGACACAGCAATCAGACTGTGGACTTAACTCTTCCTCTTCCGATGAACTTGTCATTCCCTGAAGGACTCTGGCTGGCCCTCCACGGGGCAACAATGTAAAGTAGGGTATGCATGGCCCTGTACTGCTCCAGCTTCAACACTCCACTGAATATGAATAAAACATTCATATTCACACAGATGTGTCATGTCTATGATCATTCAAGTATGAAAGTATGGATGAATGTAGGGTCAGTGACTCCCCCTTATGTCCATGTTGCTCATGTTGTGGGACTCGAGTCACAGGGTGCAACATTGCCGATTGCGGTCTGGTTGGCGCCGACACTACAACAGAGACACACGCATTAGTTACTTTCTTGTCCAGCCCAGAACTGAACCATGCCCAGAGCCCCGGGCTCATTGTTCACACCCCTACGCTGGACTGGCATATGCCAGCCCAGCCCACTCTTCTTACGCTTACAGGGGGAGGGCGACAAAGCTACATGTCCCAGGTCTTCCCTGTAGTGATCTGCTGACCACTGGTCTAGTTGTCAGCATGCCACAGCCACTCCCTGAGGGCTGGTTTACACCCACACCACACCCATCCAGCACAGGCGTCACAGGACATGTGACCCTGCCAATAAAAGGGGCCTACCACATCACATTCCCCACTGCCGGAGGTGACATGATGGCGTCCGCACCACGAGACTCAATCATAAAGGGTCCATGGCTTGTGGCGCACTGGGTTAGTGGCACCCGATGCACTGCGGCCGGCACGGGATGATGACTTGCGGTGCACAGAGTTGGTGGCACCAGATGCACTGCGGCCAGCACGGGCCTACCGCCACGGGACGGTGACTTGCTGTGCACTGAGGTAGGGGTACCTGAAGAGCTGAGCGGGTGTGTAGCCTGCAATGATGCGTAGACCTCGATACGCAGTCCTGCCAATCAAGATTTGATTTGATTTGAGAGCCCTGCTGGACCGCAGTGTACGCCGAAGGCAGCAGTCAGCACACACATGACTCCGCGGTGCGGTGCCGCAGGGTGCGCTGGGGGTCTGTGGCACGGCTCCAGCGATTGGCTGAGGAGGTTGCACCGGCACGTGGTGGGCCCTCTTGGAGACACGCCGGTGGCGGCAGGTGAGCATTGAGGCCTGGGTGCGCAGGGGTGGCCAGTCATCGCTGGGCAGCAGACCGGTCTGTGGACCAGGGCTGGGGTGCAGCAGGCGCACAGGATCACGCAGGCACCACCGGTCATGGCGGCAGCCTCGTGGCTGGGTGGGGGGCGCCGCCCTGGCAGACACGACCTTGCATGCGATGACAAGATGTGCACGGGTTGGCTTGGGACGTAGCCACCTCGTCTCCAGTGTAAATCTGGCCGTTGAAGGTGGTCGGCCACGTGTGTGTAAGCCTATGGACAGGATATGGCGGACACAGAGACACGCTGTAGTTACTTTGGTGGCCATCCCAGAACTGAACCACACCCAGAGCCCTGTGCTATTTATTCACGACATACGCCGGCCAAGACCACTCCGCTCACGCTTACAGGGGGGAACGACAAAGCTACATGTCCAATGTCTTCCACACTGCCTGGGAAGTTTGCGACGACATTTGTGAACAGGCCACGGTGGTCCACTTTTGCCTGCACATTGATGGAATGCGTGTGGTTTCTGTTGCGGTTATTGTGTGCAGTGTCGGCAGGGGGCACAAGTAGTACATGTGTGCAGTCAATTGCCCCCAACACGTGCGGAAAGCCAGCTATGGCGTAGTTCCCTTGCTTGGTCTCCAGCTGTTCCTGCACAGTGTGGGGAAAGTGAAGATGCAGGGGTATCAAGCTGATACAAACCGTGATGCTTACAGGTACGATAAATCCTGCATAATAAGACCGTAACAGAAGTTTGTGTGGTCGTAACCTTTCTTTTCTTTCCTACGAAGGTTACGACCACACAAACTTCTGTTACTGTCTTTTTGTGCAGGATTTATCATACCTGTTAGCATTCCGGTTTGTCCAAGTGCAATACACTGTGCCAGATTACGTTTGTAACTATACGGACGCTTGACCATTGTCACCATTTATCCAACAGGTTTCTGAATACTGTCTTTCGGAATATGGAATGGTATTGGCGAGTTCCCGCAGCATACACAGTTAATTGAATCCACACGTTGCCCTGATGAAGTTCCCCGTTGGGAATGGAACGCGTTGGCTGAGCTTTTCGTATTGTTGATTTATGTATTTGTAATAAAGAACTGTTTTTACACTACTGTTGACTACTGGACTTCATGACCTGGCGCACCCCAATTTCAGTGACTACAATCTTGGATCTGGAGCACAGAGGCGTCAAGCAATGGCTGGCGTTGGGGTTGGTTGCGCAGGGACACTACGAATTGGAACTAGCGTGTGGTGTGGATACAGGGTCTCGCCGTTGCTTTTGTGGACATGCATCCAAGACAGGTCTGAGGAACTTTGATAGGGCTGGCTGTGAGACTCCTCTGACTCTGGCAGTTGTTGGTTGGAAGGTACCAGAGGCCAACAGGTGCAGCACAGCCAGCAGCTATGTCTGCGGAGGGATGTTGGTGCTCCGATGTGTTGGTACCGTCAGCCTGTGGGCAATGTGGGTCAGGATGCGGAGAATGGTTGTCCTTTTGGGCTTGTGGTGGGCAATGGCATCCTCTGGCGTTGAGTGTCTGAGGCTGGTGCGTTTTAGGAACGTCGGCTTTCTTCTTCTGCGCTGCCTAGGTGGTAGTCCGGGGGGAGTGGTCTGGGGGGAGGGCCTGGGGGTGGTGGCGGTGGGTGTTGTGGACCTCTTGGGTCTCCGAGCTGAATGATCAGTAGCTCCATGCAAAACACACAAGATGATGGACGGAATGCTGCACATTGCCACTGGAATCAAGCTATCCTGGCTGAAGAGGGGTGAAACCCCGAAACCGGTCCTAGGATGCTTGTTTCCAGTCCAGGGAGGACCTAGCCTGGCAGTTCGGGCTGGACTGTTCCCATGGGGCACAGGGCCAAGACTGATTTGCATATGGCTGGGTTCAAACTGGAATGGCATGGTGAGCAAAAAAACGATGGATTTAGGCCCAGATCTCTGTACTGGGGTGAATGTATGACATTGTTCTGCATTCTGTCCATCAATTGTTGTTTTTGCATTGATCAGTAGCTCCATGTCATGTGTTGGTCTTCAGATGTGGCTCTGGGCTGGGCTCCCTTTCTACTGCAGGTTGTCGTCCTGCTTAGCATCAGTAATAGACAGGTGTTAAATCCCTGCTGCTAACGCGCCTTATCACCTGTTTTTGGATCGCTTCGCCGATCTGGCTGGTCGTTGAGAATATCGCGAAGTGGTGTATTAGTGTGTTGTTGCACGGGAACGCCTACTCTGCATATCATTAGCGTTAGTTATCGCTCTCATCCGTGCGGCAGCTATCGCAGGAAAACTGGCGATATCAGCAGTTTGCACCAGCTTGAGAATAGGGCGAAAAATCTATCACCACTTTTGCGGCGCTAAAGTGCCGATAAATCGGTGATAAGTCCTTGAGAATATGCCCCATAGTCTTTAGTTTGTTTTGTTAGACTTGGCCACCAATAGCGCTGTTTCAGTAACGAAATAGTCACTGTAACGCCTGTATGTGCAGAACCCGAACCCTCGTGTGCAGCAATAATGAACCCTTGCCTACGATCCATATTTGGTATTACTCTATCCCCCACTCCAGGAATCTGAGCATATGGAATGTTGTTTGCATCTAACTTGTAGGAGCACTTGAGTGGAAATTTCTTTGGTATCGCTGAGCTGCCTTTACGCAAAGCAATGACAGCAACCATAATCTCACCGTCTATTCTCGATTTAGAGCGAGCGATTGCAGCTACGGAAGCCGTTCGTACAGCCCCCTTTGCGGCTTCATCAGCCAATGAATTCCCTTCAACGTGAACTCCATCACGTTGATGACTCAGTGTATGAATCACGTGAGCCCTCAATAGTTCGTTCTTCAACTCAACTAGCTGTTCCCATAGCATTTTATGCTTAATTGTGCCCACGTTTGCGTCTTTAAACCCGTTCTGTTCCCAATGATATAAATATTCATTGTATGACTGTACACAGTAAAAGGTATCACACACAATTAGTGTGGGGAATTTGTGATCCGTATATACAAGTGCCAGTATCAGTGCTTTTAACTCTGCCAACTGAGCAGTGCAGTCTCCTAGAGATTGCGTTTTGGTGCAACTTGGATGGAACTTTCCATCCTGCATGCGACCTTTAACAATAGCACATGCCGTGCTGTATTGTTGCTTACTCCCTATGGCCGGTTGAGCAGATCCGTCAGTGTAAATTATATATTCATACTGATCTAGAGGCAAGATTTCATTTGGTAGAGGATATTCTTGTTCGTACTGCAGAAATGCTTGTGTTTTTAGACTTGGATCAAAACTGTATTCAACATCCGTTGCAGTAAGAGAATTAGCCCATTGTATCCAACTCGGATGTAAAGCTTTTGCATTTGAAATGCTAGCCTTTGTAACAGCTTCTAAAGCTGGTACTGGGGTGACGACGATTATGCGTTTCCCCTGAGCCAGTGCTCTTTCTCTTGCTACAGCGGTCTGAACTGCTGTCAGGATTTTTTCTGTTGAAGTGAAACGCATTTCTGCGCTTGTGTACAGGTGTGATTTGTATGCTATTGGTACGGTTTCTCCTTCATTGAAGGTTAAGTAGGTGTACCCGCATTGACCCGCTATTATTCGGATCACTAGTAAGTACGTTTACGCGTGTCTGTAAGTGTTTGGAAGCTATCATGTCTTCTTGTAGTGAACATAGGATGTTTGTGTGTTCCTGTGTCCAGTGTCTGACTGAAAAGCCAGGTTTGATTAAGTCGTAGAAAGGTTTTACTCTTTCTGCGTAATCTAAAATGTATGTTCTGCGGAAATTTAGGAATCATAGTATTGATTGTAGATTTTTAGTGATTTTGGTGGTTGAAGCAGCGCACACTTTTCATTAAAAGTTAGCTGCCATGCTTTTCCCTTCACTTGAAAGCTCATATCCTAAAAACAGGACATTGAGGTGGGCTATTTTTGATTCTTTAAAATTAAATTTGTAGCCCTCAGAGGCGAATCCCATAATAATGGTGCTCACCCTGGTCCAGTGCCTTTTTAAGTCATCGTTCATCAGATAAATATCATCCACATAAGACAATGCTTCTTCATCAAAATTTTGGAGTAACTCGGTTACTCTTGCTGAGAATACCCCCGGGCTGTTCTAATACCCCTGGGGGAGGTGGCAAAATTGTCGCTGGGACCCCAACGCTGAGAATGCGGTCAAATACCTGCTTTCAGGCGCTATATTTTGGCAGAAAAATCCATTTGAGATATCTAGTGTATTTTTGTACTTTTTCCGCACAATGTTATTCATTAATGCGGCACTGTGTGCGTTTTGGACAGCGAATGTCTGTGCACGTGTTTAAATGTCTGTAATCTAAAACTAGACGATACGAGTTGTCCGGTTTTGATACGGGAAACAAAGGATTGTTCTTTGGCGACGTGCATGTTTCAATCACCCCTTGGTATTCAAGTTGATCTAAGATCTCCCTGACCTGTTTTTTAGCTTCTTCCTTTATTGGATATTGTCTCTGTGCATTTGGTGAAACTTTTAACGGGATCACATGGTGGGTTGAATCCTCATCCCAACCGGCATGATTTTTGTATAATGCTGGAGCTAGGGCAACTGCCCACTCCTGTGCATATGCATGTTTAGGATGTATGGGAACGAGGTCAGAGAATGCTGGAAAAATTACTGTTTCTCCCCAGGGCACTCCATAACGAATGCTGGTGGCCAATCTTGTTCAGCTAATAGGATGTCATAACCGAATGATAGGTTTTTCCAAAAGAGACCTTTAACTTTCCTGGGCTTGTCCCCGTCCATTTGGAGTGTTGTTTCGTGTAACTTATGTGGGACGCTCACCCTTGTATCTGGTGTTTCCACCGTGATGTTATCATCCAAGTCCGCTGTCACCAGAAATTCCATCAGGTTCTGGCAAGCTATTGTTACTTCTGCCGCACAGTCTAGCATCGTCAGAGCCCATTCCCCGTTCAGAAGCTGCGTCCTCAGAATTCTGGGCATGTCTGAACTTCAGGCCTGCAATTTTCTTTTTCTTAAATCGAGGTTTTGATTTTTGCTTTTCTTCTTTTTTAGAAGTGTAGTCTTGAGCATGCTGCTTGTCTCTGGACTTTGTACGCTCCTCTTTGTGTTCTGACCGTCCTGCTCTCTCTGAGTTTTTCGTCGAGCCCTGAAAGGAACGAGAGGACTGTGTATCAGTATCCTGATACCTGTCAGGTTTCCTAATGTTATCCCTATTCCTGAGATTATACCTCTTTTCAGAGGGCTCCTGTGGCGGAGATCTACCTCGGGATTCAGATCTGTTTCCCTTAAAGTTTTGTTGTTTTTTATTATCCCACTTCTTTTTAGAAGAAGTAGGTGCCTGCTTGGAAGTGTCCTTTTCAGGACTGCCCATCAGTTGTGGTTTTAAAGCTTTCCCACCCAAACTGTCTCTGCCTAATTCTGCATACGCAGTTTCAATTATTTTGGGTAGTTCGTGTTATTGATCCAACGGACTGAACTCCCTTAGGCTTTGGCGGATTGCCACTGAAGCTGCTTCTCCTTTAATATTAGCTAGTATTATGGCTGATACCTGGTCATAGTTATTTAATAACTTCATCCCTAAGTTCAGAGCAGGCTCTGCTCCGTACTCGTTTTGTATTTGTCTTACTACATCTGGTATCACCGCTAATGAAGGAATACCATGTGTTCTGGTATATATGGCAGCAAAGACTGTACCCCAAGAGGTGCAATCCTCTACTTGTGGTGTTATCCCCATGGGCAAGCAGATTGTTAGCATTCTGTGTTTTTCAAATGGGGTAGAATTCGGAAATACTGCCTCGAGCTGAGTTATTTTCCGAGCAACCCAGAATGGCATTTGTTCATGTTTCGTGGGCATCTTGCCCATTACCGCGTGTAACGTTTGTGGTGTGATTTTAGTTGCTGTACCCTGAGAATGAGTACCACTTGTTGCAACTGTTGTTGGTTGGACTGTGAAAGTCCTCATGACGAATTGCGTCAAGTTTCTGTAGATTTAAATTAAATCCTTGTGTTGTAAGAGTAAGTCTGGCTGTGGCATTGTTTCAATATCAGGATGTGGTGTATAGGCCGCTAATATCGGCCATGTTGCCCCGTCTCCTCCGAGCAGGCCTAATCTTACTCTGTTTCTTATATGGAGTAGGGTGCCTTTAAATCAGTATAAGTGTTCCTGGTATGTAAGTGGAACCTCTATGTCCTCGCACCAACCATATTCCACTTGTGCATCTCCTTCTGTATAGTAGTGAAATGTCTGTGTTCTCGCATCTGCTGCTGGGAGTGTAACCCACGAATAAAATATCTCTGTTTTGTTTGATTCGTGTGTCTCAATCACAAAAGCTACTAAGCCACCCCTAGGTGCTAAACCATATTCCAGTAGTTTCAGGGTGATAGTACGTCTGAATTTAGGTGCAATGAGAATTCCATCCACCTCTTCGTCTCCTGTTGAGAGGCGTCTAGCCACCACCGGGATATCTTCGCCCTCAGTCATTTTGTATAGGAGAAGTCCGTTCAAGGGAACTAAGATAAGGTGTTCTGCACAATTTTAGGAACAAAATGTCCTTCAAGCTTGATTAACCAGCAGCCAATAAATAGGATATTTTCGCCTACTCAGCTGTGGCGGAGTTTGTGCCCACCCACTCCAGACGTCTCTGGTGTTTTGTGAGTAGGGTCTCTGAGAAATAGCACGACTGAACTACTCAGATTCTACTATTAAATAAGTACCTAACCAACGTTGGCGGCTCCATGTCATGTAGTTCCTATATTACCCATACAGGACCTGCGCGTTCGGATAACATAAACTGTGGGTTTGGTGGCAGACTGACTCTGAGTACCCCCACTGAGAAATGTTAGCCTGTTTGCATAAGCTAGCTCACAGTGCCACTAGTGTCTCCTCTTATCGGGGAGAGAATAGTTTCTGGCAACCTTAGAACATGACAACCCTGATCCCTCAGGATCGTGGAAACAATGTACTACTTTTCGCTCAGTCACTCGTGCTTACTTATTTAGTCTCAGAGATACACAGAATAAACAGCCTGGGCGTTTCAATAAAGGTTTATTGAACAGTTGTTATTCTTGTGTAGAATATATGAGCTGCAACAACCATTAGACAGTAGCAGAGATATATGATTAGCAGTACAGTGAATATAAATGGATAGTACAGTTCTACCATTTTGCAATAATCATAAATAAATGCATGAATATAAAATGCAGGATAAAAGAAAGCGCGTACTCCTACGATGCCTATCTAGATGTACCTAAGTGTACCTATCATATGTGTAGGTGTGAAGCCAAGAATCTCTCTAGGATTTAGTCAAACCCCATTACCTGAAGTGTGAGAATGTAGGAGCCCTTCTTCGTCTCGAGTTGGACACCCCGTGAGGGATGTTCAGACCACTGTCAGCTGGAGCATCTGCATGCAGGAGCCTCAGCGTCTCTGGTCAGTGTGTCGGCCTGGAAGTCTCGGTTCCCACTAGCTAACACTAGCAAGAGGTGCTGTATTTATACAGAAAGTATCTAGGGTTCCTTTGTCCCTTGTTTCTTATATTAGCCATTGTTGGATTTGAGGATGACGTATGGGATGAACCGTGTACGTAGATATGGGGAGGAAGGTGGTGTAGCCCCAGCCTGGTTTCTAAGAACCCTTATGAATATTCATTCATACTGTGTGAGTCTATTGATGGAGTTATAGGACTCTATTGTTTAGGAGAAACCCTCCTTCTGCACCCAGGACTAGAACTAGGTAAAGGTTCAATCCTAAAAGGCTTGTTACAGTATAGTGTAGGAGAGGTAATGTAGGTGAAGTGGTATGATGTTACCCGGGCCTATATTAGGGTACATATATAGAACATAACAATAGTTATCCTTCAAAATCTGTTTTGGTTTCTTTGGACAATTCCGAACAAAGTGACCACTGTTGCCACATTAGAGACACAATTTATTCTGTCTTCGTTTCTCCTTCTCTTCTTTTGAAAGTGGACCTCAAATTGTTCCGATTTGCATTGGTTCAACACTTTGGTGTCCTTCTCCAGACCTGGAGGCTTCAGTTTTGACTCGATTGAATCTTGGTATGCTGGAGCGAAAATCTCGTCTCTTCTCACCTTTTCTTTCGTTTTGTCTGAAGTCTATCTCTAAGACCAGATCACATCAAGGCTGAGATTTCCGTGGGTCTGTTGGGTACCTGAGCTAGGGCATCTTTTAATTCATCCTTAAGCCCTCGATAAAACACTGCTGATCTCTTATTTTCAGGCCAATCTGTCTCCACTATCAGCTTGTTAAACTGCGCAAGATAAGCTATTAAATCTCGACTACCTTGCTTCTATTCTAATAGCTCATTGTCTGTAGCTTGCGATGCCTTCCGTCGATCAAATATTCGTAAAAATTCCTTCTTGAATTCTTCTAGATCATATAGAATTGGATCATTTCTGGAGACCAAGGGCATTGACCATGACGCGGCATCACCACTGAGGTACGACAGTATGAAGGCCACTCGTGACAGGGCATCCTGTAAAACCACTGGTCGACACATGAAATGTAAGGTGCACTGTGTTAAAAACATTTGTGCCTCTGGGGATCTCCATTGAAATGTTCAGGAGGTGCCAAAGGTATTACGGAGGAGAGTGAATGAATAACTTGGGTTGTGGACTTAGACTGGGAACTAATCGAATCACTGAGACCTTCCTCGTGAGATGCTGGAATTTTTAAACTAGGTCCTGGCACTACATTATTCATTTTAACTGCTAAATCTGCTGTTTCTCATCTAGCCATTAAAATATCTTGCTTTAAATGTCGATTTTCATCTCGTACTGCTATTAATTCCTTTTGTATCCCTTCTAAGATTTCTCCTAATCTTTTTAGATCTAGACCTTCCGCCATTCTGCTCAGGTACAAAAATCACATGGGCACTTCACTCTGTCAAGATTCTTGCCACACTTGCACGGGAGCAGAACGACGCCTGAACCCAATGCCCCTCTCCGACTTCTCCGGCACCAATGATGAACTTGTACGCCAAGATAACTGAAAGGGGGGAAAGGGGTAGGGGACAGAGAAGAGACAGCCAAGTCTTCAGTTGTTCTTCTCCCACTCTTCTTGCTCTTTTCTGCTTCCTAGTCTTATCTTCTGGGTCTTGAGCGAGGGCAGAGCCTGCAATGAAACATGTAAACTTACTTCTTACTCTTTAACATCTCTTTCTGCTATTTCTTTTTTTTTAAACATATATGTATTCTTTTACATACCCACTGTTCACTTGGCTATTGCTCCTCTTCTATTAGTGTAATCAATATGAGCTCTTGTTTTCTTTATTTATTATAGCTGAACAATAATTTAATACATTTATGCAATATATATTAATAGCTTGTATCAATGTTTCTTTTCTTTCTTTTTAGAAGCGTCCTCCAGGAAAGGCTGAGATAGTGTATCAGCGCTTCTGCTCTCTCAGGTAAGGGTAATGATCATGCAGGAGATTGTGTGTGAGAGAACTAATGCCTGCTATACCCACTAAAGTGTCTGCCAAAACGAGTTCTAATCGCCTTCAACAGAACAAGTGTAACCAAGCAGTAAAACGTACTTTGCTTGCCTATAATCTCCGTTAATCTTACTGTAAAGTCACACAGGGAATCAGCTCTCGGGTTCGCCTGAAATCAACCGCTAAACCGCTAAGGACTCTGACTAGAATTTCTCTAAGGTAAATCTGTAATTTGACTGAAGGGAAATCCTTACTTCAGTCATGCGCAATCAAGGAACACTCGTTTTCCGATTCCCTGACAGAAAACGATACACTGCGCAGACTCAAGGAACTAACACTTAACGTCGCGCGATCACAATCATCTTCCCTGAATTCCTGACAAGAACGATAAACTGCACAGACTCAAATAACAAATACTATTAAGTCGCGCAGTCTCACAAAACTAAAGAGAAGTTAATGCGCATACTCCTAAGAAACACACTATGTAAACGCGCAACCTCTATCACGAATTTTATTGTCAGGAAAACCTTACTTGGATCTTCAGTAAAGGCAGCGTGTCCAAGATGCTTCTTACCGTCGCAACGCACTAATGTGACGGTAACATGCGACGCCAATACCCTAACTAGACTTTCGCACCGAGGACTAAATAAACGGGACCTTCTCCTCTAGAATTTCTGGTGAAGTGCAAGATTCTAAAGGAGACTCCCGTGGACATTACACACCTGCTGCCTTGCTTGAAACACTAGAACGCTGTTCTGTGTTTAGTGTCATGGAGGCCATCTTAGATTTCCATTTGCCAAATGCTTGTCTAAAAGCCTTTATTCTCTTGGAGCGGAGAGGGGTTTTTAGAGTCACTGAATTAACTGCCTCACTCCGGTGACTTGATCTGGGCCATGTTCTGACAGTAGCCCACGCACAACGTTACCTCACGTTACTTTGCAACAACTTGTTTTGGGGGTGCTGGACTTTGTAATAGTATAAATTACTATTCCAACTCCAGTCAACGCAACAGTAGGGAAGGTGTTGGACTTAAAAATCCAGCACCAGTCCAACAACGCGCTTCTGCAGCAAGTTGTTGTAACAACTTGAGTGGTAAAGTAACTTGTGATGATGTTGCATGCGGGGTACAGACTTCATTGTAAAGGCTGGTCATTGTAAAGACTGCGGGGTAAAGTATGTTTCCCATTTTTCTTTGATGCTAGAGATTTTCATAAAGACGTTCAGTTATAATTTCACCCTCCCTGTCTTTATTAGATTCCAAACCTCCTGTCATATTAGTGGATTAGTGGGGGAGGTTTTCCATTCTTTTCTACCACCTAAAAGTGTAATTTGGAAACAGGCTGCCTGGAGCTGTTTTCTATTTCTGCTATCTCACTAAGAATCATATTTATGGTACTAAGTGAAACATTATCTCTAGAAGCACATCATTACGTTCCATGCAGCTTGTGTTCCCACATTACTCTGACTTTTGTACTTCAAGTAGCAGGAGCATCTGCTGCCTGATCGCCTCCCTGAAAAGTTGCTGATTCTACTGTACTACATCAATAATAATAAATGTAATTGGTCGTGTGCTCAGACACTTCTTGTTGGTCAGTCCGGCCCCATCTTAACACTTTGGGGCTCATTACGATGTCGGGCGGAAAGCCTCCGCCCAACACCGACTCAGAATCGGGAACTACCGACTTGCGGTCGGCGGTTCCGACCGTCAGATTACGATGCGACCGAACAGTGTTTGGTCAGAGTGCCATTGTTCCCTATGGGAGCTTGTGTTATGCCCGACAACTGGCCGTAACACAGGCTCCCATGGGGAAATGGGGTGTGTGCGGAAAACCCTACACCCTGTCGCAGGCACCCCACGGTGCCTGCCACACGGTGCAGGGTTTTACAGGGGGGTCCCCTTAGGTACCCCCTTGGCCATCTACTTTGGGCTGCGGGGGCTAATGGGCCCTGCCAGGCGCCCCCAAGTCACTTTCTAACAGCTTTTTGTGTCAGACAGGCCGACGTGGAAAGGCTGTTGGAAATCAACATCGTAATCCTGAGGGTGGAAACGCTGTCCATAGGGAAGTACATTGCGGTTCCGAACGATAGGAATAGTCTGCAAGTCAGTCGGAACTGACTCAGAATGACTGTGTGGTTTACGTTCCAACCGCGAACATTGTAATCAGGCGGTTGGAATGGAAACCAACCAAGTCGGTCGGATGGGCCCTCAATGCGGTCGAGGAGATTCCGACTGTCGATAGGAGGCTTTCCGTCTGATTTCGTAATGAGCCCTTCTATGTGTGCATTGGGGGTGGGAATATGTATTAGGAATATTTGTAAATATCTACAAAGTTCTACTTTGTTTTGATTGTAAGCATTCCTAAAGCCTGCCTTTTAACCCGGTCCCTGGAAAACCTTGTTTGTATTCCGTTTCTTAAAATGTGTTCATCTGGTGGATTTTCCATACTTGGTGTAAGTAGGATTTGTTGGTGGAAAATTGCACAAATCCAGATTTGTCATTAAGGATTTTGCAATTCTGGCCATAAACTACAATTCTCGAGACAACAGGCACAACGCATAAGATCTAAAAAGTCTTGTGAAGCAAGCCCTACCGCACTGAAGCATCTAGAAGTAGTTAGTACAGAACGTATCACTGGAGTACTGAGAAAAGCAGATATTATATATTGATGACAAAAACTTTCAAGGCGCTTTTTGCCAGAACTTCCATGAAAATCAGTGTCAGCTGTGCAACAAAGACACTTTGTATAACTTGCAGTCGTCTAAGTATACTGTTGGTGTAAACAGAATGTTACCCAAATTACGGAAATGATTATGGTTACCTGGTAATTCTGAATGTGTAGAAAAATGATATCGTTTTAAAAGCACCATAAGGTAACATATTGATATCAGTCCTGTTAGTTTCTTTGCGTGATTTCTAAACTGAGATCATTCACATATGAAAACATTTATGGCATTATGTAAGTTAGTTGGGCAGGAGGACAAAAAGGACACATTGCCAAAAGAGCGACGCAATTCAATTCTAAACTCAAATTCCCGGAAGCGTACTGTGATATTACATTCTTAACAAGAACAGACTGTACTGTGATGCAATTGTTTTTTGTAACTTTTGCATATCACAGACACCGTGGACCACATCAAGCAAATATGTGTTAAACTCACCATAGGCCCATCATTTTCTCTGTTCTTGTTGAAGGTCAATAATTAGAATAACGTGTATGTTTATGTGAACACGTTGTATCGATAGGCATGTTCCAAGCAGCATTCAATAATTCTGTGCTGCTGTGAAACAAATGACTATTCATTTTCGCAGCATTCAATTTTAAAAGCAAACTATATCAGATGCCACGTGGTTGACATTATTAGATCTGGCTAGAAGAAACTTGAGTCCTCGCTCAGTCAATTAATTTACAAATACCTTGAAACTTCTAGGGGTGGATAAAAAATTCCGCTCCCCCCGGCTGAGTTTTGCCCACTCTACGTTCCAGTTTGAGCACAGAGTTCCGGCAAAACTCCAGCAACCACGGCGTGGCAGAGTTTTTTCTCGCACACAGCTCTCCAATGTTAAGTTGGTGAGAGTGAACGAGAATTTGTGTCCCATCGTATGATTATTGGGCGCTAGAATGCCTCCTGGCGAGATATCTCAATGTGAACGGTCACAGCAAGTTGCGACCGTTCATGCTAATAAAGCTGCTGCTCGTGTAGAAAATCTATGTGAGCAGGAGAAAGAAACTGCACCCTCTGGAGCACCACATGTTGCCAAATGCGCTGATTTTACAGCAGCAAAAAAAGCTTCCGACGCAAAAAATTAGTGCGAGTAGCACGATGTGCCGAACGCGGCCTGCTTGCAGATCTCTGGGAATCTCACAGAGTTTTTATGTCGCTCTGCGGAATTTCCCGTTGTGTTTCGTATTGGTTCTTTTCATCATGGTTTTCAAGTATGAACCTTTCAATACGTTCATTGCAATGGGGCTCTTTTGTTAGTCACATTCGATTTTACACTCTGTGTGGTAATCAAAACAGAGAAGAAGTTTATTCTGTGAGCTGGTCAAGCACCAGGCTCGAAAGCAATGTTGCTGCCATTGAAGACTAAGCCCATCTACATATAGCATAGAGACTGCTTTCGACCTGCTGCCAGTTTGCTACACACCGGTTATGCCACATTTAAAACACTTAGGACCCAATTATGATGTCTGGACAGACTGCCACCAACAGGCACTCAGAGGCGGTCCATCCAACATCTGTAGCTGCGGTCCGACTGCCGCATTATGATGCAGTCGGTCCGACCGCATCAGTCGGAGGGACTGACCAACACTTCAGATGGGCTCCAGGAGCCCTTCAGACCATTGGTCGGATCCCATTCCCTACGATAGGGGCGGTGCCTGCTCAGGTAGGGATTACAATGTCCCTTTCCAACAGCCTTTCCATGGTGGTCTGACCCCTATAGAAAGGCTGTTGGAAAGGGACTTTGGGGGTCCCTAGCAGGGCCTGTCCCCTGCGCACCTCTGCTATGGAGCCCAGGAGCTCGTTCCCAGGGGTGCCCCCCCAAACATCCATGCCCCATATGCCAGGCACCACATGGTGCCTGTCACACGGGGCATGGATGTTTGAAAACATACCCTTTACTATTGTGGCTTGTGCTGCAGCCCCTTTCAGGCCAGCAGCACAAGCCTCAATAGTAAAGGCTTTGTTTCTGACCGCCATGCTGGCGGTCACATTGTAATATGGCAAGTGGGACCTCCGACTCCTTGTCGGGCGGTCCCATTCCCACTACGATGCAATGAGGACCCTATTGTACATCTTCTCTGAAAGAACTTTGCTTCTCCGTGAAGCATATTATCTTTTCTACTTGCATTGCAGCTATCTGAATGGTGCTCTTTGATATTACATCATATCTACTTCTGCCACTTAAAGACGTTTGTATACAATGTCATGGCCATGTTGGGCTCATGCTGCACAGAGGCGATGCTTGGCCGAGAGGGCATTTATAACCTTTTTCTTCTGCATAAACAGTGGGGGCCTGTCTCCACACTGTTAACACAACTCATTATAAGGACTGGGACAAAGAAGTGTTGAGGAGGCAATGCAGGGCATAGGGCTATATATAGGCGATGCAGATTATAGGGTTACTTAATACAGGTCATAGTAACACATACCACTACCCCATCAGATAGGATTTACTCCTTGGTTCTGCAACTCTGTGTTCCACAGGCAGACATCAGTCTACCCCATCCCCAATTCCCCTTTCACCTTGGTTGCCCTGGCAGACAACACACTTACTCTCCTCTCATTTTAGCCGCCTCCTGATTAAGTCTCTGTTCTTTAATAACTAAAGGAAGGAATAGACCTCACTTAGAGTATGTTGCAGTGCAGAAAAGCCACCTCTCGTGTCCGTCAGCTTTGTGACTCCTTTGAATAGCAGCAAAAGCAAGTGATCTACATGGATAGAATAGTAAAACGTGAACTTTTAATATTGCATTCTCAGTAATTGCGATCTCTGACAGAGCAAGAGGCAGGCTTCAGAAGCTAAATCTTCTACTTGATACAGTCTTTGCCTTACTCTGTCTCTGGCTGAGCAGAAAACAGAAAAGTACAGTGTACACAAGCATTAGTCAAAACGTTCCAATATCCATGGCACACCTTAGGATATAGATGATCCTTGTCCTGCAAATTGAGGTGCAAAAATACTTTTTTCTAGAATAGATTTTGCAGCACCCTGAGAAGACAACGCTTCTCACCTGACTGAGGTATGAGATGCTGTAGACTGCTGAGCCAGAGTGCACAGAGATGGGAGCAAAGCAAAATGTCTTGTGGTATGAGAAGAGTAGAGTTTTCTGATCATTATAATTGAATCCCTTCTTAGGCAAGCACTATCCTTGTCATGAGAAAAGTAATGGTTCTTTTGCAATTACACTAGCCTTGTCACGGGAATAGAAAATGATTCTGCTGCCATTATGCAGTCTTCATGTCATACACCAAAAAGTGTGCTATGACCCTTCCCTTCAGCTATGAGGAGCTAAAGGTAGATTTGGCGCAGGAAATGCATCCTCTGTCTTTAGTATTGTATGAAAGGTGATTTATTAGTAAGGGCAGGTAGGTACCTACACTTCTTAATTACACGACAATCACAAATACGATCCAGTCAAGGTCTCAATAAATGAATTGCTGCTCAACCCTTGGTAGCTTGGCTGTGAGGAGACAGGCTTAACTTAGGAGACAGGTGTCTAAAGCATTTAAAAACACCAATATAAAAAATAAGTAAGACACAACACACAATAAAAACCCAGCACTAATTTATAACAATAGAAAATAATAGTAGGATTTACATGACACCCAAATGACAAAAAAACAATGTGGGGAACCAGAGACATGAATTTTTTGAGATTAAAATTTAAACTAGTGCTTAGAAGAAAATAGCGCTCAAAGGGTTAAAAAAGGGCACTCTGTACAGGGACAAAGTCAAGCGTTCTGGCCTCCCGCAATTTAACACTTTTACACTTACTTCCAGAAGTGTCTCTTGGTGCAGGAAAGTGGTCCACAGCACCAATCAAGGGTTCAGAAGCTCTGGTTTGACTCTTGGGATCTGGGACTACAACTCCCACACTGCACCTGGTCAATCCAAGTAAAATCCAGGTGAAGCTTGTCAGCTGGAGTTGTCTTTGTTGTTGACATTGCAGGTAGCCCTTCCAGCACCTTTCTACCTGTTGATTATGGAGTCCACTCCTTATCCTTTAAGACAGGTAAAGTCCCTTTGTTGTGAAGCCTTATGTGTGCAGCAGATGCAGTCCTTATGGGTGCAGTCCTCTCATGTGCAGTCCAAAGGCAGGGTACTCCTTCTTCTCCAGATGCTTATTTCGGGTCTTTGAGGGTCCACAACACCACCCAAGGGTTCAGAAGCTTTGATTTGCCTCTAGGAGGTTTGGGATCACAATTCACAATGCACCTGGTCAAATCTTTTTACGTTTAGGTGAAGCTGGTCAGCTGAGCTTGTCTTGATAGAGTTGATGCAGGTGACTTCTTGAAGCTCTTTTGTACCTGTTGCTTTCAGGAAGTCTGCTCCTTATTCCTTTTGAAGACAGGCAAAGTCCTCTTTTGTGAAGCCCTAAGTGTGCAGCAGGTGCAGTCCTTATGAGCACAGTCCTCTTGTGGTGCAGACCAGGGGTTCAGCAGGACAGTCCTTCTTCCCTTGATAATTACAGGCAGGGTTCTAAGTTGCTGGGCCGCTCTCCCATATTTATCCAGGTTTCTGGGCTGGCAAGAAGGGGGGTACCCCTGACCAGTAGGGGGCAGGGTCCCACCCTCTGTGATGATCACCTCCTTAGAAGTGTACATTTTCTTGTCCCAGAAAGCACTGTTCTACAAATATCAAAATGTAGAAAATCTCTCCTGTAGGTTCAGGTCAGGCTAAACCAACCCACAGGTGTGGCTAACCTTTCCCTACACTCCCCTCCAGCCCCTCCCCTAATTCACTTACAGGGGATCCCACCTGGCTGGGGGTGCATGAAGTGGGGGTGGGCCTGGTTCCTCACTTCACTGTCCTTCTCCATTTGAAGGCCAGTTTGGCTACCCCCACCTCCTTCCTGTCCTGGCATCTGCAAGCAGCATGTCTCCTCCTACAAGATGTCTTCTTTGTCTCAGTTCAGGCCAATTCACACCTCATTAAGGCAGCTTGGCTCAGCTTGTCAAAGGATGCCCATTCAGAAGAGGCTGCTACATGGCTGAATTGGGTAACTTTTGGAAAGCAGTTCTATAACTTCTTTTCTACAATAGTTATATTAAATCCAAGCTTGGCAAGTTGTTAGATTCATTGAAACTATTAATTTGGCACTTTGAATGTATATTATAGCGCACTCCTGTCAAAATGTAGACTTTATTTCTGTTAAATAAAGCCTTCCCATGTTAGCCTATGGAACTAATGTACTACAGTAGGGAAAAATGAAATTGACAGTTTTGCCCTCACATATAAACTTCTTTCATAATATACCTGCTTATTTTAACATGGCAGACCTTAGGGTGACATATGTAAATATAAGGTTGTTTAGGACTTTGTAAGTACCTTTAATCCCAAAGTTGAATTACGACATAGTTTTATTTTAAAAGCAGCATGCAAGGCTGTGCTCGCCTTTAAAATGACAGCAAACACCACAGCATTGCACTCTTAAGTGCATTAAATCTATGGGCCTCTAAACCTACATGCCCTACATATGCTAGGGACTTACAGGCAGGTTGCCAGTACCAATTGTAATTACACCTAATTGCGATGTACCATTTACACAAAACACTGGCCCTGGGCCTGGTTATCAGTGCCCAGGGCACAATCAGAGTCTGAAACACCAGTATCAGTCACAAATGGGGGGAAAAGGTGGGGGGAAAGCCACAAAAAAGCCTTGTTTTCTCACAAGTATCCATTGCAAACAGTAGACTTGCTATGACCCATCATCTATGAGTTCATTCTAGATCTAATGCAGTGCCCACTGGCACTCATTTTTGGGGACCAGCATTTATTTTTCCTTATCAGATTTTGAACAAGAGCAAGAAAGAAAAACGCACAAGGGGGATAGAAAGAGAATTAGAATGATGGAAAACCGCGATGAAGAAAGATTGCAGGGATGAAAGAGAACCCACAAGAGTGAAATAATGGGGCAGGGAGTACCTTAAGGTGCATTTAATTGCATGAGGTGGAATCAAGACTGAACAGCAATGAATTTTGGCACACTGACATTCAAAAGTGTCAGCCGTGGAATTACAGCCAAAACTTTGGGTCCCCACACTTATTCTTTTACAAATTAAGCACTGATTTAGTGTAGAAAATCCATCCTCTGTCTGTAGTGCCCCAAATGTTTTTGAGGATTGAGGCTTCTGCAGTTTTTACCCCATCCTGTATACTTCATTCTAAATATAATGCCCATAATACAATGATTTAGTATAATTGAGGTTCTGTGCATGACTTAGGCCTGTTGTGTGTTGTGCATACAGTTTTAATGTCAAAACATAGATGTAAATGTGCCTTATATTGGTCTGCAATATACCATGATAATATATTCAATCTGTGAAACTGGGGCATGTTTGACTAGCTGGCCAAGAGCAGTCAATTGCCTTCACTTCAGTGCCTTTTGCTTGACCCTTTGGAATCTTGCACTTTAATGGGCCATCTGCTCTGCTGAAATTTTTGTCTGTGAAGCTGATAATCTTCTACTGCCAGATTTAAGCCCTGGCTGGGATAAAACGGAACCGGAAGAGTGAACTGAAACAGTGAGCTGCCTTAGAAGGGTAATGGGAAAAGCTGTGGAATATTGCTACTTACTTTGGTGGTAGCTGTAGGCATCACGGATCCTGTGGATACAGCTGCAGCCCTGGGAGTGGAGGAGTCTGTTACCGGAGTCCATCTGCCTGAGTATGCAGGAGCTGGGACTGAGCAGAGACTGCTCTGGATGGTTCCTGACTCTCCCAATGTAAGGAATCTATCAGGCTTTCTCTAATTCACACTCTTGTCCATGAATATGGCTGCTGCCAGACTGCGTTGGAAAATTGATGGTGCTCATGCATGATTTTAGACACTGGTGAACTCTTTGGGAAGAGCCCATCACCGTGGGACTCCAACTGATGGCCGCTGGAGCTAGGACCCACACCCACTCCTAACACCCACGCCAGGATCATCAGGATCATCATCAAAAACAAAATCAACATGACCGTCCAAGCCAATGCCGACACTGCCTCATGCTTCCATGCTCTGAAGATGCTGAAGAACATTTTAAAATTGCTCGCAATCAGCTCCCGGAAAACCATCACACACTCCCTGGTTACTAGCAAGCTGGACAATAGTAACACCCTCTATGACAGGATCAACAAAAAACTCAAGAAAAGGCTGCAGACCATTTAGAACTCAGTGGCCAGAATCCCTCTCAACCTCCCACACCACACTCACCACACTCACATCACACCACACCTGAAGGAGCTCCACTGGCTCCCCATTCAGAAATAAGCGCAATTCAAACTCCTCATCTGCCCTTTCCATGCACTACATAACGCGGACCCAGCAAACCTCAACAGTCGCATCAGCTTTCACATACCTTCCAGATGCTCATCTGGACTCCTACTTGTACAAATCCAATGCATGCAGAAAAGCAGATCTGGCGGTGGGGCCTCCTCCTACATTGCTCGTAAAGCGTGGATCAACCTGCCCTACACATAAAAGCCTCCTCCTAACTTCCTGAATTTTGCAAGATGCTGAATACCTAGCTTTTCGAGCAGTTCCACTAGGCCTAAGGTGTGTCTAGACTTACATCTGCTTAGCACCAGGATACCCTCCCTCGTGATAGTGTGCTTCACAAATCTGCATAACATAACATAACATAAATATGTGAGCTGTCACGGGAGCTGAAGTGAGAACTCTTTTTGTAATGGCAAATGAAGGAGGATTGCTTCACAGTATTTCACTGCCATGCAGGAAGTGTTTCATACTCAAATACTTGAACCTCTACTGGTGCCAGAAAGAGGTGAAGTACAACATAGAAGGAGGCAAGGGTATGCCTGTACTATCCTGGAGGGCTCTCTTAATATACTCTTCAGCACTTTCCGTATATTAATAGACTGAATGAATGCACTAGCCTCACATTCTCTGACATGATATCTCATCAGGCTCGACTGAGTTCCCCCCTTTCCTATTTCCCATATATTAGGTCATAAGCAGTGCATGGTGGGAGCGCAAGTTATAGTTGGCTCTGCCAGCTATAACTAGTGAATTTCTGTGTTTTTTTAGTTCAAAACTTTAATGTTGTCACTGACATATTCAACTAACTATAACGTTACTTTACCCTTTGTTTTTTTCAGTGAATTTCTAGGGTTTTTTAAACGTAAAGTAATATTTTATTACCATACATAAAGCCAACCCTATCACGTATGGCCTACGGTGTTGTGGGGTTGGCCGCAGGGCCTGGCTTATAGTCAGGCCCTGCATCCAATTCCCTGCAGGCAGTGGACCCCATGCTGCGCACGACCTTTGGTCGTGCCTGGGATGGGGTTAGCTTTGAAGTCAGGCCCTGTTTCCAACTCCATGCAGGCAGCAAACCCCATGCTGCACACAGCCTTCGGCTGTGAGCAGTGGGGGGTGGCCACCGGACTTGGCTTGCTGCCAGGCTCCATGGCAAAACTTCAGAAGGTTGCCAACCACACACTACGAACAGCCTTTGGCGTGCGCAATGTAGAGTAGTTCTTCGGTCCTGGGGACTCCTTCCTGCGGAACCAAAACATATATATTAAGGGGGGGTTGCAACCCCCTCCCCATCCCCTATTTGGCCCTGGGGACCCCAGGGCAAGTTCTAATAAAAAGGGGAGGGGTAATGTGGCCTCCCTCCCCAAGCCTTAATACGCCCCAGGGACCGCACATAATGTTATACAATATTAAATTCTAGGAATAATGAATATACTATTCCCACTCCGTCTGTGCAGCAGTAGGGAAAGCACTGGACTCAGGAGGGCTAAAATGTATTATTCCCACTCCAATCTGTGCAACAGTAGGGAAAGCGTTAGACTCCGGAGAGGTAAAATGTAATAATCCCACACCAGTCTGTGCTACTACAGGGAAAGGGTTGGACTGTGAAGGGCTAACATTTACTATTGTTACTCCAGCCGGTGCAACAGTAGGAAAAGCAATGGACTCTGAAGGGGTAATCCCACTCCACTCGGAGCAACAGTAGGGAAAGCATTGGGCTCAGGAGAGGTAAAATTTACTATTCCCAATCCAATCGGTGCAACAGTAGGGAAAGCGTTGGACTCAGAAGGGGCAAAATTTACTATTCCCACTCCAGTCTATGAACCAGTAGGGAAAGCATTGGACTCAGGAGGGTAAAATCTACCATTCCCACTCCAGTCTATGAAACTGTAGGGATAGCGTTGGACTCAGGAGGGTAAAATCTACTATTCACGCTCCAGTCCGTGCAACAGTAGGGAAAGCGTTGTACTCAGGAGGGTCAAAATGTATTATTCCAACTCCAGTGTGTGCAACAGTAGGGAAAGTACTTCACTTCTTCACAACACATATCATACTTTAATGCAAGTATTACTTTAATAAAATTATACAACTATTAATGTAAAATTAAATATATACATTAAAAAAAACAATTAAACAATTTAAATAATCATAAATGTTTAAAATTATTAATATAATTTCTTTTTTTATTGCAAGATTATTTGATTAAATTCCCACACTACATTCCCACATAACTAGCTGCCCACATTTAGCATATATCTAAAAAAAAGTATAACACAATTGCCATATTAGGTAATAAAAAATGTGAATAAATGAATAATATATTGTTAATTAATTAGTACTTAAGTAACTTCCCAACCTACCCCCCCAAGGCTCCAACAACCCATTCTTAAAATATAACTAAAAAGAAAATACATTAACTACACATTGTACATAATTATCAATTAAAAGAAAATACATTATTAATCAATTATTACTTAATTAAGTTCCCACCCTATACCCCTACAAACACAACAACACTCACATAAAACATAACTTAAAAATGTAATAACTACAGAATTTATATAATTATCAATTATATAATTACTAATAAGTCAATAATTCATTAGAAATAAATTATTTCTGAATTAACAACCCACCCTATGCACCTACAAAACCAACAACCCGCACCTAAAATATAACTTAAAATTGTATATTAATTACACAATTTGCATAATTAATTAATGATTAATGCAAGTTCAAGTTTAAAATAACTTTATTTGGTTCCAAGAACCATAAATGTTTGACAAATAAACGTTACAGTTAAAAAAAATGATTTATAACACATTTGTAAGACAATACAGTTAAAATTTGCAAAGAGAAAATTCATAAGATTCTGAGAAGTGGTTTAAGACGGCAAAGTACTTCACAGATCATAAAATTCCAGCAGTATAAATTTGAACACTGAAAGATTACAACGTTCTTATTCAGCTTCTATGGTTCATAACGCTTTCTAATAGCCATCGCGACTTTAATATAGTTAGATACCACAGAACAGATAACAGAAGTGGCCAAAGTGTGCAGAAAGTTAAGACCATCAATATATATGCAAGGACGGATTTCCCTCAAAAGTGGAGCTAACATTTTTCCCCTTGCCTCTTTATATAGGGGGCAGAATAGGATAAAGTGCATGGTGCTCTGATCTGCCAAGTTATCACATTGGCAGGGTATGAGTTTATAGGCCCAATGATTAATGCATTAATTAAAATAATTAGTAATTAATTAATACTTATTTAATTCACTTCCCACCCTATACCCCTACAAACCCAATAACCCACAATTAAAATAACTTAAAAACATATTAATTAAACAATTTACATAATTAATTATTAAATAAATAATACATATTAATTAATTATCAAATAAATAATAAACATTAATTAAAAATAATTATTCATTAATCATACATAATTAACTTCTCACTCTGTACCCCTACAAATCTCACAACCCGTTTCAACACTATAAATTACTATTTTACAATAAAGGGCCTCCGCAGGTCGGAGGATTTCAAACCAACATCCATGGTTTAAACTACAACCACCTTATTACAAAGAAGGCGGTCGGAGTTTAAACCGGCCGGTCAAACCGACTGGCTTCCGAAGGGGTCAAGGAGCCCGTCGGCCAGTCGGAATCCGATCATAATCCCTAAAGGACGGCGTTTCCACCGTCGATGTCGGTTTCCAACATGCTTTCCTTGTCGGGCTTTCCAACATGGAAAGCCTGTCGGAAAGCGACTTTTGGGGCCCCTAGCAGGGCCACCATCCCTCTGCGGCCTCCGGCTGTTGGCCTGGTGGGCACCTATGGTGACCCCCTGTAAATCCCTGCACCATGTGGCAGGCACCTCATGGTGCCTGTCACATGGTGCAGGGATTTACAGTAACTCCCATTTCTATATGGAAGCTTGTGCTGCAGCCAGGTCCCGACCGCTACACAAGCTTCCATAGGAAAATGGGAGCTTGCTGTTGCATCGTAATTGCGTTTTCGATTAGCCGACCCCAGGTTGGTCAGTTTTGGAACCACAGAGATGTTTGTCGGAGGCAACTCCAAACAACATCATAATCAGGCCCTAAATAATAATATAAATAACTTAAAATTACAAACTATATTGAAAAAACATTAAAGACAATTATACAAACAATATAAAAAATATACAATTAACTTATTATTTAAAAAACATAAGACATTTTAAAAACAATATTTCTTACTTCAAAAAATTTATATTTGTGTCAAAGATATTTCTGCACTTGGGATTTCTGTATCATGATATTAAAAATTCGATGTTTGTGTGAGTCGATATTTATAACTCAATATTTTGTCCAAATACCAATGGAATCTCACCTCTGTATTTATCCAAGAAGAGTTCACAGTTTTGTACATAATATCTACCCAACTGGAGTACTTTCTACTGGTTTGTTAGAAAGTGGTACATCGTTGGGTGAATGTCTAGTGCATATCCTACACTACATCTACACTACATCTGTTTAAAGGACCACAATGTAATGTCTCCAGTGACCTTGTGTATGTGTAATTTTGGCAATGTGATTGTTTTTTTGAGTGTCTGCATACAGAAATCAGTGGCAAAATGAATCCTCGTATAGAGAAAGCGACAAGACTACAGACATTGAGTTGAATCTCCACCAAAGAATGGTACTTCCTCTAAATTATATGGAGTACGTATTCTTTGTTTGGGGGAGATGTCCTCATATTCCTTTGCATCAAGAACAGAGCATCAAAATTGTCGGGAAACAGCTCAGGTCACTTTGGTAAGTTGGGTTGTCCATCAGCCTGCAAAGTGGTGGGAACACTGTTGCAAACTACTAACTTGGATAAGGTGGGGTCAAACCTGCCAAACGCGCCATCAAAATTGGTGGGAAATATGCTTGGGTCACTTTGTTAAGTTGAGCTGTCTATCAGCCTAGAAAATGGCACAAACACCATTGCATACTACCAACATGGAATGGGCGGGCCCAAGCAGGTAGAACTTGTAGGTGATTTTGAGCATTTGCATACTCAGCAGTAATTTAAAGGGAGAGCCATGCACTCTGCTCTCAGACCAGGAAACAAAAAGAAAGATCCCACTCATCTTGGACAGTCACTACACCTCCATCAAGGATTTCAGATCATTTTTCAATGATTAATTGTAGAGAAAAGACACTTAAAAGATGAGGGGGCGCCCCATCCTCCCTGAACCTATCTTAGCCCTAACTAACCCATATCCAAAGTCTGCATCATTTAAAGGTGGGTGCCCCAGTGCCGACCAGGGGTACCCACTAAGCACATGTTGAGGTCTGCAGTGGGAGCCTCAGGGCCCCCGTGGCCACAGTCAGCTCTCCACATGCTCCGGGAACGGATATTGCTCCATCCCGGAGAAAGCAGCTATTTATGCTGCTCCCTCTGGGTGGGAACAATATGTTTTTTTCCCCTGCCCGCATCAGTGTGGGCAGGGAAACAGAACAGAAGTCTGTTCCCAGCAGGCAGGAGCATATTTAAAGCTACCGCCCGCTGAGAGCAGACTTTGTGTTTGCTCCCATTTGGTGGGAGGTTTGAAAATGCTCCTGCTAGACGGGAACAGACACAAGTTTTTCAGCCCACACCTATGAGGGCAAAAGAACTACTGTTTCCTGGGGGTGGACACAATAAGTGAGCCGGCCCCGGGTATGGGGTCCCTGTGACCACTAAAGGCTCAGGTAGGGGGGCTGAGTGGCCCCTCTCCCTTTTTTAACACCACACAGCCCTTGGGGGTGGGGTCTCCAGGGCCTTTTAAAGGCTCAGAGAGGGGGGAGTCGCATGGCCCCCTTGCTTTTAAAATACAGTAGCGCCGGGATATTGAGTCCCCGGGGCCAAATACATATTTGGGGAGGGGGGCTGCACATCCGCTTTCCAATAACAATTAGATTGAGCCCTGGGGGATGAGGGTCCCAGGGGCCCAAAACAGATCGGGAAGGGAGATCGTGTGCCCCATCCCATAATAATTAAATTGGTCCCCAGGGGATGGGGTCCATGGGGCGGAAAACAGCATGGGGAGGGAGGCTGCCAATCAGAGCTCCCAAGCGAGATGGCCCAAGGGAAATAAATAATGGGCCAATCATAACGATCTATTTTTGGATTGGAGCTCCCGTCCAGATATACAATTATTTTTGTCCTCTTATTTCTCAAAAACTACTGAACAGATTTACGCCAATTCACAAAAAGCACAATCTTCAGGCCAATATCTAGGTTCCTGACGAATTTAGTGTAATTCTGTTCAGCAGTTGTCTGCTGTAGCCCTGCCCATGTACTCAGTATGGTTTCACTGTGAATTTATAGAATGGACTAAGACACCGGAGGGGCATATCTGCTCATGCAGTTATGCCCTTACATGAGGTACAGTGCACCCTGCCTTAGGGCTGTAAGGCTTGCTCTAGGGGTGACTTACCTATGCCTCTTGTAGAGCTGGTACCTGGTACACAGGGATGTGTGCCAGGTCGACTTGTCACTTTAACTGCACCAAAACACGCATGCTGCAGTGGCAGTGTGCATGTGTATGGTGAGGGGTCACTTAGGTTGGCACAATATATACTGCAGCCTACAGAGACCTTCTTTGGTCACAAGGCCTTTGGCACCTATGGTACCTTTTACAAGGTACTTATATGTGAGCCAGAGGTGTGCCAATTGTGGAAACAGTTTTGGGAAAGCGCACAGGCACACTGAACCTGGTTAGCAGTAACCCAGTGCACATTCAGTCAAAAATGCATCAGGCAAAAAGTGGGGGGTAACCCTGCCAAAAAGGTACTTCCTATGCACCCTCCCCCCACAAACGAGGGTGAGACTAACTTTTCCCAAGAGAGTCTTCATTGTCTAAGTGGAAGAACCTGGAAAGTCCATCTGCATTGGCCGACAAAGGTCTGTGTTCCACTGTAAAGTTTATTCCCCGTAGGGAGATGGACCACCTCAAATGTTTTGGGTTCCCACATTTCATCTGCATAAGCCACCTGAGAGGTCTGTAGTTGGTCTGAACAAGGAAGTGAGTATCAAACAGGTATAATCTCAAATACTTCAGGTACCAGACCACAGCATTGACCTCCTTCTCTATGGCACTCCAACACCGTTCCCTGGGAGTAACCTCCTGCAAATAAAAGCAACAGGCTGGTCCTGGCCATCATCATTGGGATTGAGATAGGACTGCTCCTATCCCTAGCTCAGAGGCATCAGTCTGCACAATGAACTGCTTACAGTAATCTAGGGGCATATTATCAACGGCCAGCGATAATTATCGCTGGCCGTGCTTAGCGACAGATTCCCTATCGCAGGCTATCTCTGGAATTTATCGCCCTGGTAGCGCGTTATTAACAACGCGCTTCTCCAGGGCGATAAAAATTCCAGAGATAGCGAGGTTATCGCCGTTTTGCAGGGAACATCGCTGGTTTTCCAGTGATGTTCCCTGCAAAACGGCGAGTAACCTTGCTGATACGACCCTGTGGTCGTATCAGCAGAATCCACCCCCTATGTTAGGGATGGTTAAGTCAGGATTTTAGCAGACGTTAGATTTTGGTGAAAACGGCCGTTTGCCGAAATCTAACCTCTGCTAAAATCATGTGAGCTGCCTTGTAAATATCGCAATGTGAACATCAGCGATATTTGCAAAGTAGTCCATCCGGGGTACGCCCACATTGCATCTCATTAGAGATGCAAAGATGGGCGTTGGGGGAAAGGGCGATAATGCAAGGATTCACGTGATAGCGTGACCTTGCTGATTAGGCGATAAAATTATCGCCGCTTTTCGTCCGAAAACGGACGCAAAAGCGGCGATAATTGTTTATCGCCTCGTTGATAATATGCCCCCTAGAGTTTTTAGAATTGGTGCTGAGTACATTGCCTCTTTTGGGGTTGTCAAAAGCTTTTTGACAAGTAACTGTCCAGTTTACCTTCTTGGTCAACTTCTTGGAGGTGAGTTCTGTGAGGGGTGCCACAATGGAACCACTCCCCTTCACAGACTTCCTGTAATACTAAGTCAAGTCAAGGAGTGCCCTGACTTGGGTCTGGGTTGTTGAAGCTTCACAGTCCAGAATTGTCTGGATCTTGGGTTGTAAGGGTTGCACGTTGCCTCCAACTACAATGTGGCCCAATTATACAACAGTTCCCTGCCCTATCTGGCATTTGGATGTCTTAATATTAAGGCCTGCTGCTTGGAGGGCCTGCAAAACTTTCCCAAGGTGGACCAGGTGATCCTGCCAGGTAGAGCTAAAGACAGCAGTATTATCTAGATATGCTGCACTAAAGGTCCTCAGCCCAGCAAGGACTTGATTCACCAACCTTTGGAAGGTGGCAGAGGCATTCTTTAAGTCAAAGGGCATAACAGTGAATTGATAATGCCAATCTAGTGAGGAGAATGCTGTCTTTTCTTTTACTCCTGGGGCCATGCCAATCTACCAGTACCCTGCAGTTAAGTCAAAAGCACTGAGAAACTTGGCTGCACTCAATTTGTGTATTAACTCATCAGCCCTGGGTATAGGGTGAGCATCTGTCTTGATGACAGTATTGAGACCTCTGTAGTTCACACAAAATCTCAATTTTCTCTTTCCACACTGTTTATGAGGCTAGGGGACTAAGACTACTGGGCTGGCCCAGCGACTCTCATAGGGTTTCATAACCCCTAACTCCAGCATCTTGCTTACTTCAGCTTTGAAGCTCTGCTTAACTCGGTCAGACTGCCGATAGATCTTTGTTTTGACAGGCAAACTGTCTTCAGTTTCTACATCATGGGTACACCAGCGTGTCTGTCCATGGGTTAAGGAGAATAGCTCAGCATACTGTTGCATGACTTGCCTACAGTCAGCCTGCTGCTGGGCAGAGAGGGTGTCTGAATTGACAACTCCATCAACTTACCTATCTTTTGGATTATAAGAGAGGAGGTCAGGGAGAGGTTCACTCTTTGCTTCCTGATCCTCATCAGTAACCATCAACATGGTTACATCAGCCCGGTCACAGAAAAGTTTTAGGTTATTCACATGGATCACCCTCTTGGGGCTCCTGCTAGTGCCCAGGTCTACCAAGTAGGTGACCACTTAATTTGTCTTGGAGGGAACACCACCAGTGCAGCCTTCTGGTCATATCTGAGCTTCTGGAGGTCTTGGCAGATCTCAAGGCTTTTGGATGCTTTCTGCCTTCCTGGAATGGAGGCCTAGTTTGTAGTCCACTATGGCTTGCTTAGGTTTGTGGAGAGTGTTCTCCCAACCCCCCTTCACAAGCCAAAGAGGTCTCCTAACAGGATGGCCAAACAGAGTTCAAAGGAAGAAAATACTAGTCCCTTCTGAGTCAACTCTCTCTAGGTAGATGAAAAGCAGGCACGGCAAAAGGACATCACATCTCCTTTTGAGTTTTTTCAGGGTGCCCCATGTTCATGCCTTTCAATGTCTTGTTGAATCTCTAAACAAGGTCATTAGTTTGTGGGTGATATGGTGTATTGAACTTATAGGTCACTCTATACTCATTCCACATGTGCTTCAGGTAACTAGACATGAGGTTTGCACCTCTGTCTAAAACCACCTCCTTAGGAAACCCTACCCTGGTAAAGATACCAATGAGGCCTTGGCTACTACAGGGGCTTTAGTAGTCCGAAGTGGAATTGCCTCAGGATACCTGGTAGCATGATCCACTACTACCAGTATGAATGTGTTTCTTGATGCTGTGGGACTGTGGGACTATGTCCAATCCTACCCTTTCAAAAGGGAACCCCAACCACTGGACGTGGAATAATTCAGGCCTTTGGGCCTTTTCGGTGAGGAGGAATTCTCTAAACTGCTGGTGCACTACCACTCTCCTGCTTGCATCAGCTTTGGGGTCTCTGGCCTCAGTGTAAAGGAGTCCCTCCTCCCAATAGGTCCTGTGGGAGCCACTGACATCTCCCTTTTCCTGTGCAGCAGCTTGCTGTTGCAGGCTTTCAAGAGTAGGACAGGTCCTCTGTCCTTGGCACAGCTGATCCCTAGAGGGCCTCCATGGGCCCACGAGCTCAACCTGAGAAGGTTCAAGTTCCATAGGCTCAGTACCCTCTGGGGGTGACAGGTCTTCTCCCTGAGGAGAGGGGTCCTAAGCTTTTTGCTGTACAGAAGCTGGTTCCGCAGTCTTCTTACCTTTTTTCTTAGAAGGTTGGGCCATTTTTCCAGGCTCCAACACATCTTTTTCACCCTGTGCTCAGTTCTTTGCTTGGGTTTCTACACACACCAGCTCAGGGATTCCCAGCATGGCTACATTGGGTTTTCAGTTCTACATCAGCCCATGCGGAAGTCTTCAGACCATTCCCCATCTGACATTCCACTGGGATTGGAGTAGAGACCACTGTCTGTTTCAGGCCAGTAACCCCTGCCCTTTCTAAGGACACCAAAGCCATGGAATGGACCTTTGTTACATTATCAAGAATTGGTGACTGGGTATGTCTGTCCTTTCAACTACTGTCCAGGGTGACACTGGCTCCTGTATCCCTCAGGGCTTCTACCTTAGTCCCATTAATCAAGGGTTGTGCCTTTAGTTAGTCATATGAGGGGGCCAGACAGCAAGAGTGGCCAAATCTACCCCACCCTCAGAGACTCAAATAGCTTTGGTTTGAATCCTGATTTGTTCTGGGCACACTTTTGATCCCACCTGGAGACTTACCATACTAGTGCTAGGCGGAGGAGTACTAGGGGAATTCTTTTTGAGACAGGCAGGGTCTCCAGTCTTGTGTCCCAACTGTTTACAGTTGCAACACCAGGCATTTTTGGCATCAAAGTTTTTACCCTTTTTACCATTGTTGGATTGTGAAGAGTTTTGGCACCCACCTTCCTGTGCAGGTTTTTGGGGGCCTTTAGAAGACTCTTTACTTTTATACTTAGGATATTTGCCCACTTTCCCCTGGGGGGGTTTATAACCCCTTTCTTTTGGTCAACCCAGTGATAGTCTTGGTCACCCTAGCCTTGACCCAATGGTCTGCCTTTTTTCCCAATTCTTGGGGAAAAATTGGTCCTAGGTCTAACAGATACGGATTCAACTTTTCATTAATGCAATTACTTAAAATGTGTTCTTTCATAAACAGATTATAAAACCCACCATAGTCATGCACTTAACTTCCAGTTAACCAGCCATCTAGTGTTTTCACTGAGTAGTCTATGAAGTCAACCCAGGACTGACTCAAGGTTATTTTAGCCCCCTGAGCCTAATTCTATATTCCTCAGTGGTGAATCCAAAGCCATCAATCACAGTACCCTTCATGAGGTCATAGGACTCAGCATCTGTCCCAGTGAGTGTCAGGAGTCTATCCCTGCACTTCCCAGTGAACAGTTTCCAAAGCAATGCTCCCCAGTGTGACTTCTTCGCATTTCTCCATGTATAGGTCCTCTCAAAGGTGGTAAACCATTTTGTGTTGTCATCACCGTCCTTATACTTGGGGACAATCCCTTTGGGAAATTTAGGGTCATAGGAGTTCTCCCTGTTCCTAGGTATTATGTTGCTGCCAACATTTATGGGTGCTAGGCCCATATCTGCTCTTTTCCTTTCTATAGCCAGCAGTCTCTCCTCTAGGGCTATTCCATGAGCCATCCTTGTTAAAAGGATGTCTTCCTCTTTGAGGCAGTTCTCAATGTTGCTTGCGGTGCCTGATCCACCTGTGTGGGAGCCTGGTACCCTGTGCACTACTTTTCGAATGATGGGTGCAGGGACCACATCTTCTCTATGTAGGTGAGGAGGCTGGGAATAATCCCCCTCATTACTACTTTCTCCTGCTACAAGGAGGTCCTCCTCTTCAGAAGGGTGTTCATTAGCATATTATACCAAGAGCTCATGGAGCTTAGTCTTGGTAGGATTAGAGCCAGTCTTAATGTTCTTAAGTCTACAGAGGGTCCTTAGCTCCTTCATGCCAAGATAGAGGTAAGGGGTCAGGTTGAGTTCCACAACCATATTCAATCTATCCATTATCTTACTAAATTTGGGGCCTTTTTAAAAGGACTAACAAAAACTTCTAGGCACTTTTACCCCTAACCACAGTTGGGGCCAGATGCACGAAACATTTTACCGTTTGCAAACGGCCCACCAGGCCGTTTGCGAGTGGTAAAATGCATTTTGCCACGTAGAGAAGGCAAAACGGGACTCAGTAACTTTTTACCGAATCGCATTTTTACTTTTAAAATTCAGTGTTAGGAAGGGGCGTGTTAAGGGCATCCCTTTCAAATACCGAATAGCACTGGTATTTATGAATGTTTTGCGACCAGGAATGCGGTTGCTAAACATTTGCAGTTACCGTCAACTTCAAGTTGGTGGTAACCTATTCTCAAATGGGAAGGGGTCCCTATGGGACCCCTTCCCCTTTGTGAATGCCAACATTTTTCAAGAGCAGGCAGTGGTCCCACGGACCACTGCCTACTCTTAAAAAATGAAAAGGTAGCTTTTCATTTTATTTTTTAATGCATCCTGTTTTCCTTTAAGGAAAACAGGCTTCATTACAAAAAAAATATTGCTTTATTTAAAAAGCAATCCCATACATGGTGGTATGCTGACCCCAGCAGGCGACCATCCCTGTGATTGTATGCATTCACAATGGTCACAAATATTGATGAGGCAGGTCCATTATCGAGCCATTGCAAATCGATAACAGTGTTAAACACGTTGTTGTACATCACAGTTTGTGATTTCCTATTAGCGAATCACTAATATTCGCTAATAGGAATTCGCAAATACGCGATTTCGTACATCTGGCCCAGGCTTTTTTGAACTTTTTAAAATGCTAATGGGACTTAACCAAGGGCCTAAGAAGAATTTGAAAAATTTGAAAAAATGGACAATTCAAAAATACAATAAAAAAATACAATTAAAGACAATTTTAGATTGTATCCTGTGGTCACTTTTTGTCAGAGTGGTCCATCAAATGCAAAGTAGTAGACCCCAACGCTGATCCACCAATGTAGGAAGCTGGCTCTGTATATACCATACCAAAGTAAGGTATAGTGTGCACAGAGTCCAGTGGATCCCCACAGGCTTTACAGAGGCTAACATAGATAATACTAATGCTCTCTTTTGTCGTAGTGTGGGCAAGCAGTAGGCTTATCAGACGGCAGTGCTAAGCATTTGTAGTACACACGCAGACAAGCAATGATTACACACACTAAATGACTAAATCTGAGACCAATGGTTTGTAAAATTATTACTTAGTATATTTATTTTATAGAACCAATGATTGTTTGTTGCAGTAAAATACGTTTTGCAATATCAATGTTTTTCAATGTAAAAAGAGGACACTGCATTTTTCAACAATACAATGTTATCCTACAAAAGGAAAAACAATCAACAATAAGCAGGTAGGAAAACGATTTACAGTATTGAGTTTTGGATGAAAAATAAGTAGGAGGCAAGGTTCAGGTAAGTGACTTCACTGCACCACCAGGTGCCGGGTGCAGAGGTCAAACTCGGGATCTGGTGCCAATGTTATCCAAAGGAGAAAGTGGTCAATCAAAGTGGTATTACTCACAGATGAGTAAAGCGGTTTGGTAACCCAGTCTCTGGGGGTTAAGGTAAGCACGGGTGCCACAAGGCGGCACCAAACTTATACCCTCAGCGACACAGGGGAGGTCGGGTGCAAAGTGACAACACAGCGTCAGGCACCCAATACAAACCAATGGGGAATCTCAAAGTTGGAAAAAGGCTACAGTCTCAGGCCAGGAGGCTGGACGAAAGAAACCTAAGGCTGTACAGGCTTCCACATTTCATTGGAAAATCCTACTCTATATCGATCAGTATTGGTTCCATATAAGCACACCATACACTTAGAACACTTCAGGAACCCCTGTTTTTTAGTTTTTGTGGAAGATCATAGGCAAATTCAACTGCATAACGGATTTTGCTGTCTACGTGCTACAGTGCCCTTGTGGCCTGCGGTACGTGGGCAGCACAATCCTAGAAGTTCATAAACGAGTTTTGCAACATTTAAGGGCAATCAAAAATGGAGATCATACTTACACAGTAGCTCGCCATTTTGAGAGGTTCCATGGTAGAGATGTGAAAGGATTTTCATATTATGTGGATGATGCAGTGGCAAGAGATGTGCGTGGCGGGAACAGGGAAAAAAAGCTTCAGAAATTAGAATCCCGCTACATTATTGAATTAAACTCCATGCAACCACAAGGCCTTAATGTAGAAGAAGATCTATATACGCACTTGTAAATAATCACCAATATAAATGAAGATTTCTGCCCATAAAATCGCGAGATATTTGAACATTAATGAAAAGTTTTTAAGTTGTATTATAGAATGGTTTTAGATCACATTAGTTTCACATAACAGACAAAATAGTAGTAGATAAGATCCTTATTGTAGATGTAGTGAGTATGTTCATGATGGCAGGGGTAATGAACTGCTGTATTTTGAAAAATGGATAAGGTTGAAAACAGCCCACTGGGGCTTGATTACAAGGATTATAACATGTGGAGTATGCCCACTTGGGCAAAAGTCTTTTGCGCTATTGATTTTTAAAGTCAAGAGATGGTATAAAATAGTGCTTATAATAATGAAATTTATCATTGAATTTCTGATATAAATTGTTTTCCCTCATTTCGAATATAATGATGTTCAAAATATCCCCTGCTGAATGAATTTTACAATTTTACGAATTGTGGCAATTAATGTTTCAGTAACTCACACCCAAAGATGGGAAACCATGTAAGAAACTACGAGTCTGTTTTCACTGTTTGCTTTTTGTAGTTCTGCACGTGGCACGTAACAATCTCGCATTATCTGATAAAAAATGGTTGCTCCCATTGCTTCTGTTATCGGTGAGCAAGGCTGCTGGGCAGCCGAAAAGCGGTCGATGGGGCCGAAAATAAAATAGATTTGACCAGCTACACGAGGTGTCGTCATCCTTGAGTGAGAGGAATGAATGTGGAATTTACTGGACCTGCTCCTGTGAGGTCCAAAGAGGCAACGCGACTCTCGTTCGGGAGGCAGCAGTACACACACGGGAGAGAGAGTGGAGGGATATATATATATATATATATTCACTGAAAAAACCATAGGTTTCAGACACGTTATAGTTAGAAATTAGCATTTAAAAAACCTTTGAAATTCACTGAAAAAAACCATAGGTTTTAGGGACAGTTATAGTTAGTTGGACATTTCACTCGTACAAAACCATAGAAATTCCCCCTTATAGTTAGTTCAGCTAACTATAACTTGCGCCCCGCAATGCACTGCTGATGACATCACATATTACATCACTCATGACATGGTCAGTGACATCACTGATGACATCACTGATGACATCTCAAATGACATCACTGATGACATCACTGATGACATCATCCAGTGACTGTGTGTTTCTGTAAAGTTTAAATATGTTTAATATATATAGGGAAAGGCGTATTGAAGAATGAGTTGGTGTATAAGTGTCTGAATGGATGATTTAGTACGTGAGTGACTGACTCTACAAGTGAGTGATTAAACGTATCTTACTGAATGCATGGGTTAGTGACTAAACTGTGTGAATGTCTGTATCCGTCTGTTTGTTGGTGTGTAAGTGGATGCATGGCTTTGCGAATAGCTACATGAGTGTCTATATGGGTTATTGATTGGTTCTATGAGTATCTGTATGGCTGCCTGAGTGTTTGTGTGGGTGGGGTGTGTGTGACTCTGTACATAGATGCGTGAGTGGGTGATTCACTGGGTGCATGATTTCAAGAGTGCATCTGTGATGGACTGCTTGGGTGGGTGAGTGTGTGTATGGGTGTGTTAGTGAGTGAATGTATATCTCAGTGGTACATGTGCGAGTAACTACATATGTAAAAGGCAGTATATATGTGTGTTAGAGTATTTAAATGGCTATAAGTGAGAGTGTGTGATAGTGAGAGTGGCTGTATGGATGCGTGTGTGCTTGTATCAGTTATTGTATAAGAGCGTAAGAATGTGCTAGTATTTGTATGAGTAAGTGAGCTGGTGTGTGTATAACTGTATAGGTGAGTAAATGGGTGTGTGATTAATTTTTTGCATGACTCACTAGGTGTGTGAGTACCTCTATGGATGAGTGGCGGTGTGTGAGTGTTTATATAGGTGTATGAGTGCATATGATAGTCCTGTACTGAGTGACTGTAAGTATGAGTGACTGTACGGGTGAGTGAGTGGATGTGTGTGTAGACCTAAGAATCAGTGAGTGGGTATGTAGTTTTTGGTGTTGGAGTGTCTATGGTTTTGAGAATGGCAGTCTGTAATTTAGAGTGGGTGTATCAAAAGTTATATTAGGGTGTGAGAAGATGCATGAAATTATCACATGGATGATGTCATCAGTGATGTCATTTGAGATGTCATCAGTGATGTCATCAGTGATGTCACTGACCATGTCATGAGTGATGTAATATGTGACGTCATCAGCAGTGCATTGCGGGGCGCGAGTTATAGTTAGCTGAACTAACTATAACGGGGGAATTTCTATGGTTTTGTACGAGTGAAATGTCCAACTAACTATAACTGTCCCTAAAACCTATGGTTTTTTCAGTGAATTTCAAAGGTTTTTTAAATGCTAATTTCTAACTATAACGTGTCTGAAACCTATGGTTTTTTCAGTGAATTTCAAAGGTTTTTAAATGCTAATTTCTAACTATAACGTGCCTGAAACCTATGATATTTTAAGTGAATTTCAAAGGTTTTTTACATGCTAGTTTCTAACTATGCCTACAGAGGTAGGACATGTGAAGAAAGAAGAAAAAACACACAGAAAGAAGCAAAAGATGTGCATAAAGAACCAACAGAGGAGCAGAAAGAGGCCTTGTTGCAAAATCATCCTGTGCCCACAACTTTTTCAGACGGGTACTGGTGGTAACTGACTCTGACTAACCAGAGCCAGTGCTATGCTAAAAGACACTTAGAATACAGTGAAAACACCTACATACACTAGGGAACACTATGCGTTGGGGTACCCCTGTGATTAGCACGACCTCCTCTGCAAGTCCCTAGTACATAATAGGGCAGGGGGATTAAAACTACCTCTTAAAACGCGCTACAGGGCGCGTTTGCACAGTGGTGAAGGGAGGGGCGGCCTGAGGTGACGTGTGCAAACGCGCCCCGTGGCGCGTTTTAAGTTGCGGGATTAAGTCCCTTGAATCCTGAGGGTCCCTGGGGCTCAACTAGCCCCCCAGGTACCTACAGTTAGGACCACAGAGCTGAGTTGCAGAGAGGCGTTCCGAGGCCACGCACCTTTTTTCACCTCTCTGCAACGCAACTCTGTTGTGCTTACTGAAGGTACCTGGTGGGCTAGTTGGCCCCCAGGGTCCCTCAGGATTCAAAGGGAATTAATTCCCCAACTTAAAACGTACCACAGGGCGTGTTTGCGCACATGTCACCTGAGGCCCCGCTCCCTCCCTTCACCACTGTGCAAACACGCCCCGTGGAGCGTTTTAAGTTGGGGGATTAGGTCACCTTGAATCCTGAGGGTCCCTGGGGCCCAACTAGCCCACCAGGTACTTCCAGTAAGCACCACAGGCCTGCGTTGCAACGCCTGTAACAAATTGTGCAGTTGTGTTTAGGTAGTGAAGAGGGTCATGCTGGGGGTAGTGTTTTAGGGTTTAGGGTAGTGCAGTGGTGTTTGTGTAGTGTAGGGGGTCATGCTGGGGGTATATTTAGGGTTTAGGGTAGTGCAGTGGTGTTTGGGTAGTGTAGGGAGTCGTGCTGGGGGGAGGGTTTTAGGGTTTAGGGTAGTGCAGTGGTGTTTGGGTAGTGTAGGGGGTCATGCTGGGTTAGTGTTTTAGGGTTTAGGGTAGTGCAGTGGTGTTTAGGTAGTGTAGGGGGTCGTGCTGGGGGTAGTGATTTAGGGTAGTGCAGTGGTGTTTGGGTAGTGTAGGGGGTACTGCTCTGGGTAGTGTTTTAGGGCTTAGGGTAGTGCAATGGTGTTTGGGTAGTGTAGGGGGTACTGCTGGGGGTAGTGTTTTAGGGTTTAGGGTAGTGCAGTGGTGTTTGGGTAGTGTAGGGGGTACTGTTGGGGTAGTGTTTTAGGGTTTAGGGTAGTGCAGTGGTGTTTGGGTAGAGTAGGGGTTCGTGCTGGGGTAGTTTTTTAGGGTTTAGGGCAGTGCAGTGGTGTTTGTGTAGTGTAGGGGGTAGTGTTTTAGGGTTTAGGGTAGTGCAGTGGTGTTTTTTTAGTGTAGGAGGTCGTGTTTTAGGGTTTAGGGTAGTGCAGTGGTCTTTGGGTAGTGTAGGGAGTCGTGCGGGGGTAGTGTTTTAGGGTTCAGGGTAGTGCAGTGGTCTTTGGGTAGTGTAGGGGGTCATGCAGGGGGTAGTGTTTTAGGGTTTAGGGCAGTGCAGTGGTGTTTGGGTAGTGTAGGGTGTCATGCTGGGGGGAGTGTTTTAGGGTTTAGGGCAGTGCAGTGGTGTTCGGGTAGTGTAGGGGGTCGTGCTGTGGGGAGTTTTTTAGGGTTTAGGGCAGTGCAGTGGTGTTCGGGTAGTGTAGGGGGTCGTGCTGGAGGGAGTGTTTGAGGGTTTAGGGCAGTGCAGTCGTGTTCGGGTAGTGTAGGAGGTCGTGCTGGGGGAGTATTTTAGGGTTTAGGGTAGTGCAGTGGTGTTCGGGTAGTGTAGGGGGTCGTTCTGGGGGTAGTGTTCTAGGATTTAAGGCAGTGCAGTGGTGTTCGGGCAGTGTAGGGGGTCGTGCTGGGGGTGGTGTTTTAGGGTTTAGGGCAGTGCAGTGGTGTTCGGGCAGTGTAGGGGGTCGTGCTGGGGGTGGTGTTTCAGGGTTTAGGGCAGTGCAGTGGTGTTCGGGCAGTGTAGGGGGTCGTGCTGGGGGAGGTGTTTCAGGGTTTAGGGCAGTGCAGTGGTGATCGGGCAGTGTAGGGGCAGTGCAGGGGGTGGTGTTTCAGGGTTTAGGGCAGTGCAGTGGTGTTCGGGCAGTGTAGGGGGTCGTGCAGGGGGTAGTGTTTCAGGGTTTAGGGCAGTGCAGTGGTGTTCGGGCAGTGTAGGGGGTCGTGCTGGGGGTGGTGTTTCAGGGTTTGGGGCAGTGCAGTGGTGTTTGAGCAGTAAAGGGGGTCGTGCTGGGGGTGGTGTTTCAGGGTTTAGGGCAGTGCAGTGGCGTTCGGGCAGTGTAGGGGCGGTGCAGGGGGTGGTGTTTCAGGGTTTAGGGCAGTGCAGTGGTGTTCGGGCTGTGTAGGGGGTTGTGTAGGGGGTAGTGTTTCAGGGTTTAGGGCAGTGCAGTGGTGTTCGGGCAGTGTAGGGGGTCATGCTGGGGCTGGTGTTTCAGGGTTTAGGGCAGTACAGTGGTGTTCGGGCAGTGTAGGGGGTCGTGCTGGGGCTGGTGTTTCAGGGTTTAGGGCAGTGCAGTGGTGTTCGGGCAGTGTAGGGGGTTGTGCTGGGGCTGGTGTTTCAGGGTTTAGGGCAGTGCAGTGGTGTACGGGCAGTGTAGGTGGTGGTGCTGGGGCTGGTGTTTCAGGGTTTAGAGCAGTGCAGTGGTGTTCGGGCAGTGTAGGGTGTCATGCTGGTGCTGGTGTTTCAGGGTTTAGGGCAGTGCAGTGGTGTTCGGGCAGTGTAGGGGGTCATGCAGGGGGTGGTGTTTCAGGGTTTAGGGCAGTGCAGTGGTGTTCGGCCAGTGTAGGTGCTCTTGCTGGGGGTGGTGTTTCAGGGTTTAGTGCAGTGGTGTTTGGGCAGTGTAGGGGGTCTTGCTGGGGGTGGTGTTTCAGGGTTTAGGGCAGTGCAGTGGTGTTCGGGCAGTGTAGGGGGTCGTGCTGGGCCTGGTGTTTGAGGGTTTAGGGCAGTGCAGTGGTGTTTGGGCAGTGTAGGGGTCGTGCTGGGGCTGGTGTTTCAGGGTTTAGGGCAGTGCAGTGGTTTTCGGGCAGTGTAGGCGGTCGTGCTGGGGCTGGTGTTTCAGGGTTTAGGGCAGTGCAGTGGTGTTCGGGCAGTGTACGGGGTTGTGCTGGGGCTGGTGTTTCAGGGTTTAGGGCAGTGCAGTGGTGTTCGGGCAGTGTAGGGGGTCGTGCTGGGGGTGGTGTTTCAGGGTTTAGGGCAGTGCAGTGGTGTTCGGGCAGTGTAGGGGGTCGTGCTGGGGCTGGTGTTTCAGGGTTTAGGGCAGTGCAGTGGTGTTTGGGCAGTGTAGGGGGTCGTGCTGGGGCTGGTGTTTCAGGGTTTTGGGCAGAGCAGTGGTGTTCGGGCAGTGTAGGGGGTCATGCTGGGGGTGGTGTTTCAGGGTTTAGGGCAGTGCAGTGGTGTTCGGGCAGTGTAGGGGGTCTTGCTGGGGGTGGTGTTTCAGGGTTTAGGGCAGTGGTGTTCGGGCAGTGTAGGGGGTCTTGTTGGAGGTGATGTTTCAGGGTTTAGGGCAGTGCAGTGGTGTTTGTGCAGTGTTAGGGGTCGTGCTGGGGGTGGTGTTTCAGGGTTTAGGGCAGTGCAGTAGTTATCAGGCAGTGTAGGGGGTCGTGCAGGGGGTGGTGTTTCTGGGTTTAGGGCAGTGCAGTGGTGTTCGGGCAGTGTAGGGGGTCGTGCTTGGGGTGGTGTTTCAGGGTTTAGCGCAGTGCAGTGGTGTTCGGGCAGTGTAGGGGGTCGTGCAGGGGGTGGTGTTTCAGGGCTTAGGGCAGTGCAGTGGTGTTTGGGCAGTGTAGGGGGTCATGCTGGGGCTGGTGTTTCAGGGTTTAGGGCAGTGCAGTGGTGTTCGGGCAGTGTAGGGGGTCTTGCTGGGGGTGGTGTTTCAGGACTTAGGGCAGTGGTGTTCGGGCAGTGTAGGGGGTCTTGCTGGGTGTGATGTTTCAGGGTTTAGGGCAGTGCAGTGGTGTTCGTGCAGTGTAGGGGGTCTTGCTGGGGGTAGTGTTTCAGGGTTTAGGGCAGTGCAGTGGTGTTCGTGCAGTGTAGGGGGTCGTGCTGGGGATGGTGTTTCAGGGTTTAGGGCAGTGCAGTAGTGTTCGGGCAGTGTAGGGGGTCGTGCTGGGGGTGGTGTTTCAGGGTTTAGGGCAGTGCAGTGGTGTTCGGGCAGTGTAGGGGGTCATGCTGGGGGTGGTGTTTCAGGGTTTAGGGCAGTGCAGTGGTGTTTAGGCAGTGTAGGGGGTCGTGCTGAGGCTGGTGTTTCACGGTTTAGGGCAGTGCAGTGGTGTTCGGGCAGTGTAGGGGGTCGTGCTGGGGCTGGTGTTTCAGGGTTTAGGGCAGTGCAGTGGTGTTTGGGCAGTGTAGGCGGTCGTGCTGGGGCTGGTGTTTCAGGGTTTAGGGCAGTGCAGTGGTGTTCGGGCAATGTAGGGGTCGTGCTGGGGCTGGTGTTTCAGGGTTTAGGGCAGTGCAGTGGTGTTCGGGCAGTGTAGGGGGTCGTGCTGGGGGTGGTGTTTCAAGGTTTAGGGCAGTGGTGTTCGGGCAGTGTAGGGGGTCTTGCTGGGGGTGATGTTTCAGGGTTTAGGGCAGTGCAGTGGTGTTCGGGCAGTGTAGGGGGTCTTGCTGGGTGTAGTGTTTCAGGGTTTAGGGCAGTGCAGTGGTGTTCGGGCAGTGTAGGGAGTCGTGCTGGGGGTGGTGTTTCAGGGTATAGGGCAGTGCAGTGGTGTTCGGGCAGTGTAGGGGGTCGTGAAGGGGGTGGTGTTTCAGGGTTTAGGGCACTGCAGTGGTGTTCGGGCAGTTTAGGGGGTCGTGCTAGGGGTGGTGTTTCAGGGTTTAGGTCAGTGCAGTGGTGTTCGGGCAGTGTAGGGGGTAGTGCAGGGGCTGGTGTTTCAGGGTTTAGGGCAGTGCAGTGGTGTTCGGGCAGTGTAGGGGGTCATGCTGGGGGTAGTGTTTTAGGGTTTAGAGTAGGGCAGTGGTGCTTGTGTAGTGTAGGGGGTCGTGCTGGGGGTAGTGTTTTAGGGTTTAGGGTAGTGCAGTGGTGTTTGTGTAGTGTAGGGGGTCAAGTTTTAGGGTAGTGCAGTGGTGTTTGGGTAGTGTAGGGGGTCGTGCTGGGGGTAGTGTTTTAGGATTTAGGTTAGTGCAGTGGTGTTTGGGTAGTGTAGGGGGTCGTGCTGGGGGTAGTGTTTTAGGGTTTAGGGTAGTGCAGTTGTGTTTGTGTAGTGTAGGGGGTCGTGCTGGGGGTAGTGTTTTAGGGTTCAGGGTAGTGCAGTGGTGCTTGTGTAGTGTAGGGGGTCGTGCTGGGGGTAGTGTTTTTGGGTTTAGGGTAGTGCAGTGGTGTTTGTGTAGTGTAGGGGGTCATGTTTTAGGGTAGTGCAGTGGGGTTTGGGTAGTGTAGGGGGTCGTGCTCGGGGTAGTGTTTTAGGATTTAGGTTAGTGCAGTGGTGTTTAGGTAGTGTAGGGGGTCATGCTGGGGGTAGTGTTTTAGGGTTTAGGGTAGTGAAGTGGTGTTTGTGTAGTATAGGGGGTCATGCTGGGGGTACTGTTTTAGGGTTTAGGATAGTGCAGTGGTGCTTGTGTAGTGTAGGGGGTCGTGCTGGGGGTAGTGTTTTAGGGTTTAGGGTAGTGCAGTGGTGTTTAGGTAGTGTAGGGGGTCGTGCTGGGGATAGTGATTTAGGGTAGTGCAGTGGTGTTTGGGTAGTGTAGTGGGTACTGCTGGGGGTAGTGTTTTAGGGTTTAGGGTAGTGCAATGGTGTTTGGGTAGTGTAGGGGGTACTGCTGGGGGTAGTGTTTTAGGGTTTAGGGTAGTGCAGTGGTGTTTGGGTAGTGTAGGGGGTACTGTTGGGGGTAGTGTTTTAGGGTTTAGGGTAGTGCAGTGGTGTTTGGGTAGTATAGGGGTTCGTGCTGGGGTAGTTTTTTAGGGTTTAGGGCAGTGCAGTGGTGTTTGTGTAGTGTAGTGGGTAGTGTTTTAGGGTTTAGGGTAGTGCAGTGGTGTTTGTGTAGTGTAGGAGGTCGTGTTTTAGGGTTTATGGTAGTGCAGTGGTCTTTGGGTAGTGTAGGGGGTCGTGCGGGGGGTAGTGTTTTAGGGATTAGGGTAGTGCATTGGTGTTTGGGTAGTGTAGGGGGTCATGCAGGGGGTAGTGTTTTAGGGTTTAGGGCAGTGCAGTGGTGTTTGGGTAGTGTAGGGGGTCGTGCTGGGGGAGTGTTTTAGGGTTTAGGGCAGTGCAGTGGTGTTCGGGTAGTGTAGGGGGTCGTGCTGTGGGGAGTTTTTTAGGGTTTAGGGCAGTGCAGTGGTGTTCGGGTAGTGTAGGGGGTCGTGCTGGAGGGAGTGTTTGAGGGTTTAGGGCAGTGCAGTCGTGTTCGGGTAGTGTAGGGGGTCGTGCTGGGGGAGTATTTTAGGGTTTAGGGTAGTGCAGTGGTGTTCGGGTAGTGTAGGGGGTCGTGCTGGGGGTAGTGTTCTAGGATTTAAGGCAGTGCAGTGGTGTTCGGGCAGTGTAGGGGGTCGTGCTGGGGGTGGTGTTTTAGGGTTTAGGGCAGTGCAGTGGTGTTCGGGCAGTGTAGGGGGTCGTGCTGGGGGTGGTGTTTCAGGGTTTAGGGCAGTGCAGTGGTGTTCGGGCAGTGTAGGGGGTCGTGCAGGGGGTGGTGTTTCAGGGTTTAGGGCAGTGCAGTGGTGTTCGGTCAGTGTAGGGGGTCGTGCTGGGGGTGGTGTTTCAGGGTTTAGGGCAGTGCAGTGGTGTTCGGGCAGTGTAGGGGGTCATGCTGGGGCTGGTGTTTCAGGGTTTAGGGCAGTACAGTGGTGTTCGGGCAGTGTAGGGGGTCGTGCTGGGGCTGGTGTTTCAGGGTTTAGGGCAGTGCAGTGGTGTTCGGGCAGTGTAGGTGGTGGTGCTGGGGCTGGTGTTTCAGGGTTTAGGGCAGTGCAGTGGTGTTCGGGCAGTGTAGGGTGTCATGCTGGGGCTGGTGTTTCAGGGTTTAGGGCAGTGCAGTGGTGTTCGGGCAGTGTAGGGGGTCGTGCAGGGGGTGGTGTTTCAGGGTTTAGGGCAGTGCAGTGGTGTTCGGCCAGTGTAGGTGCTCTTGCTGGGGGTGGTGTTTCAGGGTTTAGTGCAGTGGTGTTCGGGCAGTGTAGGGGGTCTTGCTGGGGGTGGTGTTTCAGGGTTTAGGGCAGTGCAGTGGTGTTCGGGCAGTGTATGGGGTTGTGCTGGGGCTGGTGTTTCAGGGTTTAGGGCAGTGCAGTGGTGTACGGGCAGTGTAGGTGGTGGTGCTGGGGCTGGTGTTTTAGGGTTTAGGGCAGTGCAGTGGTGTTCGGGCAGTGTAGGGGGTCCTGCTGGGGCTGGTGTTTCAGGGTTTAGGGCAGTGCAGTGGTGTTCGGGCAGGGAAGGGGGTCGTGCAGGGGGTGGTGTTTCAGGGGTTAGGGCAGTGCAGTGGTGTTCGGCCAGTGTAGGTGCTCTTGCTGGGGGTGGTGTTTCAGGGTTTAGTGCAGTGGTGTTTGGGCAGTGTAGGGGGTCTTGCTGGGGGTGGTGTTTCAGGGTTTAGGGCAGTGCAGTGGTGTTCGGGCAGTGTAGGGGGTCGTGCTGGGCCTGGTGTTTTAGGGTTTAGGGCAGTGCAGTGGTGTTCGGGCAGTGTAGGGGGTCGTGCTGGGGCTGGTGTTTCAGGGTTTAGGGCAGTGCAGTGGTTTTCGGGCAGTGTAGGCGGTCGTGCTGGGGCTGGTGTTTCAGGGTTTAGGGCAGTGCAGTGGTGTTTGGGCAGTGTACGGGGTTGTGCTTGGGCTGGTGTTTCAGGGTTTAGGGCAGTGCAGTGGTGTTCGGGCAGTGTAGGGGGTCGTGCTGGGGGTGGTGTTTCAGGGTTTAGGGCAGTGCAGTGGTGTTCGGGCAGTGTAGGGGGTCGTGCTGGGGCTGGTGTTTCAGGGTTTAGGGCAGTGCAGTGGTGTTCGGGCAGTGTAGGGGGTCTTGCTGGGGGTAGTGTTTCAGGGTTTAGGGCAGGGCAGTGGTGTTTGTGCAGTGTAAGGGGTCGTGCTGGGGGTGGTGTTTCAGGGTTTAGGGCAGTGCAGTAGTGTTCAGGCAGTGTAGGGGGTCGTGCAGGGGGTGGTGTTTCAGGGTTTAGGGCAGTGCAGTGGTGTTCGGGCAGTGTAGGGGGTCGTGCTTGGGGTGGTGTTTCAGGATTTAGTGCAGTGCAGTGGTGTTCGGGCAGTGTAGGGGGTCGTGCAGGGGGTGGTGTTTCAGGGTTTAGGGCAGTGCAGTGGTGTTTGGGCAGTGTAGGGGGTCGTGCTGGGGCTGGTGTTTCAGGGTTTAGGGCAGTCCAGTGGTGTTCGGGCAGTGTAGGGGTCTTGCTGGGGGTGGTGTTTCAGGGTTTAGGGCAGTGGTGTTCGGGCAGTGTAGGGGGTCTTGCTGGGGGTGATGTTTCAGGGTTTAGGGCAGTGCAGTGGTGTTCGTGCAGTGTAGGGGGTCTTGCTGGGGGTAGTGTTTCAGGGTTTAGGGCAGTGCAGTGGTGTTCGTGCAGTGTAGGGGGTCGTGCTGGGGATGGTGTTTCAGGGTTTAGGGCAGTGCAGTAGTGTTCGGGCAGTGTAGGGGGTCGTGCTGGGGGTGGTGTTTCAGGGTTTAGGGCAGTGCAGTGGTGTTCGGGCAGTGTAGGGGGTCCTGCTGGGGGTGGTGTTTCAGGGTTTAAGGCAGTGCAGTGGTGTTCAGGCAGTGTAGGGGGTCGTGCTGAGGCTGGTGTTTCACGGTTTAGGGCAGTGCAGTGGTGTTCGGGCAGTGTAGGGCGTCGTGCTGGGGCTGGTGTTTCAGGGTTTAGGGCAGTGCAGTGGTGTTCGGGCAGTGTAGGCGGTCGTGCTGGGGCTGGTGTTTCAGGGTTTAGGGCAGTGCAGTGGTGTTCGGGCAATGTAGGGGGTCGTGCTGGGGCTGGTGTTTCAGGGTTTAGGGCAGTGCAGTGGTGCTCGGGCAGTGTAGAGGGTCGTGCTGGGGGTGGTGTTTCAGGGTTTAGGGTAGTGCAGTTGTATTCGGGCAGTGTAGGGTGTCGTGCTGGGGCTGATGTTTCAAGGTTTAGGGCAGTGCAGTGGTTTTCGGGCAGTGTAGGGGGTCGTGCTGGGGGTGGTGTTTCAGGGTTTAGGGCAGTGCAGTGGTGTTCGGGCAGTGTAGGGGTCGTGCTGGGGGTGGTGTTTCAGGGTTTAGGGCAGTAGTGTTCGGGCAGTGTAGGGGGTCTTGCTGGGGGTGATGTTTCAGGGTTTAGGGCAGTGCAGTGGTGTTCGGGCAGTGTAGGGGGTCTTGCTGGGCGTAGTGTTTCAGGGTTTAGGGCAGTGCAGTGGTGTTCGGGCAGTGTAGGGGGTCGTGCTGGGGGTGGTGTTTCAGGGTATAGGGCAGTGCAGTGGTGTTTGGGCAGTGTAGGGGGTCGTGAAGGGGTGGTGTTTCAGGGTTTAGGGCAGTGCAGTGGTTTTCGGGCAGTGTAGGGGTCGTGCTGGGGGTGGTGTTTCAGGGTTTTGGGCAGTGCAGTGGTGTTCGGGCAGTGTAGGGGTCGGCTGGGGGTGGTGTTTCAGGGTTTAGGGCATTGGTGTTCGGGCAGTGTAGGGGGTCTTGCTGGGGGTGATGTTTCAGGGTTTAGGGCAGTGCAGTGGTGTTTGGGCAGTATAGGGGGTCTTGCTGGGCGTAGTGTTTCAGGGTTTAGGGCAGTGCAGTGGTGTTCGGGCAGTGTAGGGGGTCGTGCTGGGGGTGGTGTTTCAGGGTATAGGGCAGTGCAGTGGTGTTCGGGCAGTGTAGGGGGTCGTGAAGGGGTGGTGTTTCAGGGTTTAGGACAGTGCAGTGGTGTTCGGGCAGTGTAGGGGGTCGTGCTAGGGGTGGTGTTTCAGGGTTTAGGTCAGTGCAGTGGTGTTTGGGTAGTGTAGGGGGTCGTGCTGGGGGTAGTGTTTTAGGGTTTAGGGTAGTGCAGTGGTGTTTGTGTAGTGTAGGGGGTCATGCTGGGGGTACTGTTTTAGGGTTTAGGATAGTGCAGTGGTGCTTGTGTAGTGTAGGGGGTCGTGCTGGGGGTAGTGTTTTAGGGTTTAGGGTAGTGCAGTGGTGTTTTTGTAGTGTAGGTGGGTCATGTTTTAAGATGCAACGCTCCAATACCTGACCAGTCTGCACTACATAAAACTGCAAAAAAACTAAAAATAAAAAGTGTTTTGCACACTTTTGTCATTGGGCTATATGTGGGCTACATCTGGGTAATATTTGTGCTACATCTGGGCTCTTTTTTCACTGGTGGCCATCTTGGAAGACTTCTTTGTTATGAAGTTTCCTAATTTCCTCATTTACTGCAGTCTCCTCAGTAGGAAATGCTTTCAGTTTTTGTACTTTGATTCCATCAAGAAGGCATTCAGATGTGTCTCACATTTGCCATAAATTCAGAATGTTAGCACTCTAGTTGCTCATTAGATCACTCTAGTAAAGCTACTTCTCACCAGGGAGTTAACTGGAAGTCTGCTGCTGGTATTGAAAGTGATTGTTTCAGTCTGCATGTCAGAATTTTCTAATGAAATAGAAGAGGATTTGAGATCTCACTTAAAACATGCCCTAATTTTTCTTTCTGCAGCACTAACCATAATTTCTATTTAAAAAAGAACCCCTCATTTTGTTCCTTTTTAAATTAAATGTTTTAAGTGTTACTGGTTTATTCCAATCAAGATGGCTTCAGGTGTGCCATACTTTTGTCATAAGTAAGGCTGTTAGAGCTCTAGTTGTTCTTTAGAACACTCTGGGAAGCTGCAGTAGAACACAAAGGCCTCATCTGACAGGCTGCTTCTGTTGTAATATAACAGGAAGATATTTGAGATCTCACTTAAAACATGTCCTAATTTTTCTTTCTACAGCACTAACCATAATTTCTATGACAAAACGAACCCCCTCATTTTGTTCCTTTTTAAATTAAATGTTTTAAGTGTTACCAGTTTATTCCAATCAAGATGGCTTCAGGTGTGCCATACTTTTGTCATAAGTAAGGCTGTTAGCGCTCTAGTTGTTCTTTAGAACACTCTGGGAAGCTGCAGTAGAACACAAAGGCATCAACTGACAGGCTGCTCCTGTTGAAATATAACAGGAAGATATTTGAGATCACACTTGAAACATCCTAATTTTTCTTTCTACAGCACTAACCATAATTTCTATGACAAAATGAACCCCATCATTTTGTTCCTTTTTAAATTAAATGTTTTAAGTGTTACCAGTTTATTCCAATCAAGATGGCTTCAGGTGTGCCATACTTTTGTCATAAGTAAGGCTGTTAGCACTCTAGTTGTTCTTTAGAACACTCTGGGAAGCTGCAGTAGAACACAAAGGAATCAACTGACAGTCTCTGCCCTTGTTGGATGTACATGTTTTACTGAGAATGTCAGACTTCATTCTCACATGACTGAGAAAGATAATGTGACTTTACAGAAAATATGCTCTCATTTTAGCTTCTGGAGCACCTTCCAAAACTGTATGGGACAAGCATGTGAAAATAGTATTCTCTGAAACATGATTCATAATATCCCAGCAGAAGGTTTTTCACAGGGTAAAATCACCTTAGAACACACCACAATTCCTGAAATTAGTATGGTACCATCAACAAATGAATTCTAATATAACTAAAGTCTGTTATCACCCTTTATAGTTCTCCTTTTGGTAACCCTCAAAATCTTTGATTCACTACAATGCATTTCAATGGGGTACTATCATTTATATTGGTCCCAAGATGGCTGCCAGCAATTCCAGGATGAAGTGCTGACAGCCAATCAGATCTCACAATGACATGTGTGGTTAGGCTCCGCCCAGATATATATGTGATTTTACTTTTGATTTTCTCAGGAACTACTGAACGGATTTACACCATTTAAGCAAAAGGCACGACACTGAACCAAGGGCTACCTCTTTGCCAAATTTGGTGTAATTCCGTTCAGCAGTTCGGGCTGTAGCTGCGACTAAAGGTTCCTATGGAAAAATGAATGGGGAAAACACGTTTTGGGACCCCCTTTTTCTCGGCCCCGCTTGACGAATCACCTCGAGACTTTCAGGATAGGAGCGGACCGGAGCGCCCCAACAAGTTGGAAACTTTCGTGAAGATTCGTCAACCGGCGCCAACGTTATTTCAAATAGAATTTTGCTGATTTCCTATGGAAAATAGGACCTATTTTCCATAGGAAATTCACAACATTCTATTTGAAATAACTTTGGCGCCGGTTGACGAATCTTCGCGAAATTCTCAAAACTCATGGGGCGCTCCGGTCCGCTCCTATCCTGAAAGTTTCGGGGTGATTTGGCAAGCGGGGGCCGAGAAAACAGGGGGGTCCCAAAACGTGTTTTCCCCATGCAATTTTCCATAGGAAACTTTAGACAAGGCTACAGCCCGAACTGCTGAACGGAATTACACCAAATTTGGCAAAGAGGTAGTTCTTGGTTCATAAAGAACCCTTTTTGTTAAATGGTGTAAATCCGTTTAGTAGTTGCTGAGAAAATAAAAAGTAAAAACACATATATATCTATGGCCGCGGAGGATTCGCGCACCCTCCCTCCCGATCACGAGCTGTATGCTAATTGGCTGTCAACACTCCAAACCAGGAAGTGTTGGCAGCCATCTTGTGCCTCGGTAGAACCGAGGCACAAGAAATGAGAGAAACAAGTGCGCAAAACGCAAATAGGGGGCAGGGTAGAAACAACCTGACCCCCTAGGCCTGCTTAGGACCCAACATTTTTTTTTTTTTTTAAATTGGCAAAATCCGCGCCGGGTGCACGGATCCAGACGAGGGGGGGGAAAAACGAAGCGCGGACTCGTTAATATTCAGCCCCCGGGTGGGCCAAATCCCGGGGGCAATTAGAGTATTGGGATGGGGGGCCAAAGGGGCCCCCCAGCCCCGGGGACCGCCACCCCCTGGGGCTTTAAAACAATAATGGTGTAGCGGGGCACACGGCCACCCGCTGCCCCAGGGACCACCACCCCCGGGGCTTTTTTTTTCATAATGAAACCTGTGTGGGGGGGCTTGAGCACCCCACACGCCCCGGGGACCACCACCTCCCAGGGGCTTTGCAAATGGTGGGAGGGGGGGCCGCGCGGCCCCCCTCCTGGAGCCCTTGATGGCCCTGGGGACCGCCACCCCCCAGGGCCGGCTCCTGCAGTGTCCCGGGGTGCCCACCCCCGGGACACTGTAGTTTGCTATGGCAGGGCGGCAGCCTCGCGGCTCCCACCCTGCCATAACAAACTGCTTTGGTTTTTGGAAGAGAGAGCAGGAAACCTGCTCTCTCTTCCAAAAACCAAAGACGATTGCTTTTCCACACGGGGAGCTGCATCTTAGCAGCTCCCCATGTGGAAAAACAGTGCCGGCTCCCGAGGGACGCAGGGAGCTGACGGGACCGTGGGGGGATTGGGGACCCCCCCACGGTCCCCAATGGAGAGGGCCAGCCCCGGGGGATGGGGTCCCCAGGGCTACAAGTGGCCCGGGAGGGAGGCCACGTGGCCCCCTTCCCCAAAATTTAAATTAAAAAAACAAAGGCCGGACCCGGGGGATGGGGTCCCCGGGGCCATAAGTGGCCTGAGCACGGGACGCATCACGGGGCGCGTTTGCACAGTGGTGAAGGGAGGGGGCGGGGCCTGAGGTGACATGTGTGCAAACATGTCCTGTGGCGTGTTTTAAGTTGGGGGATTAAGTCCCCTTGAATCCTGAGGGTCCCTGGGGTCCAACTAGCCCACCAGGTACCTCCAGTAAGCACCACAGAGCTGCGTTGCAGAGAGGTGTAAAAAGGGGCGTGGCCTCGGACCACCTCTCTGCAACGCAGACCTGTGGCGCTTACTGGAAGTACCTGGTGGGCTGGTTGGGCCCCAGGGTCCCTCAGGATTCAAGGTGACCTAATACCCCAACTTAAAACGCGCCACAGGGCGCGTTTGCACAGTGGTGAAGGGAGGAGGAGGGGCCACAGGTGACATGTGTGCAAACACGCCCTGTGGTGTGTTTTAAGTTGGGGAATTAATTCCCCTTGAATCCTGAGGGACCCTGGGGCCAACTAGCCCACCAGGTACCTCCAGTGCGCGCCACAGGGCTGCGTTGCAGAGAGGTGGTCCAGGCCACGCCCCTTTTTACACCTCTGTGCAACGCAGCTCTGTGGGGCTTACTGGAGGTACCTAGTGGGCTAGTTGGACCCCAGGGACCCTCAGGATTCAAGGGGAATTAATCTCCCAACTTAAAACGGCCACAGGGCTTGTTTGCACACATGTCACCTCAGGCCCCCCTCCCTTCACCACTGTGCAAACACGCCCTGGGGCGCGTTTTAAGAGGAAGTTTTAATCCCCCTGCCCTATTATGTACTAGGGCCTTACAGAGGAGGTTATGCTAATCACAGGGGTACCCCAACGCATAGTGTTCCCTAGTGTATGTAGATGTTTTCACTGTATTCTAAGTGTCTTTTAGCATAGCACTGGCTCTAGGCCTGGTTAGTCCGAGTCAGTTACCACCAGTACCCGTCTGAAAAAGTTGTGGGCACAGGATGATTTTGCAACAAGGCCTCTTTCTGCTCCTCTGTTGGTTCTTTCTGCACATGTCTTGCTTCTTCCTGCTCTTTTCTTCGTCTTTGTGGACTTCTGTTGCTTCTTTCTGCATTTCTTTTGCTTCTTTCTGTGCGTTTTTTCTTCTTTCTTCACATATCCTACCTCTGTAGGCATAGTTAGAAACTAGCATTTAAAAACCTTTGAAATTCACTTAAAAACCATAGGTTTCAGGCACGTTATAGTTAGAAATTAGCATTTAAAAAACCTTTGAAATTCACTGAAAAAACCATAGGTTTCACACACCTTATAGTTAGAAATTAGCATTTAAAAAACCTTTGAAATTCATAGGTTTCAGGCACGTTATAGTTAGAAATTAGCATTTAAAAAACCTTAGAAATTCACTGAAAAAACCATTGGTTTTAGGGACAGTTATAGTTAGTTGGACATTTCACTCGTACAAAACCATAGAAATTCCCCCGTTATAGTTAGTTCAGCTAACTATAACTCGCGCCCCCGCAATGCACTGCTGATGACGTCACATATTACATCACTCATGACATGGTCAGTGACATCACTGATGACATCACTGATGACATCTCAAATGACATCACTGATGACATCACTGATGACATCATCCATGTGATAATTTGATGCATCTTCTCACACCCTAATATAACTTTTGATACAACCACTCTAAATTACAGACTGCCATTGTCAAAACCATAGACACTCCAACACCAATGACTACATACACACTCACTGATTCTTAGGTCTACACACACATCCACTCACTCACCCGTACAGTCACTCATACTTACGGTCACTCAGTACAGGACTATCATATGCACTCATACACCTCTATAGACACTCACACACCGTCACTCATCCATAGAGGTACTCACACACCTAGTCAGTCATGCAAATAATTAATCACACTGCCATTTAGTCACCTATATAGTTATACACACACCAGCTCACTTACTCATACAAATACTAGCACATTCTTACGCTCTTATACAATCACTGATACAAGTACACACTCATCCATACAGCCACTCTCACAATCACACACTCTCACTTATACCCATTTATATACTCCAACACACATATATACTGCCTTTCACATATGTAGTTACTCACACATGTACCACTGAGATATACATTTACTCACTAACACACCCATACACACACTCACCCACCCATACAGTCCATCACAGATGCACTCTTGAAACCATGCACCCAGTGAATCACCCACTCACACATCTATGCACAGAGTCACACACACCCCACCCACACAAACACTCAGGCACCCATACAGATACTCAGACAACCAATCAATAACCCATGTATACACTCATGTAGCTATTCGCAAACCCATGCAGCCGCTTACACACCAACAGACAGACGGATACAGACATTCACACAGTTTAGTCACTAACCCATGCATTCAGAAAGATACGTTTAACCACTCACTTATAGAGTCAGTCACGCACCTACTAAATCATCCATTCAGACACTTATTCACCCACTCATTCTTCAATACGCCTTTCCCTATATATATTAAACATATTTAAACTTTACAGAAACACACAGTCACTGGATGATGTCATCAGTGATGTCATTTGAGATGTCATCAGTGATGTCATCAGTGATGTCACTGACCATGTCATGAGTGATGTAATATGTGACGTCATCAGCAGTGCATTGCGGGGGCGCGAGTTATAGTTAGCTGAACTAACTATAACGCGGGAATTTCTATGGTTTTGTACGAGTGAAATGTCCAACTAACTATAACTGTCCCTAAAACCAATGGCTTTTTCAGTGAATTTCTAAGGTTTTTTAAATGCTAATTTCTAACTATAACGTGCCTGAAACCTATGGTTTTTTCAGTGAATATATATATATACATATACATATAGTCACTATTCCTCCAGGTAAAGAGAAGAGTTTGCACTTCCTATGGAATCTAAATACGCACTATAACTACCTACTCGCGGTCGCCAGTAGGTATTTGATATAGTTAGGACCTAGTTTGCATAGGAAAAGCATTTCTTGACTTGGCTATAACGTTGGCGTTGTTTGACCAATCTGCATGAAATTTTGCCAAAAAAGTGTCATGGTGGGTACTATTGATTGGGAAAGTTTGGGGGTGATCCATGCAGTGGGGACCGAGAATTTGGGGCACAAAATAAGTTTGCGTTTGTAATGTTAATCCCCATGGCAACATTTAACTACCTCTACAGCCCGAACTGCTAAACGGACTTACACCAAATTTGGCAGGGAGGTAGATATTGGTTCAAGGAAGTGCCTTTTTCTTATTTGGTGTAAATTCGTTCAGTAGTTTTTGAGAAATTTAAGATGAAAATTATAGTGATATCTCTGGCTGCGGATATTTTGCGAAGGTTTCACGATGAATCGAGAATGCACGCGCCAACGGGAATTCTCTGATTGACTGGTCGCAACCTTGACAGAAAGTTGTGGCCGCCATTTTATCTATCGGGAATGGTTCCCAGGGCTGAAAATGTGTGCCCATATAAGGGGTCAGTGTGGAGATACTCTGACCCCATGATTGAGAAATGAAGGTGTTAGTGACACAGGTTATGTGTCCAAAATTTATTTTTTTAATCGTGCGAGATATTCGAGATGACGCATCGACTGCCAGCACCCCCCAATGTACCATCGCAGGGACATCACGACTATCAATGTTGTCGCAAATATTGGTGAATCATTAATGCCCTTTCTTATGGAGATATTAAGATTCTGATAAATGTTTTTACAGAGTTATTTATATAGTGAGTTATCTACTCTGATTGTTAGAATTAATTATATAGTTATATATTTTTAATGTGCTGGTGGCTATTGAAATCCTGCTTTTGCTTTTGCGACGTGCCCGAGGGGATCGTGATGGGCGACTCCATTGCAACCTTTGGAGTCAATGCAAAAACGGAAAATAGGTTTTAGAGATGGTTGTTCTAGAAATACACTAGAAAAACATGAGTTTGAAGTGTACAGTAATAAACCTCTAGTGTGTAGAATACTGTGCATATATGTGTTTTCACTTTATGGGAAAGGTGCGATCGCCATGGTTAACGATGTCAACGTGATGTCCCAAATCACCGCTAAAACGAAAAAAAGTTCTGAAAGATGTTTTTTAAAGAAACTTAGTACAAAAATATGAGTTTAAACATGCTTTGAAAGAAATATGTATATAGTAATGTGTGTAGAGCAATGTTCAAAATGTTTTTTTTACATATTCTTTTTGGATATGTTGGTGGCCATTGAATGCCTGCTTTTGTTTTCTGTTTTCGCCATGTGTCTGCAGGGATCATGACGTCATCGCAAAGATCCCCAAAATCTAAAGAGAAGAAAAAACCTTTAAAAAAACACTTCACAATATTTTAGTACTAGGGTGGCTCTGACAAGAGCCGTTAAGCTGGTTGTATGTATATGGCTGCTACACATAAGACCGGATGCAGAGTTTGAGGGTACTTAGAAACACCCTGCTGCCTTCATCTATAAAGTGCACTCCATCATTTCTATAAATTCCATGCATGTCAAAACGCAGGTTGTTGTTATAGATACAGTCGATGTGATGATCTCTGAGGAATGTAGAAACTGTTTTTTTAGCGTTTCCTGGCTTTGTCAATCTGTGGACATAATTGATTTGACCACTTCCATTTCTGTCTTTGGCATATATTATAGTATACCATGACAGTGTGAGTGAAAAGCGACATCAGTTCTGCAAAGGTTTCTTTCATTAGGACTTACAGCCCTACCCCAGTGAATGTGCCTAGGTCATTGCCACCACAGTGCACAATCATGAGGTGAGGAGCTTGGTAATCCACAATGTATTTAACCAAAGCCAGCAACTTATTACATTTTTACCCTCTCTGGCCAAACCAAGTAATCTGCACATTTGGCAAACTCAAGTCTCTGTCAATACCTCTCTTTTTTGCAGCCCAATAGATATAGCTGTGGCCAACAATCCATACTGTAACCATTTAGAAGTGAAGGAGCAATAGTAGTCAGGAGAAGGCTGGAGCTGAATGAGGTCGTTTTTCAAAGGAAAAGCAGATAAAATGTAGGTGTTTTTTTTTACAAAAAATACATATCCGTATTTCATTGGATGCTGTCAGCATGAAAGTGAATAAAGTTAGGTAGTGTGTTGGATGGCTGAGTAAGAAGTCTTATTATTGGCTGTCGTTTAAAAAAGAAATGTAATACAGACATGGAAATGCTTTTGAATCTGTGGAGTAAACCATACCTGTTGTATCTTATTCGAAAGCAGAATGTTCTTTCTAGAATGTGCTGTGAACTTTTGACCTACTGGTTCCACTGGGCTGCTAGCTACACTTAGGTAAGACTATATTGGGGGGAGGGTATTAAAGAGAGAACTTATTTTGAAATGTTGAGGAGTGATGACACAATGTAAGTAATGGCAAGTTTTAATTTCCAACTCAGGAATATGTAATAAACTGTTGTGTACTATTTAAATTTCAGAAAAATGAAGCTAGATATCGGTTTGAATTGCTTAGTTTATACAAATCATAACAGTGTGCAAACTATGCAGAAAGAGCTAAAACAACAATATAATCTACAAACTGAATTCAGTGGTATGTATATAACTTTGTAATTATTTTAAAAATGTACATTAGAAATGAAGATGTATATGGGAGTTTGATTAAAAGGAGTATTACAGTGATGAGAAAGAAATGTATGAGTTGAACTGTATCTATTAGAGGGTATGTGTTTAAGAGGTTAGTTGTGAATGTTTTGGGAAGTAAGAGAAAAATGAATTAGTGCCTGTTTATTAAATTGTGTATTTTATTGAAAAATAACAGTATAGTTTTGTGGAAAGTTGCAATGAGGAACTAAGAATGTTTTAAATGCGTAAGCATCATGTGCAGAATAGATACATCTGTCATTTGCATTCTGGCAGTTGTAGTACTTTTAGTAACATTATTAAACAGGAATAGTGTAGTGAGAAATAAAAGATGAGAATATGTTGTCTGCGTGTATGTGAATTAGAAAGAAGTAATAATTGTTAGGTATATATTGGGAAGTGTTTGTCAATGTGGTTTTTAACTTATATGACTATTTTGCATTTGCTTAGATGGTGGGATATAGTTCTTGTGCTTGCACATAGCTATATATACGGTGGGACTTTTGAGTTTGCTTAAAGATGCCGAGAGGTATATATTTTGAGAAAGATGGCTTGAACATGTACATCTATTAAGAAATCCCATATATGTTTACATGGTGATCTATGTTTAGTAAGGCTGATGAAAATTTCATGTATATGGTGAGGGTTGTATTTTTCTTTAAACATGCTTTGTTTAAAATTGAGAAGGATTAATAGTGCAGAATGCCTCGAGAGTTCTTGTGCTAGCTTCATTTCAAGTGTAGCTTTTGTTTGAGATATGCTGAATATATGTTTTAGAAGCAGAAGAAGTATTTGAGAAATGATGTAGGTATGCCATTCACAAAAGGTTTTGTGCTTTGAAATTTTTTTAAATATTGTTTTCCGTTTTAGAAATTTACTGATGCATGTGCACGCTGAGTAGCAAAGCAATGTATGTTTCTAGAGGGCCATGTATGCAATTATATATAAAGTGTGATACCTAGATTTCACTCACGCATAGCTCAGAAGAAAAGCATGTATAAAGGAAAACAGGTAGTTTGATACTGACAGAAGGAGTTAACCAATGATTCAGAGATACAGTGATAATGGGTATGTATCTAACAGGAATGAAGGTACTTTCTCAGTCAGTCAGGCAGTATTCAGCACTCATGGAATCACCCAGCCACAATTCAGGCAGTCATCAAATCAGTGATTGACTATCCATGAAGTTATTCAATTATCCAGAAACTATACATGTACTCCTGCAATCAGACAGGCAGAAATTATGTAGTTATTGAAGTATGCAGGCACTACATATACATTCATCCAATCACCCAGGTACTATCTATTGACTTCTCCCACCTTGGAGCAGGGAAATAAAACAATGCTCCCCAGATCCTTCATGTGGACCGGGTCGTCCCCAAAAGGATGGTTTATTCCAGCCGCCTACGAGTGTAGAACAGCTACAATGAATTGCAGTACTTCTCTCAGGATGGGCTGAGCCCCTGCTGCAGCTGGGGAGTGTCTGTGGCCTGGTCTTTGAGAGCTCTCTCCTCCACTTGGCACATCAGCTCCCACGCACGGCTGACCACTTCTCCCTTGCTGGAGGAGCCACGCTTGGGGGGCTTCCGTCAGTCTGACTGTGAAGCCATATGCAGGAAGGTGGCACCTCTGATCAACATGAATCTTCAAAGGGCTGCTCCTCGTGTCTTCTGGGACAAAGGGTCCATGCTGGGAGGGGCAGAGCAGGGCTGACAAGTCTCATGCTCCTTGTGTGCCTGGGATTGCTGGGCAATGCCTCTTGGAGGGCCACACAGAGAGGCGCTATAGCGTCTCTTTCTCTTACAGCTGGTGTCCTAATAACCACACACTGCGGCACATACCACTCATGCAGCGTGAGTCAGAGGGGAAGCACTGATCCAGGATTGAATCCCAGTACTCGGCCTTTTTTCTTGGTCGGCTGAAATCCTGACCACAAAACAGTGCTGGGATTGGCAGAAGGATGTGTCAGGATCCAAGGACGGTTCCCTCCTCATAGCCCAACAATTGCCACTATCTTGATTAATAAGCATCCCAAGAAAAGAGTAAAAGCCCTAAAAGGAAAAGACTGGAGTACGAGTTGGCAGCGCTGGAATTCAAAGATGTCTAACAATTCGCCTCTCTCAGTTGTGTTCTAGTTTTTGCATTCCAATCACAGTTGGAATGTGAAGCGCGCGCTTCCATTCTAACGCGAACTTCACTTGAGAAAAATCCTGTGGAGGGAGCGTAGGTCCTGTTCTCCGTCTTGGAAGTTAGCAAGGGTAGAAGCGGTGGGCGTCGTTATAACTCCGTCGGTCTTTCCTGTTGAGGAAGTGTTCCAGAGTAAGGTTAGTCAATTCTGCGCATGCTCGGGCTGCTGGGATAAGCGTCTTGCTCTCCGTGCAGGTCAATTAAATCTAAGGTGGAGTTAGAGGTGTTGGTGTCTTCTATGAATTGACACAGCGTATCGCTAAAACTATAAATATCTCAAGACACTAGTGTATTGCGGTCTGATTAGGTTCTCGGAGAGTGAATAAAAAGGAAAAGATGTAGAGAACAGATAAGATAGAAGTACCAAGCCTTATCTGAATAATATCCTGTAAGAGGCAAATAGTCAAAGAGGAAGAAGTTAAGATTGCACAACACTTACCTGAATCAACTGAGAACTCGTCCAGAGAAAAAGCAGAGAGCAGTCGTCACTTCTGTGATGCAAGTATTCTCTGCAAAAAAACAAAAGGTTATGTTATTATTAAATCCATTAAAGAACTGAAGATATATAACTATAAGTTAGTATGACAAAAACTGACTATAGCACAACAGAAGAGAGACAATAGCCAAGAGTAGTACTGGTAAGAGTTGGTAAATAAAAGGTGAATATACAGATAAACATATAGAAAAATAGATGTTATATATAAAAATTGTTATTATGTTTTCAGCTCATAACCAGAAAAATTGAACAAAAGAAGATAGCAGACGATAGAAGAACCCTGCTAGCAGAACACTACAGATTGGCTGTCTCTTCTTATCCCCATCCCCTTTACCCCCTTGGCACACACCTGTATAGGATATTAAACGACCTAACAGGGGTGTCCCGGGAAGGGCATTGGAATTAGGCATCGTTCTGCTGCTGTGCAAGTCGGTTAACGACCAAAGATTGTACTAGTCCTGACAGGATGAAAGCTCCTGCTCTCCTTGCCACTACATGCTGATTAGAGGCAATTCTGACCCTTGTCACTTTTGGCTGCGGGTCTCACGAGCCACAGAGTCCCACGGCAGAACAAAGGGATGGAGTTCTTTGCTGAGCCTGAGACCTCTTGAACAGGGGCCAAGCCAACAAGCCCTTGAAGAACACTTGGGGAACAAAAGCAGGTAGCAGACAGCAGGCCAGCTCATCCAGATAAATTGCAAATTGGCAGTCCCACCTTCAGCCCATCACTTCAGTAGGCAGCAGTCCAATGCAACAAAGCAGTTAGCAGAGATGGTGGTTTCTCCTGGCAGCACAGCAGTCCTCCTGGGAATGTACGGATGTAGAGCCATCAGCATCTGGTTACAAGTCCCACGCAGTGTCTCAAAATATGGGGTCAGTGTCCCAGTACTTATACAAAGAAATGCCTTTGATGTAGAGGGTGACTTCCAAAGAACCCTCAGAAGAACATAAAGATTCATTACAGCCCAGCCCTGGCTTCAGACCAGCAGTAGGGGGTAAATCAGACCTTTGTATTCAAATGTATGTGTGAACCACTTCTCCCTCTCCCTGCCCAGGAAGACTATCAGTATGCAGATCAATGGAGATGTATCCTGTGTCACACCCAGCCCATCCTGTGTTGTGGCTGTCTATAGAGAATGCACAAAGTGTAGCTGTCATCCAGCCCAGACGTGTATCAGAGACAGACTGCAAAGCACAATGAGTTATAAGCACAGAGAAATGCCCACTTTCTAAAAGTGGCATTTCTATAATAGTAATGTGAAATGCAACTTCACCAGTAAGCAGGTATATTCCTGATGTTCGTCAACTGCAGATATAAGCAATGCCATTCTGTTCTAACTCCTAGAAGCATCCTTCACAGACCTAGCAAAGCACTGTAAGTAATGAGGCTGTCTTAGATCTTCGGAAGATCCACCTTACAAAAATAGGTGAACACACCAATGGCAGAAAAGGATGGGAATTCAATCTGATATTTCTAGTGTTTAACACATTTAAACAAATGAACAACAAAATCGATTGAGATTTGAAAAGGATGTGTAGACGTGTATAGATGAAAGCAGTAGTTTGCCAGAGGTAAATGACAGTATAAGGAGAAGGTGAATGTGTATTTGAACATGCAGAGAGACACAGTGAAGCTGGTTTGAAGAACAAAATCCTAAATGTAGAAACATAGTGCAGTCACCCAAACGTAGGCCTCAGGTATGTCTTAGGTCAATTGATGAAAGAGGAGCTCCAGGCTCTATTTCTTAGAATGAAAGAATAAGGGTAGGTTTGTGCGGAGGAGTTCTAAAATTGTTGAAAACATTGTGAAACATCAATTACTCCCTCCCCGCAATAGGCCAAAGAATTTTTGGGAATTGTACTCTACTCACCTGTTGACTGCTACCACTGAAAATGATGCACCTCCAGATTGATGTGGCATTGGGCACAATGTCAACTTTGTATATAACAGTGCTAATATTTACAATGCATGCATCATACGTACTAGAATGTTCCCCCTCAGGGGGTTTTTGTATACTTACTGCCACCGTCAACGTTCCGGTCCTTCTGGGTTCCCTGGGACCACTTGTGATATATAAGACTGTCTGCATTGCTGTGAACTGATATTATGTTTCACCTGACTATCATGAGAAATGATCGTAAAGTCATGCCGCACTGCTGTGTCTGGTTGTTGTATGTTATAATAAATGCAATAAAAAAAAATTTAAAACAACATTGTGAAACATCTACAAAACAAACCATTAGTATTCGTCTAAAATGTAATCTCAGAAACAGAAATAAAACTGAGATTGACATGAGTGGATATGTGCATGATTCAGACTGGACCTAATGAAAATATATGTAGATAAAGTAACAAAGATTGTTTCAATATACTGAGGAAACTAGGAAAGGCTTTACCAGAACTGGCATCTATTTATTCAGTCCATGGAGTATGGATTATTGTCAGATTTTGAGCAAATGCGCAAAAATCTTCCCCATTTACAAGTGAGAACTGAAGCTTGTTAGAAATGGGGATCTCTGGTGGGCAGTGGTGTACACCCAGTCCAAGTAGGGGCCCTTCCTTCTAGCCAGGGTAAGCTAACCCGATACCTCGAAGAAAACAGCATCCTGGACCCATCCCAATCAGGGTTCCGCAGCAACCACAGCACTGAGACTGCCCTCATCGCCGCCACCGACGACATCAGGATCCTGCTGGACAATGGTGAGACCGCAGCCCTCATCCTGCTGGACCTCTCTGCCGCCTTCGACACTGTCTGCCACCGCACTCTACGCGCACGCCTCCACGACGCAGGGATCCGAGACAAGGCCCTGGAATGGACCACCTCCTTCCTCGATGGCAGAACCCAGAGAGTCCGCCTCCCACCTTTCCGATCCGAAGCCTCCGAGATCATCTGCAGCGTACCCCAGGGATCGTCCCTCAGCCCAACACTGTTCAACATCTACATGGCCCCGCTCGCACACATCGCCAGACAACACGACCTCAACATTATCTCCTACGCCGACGACACTCAACTATCCTTTCCCTCACCAAGGACCCCCTCGCCGCCAAAGCCAATCTCCATGAAGGAATGAAGGCCGTCGCCGATTGGATGAAGATCAGCCGACTAAAGCTGAACACGGACAAAACGGAGGTCCTCATCCTTGGCTCCAACCCCTCAGCCTGGGACGACTCCTGGTGGCCAACGATGCTGGGAGCAGCCCCGACACCCACCGACCACGCACGCAACCTGGGAGTCATCCTCGACTCAACGCTCTCCATGGCCAAGCAAGTCAACGCAGTCTCCTCCTCCTGCTTCAACACCCTCCGCATGCTTCGCAAGATCTACAGGTGGATCCCGACAGACACAAGAAGAACAGTCACCCAGGCCCTCGTCAGTAGCAGTCTGGACTATGGGAACGCCCTCTACGCGGGAGCCCCGGCCAAGCTCATCAAGCGACTGCAACGCATACAAAACGCCTCCGCACGCCTGATCCTCGACGTACCACGCCACAGCCACATCACCCCCACTTGAGGAACCTGCACTGGCTCCCCGTCGACAGGAGGATCACCTTCAAACTCCTCATCCACGCACACAAGGCACTCCACAAAACTGGCCCAGCCTACCTCAACAGACGACTCTTCTTCTACGTCCCCAACCGCCAGCTCCGCTCCGCCGACCTCTCCTCGCCACCGTCCCTCGCATTCGAAGAATAACCACCGGCGGCAGATCCTTCTCACACATCGCCGCCAAGACCTGGAACACCCTTCCACTAAGCCTACGACAGACCCAGACCTGCTGACCTTCAGGAGGCTACTCAAGACCTGGCTGTTCGACCAGTAGCAGCATCCCCCCCCTTCCCTCTCCCCAGCGCCTTGAGACCCTCGCGGGTAAGTAGTGCGCTCTACAAATTCTGTGATTGATTGATTGATTAAGAGGATCAGACAGCTAATATAATCCCTGCTCACACCCTTGGTAGCTTGGCAAGAGCAGTCAGGCTTATCTCAGAGGCAATATGTGAAGTATTTGTACATAACACACACAGTAACACAGTGAAAACACTACAAATGGACACCACACCAGTTTAGAAAAATAAAGTATCTTTATCTAAACCAAACAAGACTGAAACAACACAAATCCAACATACAGAACTCAAAATAATACTTTTTTAAATGTTTCAAGCAATTCTGTCTCTAGAACTCTATGGATGCAGCGATTTTACACAAAGTACCTTAGTTGCGTCAAACTCCACAAGGCAAAACTGCTGCAGAGGACGGTAGTGTCGGAAAACACAGCGATCTGTTAGTTCCTGAGTCCTTGGGGAGGCGATGCGTCAGTTCTGCTGCAGGCAGGAGAAGTGTTGTGTTGAATCCGGACTGTAGGGGGAAGTGATGTGTCAAAATCTATGACAGTTCTGGTCTACGGGTGATGCGACAGAAAAAATTGGTGCACAGGTCCGATGCGTGGAAATCCTTACTTGCTGAAGGTCGATGCAGCAGTGGCAAACAGGCACTACTTCAATTTCTTCAGCCACGATCCAACGATGCGTCAATGTTTTCTGCCGCACAGCAGGGCCTGCATTGGAATCAGTGCGGTGTTCTCGGACTTCGGAGACACAGTGCGGTTTCTTCGGCCGAAGGCAGGTGCTGCATCCATTTCTTTAGCCGCACGGCAGTGGTGCGTGGAAATCTTCCCACACGGCGATACTGTGTTAGAAAAAAAGGTGCTGGAAGGGTGATGTATCGATTTTTCAGTCTTTTACAGCTATTGGTAGCAGAAACAACCTCCAAGCTCCCAGAACTGGAATAGGCACCACTTGGCAGGTCAGAACTCCCAGCAGTGAAGTTCAGGGAAGCTGTAGATGAAGTCTTTGATGGCCCTCAGACTTCTTAACAGGAGCCAAGCACAGACAAGCCCTTGGATTAACTTCAGAAGCAGGAAAACAGCAAAGTCCATTCCTTTTCCTCTCCAAAGTAGATGCAGCAACTGCAGGCCAACCAAGTAAAGCAACACGGAATTTTGACAAAATATTTTTAAAACTATATCGTCATACCAAAATATTGTGTCTAAAATATTGTGATATAGAAATACCATCTGCAAGAATATCGTTGTCAAGAATATCGATTTTATGGTAAGTAATATTGATTTTGAAAATATCGAAATCATTGATATTGTTTACAAAAATATGGTTGTTTATCATATCGTTTTTAAAATTATTGTTATGTATTTTAGTATATATTTTAATTGTATATGTTATAAATGTTTTGTATAATTATTGTTTATGTTTTTTAATATAGTTGTTACATATTTAGCAGTTATTAAATTTAGTTTAATACATTTTTGTGAAATTCAATACTGTAGCAAGTTGTGGGATTCTAGGGGTACAGGGTGGGAACTAAATTAATTATAATTAATTCATATACATTTTTTAATAAATAGTAATTATTAAATTTAATTGATAATTAAATTTGTTAATTTTGTAATTACATTTCTTTTATGTTAAATTTTAAGTGCAGGTTTTGGATTTTGTAGAGCTATAGGGTGGGAAGTAAATAATTATAATTAATTAATAACGAATTTTAATTAATATCAATTACTTCATCGATAAATATGTATGTTAATTGTGTAATTATTACATTTCAGGTGCGAGTTGTGGGGTTTGTAGGGGTATAGGATGGAAAATAAATTAATTTTAATTAATTATTTATTTTTAAATTAATATTAAATATGAAATTGATAATTACCTATGCTAATTGTGTAATTTTGTTTTTAAACATTAAGCTTTAGGTACGGGTTGTGGGTTTTGTAGTGGTGTAGGGTGGGAAGGATATTAACTATAATTAATTCATCATTAATATTATATTAATATTAATAAGCTGATTGGTAATTAAATATGTAAATTGTGTGATATATTAATTTGCTTTGTTTTTTCAAGGAGTGTGTTGCTGTTCTTGTATGGCTAAAAAGTGAGTAAGAAATTAATTACATTAAATAAAAAATATTTGTAATTTTTAATAATTATATGATAAATATTTATGTTAAATGTGTAATTAAGATATTGTTTACGATGTATATTAGGTGTGAGTTGGTGCATTGTAGGGATAAAGGGTGGGAAGTTAATTAAATATATTTAATTTACTATTAGTTAATTATTATTTTTTTTTTAATTGATAAATAAATTGTAAATTATGAAATTAATTTTTTTACATCTGTATATTTGGTGTGGGTTGTTTGTTTTGTACACATAAAGGGTGGAAAAGTAATTAAATATAAATATTATTTCATTAGTTAAATAATAATATTGTAATAGATATTTAATTTTGTGAAATGTGTAAATAATATAAATTTTTATATAATTGCTTAATCTGTGTTGTGTAGTTTGTTGAGACACAAGTTGGAAAGGTACTTCAGTAATAGCAAATTTAAAATAGTAAAACACAATTTTTTATGTATGTACAACTTCCAGAGCAGATAACACAACTCAGACACTCTTTTTTAAATATATAATAGGCTTCTTCTCTCTCCTATGACATTACATAGGATGAACAGTGATACATCGGATGCTTGTTGGTCTTGTTCCTCAACACATGCTGACTTAAAACATGTATTTTTGACATGCCCTTTTGTTCATGATTTTTGGAAAGGTGTTAGGAATCAGATTACTTTAATATTTGATTTTATAGCTCCTTTTTACTTTAATAATATTTTTCTAGGCACTTTATCGGATGATTGGGACAATTGTACCTCAAATATACAAATTTTGGACTTACTTATAGCAGTAGCATTTCAACAAATCACTAAGCATTGGAGGGATCTCTCTAAATTGTCTTTTCAAGCCTGGTGGTACGCAGTCTGTCATAATCACAGATTAGACCCAGCTTATGTACATCCTGCTTCTCTTGTTATGAAACGCTTATTGCTATGGTCCCCTGTCACAAAGTTCCTTGATATTAATGCGAAACGTTCTTCCATGCGTTCTCCCATGGAACAAGAAGTTTTAAAGCTTCCTTGACATTCCAAATTGTATATTTATAAATATTTACATTTGTCTAACAAATATATACGGTTATAAGTTTGTACATGCTACCAGACTTTGTTTATCATTATGTGTCTTCCTTTTTCTTTTTCTTGATAGTATAACCACAGTTCTTTGTATGACATTGGGGCCGATTCCGATCTCGGCCGGTAGGGCTCCGAATCGGATTCGGCTTAACCGGATCCGATTCGGAGCCCTATTTCCCGACCGATCCTTACGCGCGTCCGGGCGAGCGAGTACGATGCGTATTCGCCGACCGACTCATCCGGGCGTCCCGACCGCTCCGACCGACTCGATCCCGGGTCGAACCGCACCGACCGACTCGCACGGACACGACTCGCACCGCGCAATGGAGACGTTCCCCGGCCGGGTAAGTACGATGCGCGCCGCGAGCAATCCGACCGAGCCGCGCACTCTGGCTCGAAAGAGCTGTCGGAGCTGTACTTTGGGGGTCCGTGTCGGACCCCCCTGTACGCATAGCCGCGCGAGTCGCACACAGGGGGACCCATGGGTCCCCCTACCTGTGCGTGTACGGCGCGACCGCTCGCCGCGTACACGCTGTAGGGGGCGCACTTGTCCGCATCGCACCCATTGAGTCAATGGGAGCCCGCGTACGCGTTGTACGACAGGCTCCCATTGACTTCAATGGGAGTCCGCCCGACTCGAGTCCGATGGCATACGTGCGCATCGTACTCGTTCGGTCGGACTGCACGGGTCCGATTCGGTCGGAAATCTCTCCGGGTCCGGCTCGGTCGGGGAGATTTCCGGCCCGAATCGGAATCGGCCCCATTATGTTTTATTACTCACTTTAATAAACTTACTTTTTTAAACTTGAACTTTGTGGAATATCTTGAAAGTATGGGATAAAAGGATCCGAGCTAATAGGGTTTCAAAAGGAGAAGTGTATGCTGAACGTATCTAACTGAGGTCTACAAATGGGCAATCATGCAGCCATGGGAACAAGTGCTTAAATATGCTGCCACAGCAATGGAAACTTAAATGAACAGTTTCAGTTTTCATGATACATCCAGTTCTCGACTCACCGTTATTCTGAATGTTATTCTAAGCCTTGTCTCCGTAAAGCGCTCTGCTACACTGTGCCCATTGTCTCGACACGCTACACCAAGACCATAAATAAATAACCACACCCCAAATTAATTTTCACCTTGCCTTTCACCATAGCCGTTAATCCTCAATTTTAACGGTAAACAGTCCCCTTCACTGTACAGAATTTTTGAACCGTACCTTTTCTTGCTCCGTAAAAATTGCAGTTTAATTTGTATGCTGTTGTTTGCTGTTCAGAGTTGCACTACAACCCAAAGCAATCTCAGTGCCATATAAATATTGTAATGCAACATAATACATTAGCGTTCCTGTTCTCCATAAAGGAACTATATAGAAGATAATCAGCTTTATTGTGCACACCCGGGAAGTGAAGTAGGTAATGCATAATCTAAGAAACACGAGTAAAAATGGACTGATGCCTGAAACTGTCTTGGAAAGGAGGCCTGGCCACTAAGGTGCCACAAGCGTCGGTAGCAGAAGCCACCCGATGCCATTCTATTGAAACCTTCTATCTTCACTCTTCTATAGCCAAGAATGGATAACTCACGTCAGATTATCTAAATCACGGAGGAGTGGAAAAGGAACTTTGAAGAGGCTCCTCAGAAATCGCCTCTAGCATGCGTTTGCAATTGAGTGTAAAATACTTCCTTTGGGGCATATCATCAAGGCCCGAGATAAAATTATCGCCGCTTTAGCGTCCGTTTTCGGGCCATAAGCGGCGATAATTTTATCGCACTATTAACAAGGTCACGCTATCGCGTGAATCCTTGCCGTAGCGCCTCTTCCTTAACGCTCAGCTTTGCATCTCTAATGAGATGCAAAGTGGGCGTTCCTCCCCAAACAACGTGGAGAAATGTCGCTAACCGACATTTCTCCTATCAACAATGTGAACGCTAACCTGCAGAGCGATAAGAAAAGTAGCGCTAACCGTGGTTATCGCTACTTTCCTTACGCCTGCTTTCAGGCTGACTTAGCCATTATATCCAATGGAAGGTGGATATAATGGCTAAGTCTGCCCTGCCCTATCAACAACGTATCGCCAATCGTTGTGCGATTATCGCTGGATTTCCAGCGATAATCGCACATTTGGCAGCTAACTCTGGAATTTGTATCGCCTCGGCGATGCGCGTTGTTGATAACGCGCTAACCGGGCGATAAATTCCAGAGTTAGCCGGCGATAAATATGCAAGCGCTAAGCGCGCTTTGCGATATTTATCGCCGGGCCTTGCTGATATGCCCCTTAGTGCGGTGGGATGGAGAAGCTCAACAGTGGGAACCGTGACACAAGGAAACAGGCAACTGATTGTGTGGCCTCAAAGCTCTCAAACTTTGCTGCGAGGTGGAAGAATAAGCCAGGAGAGCACAAGTGTAAACAAGGAGGGGAGTAAGTGGAAGAAAAACAAAAATAGTACGCTATAGGTGAAGACCCACCCTGGATACTGCAGATGGTTCCATAAGGGTACTTGTAGATCAGAGACAGTTTATAGAGCGGCTACCAAGGTGGTGAAATGTCTGAATCAAAATGAGATTTAAAAAAGTTTAATGATTTTTTTATACTGGCGAGAAAGGGGAGATGTGGCAAAACTATCGAAGTAGCTTAGAAGCAGAGATGTGGAAGAGAAAGAAAGCTCATATCACCTCAGGTGAAGATCTAGGGGCATATTAGCAAGAACCTCGTTAAAATTATCGCCGTTTTAGTGGCAGGAAACTGCCGCTAAAACGGCGATAATGGACTTGCTAATATGCGTTATGGAATTCCAATAGAAGCCCAGGTTAGATGTGCAGGACATCTAACCTGGGCTTCTATTGGAATTCTATAACGCATATTAGCAAATCCATTATCGCCGTTTTAGCGGCAGTTTCCTGCCGCTAAAACGGCGATAATTTTAACGAGGTTCTTGCTAATATGCCCCTAGTTCAGTGGGCTGATGGGTAAGACTTAAAAAGGGGTGGCTCAGGAGCATCATAATAAGAATTGTTTCAGCAGTAGGGAAAGAAAGTGTGGCAGGGGTGAATCCACTCACAGATTAAAAAACAAATATTGGGCAGATAAGGTGGAGTAACTGTTGCGGTGGTGGTACATGAACAGAAATGACAGCTGGTGCTGCAGACAAACTGGGTCGGGTAGTCTTTATTTTTCTTTACATTCCATTGCTTATTTATCAGCTTATTTATCAGTTTTCCTCATCTTGATGTGCAGTCAGAGTATTCTATGGTGTATTTTAGGGGTGTCTACCCTATGGCCAGGAGTTTATTTGAATTCTCAAATGGGGTCCCTCAGACTGCTCGACCTGATGAATACGTGCCTGTCTCACCTGTTTACCCAGTGGGCAGAAGTCATAGTATTCAGACTTCTGGGAGACAGTGATTATTCAAACAGTTGGACTGGCAACTGACCAAACAAGGGAAGAAGAAGGGGTCTGTAACAGAAGATTGGCTGCTATGGTTTTCTCTGCAAATAAAGTAATATCTGACAGGAGAAATATAAAGATAAGTACACACGGGGAACACACTTTTCCTGACAATAATTTAGTTTACGAGGAAACGTTTAAAAAAAAAAAAAAAAAAGAGCATTAATTAAAACATTTTAGGTCCATCTAACGAGAAATAAACCTGCAATTGACTCTCTGGCTTCAGAAGTGAATTCCCCACTCGTACTCCTAACAGTATGCACCGACAAACGTCTGCAAAGTTTATTTCTGTTCGTATATCACTCTTTGACACACTGCAGCTTTGAGGCATCAGCCACGTTACTGGAACTTTGGTAGTCTCTATAAACTGAATGGTTCCAGCACATGCCGGATATTTACTAAATCATTTCACTCAAGGGAACCAGCAACGCATCTTCCACTTGTGCTGGTCATGTGCAAATGCATCAATGTGTAACTGTTCCGCGAAAATTGCCAAACTCCTAAACTGAAGAGTTATTTACGTTTCATTTGTGTACCACAAAACAGGATAACACTTGGGAAAAGAGATGGATAAAACATCAGCATTCTCTTCAAGAAATACTCATTGTTAGAAATGGGGGTCTCTAGTTGGCAATGGCTGGCGACACTGTCCAAATAGGGACCCCTCTTCCTAAGTCAGGGCAAGTGGGCTACCCCCTTTGATAACCCCTGCTCAACCCTGTGGTAACGTAGCACGAGCAGTTAAGCCTATCTCAGAGGCAGTGTGTGAAGCATTTATGACCATGCACAATAAGGCAGTAACGACACCACAAAAGGACACAACTCAAGTAGGTATAGAAAAATAGTATCTTTATCTAAGGTTTAGCACGAGACTCTCAAAAGCGTTTTAACCAGTCACAATGCACGTAAATCAGTAGGGACTTAAAAAGGCAATAACGTATTCACCAGAACGTGGCACTGACTGAGATCAAGGCCTGGGTCTACGCGACCCGTTGCGCACCAGATACCTGCCGTTGGACGGGGAAACAGCACGTAGCTTCTCGAAGAAGCGGAGACGGTGACAGGCGGACTCCCAGCGACCACAACTCTTGTCTGCAGTGGTCCGCAACGTGCACTCACAATCATATGGGAACTCGGGACAGGCGGGCTCCCAGCGGCAGCAGCACGCGGCTGCGGCGGCCCGGGCTGGTGGTGGCGATGACTCTCGTCGTGCAGCTCCGTGGTGGGCTCACAGCGGCAGCAGCTCTCTCTTAGCTGCGGCGGCCCACAGGACGACTCACGATGATGCAAAATTGGCAAAGGTGCGGGCACTCAGCGGCAACAGCTCTCTTTTAGCTGCGGCGGCCCACGGGACAAATCAGGATGATGCAAAGTCGGCAAAGGTGCAAGCACTCGGCGGTAGCAGCTCTCTCTTAGTTGCGGCGGCCCACAGGACAAATCCCGATGATGCAAAGTCGGCAAAGGTGCGAGCACCAAGCGGCAGCAGCTCTCTCTTAGCTGCGGCGGCCCACAGGACAAATCCCGATGATGCAAAGTCGGCAAAGGTGCGAGCACTCCGCGGCAGCAGCTCTCTCTTAGCTGCGGCGGCCCACAGGACAAATCACGATGATGCAAAGTTGGCAAAGGTGCGAGCGCTCCGCGGCAGCAGCTCTCTCTTAGCTGCGGCGGCTCACAGGACAAATCACGATGATGCAAAGTTAGCAAAGGTGCGAGCACTCAGCGGCAGAAGCTCTCTCTTAGCTGCGGCGGCTCACACCATGCCTATACCATGCTCTGAGGCGTCTGTCTGGCCAACAAATTCCTTTGAAAAGTCGGGCGCCTGAAGCACGGGTGCGGTGCACATGGCAGTCTTCAGGGCGTCAAACGCGTTCTGACAGGTGTCAGTCCAGTTTACCTTCTTTGGCTGCTTCTTAGAAGTCAGCTCAGTCAAGGGTGCAATAATGTTGCCATATCCCTTGACTAACCTCCTGTAGTACCCCGTGAGTCCTAAGAAGGCTTTCACCTGCGTCTGAGTCTTGGGGGGTTCCCATGCCAGGATAGTTTCAATTTTGGGCTGAAGGGGTGCCACCTGGCCGCTCCCCAGCTGGTGTCCCAAATACACTACAGAACCCTGCCCAAACTGGCACTTACTGGCTTTGATTGTGAGGCCTGCCTTCCGCAGTGCCATCAATACCTCCCAGAGGTGGCCCAGGTGGTCCTCCCAAGAGGAGCTAAACACCGCAATGTCATCCAGGTAGGCGGCACTGAAGTCTTCCAGCCCAACCAACACCCTGTTGACCAGCCTCTGAAAGGTGGCAGGGGCATTCTTCATTCCAAAGGGCATCACCCGGAACTGGTAGTGCCCATCAGGTGTGGAGAATGCTGACCTCTCCTTTGCTCCCTCGGTCAAGGCCATCTGCCAATACCCAGACGTCAAATCAATTGTGCTGAGGTATTTTGCAGCCCCTAAACGATCTACGAGTTCATCAGCTCTGGGGATGGGGTGCGCGTCAGTCTTCGTGACTGAATTGAGGCCCCGATAGTCCACGCAGAACCGAAGTTCTGGGGTCGAACCAGACGCTGCAGCTTTTGGTACCAGGACCACTGGGCTGGACCAAGGGCTGCTAGAGGACTCAATCACCCCAAGGGCAAACATTTTTGTAACCTCATCCTTAATGTAGGCCCTTATCCGGTCAGTCACTCGGTAAGCCTTGTGCTTATTGGGAGGACTGTCCCCAGTGTCCACGTCATGGACACACCAATCAGTGACACTAGGTACCAGGGAGAACAGATCACTGAATTGCCCCAACAGTTGGCGACAATCACCCTGCTGCTCAGGGGTCAGTGTGGTGGAGAGGACCACACCCTCCACTGACCCATCTCGCTCCCCTGCACACAGGAGGTCAGGAAGGGGCTCGCTCTCCTCCTCCATCCCAGCATCTGTGGCCAGAAGTATGCCCACTTCAGACCTCTCAAAGTGGGGCTTCAGGCGGTTAACATGCAGGACCCGCAAGGGGTTCCTGGGAGACTGCAAGTCCACCACCTCAAAGGGGCCGGTCCACCTATCCTGGAGCGCACAGGGCTCCACCGGGGCCATGACCCAAACCTTCTGTCCAGGCTGAAACTCGATCAGAGTGGTATTCTGATCGTGCCAGCGTTTCATCTCTTCCTGGCTGGTTTCCAGGTTTGCCTCAGCAAGTTTCCTGAAACGCCGAGTCTGGTTCCTGAAGGCCAGCATGTAACTAAACACATCCTGGGGAGGTTTCCTGGGAGATTGCTCCCAGCCTTCCTTGACCAGACTCAGAGGCCCTCTTACCGGGTGACCATAGAGCAGCTCAAAGGGACTGAACCCTAAGGATTTCTGTGGCACCTCACGGTAAGCAAACAACAGGCATGGCAAGAGGACGTCCCACTTATGCCTCATGGGCTCACCTAGGCCCATAATCATGCCCTTGAGGGTCCAGTTGAATCTCTCAACCAGCCCATTACCCTGGGGGTGGTAAGGAGTGGTGAACTTATATGTTACCCCACACTCCTCCCACAGAGACTTCATGTACTTGGAGATGAAGTTAGTTCCCCTATCGGACACCACCCCTCTGGGGAATCCCACACGGGAGAAAATCCCCATCAGTGCCCGTCCCACCACGGGGGCCGTCACTGTCCTGAGTGGGATGGCCTCAGGGTATCTGGTGGCATGGTCCACCAAGACCAGGATGAACCTGTTGCCCATGGCTGTCTTGGGATCCAGAGGCCCCACAATATCAATGCCCACTCTCTCGAATGGGGTGCTCACAACGGGAAAGGGCTGGAGTGGGGCCTTAATCTTCCCCCCACTCTTCCCACTTGCCTGGCAAGTCTCACATGTCCTGCAGTGAGCATCTGAGCTCCTGCACATCTAGGGCCAATAGAAGTGGGTGACCAGCCTCTCAAAGGTCTTGGTCTGCCCCAGATGTCTGGCCAGTGGCACATCATGAGCCAACCCCAGTAGGAAGGTCCTGAAGCGCTGGGGTACCACCAGCACATGGGCTGACCCAGGCTCAGCAACCTTAGGCTCGCAGTAAAGGAGATCATTCTCCCAATAGATCCAATGTGACCCTGTCTGATCACCTGCTGCCTGGCCGGCGGCCTGTCGCCGCACCCCCTCAAGAGAAGGGCAGGTTCTCTGTTGCTCGCAAAATTCCTCCCTGGAGGGCCCCCCTTCCCGCTGCCAATGGGTCAGCTCCGGTAGGTCCCCCAGTTCAGCCACTTGTTCCCCTGTAGGTTCCAGGGCATCCCCCTAAAGGTCTGCTCCCTCCGGGACCGTGGGAACCGCGGGGGCTGGTTTCCCGTGCCCCCTACCCCTTCTCTTTAAGGCAGGGGCCTGGGCCATACTTTCAGGCTCCAGACCCTCCTGAACATCCTTCTGAGCTGTCATGGACCGAGTGGTCGCACACGCCCACTCAGTCAGACCCAACATTTCCAAATGAGACTTTCTCTCCACCGTAGCCCACGGGGAGTTCTCTAGATCATTGCCCAACAGACAGTCTACCGGCATGGCAGGCCTCACAGCCACTTGAAGAGTTCCTGAGACCCCCCCCACTCGAAGGGAACCTGAGCCACTTCACACTGGCTCTCTGAGTTGTCTGCTGACACTACGGGGCATGGGGGACAACCTGCTCTTTGGACACCAACCGGGAGCTGACAGCAGTCACACTAGCTCCGGTGTCCCTGAGAGCCTCCACCCTATGGCCATTGATGGTCACCCACTGCCGGTACTTCCTAGTGTTATTAGGCAGTGTGGGGTCAGGGACCTTCTCAAAGTCTCCTAGCGAGACAATGGTTAACTCTACGGGATCCCACTCACCTTGGACCTCTACCTCTTCCCCCCGAGGGCTACACTGGCAATCTGGCGGGATGGTGCATGGGGTGGTGCACGAGGGGATGCATTGGGGTCCCTCTGGGGACACTGGGGATCATAATACCGGTGGCCCACTTGACCACACTTGAAACAAGTGAGTGGCCCCCTCTGAACAGGCCTACCTGTCGGGGACACTGGCTTCTTCTCAGGGGGAGGCTGGGACACCACTGCTTGGTTCCCTTGGGAATTACTTTGGGGCCCTCTCTGGAACTCCCTCGACTTACCCTTGTCCCCCCCACTTCTCTGCTGGGGACCCTGCCCACCTCTGGCGAAGTCTCCCACAAAACCTTTGCAGACCCGGGTGTTAACCCAGCGGTCCGCCTCCTCAGCAAGCTTCCGAGGGTTAGTCAGCTTGCTATCAATCAGGTGCTGGCGTAGCTCTGGAAAACAGTTACTAGAAAAATGCTCCCACGCAAACAAATCATACAATTGCTTGAAAGTTTCCACTTTGCTACCCTTTACCCAGCGATCCATTGCTCTGCAGAAAAAAGACACATATTCAACCCACGTGGTACCCTCTAACTTCTTACAGGTCCTAAACCTCTGCCTGTACATTTCTGGGGTCAAACCATAACGGGTCATCAAAGCTTCTTTCATATGGGCATACACCATCCTGCTCTCCTCAGGCAGGTCCAACAGGGTATCCCTACCCTACTCTTAAAGCGCCCCCACAATCCCGCTCCCCAATCCTGCTCAGGGACCCGGAGGGACACCATTGCTATCTCATATGCGGCAAACCATTGCCCAATATCCTCACTCTTGTGAAAATCCTTAATGACATCCTTAGGAATATAAACTCTACTTCAGGAGTTACTAAAGGTATGCTGCCACCAGAGGGGGAGACCGGGACACTCCTCACCCTGATCTCTATCTCCCTCAACATTCTCTCATGCTCCATTTTCATTTTCTCAAGTTCAATTGACAATCGATTCTTCTCATTGTCTAACTTCTTACTCTCAAGGTCCTTCTGACCTTCCAATTTAGCAATCTCCAAACTATGCCTCCTATCTCTCTCCCTGTCCTCCAGCTCTTCTGGGGTCAGGCTCCTTTGGGATACACTAGTACCTGGATTGGAGAGTGTTCTATCTCCCCCCCTCTACTGCATCATCCTGCTGCCCTCCAGCATTCTCTTCCTCATCCCCAGCGGACCCTCTGGCTTCCCACGAGGCCTTCAGCGCCTTGTAGTACTCCTCCTTCCTAGAGAGACCTATCACGGGGACTGCAAATTGTTTACAAAATGACTTCAGCTGTTTGGCAGTATAGGTATCTAATCTTTCCTCCTCAAAGTTGAGATCCTCCGAAGCATTGGATGTTGGCCTTCCCATATTAGCAGTACTCATGGCTGCGATCAACGATTCAATACTAGAACAAACACACAAAAAAAAAAATTTCGAAGAGGGAAAAAAAAACGTGCGTGGCTGCGCTTTGGTCTGTACTCACTAGTGGCGTCTACCAGTTATTGTACGTGGATCATAAATGCAAGTCCTGTTCCTCACCGCTGACCGCCAATGTTAGAAATGGGGGTCTCTAGTTGGCAATGGCTGGCGTCACTATCCAAATAGGGACCCTTCTTCCTAAGTCAGGGCAAGTGGGCTACCCCCTTTGACAACCCCTGCTCAACCCTGTGGTAACGTAGCACGAGCAGTTAGGCCTATCTCAGAGGCAGTGTGTGAAGCATTTATGACCATGCACAATAAGGCAGTAACGACACCACAAAAGGACACAACTCAAGTAGGTATAGAAAAATAGTATCTTTATCTAAGGTTTCGTTTTAACCAGTCACAATGCACGTAAATCAGTAGGGACTTAAAAAGGCAATAACGTATTCACCAGAACTTGGCACTGACTGAGTTCAAGGCCTGGGTCTACGCTACCCGTTGCGCACCAGATACCTGCCGTTGGACGGGGACACAGCACGTAGCTTCTCGAAGAAGCGGAGACGGTGACAGGCGGACTCCCAGCGACCACAACTCTTGTCTGCAGTGGTCCACAACGTGCACTCACAATGATTCGGGCACTCGGGGACAGGCGGGCTCCCAGCGGCAGCAGCACGCGACTGCGACAGCCCGGGCTGGTGGTGGCGATGACTCTCGTCGTGCAGCTCCGTGGTGGGCTCACAGCGGCAGCAGCTCTCTCTTAGCTTCGGCGGCCCACAGGACGACTCACTATGATGCAAAATTGGCAAAGGTGCGGGCACTCAGCGGCAACAGCTCTCTTTTAGCTGCGGCGGCCCACGGGACAAATCACGATGATGCAACGTCGGCAAAGGTGCGAGCACTCGGCGGCAGCAGCTCTCTCTTAGCTGCGGCGGCCCACAGGACAAATCCTGATGATGCAAAGTCGGCAAAGGTGCGAGCACTCGGCGGCAGCAGCTCTCTCTTACCTGCGGCGGCCCACAGGACAAATCCCGATGATGCAAAGTTGGCAAAGGTGCGAGCACTCCGCGGCAGCAGCTCTCTCTTAGCTGCGGCGGCTCACAGGACAAATCACGATGATGCAAAGTTGGCAAAGGTGCGAGCACTCCGCGGCAGCAGCTCTCTCTTAGCTGCGGCAGCTCACAGGACAAATCACGATGATGCACAGCTGACACAAGTGCGGGCACTCAGCGGCAAAAGCTCTCTCTTAGCTGCGGCGGCCCACAGGACAAATCACGATTAGGCAAAGTTGACACAAGTGCGGGCACTCAGCGGCAACAGCTCTCTCTTAGCTGCGGCGGCCCACAGGACAAATCACGATGAGGCAAAGTTGGCAAAGGTGCGGGCACTCAGCGGCAGCAGCTCTCTCTTAGCTGCGGCGGCCCACCGGACAAAGGATGATCTCGACCAGGCTGGCACAACGGCGGGCACTCAGCGGCTACAGCTCTCTCTTAACTGCGGCGGCCCACACAGATTCAGCGAAGGTTCCGAAGGTTCCAATTAAGACGGGCGCTCAACGGCGGCAGCTCTCTCTTAGCTGCGGCGATCCACACACAGAGTTAACAAGGGTTACCAGTCCGCGTTCCTCACAGTAGAACTAGAGGTTCCGGATTACTCGACGGAGGCCTCACCTGCAAGTAGAATCCCTAGCACAGGAATTCAGACGGCTGACGGGGTGAAGTCTAATGTCCCTGAGACTTCAGCAGGAGGCACTCTCAATTCAGGCCCTCGGGTAGTTTCTTCAGCAAGCTTGGTGAAAGTTTCAAAGTCCTTTCCTCTGTTCACTCGGACAGAGTTTCGTCTTGACATCAAGAAGGAACACACTTGAACAAGGTTTCAGCGCAGCGTTTTATACCTAAAAAGTCTTTGTTCTCTGCAGTCACAAATCACTGCATCCAGCCAGAACCAGTTCGGTGGGGTCGGGGAGCACTTGGTTTACGAGGCGACATCCTGCCCTTTGAGAATCTGGGGGTCTGCTATCAGACGGCCAGTGGGAGGTGGAGCCATCATTCACCTTGCCAGGCACGGCCCTGCTCAGATCAAAGAGTCACCCCTCCCCATACTCTAAATGACGATCTCTCTCTCCAGTCAGGTCTGACCCAGCTGGCCCTGCTGCTCCAAAACCAGACGGCCAATACACACGCTAGTAAAGCCTATAGGAAAGCTTAGGCCAGAAAATACCTCGTTTGTAGCAGCGGCATTTTCGAACACGGACTACGCAAAAGATCCTTACTAAAAGATGTATCTCAATGTCCTGAGCTTAAACCTATCAAACTCGAAGTTCCTATCAGGTTCCTGGGGGCAGGTAGGATTATGGGATGTAACACTCAGCCTGCCCATTCTGGCCTATGAGAACGGATAGCCTCACAATAGTAGGCAATGAAATGGAGGGTAACTCGCTATTAGAACATGCTACACAGACATACTTTAAAAGCTGCTTCAGTGGGTAGCGCAAATCAGCGCTGCAGGCCCACCAGCAGGATTTGGTCTACCAGCCCTGGGCACACACAGTGCACTTATACTAGGGACTGACGGGTAAACCAAACGAGCCAATTATGGTTATCCCAATTCATACAGTTATCTTTACACAGGGAGCATTCGCGCTGTGGCACTGATTGGCAGTGGCACAGCGCCCAGAGCATCTAAATCCAGCCAACATAAAAGATAGGAAGCGAAAAGAGGAAGTGAGACCCGCGCCAATGATGCCAGGTCTAACACTCATGCTATAAAATGTTGTCAAAAACGTGTGTGTGTGTGTGTGTGTGCATGCCCGTATGTGTGGGTACACACGTGTGTATGTATACATTTTCGTGGCATGTGCTTTCAGACATTTTTATCTTGTTTTAAGGTTTGATAATCTGATTTTTTGTCATATTTCTTTGTAATACATGAAAGAAACATTTTATCTGAACAATAACTAATGTTATTGTTGATAGACTCCCCAAGTGGACCCAGATAACAAATGTACCTGATGTCCTACGACATTTCTCCAAAGTAATTGGGGAACATTTAAAAAGATTTCTGTTCAGGACATATATGGCTTCAATGGTGGTCCCAAACAAATGGTATGCTGTGGAAATGGCTTCCAACTGGCTACACTAAGGGCCGAATTACGACCGACACCATTTCAGGGAAGGAACCGCCTGACAATAGGTCTGCGGTTCAGACAACCCCATTTGGATGCTACCGCACATGGAGCGGTCACAAACTTCCATTTTTCGATCAGAGCTTGTGTGGCGGGCAGAAAATGTTCTCATTGAAAAATGGAAGTTTGTGGCAGGGATGTTTAGGGGGCCCGGGCCCAAATGCAGAGGGCCAGGTGGATGGGGGCCCCCAAAGTCAGTTTCCAACACCAATCCATGTCAGAAAGGAAGGCATGGATTGGATGTTGGAAACCGACATCATAATCCCAACGGCGGAAACGCAGTCTTTAAGGGATTAATGTGCAGTTCTGAAGGAGCCCTTCGGAACCAAGTCGGAGTCCCCACTGATTTAAACTCCGACCAATGTCATCCTAATGCGTCGATCGGAGTTTGAACCTACAATGTCAGTCAGAAAGCCTCTGACGAACGGTCTGAGGCTTTCCAAGCGACATTTTAATTAGACCCTTAATTGGGTGGACCATACAATGACATTTTAGTAGGTCATTACATTCAAAAGGTTTTCCCAAAAGTGGAAAACATCAGCTTCTCCAGTGAGAAAACAGGCTCTTATTATGATGTTGGGCTGAATGCCACCGACAGGCAGTCGGTGGCGGTCCACCTGACATACAGGGTATTGGTCCGATCGCTGCATTACGAAGCAGCCGGTCGGACTGCAGAGGTCGGGCGGTCCCAGGACTGCCGTGGTGTCATCCGGCATCATAATGATGCCCCGAGTCTACTGCCTCCTTAATGTTGCTGAGCTACAGAGAGGAGGGACGTAGTACACTGCCAAAACAATTTCCAAGCATATAAAGAAAAATGGAACAAACAAAATGAAATCAACTGATCAATGTATTAACGTCTTGTGGGGAGTCTAAGCCCATATCATTGTTCCAGCTGACCAACCTGGTCTTTAATGCACACAATTCTGATTTACTCACTACCCTCAGATCCCATATGAAGTGCCCCGTTGCTTTATAATGAGGCCTCCTCTTTCAAAGTACACATACAAGCCTCTCACTAACATTTAGAAAAGGAGTGTTTAAAACAGGCAACTGGCTTCCAGTGCCATGTCTCTCAAGGAGAAAGAATAAATCGCTCCTCCGTTGGAAGTTCATAAAATTCTGCTCAGAGGTGGTCCTTAGTAAATCATAAAAAAATTCTCCTCCTTCCAAGAATTCAGAAGATATGCAAAAAAATGGAATACGCAGAGATGCGTGACTTACCCCATGTTCCCATGATAAATTTAAAAAAAGCTTTTTCATTTATTTTATTCTGAAAACGATGCAATTTCCTTTTCTCTGTTAACAGGAAAGTTCCGGTTGCATTTAAGGTCGGCCACAATGCTGTCAACTGAAAGCAATAATTGAAATAAATGTTTAGTCTTCCCTGTATATTTGTTAAACAAACATGCATTTATCTTTTGCTCACTGTAAAATGCAATATTGACAGAGTCTTTCCTACAGAGGAAGAATTTGCTTTAGTTCCACTATAACTGGCATGAAAACCCACAAATAAAATCTGTGATAAACTCACGTTGGTTTAATCTAGCAATATAGCATGTTGTTTTCTTTCAAAATAGACAACTATACTTTTCATTTGAAATAGACCCCATCAGACCTTTTGTGTCGTAAAATAAGCATGTGTTTGATTTATAGTGTACTATTTCTTTATCATGTAGCTATTAAAATGAAAACTCTAAACACATGGCTGTAACTGAAACATGTTTTACTTCCAACTGAAATGAAGAATTCATATTTTGCAGCTCTCAAGTTTCATTAAAAAAGTGTATTTTAATCTTTATTGAGTTATAGAACACATTTGGACTGAAGCATAATTGATATATAGAATGTGGAACTGACAATGTCAAATGGATTGACACAACCATTTCACCCACACCTGTCCATGTTTGTGGGGTCAGCTTCTTGACTCATAGACCACAAGCTCCTGCTGCGAGTACCACTCCACTTGCCGCCGCCATCCCACCAAGGTGAGAAGATCAGAGGACAACTATTGAGGAGTGATATCACGCTTGGCAACCAGTAGAGCCACCCCCAGGAATGATCACTCAGCTCTTGTTCCTCCACAGCCCTCAAACACACTTAGCACTAACATCAGGGGGACAGGGGAATCTTCCGCCCAAGGATGTCCAATAAATCCCAGTTCACCCTAGTCCAGTAGTTTGCAATCACATAGCAGGACCATAACATGTGATAAAAATCAGCTGGATCCATACCACAACGGGGGCAGAAGGAGCTAGGGGGGGAGGCCCGCTCGGTACAGTCGGGTCGGAAAATGGTAAGAGTAGTAAAGGTGATATTTGATCCAACTGCAGATAGATAGAAATAGTGAGCTCCCTCAGGGCCACCAGGGCATCTCGCCAATCCTCGTCCTCAATAGAACCCAACCAACCCTCCCACTGGAGTCTAAGAGGCTGCAGCGTACCCGGGGAGTTGATTATCAGGGTACGATAGATTTGGAAATACCAGCACAGCCTACGTTACCCATACGAAGTTTGGCCTCAAGAGGGTTAAATTCAGGGGGGGCGTGGCTAACCAGCCAACATGGTGGACACGGACTTGTAGAGCTCCGGCGGCATCCCCCAATTATCCGATATATTTACCCTTAAGTAGCGCCACCACAGCCGGCAAAGAACGAGCCCGAGACGGTGACGGGTCGCTGACACTGCTGAACCCACCGGAGGGCAGAGGCAGAAGCTGGGGACGCCAATGCTGCTGAGCGCGGCGCTGCGGCCTACTTGAGTGGCGGCGGTGATCGGGCCTGGCAGCCCCGGACGGGTGACGTGCACCCGGTGAGACCCGCGAGGTAAGCCGGTGGCGGCGGCGGTGGTTCTCCGGCCTGGCTGGCCATCTTGAGGCGAGGGCCTGTGATCACCTGCCGCTGTGGGGAGCGCTGATGCCTCCATCGAAGACTGCCACGAGAAGTTGGAGGTAAGGGCCGACAGCGCCGGAGAGAGGGAGCGCAGCGCTGCGGCCTACCTGAGTGACAGAGGAGATCGGGCCGGACTGCCCCGGCAGGGAGAAGTGCACCCGGTGGGACCCACGCGGCGAGCGCCCAGGGGCGGCGGTGATTCACTGTCCTGACTGGCCCCTTGCTGTGAGGGCCTGCGACCGCCCCCCACGGAGGGGAGTGCTAAGGCCTACCTGAGAGACCGCTCCGCGGAGACGGAGGCAACGGCCGATTACACCCGAGGACGGGGGATTGCGGAGAGAGCCGGCACCCGATGAGGCCCGCGAGGTGAACTGGTGGAGGCGGCGGTCGTTCTCCGGCCTGACTGGCCACCTTGAGGCGAAGGCCTGTGATCGCCTACTGCTGTGGGGAGCGCTGAGGCCTCCATAGGAGACTGCCACGATAAGTTGGAGGTAGGGGCCGACAGCGCCGGAGAGAGGGAACACAACGCAGCGCTGCGGCCTACCTGGGTGGCAGAGGTGCTCGGACCGGACTGCCCCGGCGGGGAGAAGTGCACCCGATGGGACCCACACGGCGAGTATCCGGGGGCGGCGGTGGTCCCCCGTCCTGACTAGCCCCTTGCTGTGAGGGCCTGCGATCGCCCTCTGCCGGGGGGAGCGCTACGGCCTACCTGAGAGGCCGCTCCGCGAAAAACAAAGGAGGCACCCGAGACAAGGAGATAGCGGAGAGAGCCCGCTACGGACGGCGTGGATCCTCGTCCACGCTGGGCCCCCATGGGCTGCTGGAGTCGGAGAGCGGCGAGACGATTGCCTGAGGTGGAGGAGGGGCGGTAGACTGCGGCTGTCGCCTGTCGGTCCCGGGGCCCAACGCGCCAGGAGTGGTGACTGTGGAGCAAAACAGGAACTGACCCCCCGGAGACCACGAGAGCCTCCTTGACTGAAGGGCTACAGATAAGGGGAGCCGAGGTACGGGTGCGAGGCCCTGGGCGTGAAGCTGTGGGGCCCCCATGTGGCATACGACCTGCACGGATACGCCACACTGCGGAGTAGCGGTGCTCGGAGGTGCTGAACGGTAGCGGGAGATGCCCGGTGGGGCACCCTGAGACCTGGTCCCCCGGTTGGGCACCCTAGACCAAGTTGCTACGCCCGGCCCTGGGACACAGGCGGCAGCGGAGAGACCTAGGGCCTCAGGACGTGGTGGTGAGCCAGAACGACATGTAAAGAGGGCGGAACAGACGTGCAGTGGACCAAAACCGATGTGGGGACCCACTGGAGTGGTGACATCGCTGTGGGGGCAGGGAGTAAAGACAGTGAATCACTAAGGAGGACCCCCGGCCTAATAACTAGCCGTGAGTTGCCAAAACGAGACGGCCGCGGACCTGGCTCCCCGGTCGCTGAGAGACTGATCTGAACGCGACAGTACGGAACTCAAATATCCACACGGTGGAGGCGGCCCGTGGAAGTGAGGAGGCGGACACTAAACAGCCAAGAAATAGTGGTCATACGAGGGGAGATACTGTACTGTCTGGGGAAGTTATAAGTCACCGGCCCACGAGGAGGGAAGCGAGGGCGCACTGTTGGGGGCCTGGACAGTGGTGGCACTAATACAGAGGGGATCTCACCCCGCGGTCCTGTAGGTAAATACTGACTACGCACCAGCTTGTGATGGGCCGAATGCGGGCGAAATTACAACAGGGACCACTACGAGCGGGGGGGTCGGACCCTGCCCACATGCGAGAGGAGGGAGAGATGGAATTGGCATCTGTGGCGGTGGCCACCAAGCTCGACTCGGTGCTGGCCGCGGTTGAGAAACTTGGGACTGCACTAGATAACACCAGGACGTCCCTGGAGGCCCGAATCGATAAGGTGACGTCAGACTTCACACTTCTACATGCTGACCATCGGAAACTGGCCGAGAAGGTGACCGCTCACGATCAGACACTCAAAACGCTCCAGCCCATCACCCAAAGTCATGCGGCGGCGTTGCAAGACATGATCGACCGAGTGCACGCACTGGAGGATAGAGTTGAAGACGCGGAAGGGCGCTCCCGCCGCAACAACGTACGCGTAGTGGGCCTGCCGGAGGGGGAAGAAGGAAGAAACCCGGAACAATATACAGAGCACTGGTTAAAGGAACTGATGCCCCCGGGAACGTTGTCACCCCAGTTCGTGGTGGAGAGGGCGCACCGTGTACCGGCACTGAAACCACAGCCGGGCGCTAGACCCCGCCCTTTCCTCTTAAGACTCCTCAACTACCGGGACAGGGATGCGGTGCTCCGCGAAACCCGGAAACTGGGTGACCTCAAAGTAAGCGGCAACCAAGTGATGATGTTCCCCGACTACACTGCCCTTGTACAGCGCCGCAGAAGCAACTACATGGCGGTGAAGCGCCAGCTCCGGGAGCTGGAGTTACCCTACTCTCTCCTGTTCCCGGCTAGACTGCGGGTGGTTGCAAAAGGAGAGACCCGCTTCTTTGACTCCCCGGCGGAGGTATGGGACTGGATGGAGGAGAAGGGCCTCTGGACGGGAAAACGACCCTCCGGCCAAGATGAGGGCAGACACGCAGGTAGAAGGCCGAGACGGCAGAGCAGACGCGGGGCATCACGCTATAACGGGGCGGGGACGGCAGCCCCGAGTCCGGAAAAAAGCAGAATGGAGCGACGAGGAGTCCTGGATGCGGTTGCGACCCTGGGAGTCCCACACAGCGGGGAGAGCCGAGGAACGGGGAGACGCGATTCCTCGATGGCCAGTGGCGCGACGTCTCCATCTACGGTGATGTCGGAGGATCTCTGCATGCCAGCAGTAACTCCACAGACTGCTGATGGTATCATCTGATGGGGGGCCGAGACACTGGACATTGTTGTAGGATGCCCGCGCAAGTACACTGTTGTTTACAGGACATAATGTCTTTATGGGGCGATAATGAGGGTGAGAGACATGGGAGGGGGCGGTGGACACCGTTCGTGCACTGGGGGCTGACCGGAGAGCCATACGCTACATATTTGGTGGAGATGCGTATTTGCCCACAATGATTGAACAGCGAAGTAGTGGTGGGCGACCCCTGCTTATGACGGGCTCGAATTGCTGTCCACGATGATTATTTAGGTGGCGCTCTAACTGCACGCGACAAGGGGGTAGCTACAGAGGAGAGATGCTTAGGTACACGACCCCATCAGGCAGTATACTGAACTAGTTCATATTTGCAGGCTATTGCAAAGTTTGGACGGACTTCCTTGCGGAGTCCGCCCTATCTGTTATGAAGTTTAAAGTTGACCCACGGGTTTTGTTGCAGCAGACCGACACATCCTTGCACGCCCCTGGCCGGGACACGCTGGCAGCTATAGCGCGCCTGCTGGTGCAGCGATACACTCACTCCAACGATGACGACAGTTAATGTAATCACATGGAACATACGAGGAATGCATACACCCTCACGACGCTATTCCATATTCGCATACCTTCAGCGGCACTTGACCAACATCGCCCTCTTGCAGGAAACGCACATGACACAGACGGAGCTCGAAAAGCTGCGTAGGCGCTGGAGAGGACAGATGTATGGCACCATATACTCTGCGCATGCGAGGGGCACATTGATCTGGGTGAGGGCGGGGGTCCCGTTTAGCTGTGAGGAGGTGGTAATAGACCAGGAGGGCAGGTACACACTGGTTCGTGGGAAGCTTAATGGTCAACCAATACTGATGGGATCCATATATGCCCCAAATATAGATCAGATACCCTTCCTGACAAGACTATCAGCGGCCCTGACTCCCTATGTGGGGCTCCCTTGGTTCCTAGGGGGACTTCAATTCGGTACTCAACGTACAATTGGATAGGTCCTTCCCCCCTCCACAAGACACCTGCCACGTCAAACGCGCGGGCGCTGGAGGATTGGCTATCACAATGGGCAATGTCAGACATCTGGCGCGTCCTAAATCCAAATGCGCGTATTTACTCTCATTACTCAGCAGTGCACGGCCTACATGTAAGGTTGGATAGGGTGGTGGCCTCCCAACCCCTGTTGCCATTGGTCATGAAATCCGAATACATGGGGCGGACACACTCGGATCATAACCCATTGTTGATACAATTGGGCTGGGCGGCGGGCCGCCCGCCCATACCCACATGGCGACTCCAGGTGGCCGCACTGGAAGACCCGGAGTTTCGCGCGTCACTAGGGACGGCTATTCTCACCTACCTGGAACTTAACGAAGATACGGCCATAGGCGCCCTAGTGGAATGGGATGCCCTTAAGGTAGCGGTTAGGGGTCATTGTCTGGGGGCCACATGGAATATACGCAAGCGGCTATCACTTTCCCTCGCCCGCCTAGAATCCCAGCTGTTACAACACGAAGGTGAGAGGGGGGAGGCGGGCGGATGCTCGACCCAACTGACTGAATTACGCGCTCAACATGCAGAGCTCCTGGAGCAGCTGCGGTGCCATAATTACACGGCTCACACAGCACGCACCCACGCCACCGCTGACCGGGCGGGCCGCCTACTGGCCTGGCTGATAACGCAAGAAAATAAGCGGGCCCCGATTGGCGCAATACGAGGGCCGGACGGCACGCTAGTACACACGCAAGGCGAGATACACAAGGTAATGACAGATCATTATGCACAACTGTACTGCTCCCGAGGATGCTGTTCTGACAGCGACCTAGCAAGATTCTTAGACCAGGTCCAATTACCCACGGCGTCAGCTAACCAACAGGCTGCACTCAATGGCCCTCTTACGTTAGATGAAGTTGGGGATGCAATCGGCGCTATGGCATCAGGGAAAACGCCGGGCCCGGATGGGCTACCGGCCGAATATTATAAGGCTTACAGAGAGTCCCTAATACAGCCCCTCCACAAGCTATACATGACAGCACTGGAGGAACATACACTGCCCCCTCGATGAGAGAAGCCTACCTGGTGTCTTTATTGAAACCAGGCAAGGATCCCACTACCCTTGGTTCCTACAGACCCTTGGCGCTATTAAACGTGGACTACAAACTCCTTGCCAAGATGCTGGCGGACCGATTGGCACTAGTGGTACCGGGGTTAATACACACGGATCAGAACGGATTTGTCCCCAAGCGGAGCACATCGTTAAACCTGCGACGATATTTCAGGGTGGCAACAGACAGTGTACACGCCTGGCCTAAGGCGGGGTGTCTCATGTTAGACTTAGAGAAGGCATTTGACTGCCTGGAATGGAGCTTTCTAGCGAGCGTGCTATCGAAATATGAGCTCGGCCCGGACTTTCTTCAGATGGTTGGCCTACTCTACAGAGCCCCCACAGTCCGCGTGCGACTGGGACCGTATATCTCGGACGCCGTAACAGTGGGCAGAGCGATACAAAAGGGGATGATGGACGGAACGTTTGAGCCAATCAAACACTCACCACCAGTCAACTGATCTGGGTTTAATCCATCATCATTCTTTAGCTCACTCCACCACCCCAGTTCAGACATGGCCATATGCAAATCAGTCTGACCCTGTGCCTCATGGGAACAGTCCAGCCCGAACTGCCAAGCCATGTCTTCCCTGGACCGGAAACAAGCATCCTAGGACCGGTTTCTGGGCAGGGGCACCAGACAGGGATGCCCTTTGTCACCCTTATTATTTGCGCTGGCCATAGAGCCGCTAGCGGCCAGATTGCGAGATATGACAGGAGGGGGCATTCCACTGGGAGACGCGGTGCACCATGTGTCCCTGTACGCGGACGACCTGTTGGTTTACGTGCGAGACGTAAATAATATACCACCACAGCTGGCAATCATCCTTCAGGATTTCGCTATCCTCTCGGGGCTCCGGGTAAATGTGGGTAAATCCTGTCTCTACGCGTTTCGGGAGGGACTTCAGGACCCAGGGTATATGCTTAACGATGCACAGGTACAGTGGCAAGAAAGTACGTTTCGATACCTGGGAATTCAGATCTACCGCCAACCCAAGGATCTGATGGATGGCAACCTGGGGAAGGCAGTGACGGCCATTCGGTCACAAATGGGCTTCTGGGGCGCGCTCCCATTGACGGTTACAGGTAGAGTGGCGCTGACGAAAATGGTGATTCTCCCTCGACTCCTGTACTACTTTGTGAATTTACCTCTCTACGTTCCGGCCGCCTTCTTCACTACGTTTACTAAATTGCTCCGGGATTTCATATGGGGGCTGCAAGACACAGGGTGGCGTTGACAAAACTGTACCTGCCAACTGACCAGGGGGGCTAGCGGTACCTTGCTTTGAGCATTATTATCTGGCAGCCCAGATACAATGGATAGCCAGATGGCTAGCGGACAGAAACAGGGATGATACCGCCACCACACTACCACCGTATTCGTTAACACGCATAACCAGCCTCTTCCACCCAGCTGCTAAGGCCGCGCGACCGGAGCCGCTACTACTGGCAGTGGCGTACCGGTGCTACCGTAGATGTCTATACCTCACAAGAGCCGTCATCCCTTATGCACCTGCGATACCATTGGAGGGCTCCCCCAGCGGCCAGGGGGTACTGTCGACGGTGTCCCTCGCGAGCTGGCGGGCAGCGGATGTACAAACCCTGGGTGATTTATACAGGGACAGTGCGCTTATGTCATATGAAACCTTGGTGGTTGAAGAGGGGTTGCCGCCAGGGCAGTTTTTAATGTATCGTTCATTACTGGCAATGCTTACGGGCAGATGGGGAGATATGCACACGGAGCCGGCCCAACACCTCACTATTCAGTATCTCCATGTTATGGGAAGAGGTAGGCACCTGGTTCGCTGGTTCGCGTCGTCGCTCCGAATACATGTGGCGGTCAGATTGGACCCCCTCCGCCAAAAATGGGAACTGGACTTAGGGCGACAATTAGCGGATAAGGAATGGGAAAAGATACTTAGAAGCCCGGTATGCATACCCAGGAACATGCGATTTCGACAAATACAATTATTTATTCTACACAGAGCGTATCTCACACCCGAACTAATAAATAAGTACTTTCATCGTACGGACGCAGTGTGCCCCAGATGTGACGAACCTGGAGCCGGGTTGATTCATATGCTCTGGAGCTGTCCCAACATACTCACATACTGGCGCAAAATCCGTGAGCTCTTACAAAAGTGCACGGGCCGTGATTTGCCATTTGAGTGGTCGGTAAGCCTACTCCATCACTTCAAGCGAACCCCAACCACAAAGGTCACCTCTCGGTTCCTGGACCTGGGACTAGTAGTAGCTAAACGACTCCTGACCAAACGCTGGAAAGCGAGAGACCCCCACATATACAGGCATGGCGGTACTCACTAATGGCGTGGGCTAAGGCAGAAGGGATCGCCCTCCGACGAGAGGAAACACTGGGGTTACGAAAGGAGCCCATAGCAACAGACTGGGAGGGATTATATCATAGTCTGCAAAACGGGGAGGAAGGCCTTGCAGGGAGCCCATCCATGTAGAGAAGAAGTGAACGATGGCCAGCACAATGGCAGTACCTTGCTGTATTGTTCCTTACAAAACTGGAATATGCGGATTGTCGGAGGTGAGGATTGATGAGGAGAGGCGCAGACAATGTGGTAGCTGCGGTTGTGTAATCCCGGTAGGGGGGGAACCATTAAGGAGAAACATTACACATGGGTCGGTCAATGCTGCTGTTGTTGTTGTTAATTTTATGAGGCTTATGTTGTATAGACTTTGCTATCTGTTTAACCAGCCGCACTATATGAACTGAAAGGAACTTAAACAACGACATATCGACAAACACCTGAACTACTCCACTAACCTCTACCTATACACGTTGGGCCACACATGTTAGACCGCCTTATTGTTAGCTAAGAGGCCCTGCAGATATCATTAACATGTAATGTAATACTCCACACCTAAACCGGAGATCTGTATATTGAGATATGGCGGAGGGATAGATCAGTACAAATGTATATCGATTGTCTGTTGCCTTTCATACCTATGTTCATCTGTAAAAATACAATAAAAACAGATTCAAACAAAAAAAGAGGGTTAAATTCAGGCAAGGATTCAGATCCTACGACCTGGGCATGAAGGACATGTTGGAGTTGAAGATATTTGTAAAATTGAATGTAGTCTGAAGGTCCTGAAAGGAGAGTATGTGAGTGCTGAACCAGACGTCTACCAATGCTGTGCCAGGTTTTAAAGCCCTGAAGTTTTGCCGCCTCCCATAACCAGGTGCCATGCCAGAGAGATGTCTGCTGCATAAGTTTGCCATCCCATTGCACATGTCTAAGCATAGCTCTCAAGGCAAGGAACACCAGTTGAGTTATTTGAGGCATGGCCGAAGGGAGTGGAGAGCCATAAACCAGGGTCTGCAGGAGCAGAAACCCCAACAGGGAAAATTTTAGTCGATAAGCAGGGTCAGACCAACCCCCATTAAACCAATCGTGAATAACAAAAAGGTGGGAGGCCAAATATTAAAGATACAAAATGGTCATCACCAAGCCACTGTCGTAGGGACCTCAGTGACAATACACAAAAGCAAGACAGGGGTTGAGACCCATGCCACAAAATCATTGAGGCCATCCTGTCCAGAGCTTCAAACCATGTCTGCAGTAGATGGATTGGTAAATTTTGAAAAAGGTACCGAAACCTTGGACGAATCATCATTTTACATAGAACTATGTGCCCCATAAGATTCAGGGGAAGTGTTTGCCGTCTAAGCAGGTGAGACTTGGCCCTCTGAACCAAGGGCTGGAGTTTAAGGGCCCGGGTGAGCTCCAGGTGGAGAGTGACCCAAATACCTAAATATTTAAAGCTAAGCCAATGAAGAGGAATATCCATCTGCCAGTTAAAACAGTCTCTAGATGAGGCCAAGGGAACCAACACAGATTTAAAGGGATCCATCTTGGGACCTGAGGCTGACTCGAAACATCGCAACAGATGAAGACAACAGGGACCACTCGTAGCGGGGTCCACTAGATATAAAAGGATGTCAACTGCATACAGAGCTATGCGGTCCTCCTGGTCCGCACTCCAACCCCATCCACAGAACTGGGCATACCCACAAACAAGCCAAAGGCTCAATTTCAGGTGCAAAAAGAAGGGGGGACAGGGGACAGCCATGATTTGTCCCCCACCCTATGGGAAAGGGTGCAGAGAGAACCTCATTAACCGGAACCCATACGGTAGGATTGGAATAGAAAGCATAAACCATTCCACAAAAGCAAGGCCTGATGCTGCCTTGTGAGAGTACTAATTGAAGGTAGTCCCAGTCCACCAAAGGCTTTTTCAAAGTCAATAAAAGGAGAGCCAAATTCTGTGGTAAGTGATGACATTGAGCGAGGGCCACATGAAGTTGACAGAGGCAGTGCCTTGTGCCACGGGTCGGCATAAAGCAACATTGATCCAGGTGGACCAACGTGGCAATGATGTGCTTAAGCCGGTTAGCCAGCATGATGGAAAAATCTTTTACTTCACCATTAGGGAGTGATATTGGACATGACGTGGAAGGGGGTTGTGACTTGGGTATCACCACAATAGTGCAGTTCTGGAGGCAAGGCACCTGTGAGGCACACCCCTGTGTATAAGGACAACAGATGAAGAGTCAGTGCTTCACGAAATGTGGTATAGTATTCCATGAGGAAACCATCTGGTCCAGGTGTTTTTCTCAGTGTCAACCCAGACAGGGCCTCTTCAACCTCTTTGGCCATAAAGGGTTCATCCAGCAGTCGAGTTTCAGCATGAGACAAGCGAGGAAGAGCTGCCGCAGCAAGAAAGTGCTCGGAGAAACCCCGGTCCCATCCCAAGGGAGCTGTGTACAAATGTTTATAATAACAAGCGAAAACCTGCACAATCACCAGAAGAGCATCGCAAGAGCGACTACTGTCGTTTATAATTTCAGGTACAATTGTATTCACCTGCTGGCGGGAGGCCAGCCAGTACAGCAGTTTGCCATTCTTGTCCCCCCAGACATAAATCCGGGTGGTTGTGGCCTCCCAGAGGTGTTTGGCAGCCTCAAAGGAGTAATTACAATTTTCCTCATAAAGGAGAGCCAGCTGTCGGGAGATGTTCTCCTGGGGATCAGATGCCAGGAGCCTCTCCAAATGAAGGGCACTGGCCTCCAACTGAGTGACATGAGAGGAGCTCCCACGCTCCCACGCCCTAACACATCCCATGGCAATGCCCCGTATAGTTTCCTTGCTGGCAGCCCACAAGGTAGCCACATTCGCCACTGATCCGAAGTTATTACGGAATTAAGCCTGGAGTTCAGCTTTAAGGGCTTGAACAAAGGTTTTATCTTGAAGATACCAAGCATTAAGATGCCACATGGGGCTCAGGCCAGGTTTGGATGGTCCAAGTTAAAGAAGGAGTGAGGAATGGTCAGATATTCCTTGGGATAATATTTGAATTTGCGTGTTTGGCAGTCAATGGCGGGTAAAAAAGACCAAGTCTATTCATAATTGAGTGTGGTAGGCAGCGGAGGTATGTGTAAATTGGCAAAGTCTCGGATGCCATACCCTCCAGGCATCAGAGAGGCCGAGGGCGGCTGTCCATTCCGCAAAAAGACATGCCCTGGTATGTCTAGAGTTGGTGAGAGGCTCAGTTATGTCAATCTCTGGATTAGGCACTGCATTGAAGTCACCCTCTAGTAATGTACGACCCTGTGGTAGGCCCTGAAGGAGCCTAGAAAGCTCCTGGAGGCAAACATTAGGGCCTGCGGGTGGTGAATAGATGCATATTAAAGTAATCACCTGACCTTCCAAGCTTCCTGTCAATGCAAGGAAGTGGCCTCCTGGTCTCACGTTACATAGGAAACTGTAAGGGGAAAGGAACGTCACAGGAGGATAGCAACTCCTCAGGACTCATGGGTGTACCCTGCATGAAGGACCCTGTTGTAGCCCCTAAGCGGTAGGAATGGGCAGCGATCCCCCAGCAGATGAGTCTCTTGAGTCACGAGAACCTTGGCGAGGTGACGGTGAGCAAAGGTGAGAACTGCAGTTCGTTTCACTCGGTCCAGAAGACCATTAACATTCCAGTACTCTGAAGTTTATCAATATGGAGGTCGGGTGTAATCAGATGCAATGGACGGTATAGGGAATGGGCCTGTCGGGGCCCAGCAGTGGAGCAGAGAGCGTGCCAACAAGGCACTATGTTAAACCATGACTAGAAAGTGGCCGCTGCGCATGTTGTGACATTGTGTGTCAAAACCTGAAAAGGAAAATATTAGCATTAACATATAACTGAATCCTCACCCCCAACTCCCACCTCTCCCCACACATCCACCCTAGAAGCATCTGTTGTCCTGAAAAGGAGAACTGTTAAAGAAAACAGCATATACAATAATGAGAAAAGTTCAAGATGAAGAACTCCATTTGAGTAAAGGATAAATCAATAAATCAATAACTGCCATTTTGTTAGATTGAAACATTTGTAAAGAAAATAATGAATAAGCAAGCCCTGTGCCTGTGAAACCTGAACCTATAAAATAATTAAATCACAGGGCTTCGAGAGAGGTCTGCATCCGTGCTGAGGATCGCCAGCATGGATGATGGTAAGCCTAAGAGGGCCTCATGATCCAGACCCTGTCCGGTTCCACCGGAACAAGTATCGGATTGCAGCATGGGTGGTGTTTGAAGTTGCAGCTGGGCGGATGGCGAAGTAGATGTAGATCGATTAGCCTGGCATCTCCTTGAGTGTGCTGTCTGTGCTGTCTGTGCAGTCTGAGCAACAATGTTGTTTTTTTGCGAGTCAGTGGGGCCAGACCGGTGCAATGAGTAAGTGGCATGGCTGTGGAGCGGACGATCTTCCATGAGCCACTGCCAAGCAGATTCGGGATTGGCAAAGAAGTGAAACTTGTTAGCATGAATGACCTTGAGTCTAGAAGTAAATAATAGGTAACATTGGAGGCCCATAGCCCTGAGCCTCTCCTTGCCTCTGTATATGAACGGCGTCTTTGCTGTACCTCCAGAGTCTAGACAGGGAAAAAGAGTACTTTGGTATCTTCACATTCCAGTTCTGGGCATGAGCAAGCTTCTCTGAGGATGGTGTCTCTATCCCTATAGTTAAGAGCCTGAGCAATCATCAGTCTAGTAGAGACACCTGGGGCCGTATTACACATATGGCGCATTTTCCTTGATTGCGCCGGGTGCACCATTTAAAATGTGCACCCTGCGCAATCAAGGAAAATTAACTGCATTAGTTTGAATGCGTTGCCCCCAGGGCAGCCGCGAACTCGCGCTGCCCTGGGGGCAGCACATTCTCGTGAAAAACGAAGCCGCTGCTTTAAAGCCACTCTGTGTTTTCACAGTGCAGGCGACAACCCGCCTGCAGTTTTAAAGAGTATTAGAGATCCCCTTGCAGGCGGGTGCAGTCAGTGACTGCACCTGCCTGCAAGGGGCTGTTTTGGGGTCCATGGGTCCCCCTTTCCCCCTTCCAGGGGGCTCCTCTCACACTGACAGTGCACTACCTTTTAGGTTGCGCACCGTCAGTGCGCCTCCTGAGATCTCCTTTGCCTCTGTGCCCCGGGTTTGTAATACGGTGCGGGCGCAGAGGCAAAGGGATTCCTTCATTTACATGGGGCACGCCCCATGCAAATGAGGGAACATCCTTTGAAGATAGCCCTGGCACTTTATGTGTGCCAGCACTATCGGTATTACAGAAGGAGTCACACAAGCGTCTGCGGCCCCTTCTGTAATACCAAAGTACCCCGGGGGCGCAAATGCCCGTTACATCCTCGGGGCACTTTCATAATATGACCCCTGGAGTGGGTTCGGGAGTTAGTGCTCAGTGGGTCCATTGTATTGCAAACCAGGAGGAAAATTGGTTAGGGGGCATCCAGGATTTGATCCAGAGTCCTAGAACGTCCGCAATCTGTTGAGGTTCAGTGCCTTCCATGCCACAATTATGTGCCCAATATTGCACCAGGAGTAATTTTTTGGCACCTTCAGTGCGTCTGTGAAGCTCTGTCATGCGAGTGAACAGGCTAGAGACCTCGGTTTTAAGAATTGCAAGTTCATCTTCTACTGGTGGGATTCGGGATTCAGCTTCCATAATCAACACTGTAGCATTTTGGAGATACTGGCGAAGCAATGCAACATCCATTCCCACTTCTCCGATTTTAGTCTCCAATTCAGCCTGTGAGGTCTGAATAGCCTGGAGGATTGTGGCAAGATCTTCAGACAAAGAGGTGGTTTTGTCTCCCCGTGCAGGCCCAGATTGTTGATTTGTTGGACCAGTTGTATATTGGTCTATGTGAGTTTGTGATGTCATAGAACACGTGGGTTTTTCTCTCCCCCTGGTGCCAGAACAGCAAGATCAAGTAGCTCCCACAGCGAGGAAGAGGAATCGGCCTGCTTGCCACAAGACTGCAGCAGTACGAGCAGCCAATCTCACATATGCAGCAGAAATCATCCACCTCAGGAGGGAAGAGACACGAGCGAAGAGTGAATTATGTGTCAGTTGTCGATGTGGACGATATTCAGATTGTACCAGGAGTTTTTTCACGCCCAGGGAGTTGAGAGGAGGAGATGACAGGGGGCTTTCTAGCACAACAATCGGTCAGAGGGAAAATGAAGAATCAAGGCAGGGCTCAGTCAGACAGATTGTGGGCTGCGCGTGGTCCACGAAGGGGACCCTCCTAAGAGGGCGGCTGCCTTAGTGCCACATGAGGGCACACAAGTCATCTGCTAGTGGTTCCCAATTCTAGTGGCCAGAAGGGCCAGTGGGCCGCGTCACTTCCGGCAGTGGTGGGGGAGGGCAGGAAGTATATATGCTTTCCCCCGCCCACGGTGCGGCCTCTTGTTTGCTGCCCGTCTCGCTGTTTGGTTGTCCATCACTGGTGGTGGTCGTCGTTGGGGGTCGCTTCATCGTAGGTCGTTGCGTTCGTGTAGTTTGAGGTGAGTCGCCCCCCCCAAATCCACTGGCCGTCGTCGGCCGGAGCTCGCAGAGGCGGCGGGCTCTGTGGATTCCTTGGCTAGGCCCAGCGGAGGCCCATTGCGCTGGGTTTGCTGCCATAGCGCAGCATGGGGCCGAGTTGGGTGGCTGTAGAAAGGGGGCGACCTGCAGTGGCCTGCCCCCCATTTCTAACTCGCCTAATTCACGAACGACCACCCCCCCCCCCTTCCGTCGGCGTGGTTGGGTTAAGGCTCGGGCCCTACACACCGGGTTAGCCAGGCCATCGTTCGGTCGAGTGCAACGAGGCCTTCGGCAGCTGGGGGGGGCATACTTTAGTGTTCCCTCAACATAGCGCGATTGGACGGACCCGCGCAGGCCCCCTCCACCCGGGGCATATCACCGCAGTGCTCATCGGGAGGTGTCCCAGGCCCTTCGGGGTGGGGAATAGGCCCGGGGTCACCTGCCCCTTGGCTTGTTGCTCTGGATGGGAAGTAGGGGGGCCTAACGGCTAGGGTTCGAATTGCGGCAGGCTCCGTGACGGTGGGCAGATTACCTAACCTCCCTCGTGCCAACAGAATTCAATGGCACCCGCAACTGGTCACGCATATTGCAGCCATGGGAGGTCATGCGGGGGTAACCAGGCTCGAGGCGCGGCAGGGCCGGGTCACACGATGCCATGCGGGCGAATAATGCTGCCATGCGGGGCTAACAGGGTTTGAGCGCGGGACGGCTCCGTGATTGTGGGCAGATTAACGAATATTCCCCGTGCCCAACAACATTTACTGGGTTCCGTAACGGGTCACGGACAATGCTCCCATGAATTACGGGACAACGGGGCCTTGCGACACTTCTCACCCGGTTTCCGCGGGCTAGGCTAGACCTCATCCAACGTTGTCCCAAACCCCCCCTCTCACCCAACGACAAGCGCTCACCTTCAATTGCTTTTATGGGGCGAGGCCGGACGCACGGGGACCTCAGGCTAAACTCACCGGCGCTTTAAGACCACCCTATTGCGACCAACACTGTGCATAGCGGCCAAGGTTTCAGATTGCGATGTGTGACATTTCCATATGCACGTCTCGTCCCACCGCTGGGAAAGGGTACCGCTGGTAAGTGTGGGTCAAGTGAACATAATGGGCTGTATTGGCGGTGGCAGATTTGCGGATTTCTTTTCACAACATAGGAGGGAGAGTTGCGAATAGGGCTTTAAGCGCCACGACGCCGGGAGACGCATCCCACTGCTACCAATGAATTCACAGTTTGTGTGGCTGCTACGCTACGCAATTAAAACAACGTGGGTGCGGCACAGACATAGCGGTCAAGGTAGCAGACTGCAATGGGTGTCATTTTCGTAATGCTGAACATACGGAGGGCAGACCAGGCGGGTGACTATGTCGCGGCAGTTGGGCAATACTGGCACTGCCGTGTGGTTTGCGCTGCAAAGGGGGTCGCAAGAGGAGGCAGTGTTTTTGCCAGAAGCAGGGCACGGTGCACAGGCGGTCACTGACCCTGAGAGGGTTGGGTTATTGCGGATGCCCCTGCGCACGTAACATATATTGCTAAATGTCTAAATTATATTGACGGTTCTCATTGTATTACAAGGACTCCATTGGGGGGAGTCGTGACGGACTAAGGTGCAGGTAATACATTGACGGGGGAGGTCTAATCGGTGTGGGTATTGGTCAGGTTACCCAGCAGCATTAAGGGGCTACTGGGTCCATGGGGAAGTACTCATCTATGTTTTGTGTTCCCAGTTACAGCAAAAGAGAGTGAACGCCCGCCGACATCTCCACAAGCCGACATGCTGTGCACTAATCGGCAACAGGCATTGGTCAGGGGCCTGGCCTTGCACCGGGGTACGTCCGTGTGGTTGGTTTTATCAGCAATTTTATAATGCGCAGATTGGCCCAAAGGCATCAGAGGGTTGCAGTATTTTATCACAGCTGCCGGGGTTCAGATTGCTAGGTAATAAACTCACTGGCGCAGCACCTGCCTGGGGTGTCAGGTTGAAGGATCCAGCAGTGAACCGTTCCTCATTCATGTTTCGTCTCCCCGAGCAGGTCAGGATCGGACTTTCAGCGCAGCTCGCCGGATTGCCCCCGGTACACGAACCCGCAACAGGTACTTGGTGCACGGGTGAACCCCGGAGGCACAAGCCGCAGCGTAGCAAGGCCTAGCAGGCAGGGAGAGGGAGCAGTCCTCTCCTTTGAATCGTAGGGCTGTTAAGTGACCCATATTGGTACAGTGTCCGCAGCAATATGGAGGTAACTTCTATTGGTAGGTTGGGAATGGGTTGTTTTCCTCATGGAAACACAGGTTGAGGGTAGGTGATTAAGCATTTGTTCCTGCTTTTAAATGCACAGGTGGCATGGTTCTCAACTGGTAATTAAACAAGTGCACTTCATCAGTGCCTGCTTTTCTTTGTTATTTTGGTCATGCCTCTGGGATGTTGGCGAGGAGTCTTCCTTCCCTATCGTTTCGGCGGGTGGTTTTATAACACAGGTTGAGGGTATGTGATCAAGCTTTAATGTTCCTGCTTTTAAATGCACAGGTGGCATGGTTCTCAACTGGTAATTAAACAAGTGCACTTCATCAGTGCCTGCTTTTCTTTGTTATTCTGGTCATGCCTCTGGGATGTTGGCGAGGAGTCTTCCTTCCCTATTGTTTCGGCGGGTGGTTTTGATGTGTTCCGTGGGGCCTGGTGAGGGTCCCTTATGGCCAGTGGACTGGCTCTTAGTTCTCACTCTAACGGGAGGGGGATGCAGGGATCAGTTCGACCCCCTGGGCACAGGTCCTATCGCGGTGGACACACTCAGCCTTCTTACTTCTGAGGTCGGCATTTGAGTACCATTGAGCTTAGTTACAAGAACCACCTGTTATTTCGTGCCAAGTTGCCAACGGGTCACGTGCGCTCCTCATGTCACGTTACTGTATGGCACACCGTGCGGGCAGACAGCACATAAGTTAACTCTCCGACATATGTGCGGACCCCTTTTACTCATATCGAGGGCAAGCACTTTCCGATTGGGGTGGGCCGCGCCCAGCATGCGCTGTTGTCCCTGCGCATGTATCGGGGGTATACAATGGGTCCCGTGGGGTTTGTTTGTGGGCCATGCCTTGGTCTCAAGTTATATTATGCGCTGGGCGAGCAGTTCTGAAGGAGAAGGGCCGCGCTCAGGATGCGCAGTTGGCCCTGCGCCTGGGGACTGACCGAGTAGAACTCAGCGTACCCCAGGGAACATTTCTCCAAACTAGTCATGCCTCTAGTAGCTCCTACAAGGGGTGGGCACTACTACCCACCGAACTACAGCCAGAGAAGGGAACAGGGTTACACCTGAGGAGACTTAAACGTTGTTGCCAACTGGGGTTCGCAACTCTGCTCTGGGTAGCAGAACATGCGATTAAATGCTTTGGGACACAGCCCGAATGCATGTGGTTATCACTAGTAAAGATGAGTTTATGAGCAGGGTGACAGGTAAGGGGTGTGTCCCTGGGTCACACAACTGGTGCTCACAAGTGTAGATACAAGGCGTAGGATAGGGGATCATTCCCATTGGCTGCGGCAGTAGCTCAGAGGCTGCAAGATACCACTTATATTAATGTTATTAACATTAATGGGGGCCTAACTAACACAATATAGTGCACTATGCATTCATGACTCTTGGACAGAGGCAGGATCAGTGTGGAATATGTATGGTTTGGACTGTGCTGTTTGTCCCCTCTAAATTTCAATTGCATTTATGAACGAATGAGGCCCCATCCACTGAGGGAAGGGTAGATGCACAGATAAGTGTAGCGTATTTGAAAATCCCATGAAGGTACTACTTCCTTGGCTCGGTCAGATCAGTTCAGATTGGTGGAATTCTGATATTTGTACACGATAGCCACAGTTGTTGCTTAATTACCTTATGCAACTACCAAACAGCGACAAAGCCAATAGTCCTGGCTGGCCACAGCTCCTAGGTGACAGGATGAGTAACCACATGGGTAGAATGGTAGAAGACTTGTCTGGTCCTCATTGTGTGGTGCATGGAGGACTTTTTCATGAAGTTATCGGCAGTTCAGTATATGTGACACACAATTGGTTTTGCACACGGCAGGGGCCCCAACATTTTCTCCCCGTCTAGTTAGTCACGGGGTACGCAATTGTCAAATTTGTACCTTGTTTAAACCCACAAGGTGAGAAAGTCAAGTCTGTACTTCTGAAAGTGCGGCAATGGCCCACCACTGCTATTTTCAGCAGCAAGTTCACCTGTGCTAAATCTGACTGGGTGGTTTTTTCTGGTGCGCGGCACCGTCCCTTAATTGTCACCGGCTTTTAAAGAGGACCACTACAACAGGCACTGAGTAAGCCAAGATCATTGTTGACTATTGCCTTCTGCCCAAGCCATCCTTTTAGCCTTGGGGGGCCTGGATTGCCTCATTTGTCACACTTCGAGTTCAAGTTAGAGGCTTGTCAGCTCTGCAATTTCGATTGCCACGTTTGCTTCGCTTCAAGGACAGAGGTTGTATGTCTCCTGACAAGTTCTGCTTGCATTTTAGGTTTACATTGGGTTTGGTGATTACATTATCCTTTCACTTGCTGTCAGAGAAAGTAGATAATCTGGTTGGATATAGCAGTGCATGATCTGGGACACTTAGCAGTAAAGCCGGCAAACATGAAGCACATAGATCATCATCCGGAAGGGGATGCAGATGTGTCAGTTCTGTTTGGACAAATGCTCCGTGGGTTAATGCGTGCACGGCAAGGATCTGGGGGTAACCAGCAAAGGTTTGCTCCCTGGGTTTGTAAAGTTGATGAGATGGGCCAAGTTGTGCTGAAAAGCACCTTGCATAATCTAGAGGTCACAGGGGCATATTAGCAAGACCCACGTTAAAATTATCGCCATTTTAGCGGCAGGAAACTGCCGCTAAAACGGCGATAATGTGCTTGCTAATATGCGTTATGGAATTCCAATAAAAGCCCAGGTTAGATGTCCTGCACATCTAACCTCCGCCCCCTTTGGGGACGTGAGTAAGGGCGTGGACTGGTGGTCCACCGCTGGGAGGGGTGGCCCCTCCCAAAATTGGTAACCACCGATTGGCGATGGCCACGGTGTAATTTGGCTCATCAGGCGGGCAGGCAGCGTAGGGGGGCTTGCCTGCCCTTGGATCGCCCGTAAGATAACCCACCATGTTGGCATATTTGTTATGCAAATAAACCTGCAGCAATTTTCTCCACTAACAAGGTGTTGTGTGGTTTATTTATGTATTTTGCTGTACGAGAATTGGGGAGTGCTGCCAATATTGGCACAATGTGGGCTGCCCGTGGTCCATGAAGGGGACCCTCCTAAAGAGGGCGGCCACCTTAGTGCCACATGAGGGCACATGAGTCATCTGCTAGTGGTTCCCCCTTCTAGTGGCCAGAAGGGCCAGTGGGCCGCGTCACTTCCAGCAGTGGTGGGGGAGGGCAGGAAGTATATATACTTTCCCCCGCCCACGGTGCGGCCTCTTGTTTGCTGCCCGTCTCGCTGTTTCCCGTCCTACCGCTTACCCTGCGGACGGGCAGGGGATGGTAAGGTACAGAAGGGTACTCTATGCAGAAGCACAACAAGGGTGCAAAGCCAAGTGTACCCAAGGATGTCCTGGCGTTGTCCCCTGGAAGAGCGACGGCGCCCCGTTAGTCCTATGGGCGGTTGTGGGCCTGAGCAACCGGGGGCTGCCTGGAACGCTCTGCCCCCTTTGGGGGCGTGAGTAAGGGCGTGGACTGGTGGTCCACCGCTGGGAGGGGTGGCCCCTCCCAAAATTGGTAACCACCTATTGGCGACGGCCACTGTGTAATTTGGCTCATCAGGTGGGCAGGCGGCATGGGGGCGTGGTTACGACTGCAATGGCGGCAGACGTGTCTCAGTAGAGCTCCGTCGGTGGCTCCCCTGAACAGGCTCCAATCGCCGAATGTAGCCACCTGCGGATGCCCTCGCCGGGTGCGCCGTTGTCCGGACAGCGGCCCGGAGCTCCGCTGTTGTTTCCACCCTGCCGGGACCCCGGGTTGCGGCTCCCGACTGCACGAGCCTCCAGGCGCATGGCTCTCGTGCGGCCGGACTCGGCTACCCGAGCCCGGGGATTAGTTCCGCCCACAAGGCCGCGAAAGATGGCGCGAATTGACTGCGAGCACTGGAGGTAACCTGCGGCTGTCCACCACGCCGCTGCCGCACCAAGTATGCATTGCGGAGCCGTGCAGGGATGCTGAGACCCTACTGTGCCACATGCCCACCTCCGTTGCCCACCAACCCACAGACCAGCCGCCTGTCACCGTGGTGGGGGGAGGAGGCCCGCCAACACCAATGCTGCCTGGATCGCTTGGGCCGCCGCGGTCCCCACGACGCAACCAGAGAAGGTGAGCCCCCGCTAAGAGGTTGATAGCTGTGACCTGCTAGTTCTCTGTTGGGACGCTGGGCTCTACAGTGAGGCCGACCACGATGCTACTGGCTGCAATGGGGGCTTGCTAGGACACACACGTGGCCACGCGGTGAGGAGGAGACTGTTGGAGCACCCCTGGCTGCTGCGACACACTATACATGGAGCACTTAAACCTCTGCTAACTGTTAAACGGAGGTCCCTCCGAGCTGGTGGTCCCCTGGGCCGGAGTCCGGTAGGAATCTGGGTGCCATCTTGTTCTGCGGTCCACCACCACGTGTGGCAGCCAGGAGACACACGACACCCTGCCATTGAGGGCCCGAACCGGGGAGAAGGCAATGAACACGACCCATTAGCACAGACGTGAGCCAGGCTACGCGATTCGTGACCTGGAGGCACGAAATAGGGCCCACACCACGCACGGACCAGCGTGGTTGCGCACAACCGGCGACTCATGTCGGGCGGCACCCAAGCTAGGACCGGAACGGGAGGTACACAAACCCCAGCACCGTCGTCCAAGCCCAAAGCAGACAAGATGGCGAAACAGGGGCATGCGGATCAAACGGCGAATAAACTGGACGCGATGCTCGCTGCTATGGAGAGAATTGAAGAAACCATCAATCAGACCCGTCCTCCCTGGAATCTAAAATTGATAAGGTGGCCATTGACCTCACTCATTTACATGCGGATCACCGGAAACTAACAGACCGCACCACTGTCTTGGAGGCCGCAATCGCCGACATCAGACCACAGGTGGCTCAGACGGATAAGCAGGTACAGAACTTATTGAATCGTGTGGAGTTTTTGGAGGAGAGAGCCGAGGATGCTGAAGGGCGCGCAAGACGAAATAATGTGCGCATAGTGGGCGTTCCAGAACGCTGGGAAGGTCGGGAGCCCACCACCCACATGGAAAAATGGCTCAGAGACTTGCTACCTGAAGGGACCCTATCGCCCCACTTTGTCATAGAACGTGCGCATAGAGTCCCGGCACGGCCCCCTCCTACTGGATCGAATCCGCGGCCCTTGCTTCTCTGACTTCTCAACTATCGAGACAGGGATGCAGTCTTACAAGAGACCAGAAAGCTGCAAGAAGTCCACATAGACAATCATAAAATAATGTTTTTTCCGGACTACACCATTCAGGTACAAAGGCAGAGATTCTCCTTCATGGCAGTGAAAAAACGCCTCCGACAGAGTAACTTGAAATATTCTCTGCTCTTTCCGGCGCACCTGTGAGTTGTTGCAAACGATAAGACACACTTCTTTGCTGCACCGGAGGAGGCGGAGGATCGGCTGGACACCCTCGCCGCTGCGGAGCCTCGCGACCCTACTGCGACGACGACCCTACCACGACGGAGAGACCCATCCCGTCGCCGCCGAAGGGGATACAGATCAGCGGAAGCACGGACACCACCTTCACTGACTGTGGGGCCCTCCCAGGAACTGGCACTCAGAGGACAGAGAGAAGCCCTTCAGGCGGTAGCGGAGATTAGTGGCTCCATGGTGGCCGAGACCGCATCAAACCCCAGCCCACAGGACCTATCGAGCGACGACGAGCGAATATACGGACCGCAGGACTCGCAGGACTCCGCCGAGCAGCCCGATGTCACCCCGCAGACGGCTGACACTATCATATGAGCATAGAGGGACTCTGTCACTGCTTAGACTACAAATAGAGGTACTGTGATTTATGTGTAGGAGGGCGTGGTTGCTCGAAGTATAACTGTGTGTGGCGGACACTGCCGGGGTCCTGAGCATTAGTATGAGATCGGGAGAGGCGCCATACAAGGGGCTGAGAGGACGGGACTTCATTGTAGGTCTCGTTGCCAGCGCATGTGATTCAGCTCATACTGTTCGCCTGGCGAGTGCCGCTGCACTGGTGTAAACAGACTGCTTCCCTTACACCGTATTTTGCCTGATGAAGGGGAGCCTCTGAGACACTGGCCACAAGTACTGTAGATTATCCGTGCGCGCCACGTAGCGCACCCCCCCTGACTGTTTTGTCTGTTGTCTCTATTGAGTGTTTGGACGATTGCTGGTTGCATTTTCGCCCTTTTGGAATTTATTCATGACGATGTTATTGTTATGGTATTATTGTGAGATATCACTTATTGTAGGCCGTTTCATACAACACAACATGCCACGAGTCAGAATGCTGGGAAAGCCGTGCATTATTGAGCCACCTGCGCCACGTGTACCTGCTGGGCAGCTAGGGACACATTTTCTCTTCGTTTATCATACAAGTTATGGCTTCATTTAAGATTAGCACGTGGAATGTGAGGGGCATGCACTCCCCATCACGAAGGTATCAGATATACTCGTACCTCAAAAGACATCAAGTACACATAGCTCTCCTTCAAGAGACACACCTGGCCAAAGAGGAAATTCAACGCTTACACCGCAGATGGCGTGGTCAGCTGTATGCAACGGGGTATTCGGCTTTTGCGCGAGGCACGCTGATATGGGTACGCCCTGGGGTCCCCTTCAAAATCACGCATTCATTGGTAGACACGGAGGGCAGGTATGTTGCAGTTAGTGGCACATTGGATGGCCGGCAGGTTGTCATTGCATCACTCTACGATCCCAACACGGAACAGGCTGTTTTTTTTTACACTATCTCACGTGTTCTAGCGCCATGGCATGATATTCCTATGTTCCTGGGGGGTGATTACAATAGTGTACTAGATGTCTCACTGGACCGCTCCTTCCCACCCCTTCCAGGCACAAGCATGCACCAAGCCATGAAGGCGCTCACCAATTGGGCAACTCAGTGGAGCCTGAGAGACATCTGGAGGCACCGCAAACCCCATGACAGGGTGTACTCCTACTACTCGGGCGCTCATGATTTGCATGTCAGGTTAGACCGCTACATGCTCTCGGAGGAGCTGATCCCACACGTGTCTGCAGCCTACTATCTCGGCAGGACGCACTCCGACCACAATCCACATATGTTGGAGGTGTCCTGGGAACCTATCCGACCACCAATTCCAACCTGGCGGTTACAACCGGATGTATTATTAGATGTACCCTTTCGAAATTTGCTGGCCAGTAATATTACTCGATACTTTGAAGAGAATGTCGATACAGCCACGACACCGCACATAGAATGGGATGCGTTCAAAGTAGTGGTCAGGGGTGACTGCCTAGGCGCACAGGCGGGTATGCATAGACAGCTGGAGGCGGACCTCACACAACTTGAAAATAGGCTGCTCCGCGGGGAGGGTGAAGCACTCGAAGGTGTCCCAATATCCTTGAAGTGCGACAGAGAGGAACACTCCAGATTACTTGACCGGCTTCGGCATTTGAACTATGCAGCACACTCAGCGCGCACTCACCACATGGGGGACAAACCTGGCAAGCTGCTGTCGTGGCTGATACGACAAGACGCGGTCACCGCGCCTGTTACGTCCATAAAGGATATACGAGGTACCATGGTAAATACACAGCGAGACTTTCATGACGCCTTCGTGGAACACTATTCCATACTGTACGGGTCTTATTTGATGGCCACAGGCGCAGACATAAATGACTTTTTATCCACTCATACGTTACCGCAACTAACCTTGCACCAACAGGAGGAAATAGATGCTCCTCTGTTATCGGAAGAAATAAGAGACAGTATTTTCTCTCTCTCAAATGGCAAATCTCCGGGTCCGGACGGACTACCGGCTGAATTTTATAAAGCGTACTCGGATATATTAATACCGGAACTGTTGCGGGTATATGCAGCGGCACTGGATGAATCAGCACTCGCACCCACGCAAAATGAGGCGCTGCTGATCTCCCTCTTAAAACCAGGCAGAGACCCTGAACTCCTGGGCTCCTACCGGCCACTGGCTCTGCTAAACACGGACTACAAAATACTTGCCTCCATCCTAGCTAAACGGTTAGCCCCGTTTGTACCAACTCTGGTGCACAGTGATCAACATACGCCGACTATTTAGACTTCAGAAGTACGCAACGAGGAACTGGCCACGCTCCGGCTGTCTAGTGTTAGACCTGGAGAAGGCCTTTGACTCGCTGGAGTGGCCCTATCTAGCAGCGGTCCTGCGCAAATATGACTTGGGAGAAGGATATCTGCAACTGGTGCAGCTGTTGTATCAGCGCCCCACAGTGCGGGTTCGGACGGGCAAACTCATTTCTGACGCAATTAGAGTAAGGCGGGGAACCAGGCAGGGATGCCCCCTATCCCCGCTACTCTTCTCCCTTGCTATGGAACCATTAGCAGCTCTCCTTCGAGAGGGCGGCACGGACCGGGGGGTTCCTTTGCATGACGGAATTCACACTGTATCCCTGTATGCGGACGATCTGTTGCTGTTCATCAGGGACCTATATGCTGTAAACCGGCCATATCCATATTGTTCCGCAGATTCGAGACAGTGTCAGGCCTCAAGGTAAACTGGGCCAAATCGGGCGCCTACTCCTTTTGCGAAGGCGTGGCTGAGACAGATATAATTATCAACGGCACTGCGCTTACCTGGTATCCAACTACGTTCAGATACCTAGGTGTTTATATCTATAGAACCCCAGCAGACATATTGGAGGGTAACCTAGTGCGCGCCATCTGATGGATGCAGTTCTGGAAGTCCCTACCGCTCAATGTGATGAGTCGTATCACTTTGACCAAAATGATTGTACTGCCGAGGCTATTGTATTACTTTGCGAATCTTCCAGTGTATGTCCCAGCACGACTATTCCGGGAACTGGAAGGATTAATCCGAGGCCTAATCCGGAAAGAAGGGCGGCCCCGAGTAGCGTTGCAGAAATTATATGCGCCACCTGAACGTGGAGGCCTGGCAGTTCCACACTTGGAACTTTACTACTTAGCTGCACAGTTGCAGTGGGCCACAAAGTGATTGAGTGGCAAGGGTCTGGCGGATACGGCAACTGAGTCTGCGTCATGGACGCAGACTCAGATTTACAGACTGTTCCATCCACTGGCTAAAACTCCCCGCCCGACGCAGCTACACATAGCCCTGGCTCATAGATGTTACCAGAGGAGCCTACAACTCACAAAAGACACGGTCCCTTATTCTCCAATCCTACCCCTTGTCGGGACACCCCGAGGAAGGGGCTCTGTGACGGACGCCATGCTGACGTCCTGGACTGCGGCAGGAGTGGAGACACTTGGAGATTTATACGCCGACGGTACCCTTCTGCCCTTCGCGACCCTGGCGGCAGACAGCGGCTTGCCGGCGGGTCAGTTCCTTCTTCACGCGTCTGTTCTGCGGACCCTGACGTTAGTGTGGAGAGACTTGGCCGAGGAGCCGCCGACACATCAGTTATTGCAGTATATGCATGTAATGGGGGAGGGGTCGAATGTGGTCCACTGGCTAGTACAGGCCCTACTTCAACATGTGTTGAAACCACCACAAAGACTCCGAGCACATTGGGAAAACGACAGGGACTGGCCCTGGTCCGACAAGGAGTGGGAATGTGTACTAACTTGCGCCACACACATACCGCGCAATTCGCGCTTTAAGCTTATACAGACGTACATATTGCATAGAGCGTACCTTTCACCAGACAAGATAAACAAATATTTTAACATTAACACCTCCACATGCCCGAGATGTCAGCTCCTCGGCGCGGACTTCCTACACATGCTGTGGTCCTGCTCCCTGCTCCTTCCCTACTGGCATGTGATAACGGAGACACTTACGAAATGCACTAATGCTGAAGTGCCTAACACATGGGAGGTCTGTATCCTGGGTCTTTATAAACGAACTAAAGCCAATAAAGTAAGTTCTAGATTTTGCGATCTGGGCCTCCTGACCGCAAAACGCTTGATCACCAAGCGATGGAAACACAAGGATCCCCCGGAGGTCCCCAACTGGATGAAATCTCTGGAGATATGGGCACGAGCGGAAAGCGCTGTCCTACATAGAGAAGAAACGGCAGGGTTGCGAAAATACCCCATAGCACAATCTTGGGATGCCATCCTCCACGCCCTTACACACCCCGGAGCCTCACTGCATACACCCTCAGAGCATGGGATAGAGGATAATGGCTGATGTATCGCTTGGTGCCATAGGTACGCTGTAATGGTAGGAGGTCCTGCCAACAGTCATCGGGCTGGGTGATGGCTCCGCGTTCCTCAGCGACTTTTCACAGATGCAACGCTAGTCACAAGTTGCCTTAGCAGCCATATAATGCTACATAGAATAGGCACAGCAGCTCACATTCATCAACAACACACAGGTATTGGTGCATCCCATACGGCACGGCACTCCACACGATGACTACATGATTATCCTATTATTTGGTATCTCTGTTTCTTTTGTTATTTCGTTGTTTAGTTAGTTATGTTTCAATGTTTAAATTGAAGATGTCTCGCAACTTGCACCCATGCATATTTCTCATGGTTATGGACCACTGTGCAATGTATTTCCTAGGAGAACCACATAAGTGCCGAGTGCCTCCACGAATACCAATGTAATTGCGCGATGCTGACCAATGCCGGGGAGGTACACACTTGAAAGGCACGTCAAGTTGTGTACTCTGACATACTGGTACACAGGGGCAGTGGCTGCCACAGTTAAACTGTAAGTGCACACTAAATCCTGAGCGGCAAATACGGAACCCGCTATGACTGTATGATAGTCATACCCAGCTTTAAGTACATGGTAACATAGCACCAATGTTTTAGCAATAAGCACTGAGGGGCATATTTACAAGCCCCTTGCGCCACTTTAGCGCCGCAGTTGCGTCACGCATGTGACGCAGCGGCGACGCAAACCATGCGCCGCGTTGCGCTATATTTACAACGTGACGCATCTAGGGAGATGCGTCACGTAGTAAACCCCTGCGCCACATGAAACCTGCGTCAGGTTTCATGTGGGCGTACCGGAGCAGGGGGCGTTCCGGCGCAGGTAGCCGCCGGAAAAGTGACGTAGTGAAATCTACAAGATTTTACGCAGTCACTTTTCTGACGCTGGTGCGCCGAATCCTTACGCCTGCTTGAAGCAGGCGTAAGGATTGACGCACCATGTTAGGGATAGGAAGGTTGGAACAGTGCTGGAGTTGCGTCGCGCTTGCGACACAACTTCAGCACTGCGCCAACCTTCCGCTGGGCAGATGCGTCACGCATCTGCTTATCCTTGCGCCACGATGCGCCGCATTGTAAATGCGGCGCATCGGACGTGGCGCAAGGGTAAACTTGCGTGACGCATTTTCCCTGGCGCATCCCTGCTGATATGCAGGGATGCGCCAGGGAACGTAAATATGCCCCTCAGTGTTCTAATGTATTGTTGTATGTGTTGAAAAACATGAAAAATGCAATAAAGATACTTAAAAAAAAAAAAAAATCAGGCGGCATAGGGGGGATTGCCTGCCCTTGGATCGCCCGTAAGATAACCCACCATGTTGGCATATTTGTTATGCAAATAAACCTGCAGCAATTTTCTCCAATAACAAGGTGTCGTGTGGTTTATTTATGTATTTTGCTGTACGAGAATTGGGGAGTGTTGCCAATATTGGCACTAAGACTGGCAGACAGTAAGCCCACCAGAGTGTCCCATCAGAGCACCAAAAATCATCCTTCTTTCACATAGCCTTGGGAGAGTCAAATGGCAGGTCTCCAATGAAGGGCCAGTCCCTCCAATTCACAAAGGTAGCCCCCCCCCCTTGAGGCTGGGAGTAGGGGACAATGCCCAAGGTCTCAGTGGGCAAATTAGGGCTTGGGTGTCAGCACTTTTCAGGGCCTTGAGGCCGTCGGGTGACTCACAGAAATCAAGGCTGTAGGCAGACGCTGAAGCACACCGAGTCTCACCACCCCAGCCAGCCCCCACCTCATGGCTGTCGCAAGAGGAAGAGAAACTGGAGCGCGCAAGCCAGAAGGGGATGGAGAGCCGTGATTGACATAATGCGGCCTTGCGGCAATCAGGGTATGAAATGCAGCCGCCAGGGTGATGGAAAAGGGAAACGCGGGAGGCTGATCTTGAACCCGCAGCATTTCTTCCACTCCCGTGCAGCTGGGACTGGAGTCAGTGGGCTGCCACTAGGCCTCTGAGGCAGCAGCCTGTCAATGTCCATGTGCGGCGGCCGGCCCACTTCTCTCCATTTAGGCTAAATGGACCAAACAACAGCAGCTTCCTGCTGCCACAAGCCCTTGGGGGGAGAGAGGGCTGATCCTCAACAGTCTAAGGCCCTAGCAGCACTATGAGAGAAAGGGAGGATTGGGCGGAGAGGCCCCACAGTGCATCAGGTTGTTCCTTCGTACCTGACAGTCCCGGGTTGATGGCAGAGGGAGACAGCGATCACCCCTCTGCAGGCCCCCACTTTTGTATCTGACACAGGAGAGAGGATCAGAGCCCTCAGCAACGTGCACTCCCGGTTGGGGTCGGGGGCCTCGGTGACCGCAGAGACAACAGCTGAGGAGTGTCTCTTCTGCTGCAGCCAGTGTGGCAAGGCAGGATCTCGTCCCTCAATCAGGTTTTCAGGGTGCTCTCATGATCCAAACTGCAGGGACACCCCATCCCAATATACAGAACACGGAGGCTGCACAAGAGCAAGCGATGGCACAAGGCAGCTAGATAGTTGGATATGTGGCTGATTAGAGGGGTTCAGCATGGAGTCGTGCTAAAAAGCGTCCACCATGATGGTTGTCCAAGCCAGGTCCCTCAGAAATGTGGAACTTGTTAAATGTAGAACTACAAGGAAGGTCTGCACAAACTGCATGTCAATTTATCTAAATATGTTTGTGTTTTCTCCACTTTATTATTTAGAATGTACATTGTTATAGGAATTTTCATATCAGAGAACTAAGAAAATGCTATTATTGCTGTCAGATATATGACCTGTGGCCCAAACATGTATTATTAAAAGGCATGAATTTCCCTAATCAATGCATTGTGCAATGAGTACATGTTTGTGCATTTAATGCACATATAGAGATGACTGCACCAAAAATCGAAACATCTGACCAACATTAGTATCCCAACTTTGTTTTTCTCAAAATGAGAGTGTTAGGGCGGGGACATCCCCTGGTATGATGTACAGTTGGGTCCCCTGCCCTTCTTGCCTGAACTGCATACCTGTGATACAGTTTTTTTGATTTTGGTCATGCCTCACACTAATTCTTTGTGCGAATTGACCTCGACCTGCTCTTTTGACAATGATAGGTTTTGGACCTAGTCCTGAACCGGTCCTGAACCAGGAGGTGTGCACCAGGCGCACACTTCTAGAGATAAGGATCATTCTCCCTGTTGTGGAGTTCACGTGTGAAATGAGGCGGTGACATAATACCATATTAGTGAATTAAAGTAACAGGCTTTTACCTGTGAAACATGAATAAATGCTTACAGGACTATTCCTCTAAAGGTCTGCTGCTCACGATGATCCTGTAATCCCTTTTTTTTGTCTAATAAGCTTTATTGAGGGTAGAGCATTTTGGAAAATGCAAAATGGGGAAGTGAACAGAAAAAATGATATATATTATGTTAGAATATATAATACAATAAATTAATATATACAATAACATAACACTAAGAACAAACTGATGAACAAATATTTTGCATCATAAAGTAAATAGCATTTTTTGTATTTTAAAATTCTAAATAAAGGAAGGGGGTAGAAAAGAGGAGTGGAAGACATCCTGGACCATAGGTTAAATGGGAAAAATGGCAAAAGTATGTTGAAACTGATTAAAAAAGCAGGCATGCAATTAGGAGCAAAAGGAGGTGAAAGGGATTTTGAAGAATGAAAAAATCGGGATTCAAGGAGGTTTCAAAACTTCTACATCTATAATATTAATGATATTCCGGTTTGAAAGATATGATGTAAAAGGGAGCCATAGCAGGTCTCTCTAAATTGCTACTAGCAGTGAGGGTCATTGAGCAGCATCTAATCTATGATGATGACAAATCAGGTTCCACCAAGCAAGGAAGGAAATATTGTTAGAGTTTTTCCAATTGGAAGTGATAAACTGAAAGACCACCACTAGGAGAAGATCTACTAACATTCCAGCAGCCTTGTGGCCTGACGTCCACCGAGAAAAAGATGATGAATTCTTTAAAGGGTAGTAATGGATAAAAGTTGAGACAATTTGATCCATACCTGCTTCCATAAAGATGAACTTTTGGACAAAGAAAATACATGTGAAGAAAGTCACAGCAGAAGTTGTTAAAATTCCAGCAGTTATCGTTGACCAAGAGCTTCATTTTGAATAAAGAATAAGGGGTTAAAACAACCTATTATAAAAGAAAAACATGGTCTTAGTAGGACTAGCAAAGCGAGAAGTATGGTGTACTTTGTACCAAACTTTTTTCCATAGGATAACAGGGAAAGAGGATGGTAGATCCTGCTACCAAGTCTCTTACATTTTAGTTTTAACCCTATCCAAGTCCGAGACAGAAATCTGTTTATATATTGTAGAGGCCTTGACTTTAATAGAAAAGTCGTGGGGGTAGTAAGATTTTTAAGTGATTGAAAAGGAATAGAGGAGGGCGCAGTAACATTTTGTCTAGGAATGTCCAAGAAGGTTGTATAGTTGGTGTGAGATGAAGATGAAGATGAAATATAAAAGTGGGTGCTTAAGTCTGGAAAGGAAATGGTTTTCTTGAATGATCTGGAATATCGATATGAGACCTTTAGATATCTAAGGAGACCATTTAAGATTCTTGTGTGCTATAGCAATACTACGATTGTGCCAAATAGGAGTTAATTGCAACAACTGAGAAAAATTGTGGAATTGGGAAATGAACTTTTTGACGATATGACTAGAATAAAGAAATAATGGTCAAGACATAGACCTAGGTTTTTGTGCGATGAAAGAGAATTGAAGAAAAGAAGAAGGAGAAATTAAAGAAAGTTCAAGGGAACACCAAAGCGGGTGAGAAGAGTAAGGAGGTGTACCTAAGGAATTCCAAATCTGTTTGAGGCTAAAGGCAGAGTAATATTGAATAAAGTTGGGTAAGTTGACTCTACCAGTTGGTTTAGAGTTTTTAAGTTTGGATATCCAATCTTGTCGCTTGTTCCATAAAAATATGGATAGGATACTGTCAATAGACCTAGAAAAAGCAATTGATAATTAGAGGAAAAGCATTTGAAAATTGAAATTTATGATGGGCAAGAACATCATTTTAATGGCATCTAATCTTCCCCACCAGGAGAGCTATGGAGGTTACCATTGAGCGGAAAGGGTAGAAATCTTTTGTTTTAGGGTCTCTATATTAATTTTAATAGTATCTTTGATAAAGGGGGAGTATTAGATTCACAGACATTTGATTTTAGAGTAGTTAAACATGTCTTTCAGGCAGAATTTATTGAGTGGCATTACTGGAGACCGCAGAATAGTGAAAAAGGAGTTGAAGAAACTCAAGTATAGTAGCCTGGAGATTGGAAATGTGAAGAAGGATATCATCCGCGTAAGCAGTAAATTTAATATTGAATTGACTGCAAGTGAAACCAGTAGAAATCTGAGATCTTCCTATGGTTTTTAAGAAAGGCTCCAAAGCAAGGATAAAAAGTATAGGTGATAACGGGCATCCCTGTCTGGTTCCTCTAGTTAATGGAAAATGTTTAGACTGAAGACCATTGGCGAAAACCAAGGTGGAAGGAGAGGCGTAGATGATTTTGATGAACTGAAAAAATCTGGGACCGAAACTGTGCCATTTAAGGGCTCTAAACATGAATTCCCAATAAACATGCTCAAAAGCCTTCCCAGCATCTAAGGTGACTGCTGCCAGTGGGATCTTACAGTGAGAAGTCCTGTGGATGATATTGAGGAAGGTATGAAAATTGACTGAGATATTATGGCCTTTGATGAAACCAGACTGCTCAATGGTAACAAGGAGGGGAATAATGTTATTGGCACCAAGAGCTAGGTTCTCAGAAAAACTTTGCAGTCTGTATTAATCAGGGGCATGGGCCTGTAGCTTTTACATTCATCCAGATGCTTGCCTTTTTTCGGAATTAGACAGATCATGGCCTCCAAAAAAGAGCTGACAATTGTATCAGAAACAAGAAGATGCTGAAAAAGAAGGTTTGGGTCCAGAAGTTTAGAAAATTTAGAATAGAACTCAACTGTAAAACCGCTTGGCCCTACAGCTTTGTCCTTTGAAAGTAGGGAAAAGGCAGAACGTATCTCAGCATATGAAATATCTGCCTCGAGCAAGGAGAAATCTTCCTGTGAAGTTTATAGCTTTGGGATAGAACTGAAAAAGGAGTCCAGGGAATCTTGCATGAAAGAGCGTCTTCAGTATATAAGTTGGCATAAAACTCTGCAAAACGTGTCATGATGTCCTGGTCTTTGTGTAATTGGTTACAGAAAGAATCATGAATTACTTCTATTTAAGAATTCTGGGGCATATTAGCAAGGCGATTATCGCCACTTTAGCAGGACTTTTTCCCGCTAAAGCGGCGATAATATTATCGCCTTATCAACAAGCTGTCGCTAACTGCTGTTAGCGACAGCTTGTAGGCGATAGCGACCGGGTTGGGTGCCGCTTTGCATGCCAGCGATATTTATCGCTAATGGCATGCAAAGTAGGCGTTCCCACCTAACAGCGACTGGAAACAGTCGCTGAGGTCGCTAACGCCTATCAGCGAGGCAGGGGCGGTGATTAGCGAACCAGCGCTAAACACGTTTAGCGCTGGTTTGCTAACACCTGGTCCCACCCTGACTTAGCCATGTAATCCAATGAGAGGTGGATTACATGGCTAAGTCCCCTCGCACTATCAGCAAGCAGAACTGGGAACAGTGTGAATATCACCTGTTTTCAGGCGATATTCACACTGTTCTTCAAGGTTTCTATCGCTTTGGAGATTAGCATTGCTGATTGCACGCTAACTCCGCGATAGAAACCGGCGATGCCTGGCGATAATTATCCAAGCGCTAATTGCGCTTTGCGATAATTATCGCCAGGCATTGCTAATATGCCCCTCTGTTTCTTAACTTTTAGGTAATTGCCCAAAGATTTGCCTGCCTTTTTGGAGTCACCATAGTATTTCACATTTACTTTCACAATGGGCATTGCAAGCATTATTTATTGAAATTCCATTAAAACTGAGATTGCCCTGAATGAGTTGATCAAGAACATTTTTGTGAGATGTGGAATAATAACCATGTTGTAGTTTTTTAATATGTTGCAAAAGATTAGAGGGTTCTTTAGCCACAATATTTTTCTTCTGGGAATCAGAGTTAATGATAAATCCTTGTGCAGAGGATTTGTAAGAATCCCAAACGTGGTGGAACCTGACATCAGGAGTAGTGTTGATGTGAAATCATTTGAGTAATATATTTTTGAAATCTGTGACAAACTGATTATCCAGAAGCAACCAGTTATTAAAACACCATCTACTGGTGCGTGTGGGGGAATAGTAGAGTTCAAGGTCTATTACTACTGGGGCGTGATCAGACACCAAAATGGGGCCTGGTTCCACGTGGATTAGATGTTGTGTGAGATCGTTATCAAGAACAATAGCGTCTATTCTAGAGGAAGAGGGATGGGTAGGAGATATAAAGGAATACCCTAAGAGGCTAAGGTTGCAAATACAGCAGGAATTGACTAGACCTCTATCTGAAATAGTTCTTAGGAAGGCCTTTTGTGTATTATTAGGGACATACCTAAAAGCTGATTTCATATCTAAAAACGGGCCCAACAACTGATTGCAGTCACCACCTAAAATAAGATTTATGCTTTTAACTGATAGTAGTTTGATTGCAAGAGAGTCCCAGAAATGTGGGTTAACACCATTAGACCCATAAATATTAATAAAAGAATAGGGATATCCATTAAGCGTTACATCTAAATGAAGCCATCTATCCTTTACATCACTTTCTTGTTTTAGAACATTAACAGATAAAGTTTTATAAAACAGTATATTAACCCCAGTTTTATGATGAACAGGGGGAGAACAATAGCCGGAACCAACCCATCCTTTGTTAAGCATGTGGATATATTTCTCTAGTAGGTGGGTTTCTGGTAACAGTGCAATATGACATGAAGATTTAGAAAGGTGTGTGAGGACTCTTTATCTTTTAACAGGGCTCCGAAGTCCATTGACATTCCAGGAAATTTTTGGGAGTCTAGTCAAGATCCTGGAATCCTGAATATGACAACCCGTGCATTGTACGTGTACACAAACAAAGAAACAAAGTCAGGAACAAAGGAAGTAAAAAGGGGGATGAGAAGGTTTTTCCAGGCCCAAAGTGATAACTTGCTTCAAGTGTCACAATGGCAGACATACAAGGAGAGGCTGTCAGATGAAAGACCCTGTACCAGCCACACTGATCCTAGCTAGTATGCTAACTTTGAGGGAAGGCACAAGAGAGATCCCTGTTTTCTTAACCTAGCTGGTATGGACATTTGGAAGAGATCCAGATGCTCTGAAGGACATTCACGCAAATACATTGGGGGTTGTACTGGAGGCTAGTAAGAATGGGAGAAAGATGACAGATACAGGAGCTCATAGAACTATGGTAGAAAGGAGATATATCAAATATGAAGAGATTCCCCCCGATGTTAACAGCACAGGAGTAGTAGGCAGTGGAGAGGACATGGAGTATCTGATTGCCCGGGTTGAGTTGAATCTCAATAGTGGATCAAAAATGGTAGATGTAGAGGTGCAAGAGAAAAACATTTCTGGATGTCTCTTGGACAATGATTTGATTGGCCCTGGTTTAGTACCAGAACCTGAAACATATGACTTGGAGAACTGACCTCGGCCACCTCCTGACATACACTAACAACTTCCACAACAACCTCACTGATACTCCTCACCACGCAAATCACCAGAGTGATCATGTTCGCCATTCACTTCGGAGCATCAACAGACCCCTGCCCCCACCACGCCCTCAACCTGGAAAGGAAAGAAATCAGCAGGGCACTCACCAACATCCTCAACTTATCCATCACCACTGCCACGTTCCCCGATGCCTGAAAACACATAAAGGTTTAACCCCCTCATGAAGAAACCCTCGACCGACCCAGCGAGCTCAAGAACTATTGCCCCATCTCGTTGCTCCCCTTCCCTGCCATGGTCACCTGGAAGGGAACAACTTACTCGACGCCACTCAATCCGGCTTCCGCTCCAAACGACAACATCAGATCCATCCTCGACTGTGGCAAAACAGCAGCCCTGATCCTCCTTGACCTCTCAGTGGCCTTCAACACCGTATCCCACCACATGCTTATCACCAGACTCCACCACATCGGCATCAGAGGAAATGCCCTCAAGTGGATCACCTCCTTCCTCACAGGATGCACACAAATAACCCACCTACCGCCCTTCACCTTTGAACACAAGAGCATCATCTGCAGCATCCCATAAGGATCCTCACTCAGCACAACCCTCTACTACGCCTACATGACCCCATTGGTCGACATCACTGCACCCACGGTCTAAACACCATCTTATATGCTGACAATACCCAAATAATCCTCTCTCTCACAGAAGACACAGCCACCACCAGATCCAACTTCCAAAATGTCATGACCGACGTCGGCAACTGGATGAGATTCAACTGCCTGAAGCTGAACACGGACAAGACAGAAGTGCTCATCTTCGGAAGAAACACCTCCCCAAGGAAAGGCACATGGTAGCTCTAAGTGGATGCTGGCAAGGTCATCCATTGCCCCTTCATCAAATAGAGAGGAGAGTGAGATACCTGAAGTGGACCAGGTGTTGGAGACTGGGTCACTGCCAGTATTGCGGGGGTTGTTAGCTGCTGGAAGACCCCTGGGAGGTGTTCCGCAAGGCCCAGGTTTAGTGCCCTATGCCTGTGGGACTTTAAAAGGAAGCACAGGAACAAAATATCAAAGGAGTGGTTGGTAGACACTATGTCAGCTGGGAGGATGACCTACTGTACAGTGAGCCAGTGAGTCCTGCAAGGGTTTTCTAACAAGAGGCTATAACTTCCACTAGTGAACAGGAATTCCCTGTTTCACTGGCCCAAGAAATGCCCTTGCCAGTACACTTGGGCATTAGAAAGACCCAGGGTAGGCTAGATCCTCTATTCTACTTGCCAGAGATGCTCAGAGACACAGACTTGAGACCTTGTCCTATTTGCCAGCGGAATGGTAAGTCAAGGGGAAAGACCCCAACATTCTAGAAATATATATAATTTTAATCAGATAGAAATATTACATATAATAATTTTTAAAGCCTCTTACATACACACAAATAAAGGTATGTACTGCACATCACAATTTTATGAGACAAAGCAATATGTCTTTTAACATATACACCTCTGCTATATATGTTACTGAGCATTTATGAAACTTATTGATTCTCATGTAAAAATGTGCAGTGGCATTAGATCATGTCACAATATTTCGTCGACATGAAGGACTATGGAAAACACAGACTTGCACTCACAAAGCCTAATTTCTCAGACGTGCATGCACAGCCCCTGCCACTAGAAGACCAGCACAATCTGCCACACAATGGGAAACCAAGTATTTCAAAAGCACTGTTATAGGGTTTCTTTGTCTGTCAGCAGCAGTTGTGACTTTTCCCTTTTCGTAATAATTCGCACTTGGCTTATTTGACTCTTCACCTTTGTTGTTTTCTCCATTATATGGTTTCCTTTGGTCCTCTGCTTCCCTTGACCTTTGTTGGAGAATCCTGCCCTGTTCCCAATTTTGTCAGTTTGTCTCCTTGTCTTTGCCTCTTGTCTCCCGGTGCAGCGTGGATTTCCATCATCGGCTCCTATGTGGGCTCTGCGGTATGCCTGTGCTAATTATAGCGACCCTTATTCTTGCATCAGGTATGACTGCACCTTGTTACCCTTATGGCTACTGTATATTCCATGCTGTTGTCCCCTTAATAATTGTGTTCTCTCACCCTTATGTGGAGACCTTGATTCTTAAATAGACCCTGGGACACTGTGCCTCCAAAATACATTTTGGGTTTTGGTTATTTTCCAAATGCCATCTTGCAGGTCTCTTGTTCTCTCTCTCTCTCTCCATATATATTATCTACTGGCGGTCGCCAGTAGATAGTTATAGTTAGGACCTATTTTCCATAGGAAATTCGCAACATTCTATTTCCAATACCTTTGGCGCAGGTTGACGAATGTTCGCGAAATTCTCAAAACTTATGGCCCGCTCCGGTCTGCTCCTATCCTGAAAGTTTCGGGGTGATTCGTCAAGTGGGGGCCGAGAAAAAAGGGGGGTCCCAAAACGTGTTGTCCCCATACAATTTTCCATAGGAACCTTTAGTCGCAGCTACAGCCCGAACTGCTGAACGGAATTACACCAAATTTGGCAAAAAGGTAGCCCTTGGTTCAGAGTCGTGCCTTTTGGTTAAATGGTGTAAATCCGTTCAGTAGTTCCAGAGAAATTTGAAAAAGAAAACACATATATATCTGGGCGGAGCCTAACCACACATGTCATCGTGAGATCTGATTGGCTGTCAGCACTTCATCCTGGAATTGCTGGCAGCCATCTTGGGACCAATATAAATGATAGTACCCCATTGAAATGCATTGTAGTGAATCGAAGATTTTGAGGGTTACCAAAAGGAGAACTATAAAGAGTGATAACAGACTTTAGTTACATTAGAATTCATTTGTTGATGGTACCATACTAATTTCAGGAATTGTGGTGTGTTCTAAGGTGATTTTACCCTGTGAAAAACCTTCTGCTGGGATATCATGAATCATGTTTGAGGGAAAACTATTTTCACATGCTTGTCCCATACAGTTTTGGTAGGTGCTCCAGAAGCTAAAATGAGAGCATATTTTCTGTAAATTCACATTATCTTTCTCAGTCATGTGAGAATGAAGTCTGACATTCTCAGTAAAACATGTACATCCAACAAGGGCAGAGACTGTCAGTTGATTCCTTTGTGTTCTACTGCAGCTTCCCAGAGTGTTCTAAAGAACAACTAGAGTGCTAACAGCCTTACTTATGACAAAAGTATGGCACACCTGAAGCCATCTTGATTGGAATAAACTGGTAACACTTAAAACATTTAATTTAAAAAGGAACAAAATGATGGGGTTCATTTTGTCATAGAAATTATGGTTAGTGCTGTAGAAAGAAAAATTAGGACATGTTTTAAGTGAGATCTCAAATATCTTCCTGTTATATTTCAACAGGAGCAGCCTGTCAGTTGATGCCTTTGTGTTCTACTGCAGCTTCCCAGAGTGTTCTAAAGAGCAACTAGAGCGCTAACAGTCTTACTTATGACAAAAGTATGGCACACCTGAAGCCATCTTGATTGGAATAAACTGGTAACACTTAAAACATTTAATTTAAAAAGGAACAAAATGAGGGGGTTCATTTTGCCATAGAAATTATGGTTAGTGCTGCAGAAAGAAAATTTAGGGCATGTTTTAAGTGAGATCTCAAATCCTCTTCTATTTCATTAGAAAATTCTGACATGCAGACTGAAACAATCACTTTCAATACCAGCAGTAGACTTCCAGTTAACTCCCTGGTGAGCAGTAGCTTTACTACAGTGATCTAATGAACAACTAGAGTTCTAACATTCTGAATTTATGGCAAATGTGTGACACATCTGAATGCCTTCTTGATGGAATCAAAGTAAAAACTGAAAGCATTTCCTACTGAGGAGACTGCAGTAAATGACGAAATTAGGAAACTTCATAACAAATAAGGGGTCGATTCCGATTCGGGCCGGAAATTTCTCCGACCGAGCCGGACCCGGAGAGTTTTCCGACCGAATCGGACCCGTGCAGTCCGACCGAACGAGTACGATGCGTCCGTATGTTATCGGACTCGAGTCGAGTCGGACTCCCATTGAAGTCAATGGGAGCCGGTCGTACAACGCGTACGCGGGCTCCCATTGACTCAATGGGTGCGAGTCGGACAAGGGCGCCCCTACAGCGGGTACGCGGCGAAGCGATTCGCGCCGTACACGCACAGGTAGGGGGACCCATGGGTCCCCCTGTGTGCGACTCGCGCGGCTACGCGTACAGGGGGGTCCGACACGGACCCCCAAAGTACGGCTCCGACAGCTCTTACGAGCCGGACGGGCGCGGCTCGGTCGGACTGGCTCGCGGCGCGCATCGTACTTACCCGGCCGGGAAACGTCTCCATTGCGCGGTGCGAGTCGAGTCCGAGCGAGTCGGTCGGAGCGGTTCGAGCCGGGAGCGAGTCGGTCGGAGCGGTCGGGACGCCCGGACGAGTCGGTCGGCGATTTCGCATCGTACTCGCTCGGCCGGACCCGCGTACGGTTCGGTCGGGAAACAGGGCTCCGAATCGGATCCGGTAAAGCCGAATCCGATTCGGAGCCCTACCGGCCGAGATCGGAATCGGCCCCTAAGTCTCCCAAGATGGCCACCAGAGAAAAAAGAGCCCAAATGTAGCACAAATATCACCCAGATGTAGCCCACATATAGCCCAATGACAGAAGTGTGCAAAACACTTTTTATTTTAATTTTTTCTGCAGTTTTATATAGTGCAAACTGGTCAGGTATTGGAGCGTTACATCTTACTTGGACCCCTTATTGCGTATTTTGCACGAAGTACATGAGATTGATCTTGCGAAACATTGAACTTTACTATTCTGTTAACCTGAAGTTGCTCTGAACCGGGCTTTGTAACACCCGTTTTTACCTACTGGTTTTAATTAATTCTCACTGTATTGTATTAGGAAAGAGGATTTACTGTTTTTATGTACACTTTTATGATCTATGTTTCTAAATCAGATCAAATAAAGTTTAATGAATTCTATGGCAGGACGGAGGCGAGGATTATGCATATCTTTCCTCACTTTATTTGCATAGCAGTTCAAAGAAAACGTAACACAACAATCATTAAACAAAAGACTACACAACCCATGAACCATTAGGGGGTAGTCTCCAAGGCAACTATAGTCCAATCATATCCCAGTCCATCGTATATAATATCGTGACGTCCCTTCCGCTTCCTCTTTCTTCACTGCTCGTCAGTTAAGTGCATTCCTTACATTCTTGGCTTAATCTGACGTTGTTGCTGTTTGTATAGCGGTTTCTTGTGCACGTTATTAGCATTATTGCCTTGGTATTGTTTCATATTCCCTGCGCAGCAGGCTCTTGCCCGAGCGCGTTCTCCCCCTCGCAGTTTCTCCCGCTGTGTGCTCTGTACGCGGTGAGATCCTGTCAGGCGTGTCTGGTCCGAGCGAGGCAGCTCCGTCGAGCGCTCCCGCTGGTCTTTACGCGTGTTTGGGAATCCGGTCACTCCTTTAGTGTCCGCTTGATTCCCGACCAACCCTCGCCTAATTTTGACACCGCTACGCAGTGATTTCCCCACACGGCCACGTTGGTATTGCGCCTCAGTTTATTCTTATAACAGCTTCGGGGAAAGCCCAGCTGTTGGAGCACCGGCGAGGGGGCTGTCTTAAGGATTTTAAGGGCATTTGTTCTGTGCTCACACCCTCTGCTATCATGTCTTCTCCAGAAGACCATTTTTACTCCCCCTACCAGGAAGTGGAGGAGGAATGGCCCCCCAACTTCTCCCTCCAGCAGTGGACCAAGCCCTCTCTCTGGCTATTTCTAGGGCGCTGGCTCCTCTTAGGGATCAGGTTGATAAGCTGGCGAAAAGCATCCCTGGGGTGTTCAGTGACGCAGATCTGGTGGTGGCGGGTCCAAGTAGCTCCCAGATGGGGAATAAAAGGGCCGTTAAGCATAACGCGGGGCACTTGGAAGGATTTGATAAACTTACGGAGACCTTCCTCAAGAGTGCGCAAACGCTAAAACATGCACCCTGCCGGGAGGAGGAGGGGCCCGGAGAAAATTGCGACACTGTCACCACTATTGTAGACCCCGACGGCGGGTTTCCCTTAGAGGGAGAGGGTGTATCGGAGGACGATTTCTCCTCCGATGAGGATAAGGACTCGGGCGTCCCTGGCGTCCAGAGTCCCACTCCTCTCAGTCCCCGGTTGGGGACGGGGTCCATTCGGACATGTTCGAGCCTACCCAAATTTACCATCCTAGGTCGGCAGAGTGGACACCTGATGCCAAAGTGGCAGAGTATGTGGTGGGAAAATCCATCAACCCCTTGAAAGGGAGGTCAGGAATAGGATGAGGGGAGAATGCCCCAGGCCCTCACTGAAGGGGAAGGTGGCACACACGCCTGAAATTGATGAGAAACTATGTACCTTTTTCTCCAAGTATATGAGGGATCCCAAGAAAGGAATTGATAGGTCTTGGACGTGGTAGGGCCCTTGACCCAAATTATTCAATTGATGGAGCGTTCCAAAGAGTCAGGATCCCCTTTGTCCACGGATATTGTGGCTGGTTGGGCGCACTACCCTAAACCCTAAAACACTACCCCTCCACTACCCAAACACCACTGCACTACCCTAAACCCTAAAACACTACCCCCAGCACGACACTCTACACTACCCAAACATAACTGCACTACCTTAAACCCTAAAACACTACCACCAGCAAAACTCCCTACACTACCCAAACACCACTGCACTACCCTAAACCCTAAAACACTACCCCAGCACGACCCCCTACACCACCCAAACACCACTGCACTACCCTAAACCCTAGAAAAGAAACCCCCACCCCATGCCCAATCCCCCTTACCTCTCACTCCTCATGGTTCCTCTCTCCTCGTGGTTCCTGCTTCACGTCATCTCTGAGGGGCGGTGCACGTCGTTGTGAGGATACGGAACAGCCTCTGTTTCCTTACAACGACATGGGATCGTCTACATGTGTTTAGAACGCATGGTCATTTACCATACATACCTTTACAACAAAATTCGTTGTAAAGGCATGCGTGGTAAATGACCATGCGTTCTAAAAATGCGTAGTAATGACTTTAGATGTACAACGCATGCGTGGTAATGCATGCGTTGTAATGGTATCGCAAAGTAAAAAGTCGTTGTAACGGCTGTTTACCGATCAAAGCTGGCCCCTGTTCTTCAGTGAGACGTTTATTTGATTAATTAGGAGGAAGGAATGTGTTTTTTTTACCAAAAAGTGCATTCCCGGCTGTTGTATTGTGAATGTTTCTGCGTGGCCTGGTTTCACTTCCGGTGAGAGAGTGGAAGAGTCTGTTTGGATCTAAAGGAGTTCTGTTGTTGGATGGGGCCGGCGCGACATGTCATCAGAAAACATAGCTAATGGAAAGCGTCCTCCCTGAAGTGTGGAGCAGTGCCATGAGAGGTCAACGAGTGTGCAGCCCACCGCAGTATGACCGTACCGCGTGACCCATGTGCCGCCTCCAGGGTACGGGAGGCAAAAGCGGCATCGCAGGTCCTCTTGAAGACCGTTGTAGCACTAATTCTACATTTTGGTACTAGGGCATTTTAACTTCGTTGTTCCTGACAGATACAAAGAGAAGATCCTGTGTTATTCAGTGCCCTCGTTACCTTTTTTGTGGGTTGTGGTGCTTGTCACTTCGCTGCCCCGCCGGTGCACACGACTGGGCACCCCACCTCGTGTGCCATCTGCAGGGCCTCTGCCCTCGGATCACTGGTTTCGGTTTCTGGAGTGGCAACATAAACAGTTGCTCCCAAAGGACTAGCCTGAACACTTAGGTGAATATCCCCTGCACCAGCATTCCACGGAAATTCTTTCCTAGCTCTCCCTCGTCAACGAGCACGGCTCTGCTCGCGACACCGTATGACGTCATCGGAGCAATCAGAGGACCTCGTCGGCGTGCTGACGTCAGTTCCACCCATTTTTTCCGTGCCACCGAGGCAAACAGGGGACCGAGACATTTTCACATGTATACATAGTATAATAAATATATATACACTGAAAAAACCATAGGTTTCAGGCACGTTATAGTTGGAAATTAGCATTTAAAAAACCTTAGAAATTCACTGAAAAAACCATAGGTTTCAGGCACATTATAGTTAGAAATTAGCATTTAAAAAACCTTAGAAATTCACTGAAAAAACCATAGGTTTCAGGGCGTTATAGTTAGTTGGACATTTCACTCGTACAAAATCATAGTAATTCCCCGTTATAGTTAGTTCAGCTAAATATAACTCGCGCGCCCGCAATGCACTGCTGATGACGTCACATATTACATCACTCATGACATGGTCAGTGACATCACTCATGACATCACTGATGACATCTCAAATGACATCACTGATGACATCACTGATGACATCATCCAGTGAATGTGTGTTTTTCTGAAAATTAAATATGTTTTATATATGTATATCTCAAGGTCGATGGAAGAATAAATGGGTATATAAGTGTCTAAATGGATGATTTTTTTTTGTAAAATTGATTGTATAACTGACTAAGTGTATCTTAGTGAATACATGGGTTAGTGAGTAATGTTTAAATATGAAAATATCTGTATCAGTCTCTCACTTTGTGTATAAGTGGCTGCATGGGTTGGTGAGTAGCTACATGAGTGTCTATATGGGTTATTAGTTGGTTTTTTGAGTATCAGTATGAGTGTCTGAGTGTCTGTATGGTTCGGTGGGGGGTATTACTTAGATAATAGATGCATGGATGAGTGACTCACTGTTTGTATGTGTTGAAGACAGCATGTGTGCAGGACTGTATAGGTGGATGAGTATGTGTATGGGTGTGTTAGTGAGTGAATGACTGTCTCAATAGTGTCTTTATGAGTAACTACATATGTTTTAAACTAGTATATGTGAGTATTGGTGTATATAAGTGAGTATATGTGAGAGTGAGAGATTGGAAGAGTTCCTGTACAAATAAGTAGGTGTTTCTATAAGGGATTGTTTAAGAGAGTAAGTATGTGTAAGTTTCTGTAGAAGTACGTGTGGTACTGTGTGTATAACTGTATATGCAAGTAAATGGATGTTTGATACTTTGTTTGCATGTGTGACTATGTGTGTGAGTAACTCTATGGATGAGTGGCGGTGTGTAACAGGATGTATAGGTGTATGAGTACATATGATGAGTGAGTACATGTATGAGTGACTGTATGGGGACTGTTGGTGAATGAGTGGATGTGTGTGTAGATCTTGGAATTACTGAATAGGTGTGTTGTAACTGGTATTGGTATGTCCATTGTTTTGAAAATGTTAGTTTGTATTTTTGAGTGTGTGTATCAAAGGTTATATTAGGGTGAGAGGAGGTCTGCCACTCTATCACAAGGATGATGTCATCAGTGATGTCATCAGTGATGTCATTTGAGATGTCATCAGTGATGTCATGAGTGATGTCACTGACCATGTCATGAGTGATGTAATATGTGACGTCATCAGCAGTGCATTGCGGGCGCGCGAGTTATAGTTAGCTGAACTAACTATAACGGGGGAATTTCTATGGTTTTGTACGAGTGAAATGTCCAACTAACTATAACGCCCCTGAAACCTATGGTTTTTTCAGTGATATATATATATATAGGACCTCAGGACAAAAGTGGACTTCATCCCCCGAGCAGCAGTGCGCCAAGTGGTGCGTTTTCAGAGTGATGTAAAAAGTGGGCGTGGCCTCGGACCACCTCTCTGCAATCCAGCTCTGTGGCGCATATTGGAGGTACCTGGTGGGCTAGTTGGCCCCCAGGGACCCTCAGTATTCAAGGAGAATTAATTTCCCAACTAACAATGTGCCAGGGGGCGCGTTTGCAGAGTGGTGGAGAAAGGGGGCTTAGCCTTTGTCTACCTCTCAGCAATTGCACTGCGTAGGGCTTACTGGAGGTAAGAGGTAGGCTAGTTGGCCCCTAAAGGACCCCCAGCAGTGAAGGGGACTTCAATCCCCATCCAAGAGCGTGCCAGGGAGCGTGTTTGTAGAGTGGTGGGCAAAGGGGGCGTGGCCTGCTACGAGTACTTACCAATGCTGCTGTGTGGGACTTACTGGAGGTAATAGGAGGGGAAGTTGGCCCCCAAGGCTGTCCTTGGGGGCCAACTACCCCTCTTGTTACCTCCAGTAAGTCCCACACAGTGGGATTGCTAAGACGTCTTCGGAGGCCATGCCCCCCTTTCTCCACCACTCTGCAAAAGTGCCTCCTGCCAGACTACGTGATGGGGGATGAAGTCCAATTTAGTCCTGAGGGAATTTGGGGGCCAAGAAGTCCTACTGGTACCTCCTGTAAGTCCTACGCAGGGGAATTCCTGAGCGCTGGTCAGAGGCCCAGCACCCTTTCTCCACCACTCTGCAAACGTGACTACTACTTAAAGAAGCATCTTTCTGCACCTCTGACTTAGAGGTAGTTTTAACCCCCCTGCCCTATTATGTACTAGGGCCTTACAGAGGAGGTCATGCTAATCACAGGGGTACCCCAACGCATAGTGTTCCCTAGTGTATGTAGGTGTTTTCACTGTATTCCAAGTGTCTTTTAGCATAGCACTGGCTCTAGGCCTGGTTAGTCAGAGTCAGTTACCACCAGTACCCGTCAGCAAAAAGTTGGGGGCACAGGAGGACTTTCTGCTCCTCTGTTGAATCTTTCTGCACATCTCTTGCTTCTTCCTGCACTTTTCTTTATCTTTCTGGACTTCTGTTGCCTCTTTCTGCATTTGTCTTGCTTCTTTCTGTGTCTTTGTTCCTCTTTCTTCACATGTCCTACCTCTGTAGGCATAGTTAGAAATTAGCATTTAAAAAACCTTTGAAATTCACTGAAAAAACCATAGGTTTCAGGGACGTTATAGTTAGAAATTAGCATTTAAAAACCTTTGAAATCACCTGAAAAAACCATAGGTTTCAGGCACGTTATAATTAGAAATTAGCATTTAAAAAACCTTAGAAATTCACTGAAAAAACCAGAGGTTTCAGGGACGTTATAGTTAGTTGGACATTTCACTCGTAGAACCAGTGAAATTCGGCCGTTATAGTTAGTTCAGCTAACTATAACTCACACCCCCGCAATGCACTGCTGATGACGTCACATATTACATCATTCATGACATGGTCAGTGACATCACTGATGACATCACTGATGACATCTCAAATGACATCACTGATGACATCACTGATGACATCATCCACATGATAATCTGATGCACCTCCTCACACCCTAATATAACCTTTGATACACCCACTCTAAAATACAGAGTACCATTTTCGAAACCATAGACACACCAACACCAGTTACTACATACTCACTCACTGATTCCTAGGTCTACACACACATCCACTCATTCACCCATACAGTCACTCATACATGCAGTCACTCATCAATGCAGCACTACCATGTGCACTCATACACATATACAGACACTCACACACCGCCACTCACCCATACAGTTACTTACACACCTAGTCAGTCATGTAAAGAATCAATCACACTCCCATTTACTCACCTATACAGTTATACACATACCACCTCACCTATTCATACAGATACTAACACATACTTACTCTCTTATGCAATCACTGACACAAGCACACACTCATCCATACAGCCACTCTCACTATCACTCAGTCTCACATATAGTCATTTATATACTCCAACACTCACATATACTGCCTTTCACAAATGTAGTTACTCACACATATACCACTGAGACATCCATTCACTCACCAACACAGCCATACACACACTCACTCACCCATACAGCCCTTCACAGACACTCTTGAACCCATACACCCAGTGAATCACCCACTCGCACATCTATGCACAAAGTCACACACCCACCCACCCACCCACACAAACACTCAGGCACCCATACAGATACTCGGGCAACCAATCAATAACCCATATAGACACTCATGTAGCTACTCACCAACCCATGCAGCAGCTTACACAACAACAGACACACTGATATAGACATTCACACAGTTTAGTCACTAACCCATGCATTCAGTAAGACACATTTAACCACTCACTTATACAGTCACACACCTACTAAATCCTCCATCCAGACACTTATACACCCACTCATTCTTCAATACACCTTGGCATATATATAAAACATATTTAAACTTTATCGAAACACACAGTCACTGGATGATGTCATCAGTGATGTCACTGACCATGTCATGAATGATGTAATATGTGACGTCATCAGCAGTGCATTGCGGGGCGCGAGTTATAGTTAGCTGAACTAACTATAATGGCCGAATTTCACTGGTTTTGTACGAGTGAAATGTCCAACTAACTATAACGTCCCTGAAACCTCTGGTTTTTTCAGTGAGTTTCTAAGGTTTTTTAAATGCTAATTTCTAACTATAATGTGCCTGAAACCTATGGTTTTTTCAGTGAATTTCAAAGGTTTTTTAAATGCTAATTTCTAACTATAACGTCCCTGAAACCTATGGTTTTTTCAGTGAATATATATACACACACAAATATATATATTTATATATTTATACACAATATATATATTCACTGAAAAAACCGAAGGTTACAGGGAGTTACAGGGACGCTATAGTTAGGCTGACATTTCACTTGCACAAAACCAGAGAAATTCAGCAGTTATAGTTAGCTGCGCTAACTATAACTCGCGCCCCCGCAATGCACTGCTTATGTCCTCTCATATTACATCACTCATGACATGGTCAGTGACATCACTCATGAAATCTCAAATTACATCACTGATGACATCTCTGATTACATCATCCAGTGACTGTGAGTGTTTTTAAAATATTTATGAGTGTTAAATATATATACCAAGGTGTATTGGTGAATCAGTGGGTGTATGAGTGACAGTATGCATGATTCAGTGGGTGCGTGACTGACTGTATAAGTGAGTGATTAGGTGTCTCAGTGAATGTATGGGTCACTGACTAGGTTGTCTAAATGTCTGTATCAGTCTGTCAGATGGTGTCTAAGTGGCTGCATGGGTTGGTGAGTGAGTACGTGAGTGGCTGTATGGTTGGTTGATTGGTTGTCTGAGTACCTGTATGGGTGTATGAGTGTGTGTATGGCTGTGTGGGTGAGAGAGTGGATGTATCAATGGTATATGGGTGAGTAACTGGGTATTTGAAAGGCAGTATAGGTGAGTGATAGGGTATATAAGTGACTGTATGGGTGAGTGAGTGAATGTGAGATTTGCTGTATGGGTGAGTGTGTGCTTGTGTCAGTGACTGTATAAGTGAGTGAGCACGTGTTAGTATATGTATGAGTAAGTACGTGGGCATGTGTGTAACTGTATGGGTGAGTAAGTGGCTGTGTGATTGACTGTATGGCTAAGTGAGAAGGTGTGTGAGTAGGTCTATGGGTGACTGACTCAGTGTGTGAGTGGCTGCATGAATGGATATGTCAGTGGATATATTAGTGAGTGAGTGAGTGTTTATATAAGTGGCTGTATGGGTGAGTGAGTGGATTTGTGTGTAGATCTATGAATCACTGAGTGGGTGTGTAAGTACTGGTATGGGTCTTTGAATGGATTTGGGAATGGTTGTGTGGGAGTAGGAGTGGGTGTATGAAAGGTTCTATGGGGGTGTGAGTGGATGTGTTGGTGATTTTGTGGATGATGTCGACAGTGATGCCATCAGTGATGTCATTTGAGATGTCATGAGTGGTCACTGATCATGTCATGAGTGATGTAATATGTGAGGTCATAAGCAGTGCATTGCGGGGGTGCAAGTTATAGTTAGCTCAGCTAGTCATAATTGTTGAATTTCACTGGTTTTGTATGAGTTAAATCTGAGTCTAACTATAGAGTCCCTGTAACCTTGTTTTTTTCTGGGAATTTCTAAGGTTTAAATAATTCTATTTCCTAACTATAACATCCCTTTTTCAGTGAATGTCTGTTTTTTTTAACATGAAGTAAGATGCCCACAGGATTGCACAGTGGGGTGGGGTGGAATGCAGGGCCTAGCCTGGCATTGTGCTGCCCCCACCCAAGCTTGCTGCCCCTGACTACCTCCTCCTTGCCATCCATTGCCCATGTCCATGACCCTGCTCCCTCATTACAGCCATGTGTGGCTGCAGTTCTACCACTACCCCCTCCTGCATGGCCTAAACAGTTAGCTTGCTTCCCCATCCTCCTCCTCCCTACCCTCTGTTGTTTGAGTCCATGCACCAGCTCCTCCCCCTGCCCTGCATGGTCCGATGTGCTGCCACTGCCTTCCATTTAGCTTGATGTCCCTGCCCACTCCTCCTGCCTGCCATTCTCCATTTCTATGCAGCATTATTGTCCTCCTGCTTAGCCTCTATGGGTAGCTTGCTGTCCCTACTCTCCTTCCTCCACCCTCCGATGTCTGTGTGCATGCTCCTGCTCACTCCTATTGGCCCACCCACGTATCTACTCTGAGTGTTTTGCTGAGCTGCCACTGTCCCTCCCACCTGCCTAGCATGGTCAGACGGCTGCCGTCTGTCCCTGCCACCTCCAACCTGCCTGCCCCTGCCCTCTGCTTTCCATGTATAGACCCCTATCCCCTACCTCCTGCCTTGTTTGTTCTTCTGTCGTTCTCCTGCCCCCTCCCTCCTGCCCTTCATGACACATTATGCTTCAACTATCCCTCCTGTCTGTCCGCTATGGTCAGCTTGCTACCCTAACTTTCTCCTCTGCTCTCTGTTGTCCATGTGCATGGCCCTGTTCACTCCCAGTTGCTTTCCATGATCCATTTTCTGCACTGCCATCCCGCTTGCCCTGTGTGATATATTGTGCTGCTGCAACCCCTGACGTCTTCCTTGTAAGGTACGTTTGGTGCCTCTGCCCATCTCCCTCCTACCCTCTCTTATCCTAGTCCATGTCCCTACCCCATTCCTCCTGCCCTCCGTGATCCAATGTACGAAACTTGTCAACATTTTGAACTTGGTAAGAGGGAGATTTAAAAAAAAAAACTGGGAAATGTATTTTCCCCATTGACTTACATTGGAAAAGAGGAGATTTTAGGCAGGAGCCAAATACAATAAAGGCCTTTTGGGCTTAAAAACATTGGGAGTCTCCTGCCTGAATCAGGTCTGTTTGCATGTATGGTTGTACTGTCACTGACTCTTTCTTCTGCCCTCAATGGTCTTTCATATTGTTACAGCCTCTTTTGCATGTACTGCATGGTTGGTTTGCTGCCCATGCCCTTTTTCCTCTGCCCTCCATGGTCTGTTGTGCTGCCACTGCCCCTCCCACCGGCACAGCGTGGTCTACTTAGTGCATCTGCTATCTCATCAATGAGAGGGTCTTTTTCCCATAGAAATTATGTTTAGTGCTCTAAACATCTAAAGTGAGGACATTTTTTCTGGGTTCTCAAAAAGCAACAAAGCACTTTTAAATAATTTGCTATCTTTACATTTTTATTTTATCCTGTTGATCACTTTATTATATGTTACACTTAAGGGAGAGGATGTGGTGTTAAAACCAGAGCTTCAGATTTTGGGAACTGGGGAACCAGGTTTGAGTTTCGGCATCAGCTCGACATCCTGTGATTCTGGGCAAATCGCTTAATCTCCCCATGCCTAAAACCAAAATGAATGTGTCCTTCTGTAATGTAACTGATGCTCATGTAAAGCACTGCGATACCTTTAGGTCAAGTCTGCGCTATATAAAACTGCAACAACAAAAACAAAATTAGGTGTTTTGAACACTTCTGTCATTGGGGTACACTTGGGCTACATTTGGCTGATATTTGGGCTCCTTTTTCTCCGGTGGCCATCTTGGGAGACTTATTTGTTATGAAGCTCCCTAATGTCATCATTTACTGCAGTATCCTCAGTAAAAAATGCTTTCAGTTTTCTACTTTGATTCCATCAAGATGGTGTTCATATGTGCCACACCTTTGGCATACATTCAGAATGTTTGCACTCTAGTTGCTCATTAGAACACTGTAGCAAAACTGCTGATCACCAGGGAGTTAACTGGCAGTCTGCTGCTGGTGTTGAAAGTGCATGTTTCAGTCTGCATGTGTTGAAAGTGCATATTTTCAGTCTGCATGTCAGAATGTTTTAATGAAATAGAAGAGGAAGATATTTGAGAACTCACTTAAAATGTGTCCTAATTTTTCTTTCTATAGCACTAACTATAATTTCTATGACAAACTGAACCCACTCATTGTGTTCCTGTTCTAAATTAAATGTTTTAAGTTTTGCTAGTTTGATTAAATCAACATGGCTTCAGGTGTGCCCTACTTTTGTCATAAGTAACACAGTTAGCGCTCTAGTTGTTCTTTAGAAAACTCTGGGAAGCTGCAGTAGAACACAAGGGAATCAACTCTGAGACTTCATTTTCATATGGCTGAGAAAGATAGTGTGAATTTACAGAAAATATGCTCTCATTTTAACTTTCTCGAGCACCTTCCATGTTGTGCTGTCTGGGTCTAGAAGACTGGTACCGGGAGCACTGAGGGCCTCCCGGAGGAGCTTTACAGTGCATGGAATCATACCTCCCACATAGTTTACGGTGTGAGGGTATGATTCCGATATGTTTGATACCAAACATGACAGGGTTCGTTACAGCCAGTTTCGAGACGGTCATCCCGCAATGAAGCATGGCCAATATGTATCGTAATAGCTGATGCACTTACAACCAGGAAGAATGGACTCCGAAGGTTGTAGGTGTGCCCTCATGCAGGGGCACCCTCACACTTAGAACCCAGCACCCTGCCCTCAGGATTGAAAGCCTGCTTTAGGGGTGACTTATAGGTTTTAAGTGCAGTGACCTTAGATATAGGGAAACCTATATCTGTCGTAAGTGGTGCTAGCATCATCTTTCACAGGCTGCAATGGCAGGTCTGTAGTTACAGTTTGAGTGGTCTCCCACGGGTGGCATAATACATGCTTCAGCCCATGGGGGACCCCTGGTGTACCTATGCCCTGGGTACCTCAGTACCATATACTAGGGACTTATAAGGGTGCACCAGTATCCAACCTGGGATGTACCTAAGTACGTACCATAACCAATTTAGGGGAGAAAGCACAGAGACTGGGGTCCTGATTAGCAGGATCCCAGACAGACTAGTCAGAAACAGCATAGCACCAGGCAAAAAGTGGGGGCAACCATAAAAGCAGATCCTACTTTCTTACACACCTGAATACCCCTGCAATGTTTCTCAAGCGCCCCGATTTCAATATATTCATTTTAACATCCTTAACAGGGCTTATCTCATGCTGGGCAAATTATGTAGGACCTTCCCGAACTTGGCCTGGTCTGTCCTCATTGTGCATTAACTGAGGTGTACCTCACTCACATGCAGTACAGCAATACTGGGCTCAGATTATACAAATCCTATCTACCATGATGAGCCTTGTCCTACCTAACACCCTAGGATTGATCCTAGAACTCTTTCCACGCCCATCTCTTGAGAGACCTGCTATCAAATTCCTTGACTTAGCCCTAATTTTAGCTAAGCAGGCCACCACTATGCAATGGAAACATTCAACCACTCTCTCTTTTGCTGCTGGTCACAAGCACTGATTATTTGGGGCAGAGCGGAGAATGCATTGTTACATAGGGAGGAACGAGCGGGTCTACAGAAATATTTCATATCACAGGCCTGGGGCATGCTTCTTGCCAATTTATCCACATTATCAAAGATCATGCCCGCCCCCCTGAAGGTCCTACATTATACAAACCACCTGCAGCCTGCTCTTCGGATGCAAAGTGACCTAGTTGCGTCTGTGACCCTCAGCTTGGTGCAGGCCAAGCAGTAACTAGCCTTCCCTGGTGACTGCATGGAGTGTTCCTGGGGGTACTTCCTATTCCAGTTACTTTTTCATGGGTTGGATCTATTGATTTACTATGTAGATAGATGACAGCAGCCTAGTGGGAGGGTTGGGGTTGGTTGTATTTTTTATTTTATTGTTGTGCTGTTTCTCTATAAACAAAAAGTACCTGTGTTTTCTATTTGCCACCCCTAGGAGTGGTCAGGACTGTCCATTACGCTGATTGTTGATATTCAATGTTTTGCCATGTTTTTTGCATTGTACACTCTATATACACATGTGCGCTAATAAAATTCTATTTAAAAAAACACTCCAAACTTCAGTTGAGTAAACAAACCTCTCCTTCAACCTGAAGGTCAATTGATGCTTGACATTTGGTATCCCATTTACTGCCTTACCAACTGTGGTGTTATGTGTGATGAAGGCAATAAAACAATGTAAGCAGGGCTCAAGGAGGTCTGTTCAGTTACAACCGCTTATTCTTCATCTCCTTTCCCGTCTGCAGCAAGTAAGAGGCTGTTGAGGGGATCAGATGGGCGCAGGGGCCAATCTTATGATGACCCCAGTGCTCAAAGGTCGTGTATGGCCTTTTCTGCCAACCTTGGTATGTTGGTGAACCAACATTCATGCCTTCAAGGTAAAATGCTAACAGTTAAAAATGGAATACAGTAGATTTTATTTACTTCAAGGCACAATGTTGTCATACTGTAGGGTGGATATTTTGCATACATTAAAACACTGCTATGAGAATGGGGCTCAGTCATAAAAATAACAAGTTTATATAAGCGTTTACTGTGAGAAGATGTGAATCATTGATGTAAATCTTCAAGAAAGTGAAGAGAAAAGGACCATTTCACCTATCATAACTGATACACAAGAATTCTATATAAATAAATATAAAATGAGGCTTCTGTATTTTCTGTTTCTTTTTTCTACTCCTACCCCAGGTGTGTGTGCTGATGATATAGATTAGTTTATTATACAATTAGATGTTTCAGAACAATGTTGCAAATACAGTCTCCTAATATTGCTATAGTAGGCTCCTATTGAAATGTCCCAACCCTAATTCAATTAATTTGTTTTTATATAGCGCATGGCTATCCAACCGGGCTTCCCAGCGCTTGCAGCAACAACCTCACCGAGCTACCATGATGAACCAATTGACTAAATATCCCCTCTTCAGAAAAGGAAGGTTTTTAAAGATTTTCTGAAACCTGCTTCTGGCTGCTGATTTCTGAGGGAGGCTGGAAGGGCGTTCCAGAGCACGGATACAAGGTACACAAAGGAGCAGCCTCTTCTTGCTCTTTTGATCTTGTGGCACCGACAGGAGTCCGATAATGCTAGATCGCAGAGAACATACAGGTGAGTAATTTCTTGATGATGAATCGGCCATTTCCGTGGATGGCCCGAGGAGCGATGCTCAGAACCTTAAAGTGAAGTCTACTTTGAACTGGCAGCCAGTGTAGGGCTGATAGGGCTGGCCTTGCTGATTTGTGCTTGGCTATTTTGAGCAGGTTTCTTGCAGCCGCGTTCTGCACCACTTGGAGCCATTTTTTGAAAGTGGCTGCCCCACCAATATGACAGCCCTCTTACTAATGCCATCTTAATAACGAAAAGTTCTTTATATCCTTATTGAAATAGAAGAAAAACAATTATTATCCTCTTCTTTTTATTTTCCAGGGATTAGGTTTTGTGCCACTGGACTTCATTTGTATTTCATTGCAAGACCTTTTACTAAGTGATGAAATAAGAGATACATTCTCATGTTGGAACATGGATATTGGATCGAGACTAATGCCGAAACTTCAGGAAATTTGGAAAGCTGCCGGAGTCATGTTGTGGCCAAATTTCTCAGAACACACATTAAGCAAAGCAACAAGAACATCCAGAGCCTGGTTCCTGCATTTCCTGGCACAAAGCTGTTCAGATCAACTCCCTGAATTAAATGGGTGTTAAATTCTTAATCTCTGTTCACAAGCGTGCTAGTCACAGTAAGGAATAATTTTAAGAATCAACAATTTTAAAAAACAACTCTTAACCAGTCCTTTTCAGGTCTAGCATAAACACACTGGGGCAGATTTAAAAGAAAGTGACGCATCTGTAAAGATGCGTCACTTTCCCTGCGCCACCCTGAGAAACCCTTGCGCCACTATTGATGCGCTGTATTTACAATACGGCGCACCATGGCGCAAGGATTGACAGATGCGTCAGAAATTCTGACGCATCTGTTGACGAAAATGTCACGCATTGCTGGAGTCGTGTCTCAAGCACGACGCAACTCCAGCAATGCATGGGGAGGCCTATCCTCATTATGCTGCGTCACTTCTTACGCCTGCTTCAAGCAGGCGTAAGAATTTGACGCAGTGGTGTCCTAGAAGTGGCGCAGTGAAATCTTGTAGATTTCACTGCGTCACTTCTACGAGGCTTTTTTGCGTTGGAACGCCCACCGTGCATACATTATACCTGACGCAGCTATAATGTCACACAGGGCTTTACAACGTGACGCATCTGCCTAGATGTGTCATGTTGTAAATGGGCTGCATTTTTACGCTGCCGCTGCGTCACAAAAAGTGACACAACAGCGGCACAAAAATGACGCAAGGGGCTTGTAAATCTGCCCCACTGACTTGTGCAATAAACATAAAAGATATCATGGGAGGTGGAGCTTAGGGTCAGCCACTTTCAACCACTGAATACTGGAAGTGTCATTTTGAATCTGCCCATAGAGCAGCAGGCACAGAGAGGGACAATGGGACAGCCCCCTTTCAACTGTTGCTATGTTGAAAGTGTAATTCACAATTTGAATCAGTGCATATATCAGGTATTCGGAGGTCACGCGAGTGAGCATTTCAAAATGGCCGCCTCCCGCTAACCCTTTGTGGAGCCTGCATTAACAATGACACTTTTATACATTTAAGTCTACGTTTTACCTTCCAATTGAGCTTGTGGCAGCAGTACATTTACAATGAGTCGTGGAGGTTTCATTTTTGAGACGTATCTAGTGGTTTAACTAGTGTTTCTCTCATTGAGGATTTCACCCGTCTCCCAAGTAAGGTGCTGCTTCAGTTTCCTGTCAGGAGGGTCGAGTTACTTTCAGGAAAGGGGGTGGCTGAAGCCTAAACCACTCCGACAGCTGGTTTTAGCTGCTGCACATAATTATTATATGGTGAATTCTTTTCTATTTGACTGCTTCTTATTTTTAGTTTGTACTTGTCTCTATATATAATTACTTTATCAATATGGAAGAGAAAAATGTGCATTTCGGAAATTATAAATGCAAGCAAGCAGTTTCACCTTCACCAGTCAAGTCAAAAATTGTGGAATTGGAGGAGCCTTCTTTATCCATTTTATTAGAGAAACTACAAGCAGTATGATCTAATACAGAGAATATTGTGTCAAAAATGAAAAAAAACATGCAAAGACATGGCCAGCCATTGATGAAGGTTTCTGATAAATCCATTAAAATTCAGGATAACAAAACAAAAACAGACAGTCTGGCACCTACTCCAGCAAAAATGTTGCCGATGTGTTCCTTCTTACTTGATTTAAAAAATCATAATTGGCAGTATAACTTGAGTATCTTTCATTTATCTGAAGAGGTGGAAGGTAATGACTGCAGGCAATATTTAGAAACTACTACCTGGTCTTTTGCACTTATCATTCCCAGAAAAAATTTAAATCGACAAGGCTCACAGAATCCCTTTACACCGAAATCCAAATCAGCAACCCACGTCAAATGATATTTAAAGTTTTGCGTCACCATCATCTTGTAACGATCTGGAAAGCGGCAAGAGAAATTCCATCGTTGATGGTTAATGGTAACAACATTTTTATACACCAAGACTTCGAAAAAGAGACTGTTAAAATTCATAAAGAATTTACTGACCTGAGGCCACAATTAAGAAGCTGTGATTTTAAATACGGGCTTTTTGATCCAATTACGATGAGAATATGGAAGGATGGGTTTTCCAAAACATTTCAACATCCTGTGGATCTTTGGACCTTTTTGGATCAATAAGTACCGCTGTCATGTAAACGTATATGACTGATACTTGGTTCCTGCGATATACATTTTCTAAAAACTAGCCTGTTTCATGTCAGAATGTCTTAATAAGCTCTTGGTATAGGTATGTCATTCTTGCTTATGCGTATGTGCATTTCTGGAATTTTATTTGTGTCTTTATGTTGTCCTCTTTGTTTTTGTCTCTGTATTTCCCTTTTCTCCCTTTATTTATTTTTAGAGCTACATATTATTCTTTCTAACTGTTACTGTTCTTCTCTTTTACTGTGTTCTCCTTGCTATGATTATTGATAACGTTAAGAGTATTAAAATTGTTTCTTTTAATGTTAAAGGTCTACGACACCCCATTAAATGTGTTAAAGTTTGAGATTATTTAGCAAGGTATAAGGCTGACATGTGTTTACTGCTAGACACTCATATTGTTGACATAATTGTAGCAGACATGAATGAAAAATGGGTTGGTAAGGTGCTTTCTTCTCCTGCACTTAAGAAAAAAACAGAGCTGCTATTCTTTTTGCAAATAAACTACATCTCCAGATAATAAGCACATTTTCTGATTCAAATGGTCGTTATCTTATAGCTAAAATCAAAATTAATGATACTGTTTTTCACTTGATTAATGTCTATGGTCCAACGAGTGATGACCCTAATTTTTGGCCTCTCTTTCTTCAGAAGTACTTAAATTGGGTAAAGTACAGCTCATCATTGGTGGTGACTTTAATTTAATATGTGACCCTTTACTAGATAGAACATCTCAATCCAAATATTGGCCTCCCAAAGTGTTTCATACTCTGAAATCATTTTTTAAATCTCCTAAATTGATAGATATTTGGCATTTACATCACCCTCATTTTTTTGCATTTTTTTAATCCTCACAACCCATATTCTGTCATAGACTATCTACTAATTACCCATCTATTACTTCATTCAGTTTCTAATCCTATTATCAATTAACATTGATATTCCTGATCATGCGCTCCTTTCATGTTTTAACACTTAATTTATCTCAACAATCACATGGTTTTAGGTGTATGAACACAAATATCATCCTAAATTAAACAAATAAACCAAAACGTCTATCAGCAATTCAAGATTATTTTTCTTTTAATCCAGTAGGCTCTACATCAATGGTAAATCATTGGGATGCTTTAAAAACCAATGTTAGAGGAGTGACAATATCCACAATGGCACATGAGAACAAATCCTTTAATCGTAAAATTAAACAGTTAGACAAACAAATTGCAACTCTTGAGTGCCTCTTGATCACATCAAACATTTTCAAATACAAATTATAATTACAAAAGCATTGTTATGAACTTAATTTATTATTAAGCAAAATGACTGGCATACAACTATCTTACAGTAAGGCCAAATTCTGTTTTAATGCTAACGATCTGTAAGACTTTTGGCAAAGTATCTTTGCATAAAAAAAGACAAAACTTAAATGACTGCCATCCATGGTTCAAATGGTAATAATGCAAAATCTCATAATGATATTGCCAATTACTTTTTTACCTATTATTCTACTCTATATAGTAAGCCTCTTTCAATTAATATTTCTCAAGCTGATCATTTTCTAAAGGTTTTTGAATTACTAAAACTTTCCCAATCAGCTAGAGGCAATATAGATGCTCTAATCTCTTTAGAGGAAGTTGAGTCTGCTATCAAATCCCTTAAATCACTTAAATCTCTAGTCCCAGGTGGTATACCTGCTGAATTTTATAAAGAATTGTCCCCTCATCTCTTACCTCATTTGCTAAAGATATTGTCACACTTTAGTAAATTATGATTAACCTCTGGCTCTTTCACTGAAGCCTTCATTTTAGTTCTCCCAAAACCTAATAAACATCCACTAAGGTTTCAAATTATCGACTGATATCTTTAATCAATCAAGATTGTAAACTTTATGCAAAACGTCTTGTAACTAGATTGACCACTGTGCTTGACTCACTCATTTCTATTAATAAATCTGGTTTCATGAAATGTAGACATTCTCTTAACAACACAAGATTAGTATTTCATAAAATTGATGCTGGACCATCTTTACATTTACCCTCTGGAGTCTTAGCATTAGATCCTGAGAAAGCATTTGATAAAGTCTATTGGCAGTATCTATTTCATGCTTTATCTACCTTTAATTTTGGCAGTTTGTTTATTCACATGATATCAGCTTTATATTCTTGTCCTTCTGCCAGACTTTTCATTAATGGTCAAGTTTCTAATCAGTCAGTCAGTCAAAAGAGCTTTATTTCGCCACACCTCTGTGGCATAAAAGCACAACAAATAAAAGAATACATCACATTCAAAGGGCTAGCAGCAAATATTATAAAGCGCATGAAAAGCAATACATCAGAGGATTGCACATCAAAAGAAGAAAAACAGAGAAAGAACATTTCATAGTAGATCCAAGAAAGGGGATCTTAAAAACTAGGGCAATGGATTATAAAATCAGCAAAATCAATGTTTCAAGGATTCGTACATTTCAGGAGATTGACTGCCTGCCATATAAATGAGGCCACTGCATAACAGACCAAGGGGCTATAGAGGTTTTGGAAGAACAATAGAGCTGGTCTGCAATGCCTAAATTTGTGCTTTCTAAGAATAAGGATAAAAAATTGTTTTCTGGGAGAATCATATAATGTGCAAAAGAACATACTCTGCAAAGAGTATTGGATAGAAACTCCATCACAAGGGCAAAAAATTCAGATCAGCAAAGGAAAACAGTTTGCAGTGTAACCAATCATAAAAGGTAAAAAGTTAAAACTGAATATTGTCAACACATAACAATGAGTATTCTATGTATAAGATAGGCATGGTGGGAGCCCCCCTTGATAGTTTAAAAGATTATAGGCAACTACCGAGGATTTCACTTTATCCCCCTCAAGCCTTTTTGACTGTGCCTTGTTCAAAAACATATGCTTCAGAGATAAATTGATAACTTTTGAACATGAATCCGGGTCACTATACAGTTAGGCACATCCAAGCTCCACACATACTGATTGTTCATAAGAGAGCCATGGGATCTCCTGGGCTGCATGCAATTGGAGACAATCCTTCAAAATCAATTTAGTTAAGGCTGTTTCTACCCTTCTCCATATGGAGTGCCAGAGTAGCAAAGGTGCCATATTAATTTTATCCGTTATGTAAGGGGCCCTAAGTTCCTCATAAATTATAGCATTTGAACAACTTAGTGGGACAGCCAAAAGATTTTTCAGAAATGCATTTTCTATGGACTGAATGGCTTGTACCTTTAGAATGCCCCAGATCCCAGCCACTCATATGGCAATTGACACACATTTACATGCATATATTTTTAGGATTTCCTTAAGTGGTTTGAAACCAACCTTTGACAAATCTGTGTACACCATGTATAACCTGTTCAAGCAGGCCCACCCTATTTGCAATCATGGGTTTGTAGACACAATTATAATCGAATAGGATTCCAAGATACGAGAATGTTGCAGTCTCCATCACTCTACTGTTATTAATAATATGCACAGGTTTTCTCCTAGGCCTTGTTTCACATATCATTGTAAAAGTTTTGGAAGCGTTAACTTGTAGATCAATGTTGTGCATAAAGATGATATAGTCACCTATCAAGAGAGGGGTTCATGAAATACTTTGAGTGGAACACTGTCAGGGCCTGGGGTTTTCTCCTTACTACTTTCCTTCAAGGCCCTCTGTACGTCCTCTAATTGGAATGTCAAATAAATAAAGTTACCCCTAGGAGGACCCTGGGTATAATCAAGTCAGACCTGTTCCTTGTTCTTCACATTGTATATACTAGAGGAATAATCCACCGACTTCTCTTTTTGTATGTGGACTTTGATATTCGGGTCAGAGGATTCCTTAAAATAAGGGGCATTAGTTACTTTCCAAAAGGATACATTATCTTTTAATTTACTCACCTTTATAATCAATTTTTCCTTGTTAAAGGTGCCAGACAAGCGTGTCCTTTATTGTCTTTCCATTTTCTTCTTGCTATTGAACCCTTGCTCATTGCTATCAGAAAGTGTACAGATATTGAAGGCTTATGCTGTTTTATTGTATATTAGTTATACTGAACCCTCCATCTCTCATCTTTTAAATATAATTCAAGCCTACTTTCAAATTTCAGGATATAATTTAAACACCAGCAAAACAGAATTGTCCCCCTTGATTTTTCATTGTACCCCTGATATGCTTCCTAACAATGGGGCAATTTGGCAAAAGGAAAACATTAAATACCTTGGTATTATATTCTCTCACACTATTAAGAATTGACTACAATGAATTGTGAATGTATGATTAATCATGTTAAGAACAAAATTGTCTGCCTTGCATCCATCCTGGTAGGAAAAAGTTGATTCAATCAAAATAGCTATTCCCCCCAATCTTTTTGACCTCCTATTCATGATACCTATTCAACTTTCTCTTGTGTTTTATACAAAAATTGATACTCTTTTGTCTAAAGTTATTTGGAATAACAAGGCTCCTCATATAAGTTAAGAGAAATTAAAATTCACAAAGTGCAATGGTAGTTTTGGATTACCAGACCTCCTTAATTATCATAAAGCGCTTAAATTAAAGCAAAACTCCTTTTTGTTTAATCATATGGTGCTTAATAATACACCTTCATGTGTTCTTATTGAACAAAGTATGCAATTCCCATTTCCCTTACCTGCACTATTAACTATGTCCAATTCTGCCACTTTCCTAAGAAAATATGTTATTTTGAAATCTACTAAATACATTTGAAAAGATCTGGATGCACTTTTTCAATTTCCTATTTCATGTACTTTAAATATGGCGTTATGGTACAATCCACTGTTAAAACTGGTATTTTCTATCTAAAAGATATGTATTATAATAACCCTTTCTTTACTTTTCATGACTTACAACTAAAATTTAATATGCCTACTTTGAATATTTCCAAATATGAAATTTATGCAATTCAATACTTGATTCATTTCCTAATAATTTTCGTCTAAATGTCACTTCTGATTTGGAAAACTTCATTTTAACAATAGACTTCTATTCAGATGCAACATCATGGTTTATAAAAGACTGAACAACTTTGATGAGGATAATATTAACTTTCTCTCTAATTTCTGAAATAAAGAACTAGATAAATCTGTCTCCCAAGACATATGAAAAAAAATATGGATGAATAGCATCTCTGTATGGTTAACTGTCTCTGTATACCAAACAAATTCCTTCATACTATTTAATACTCTATGGACTCCTTTTAAACATTTTTAATGCAACATTCTTAACTCCTGCAAGTTGTTGGCATTGTAATCCAAACTCCGGTTCGCTAAAACATATCCTTTATGAATGTAATATTGTTTTTAAGTTTTGGTCAGAAGTTTGGGATGTCATTGCAATAATATTTAATATTTCAGATAACCTCTCTTATAATATGTTGATTTGTAAATCCATTTCACTCACCACTAACATTTCAGATCTACATAACAAATTGTTTCATTTTCTTATTTCTGTCATTATTATCAATTGACTGATGGCGGCCTTGGATTATTTTTACTAGAAGACGAGCTAACTTGACTCTTTTGGGTGTGATCCATAATATTTCTAATTTATTTTGTAAACCAATTGATGATTATATAGCTTCTTATTCATATATGTGTATATATATATATATGTTATTATTATGTTCTATAGTGTTCTAATATATCTGATTTGTGCAGTTAAGATAAGTAGCTCATTTATGATAGATATGTAATGAAGTCTTCTTTTCTATATGTCCCACCTTAATTTTTTTTCTTTGTTAATATATGCATTTTGTAATCATATTGGTACATTTATTCTATTACTATTACTCTATAACCTTGTATAACGTCTGATGCTATTGTTTGTATAGTCTCTTTATTGTTTCATTATAAATTTCAATAAAATATTTTGAACATCATATATCAGGTATCCAATGTTTAGAGTGCCAGTTAGCATGATTGACATAATGTTGCCTTTTTACGTCTGAGTTCACATACCAAAAGGTTGAGAATTGAGAGCAAAATCCATCTCCCATTACATATTCATTTGCACTGTTTTTGATCGCTTTATGTTCAATTTGTAGTGATAAGCAGTAATTGGTATGCTTATGACCCTTCCTACATACAGCTTCCCAAGATTCGGGTTGCAATAAGGAACATGGCATCTTCATTTTATTTATATACAACTAGTGCCACTGTGATCTGGCACCTCAGTGGTGGATAGGTTGCCTGTTCAAAGGTTTTCAAAAGCTAGTCCTACTTTTGTGTTCTTGAATATGAAAAACATTTTTATACATCATAATGGTGCATGATCCTCAGTCAGGACCTAGATTGCCTAATACCTTATGGGTCTGCAAAAAGCTAGCTTCCTTAGCCCTAGAAGCAACTTTCTGGTCCCGAAACTCAGTGTAAAGTTTCAAACACTTTGTCACAGTCCTTACCGTCAGATAGAAATTCTTCCAGCAAGCAGACAGTCTTCTCTTCTTCTCTGTGTTGATCAGCTCTCTTACCAAAGTGAGATTGTAGCAGTTTTATATGATGAGCTCAGCTGTAATTTGTAAAAGTCAATAAATCCGGTCTATATTTCCTGAATGTGAACCAGTCCCTGTCTCGCAAACGTTCCTTACTATGAAAGCAATCACACAGTGTATTGTACTAAAGTTTTCCAAAATAGCATCTCTCACCCGTTGCTAAGGTTTCTCCATTTCTCTCGCTCAACTCCTCCCTAAGTCAGTCATTACTGCTTCCAGAAAATCAAAGAAAGTCTCCATCCCTCTTGGATACATCTGCTCCTATTCCAAGGGTATATGGGCTCCTGTTGTACTACTTGCTATATAATGCATACTCCCCGTTGTTGTTCTCTGCCTTGCTGCTCAGCCGGTGATGAGGTCATTAGAATGCTGGAGTGTTTGTGCTTGAAGAAGGTGAGTCAGTTGGAGTGTATGGGCTGAGCAGCAAGGAAACTGCTCCAAGTGGGGCATTACATGGAAATTACCATCTCCCTGTAATCTGTAACTGAAGATGTAACTTGAAGAATAAACCTATAACCTTTTTCTACATGACCTGTCTACGTGGCATACATCATTTTAACAGCTCCATTGAGTCTTTCAAACCACCTCCTCTGAAAAAGAAATGTCATAGAATCTATTGACAGCCATATCTGACTAGGGAGCTGGAGTCTTAGACAGCAAGGCCATTGAGTGGAGAGGAATTTGAAGCATGTAGATTGGCCAAGTCACCTGTCATGATTTTTAGCCTGCACTTTGCTCTTGATCCTTGAATAGCGTCAAAGCATTCAGAAGCAGGAAAGCCTGGCAGTCTTTTCAGAGTGTTGGCACTGCTAGGAGGGAGACTTTGCGTCTTTGCTAGACATGCTATGCAAGATGCCTGCTTCCAGTCAAGGAAACTACATGTCCCATGAAGCCACAGTGCTCTCATAAGGTTTGCAGGCAGTTTTCATTTTGAAGACACAGAGTATAAGTTCCTCGTGGTCCAGAGAGTCCTTGTAAGTAATCAAGTTACATTGTTACTGCAACCAGGACATTGTTGTGAGAGGTAAAACAAACCTTGAACCAGCCGCAGCCCGTGCAGGTAACAGCGGTGGAGCCTAGTGCGGGGGGGGGGGTTTCGACGGATGATGATGGAAAATTAATTATTTATTTAATTTTCCCTCGTCACCGTCTGTCGAAATCCCCCCTCCACCCGGCCCCACCGTCACACTGCTCTTACCTGCACAGTCTGCGGCTCCTTTGAACACTGCTTGCGATACTTTGTGGGTTCTCCAAAAGACCAAGCGAGATGTAGAGAAGCATTCTAGGTAACTATTTGTATTTGAAGATTTAGCCTCAATTTCTAAGTACAGTTCTAGTACCTATCCTTTAAGGGTAGTGAACTTATAACTTTGCACACCTTATCATTTCACATGAGAAAGGGGAAGGATCTTCATCCCTTCACAGGATTTGATGACATATCTTTTTGGGACATTTATTGTAATACTGTATCAGAATAGGTTGCGAAAGTGATTGCTTGTTGTCATTTATCATTTATAATGCTAATGTGTGTATATTATATTGCAAATTATGAACCTTTCACTCTGAACTTAATTCTAATGACTGGGCGTGTTCCTATAATACAGAAGGTAATTGTCTGTAGTGAGAAAAGCATAATAGCTCTGGATGCTTTTGACATTCAATTTAGGAAATCCCTTAGTTTCCTGAAGAATTATAGAGTTGGAAACAGAGAGAGGTTTTGACAGTGTTTCAAATGCAATATTAGAAACTAGACCTTGTAGCAAGATTTATAAGACACTAAAGGTCTCTTCATATTTAGACAGTGCTCAGCTGAATGACAGCTCAGAGTGGCAATATCCAGTGTATCTGTTTTCTCTCTTATCCCGTTGCCCTTTCCCTGCGCCTACTTATAACCAATATATTATTCTGTGTGTGGCTGCCAAATAATTCAGAAAGGTGTCAAAACATACATCAGTCTTGCTGGATCCCGACTACAAGGTTAGTGCTTTCTGACATCACATCAGATATAATAAGATGCAACATAGCAATTATGTCTGAAAGGACAAGTGTTATCTGGAAGGAAATAATTCATTAATCCGGTGTCTCAGAATGGTTAATGCATTAGGGAGGTTAAGTTCCAATTTTACGAAACTCTTTTTAGCATTTTATATATTAAAAGTCCAATTTTCATTGCTTTAACTTTGCCTAATTGTCTGTATGCTGTGCAAATAACATTTCCGGGTACTTCCTTAAGTAAGTTAGCAATAACAACTTTTAAGCCAGAATGTTGATTTAAAGCTGCAGCTGTTTGTAGGTTGTTGTTCAGAGCATGGTTTCTAAGTCCATGTTATCTTTATATTTGCAAGTAGGACAGACATTTTAGTATTAGATTTGCTCAATATTTGATGTACATTTACAGCTGAAATACAATAGCACCAAAACTGGTATTTTAAATACAAAAACAAATTGCCATTTTCGTTTGAAGTCACAAGCCTATCCTGCACACTACACTGCAGTGGACTTACCAAAACGTCAATATATTCGCAAAATAGGTTTTAGGAAAGAGCATGTGTGAATGAGAGATGTTTAGTTGGCAATACAATTCAGAGGTAAAATTACTAGGTATGTTGGCTGTTTCAGATGCAGGGATGTACGTTCAAAAACCAAACCAACTATGAGGTTTTCTCAACATGTTAATACTATTGCAGTACTAGCTTATTTTAATGCATAATATGCATGAGAATTTCTAGAGTTTGTTACTTTAAAACTAAGATATATAATACATTAATTTTCAGTGCTGTTTCCAATGATGGGTCCAGGCAAGTGGCATTTATTTTACATTATATAACTACATCACTGTTAATTAATTCCAATTCTATGTCCATAAGTAGTAATGGATGTTTGATGATTTTAGTTTATATGTAATCTAGTAATAGTACCCAAGACACCTTGATTTATGCAGCAGGGGAGGACCAAATTACGAAGCAGGCTTGACTAAATTATGCAGCAAGAAAGCAGAAATGTGTTGGCATAATGTGACCCAATTTGTGGCAGTATTCATTTTCTTATCCTTAGTGCACTCGTTCACACTATCTGGACAAATATTGCATTCATTAGTATCGATTAAATACCTAAACAGAGCAATTACAAACCGAATGATGACCAGTTACCCTTTGCAAAAGTCTTCCAATGAATGGTAACTTGTGTGATAGTGTTTTAGTAATTTTTGATCCATTTTAGCTGGAAACAAATTTTTGTTATAGGGCAAGTGTGGCAAATTCACAAACATGTGGAAAATGCCACGGGTGTATAATCACATAATTCCAGTGACCCTGATAACACTCTCGTTACAACAAGTTATAGATTATCAAAACGGCACTTTAAAAAGGAGTCAGTGGATTAAATATTGACTACATTTTCTCACATATGCAAGAACGGAAATTAATTTGTTGCACACAATTTTAACTCAATGCCTTCAGTACAAGTTAAATAGTTTGCACTGGCACTTACATTTGCTGCCTTTCCCCCATGCATGCGTGACAAGTGTAGCTTAACAAACTAAAGCTTGCTTACAAAAATGTTGATTATGCAAATTTGATTGAAATACTTTGGGATGCAGGAAAGATTAGTGGCGCTGGGGATCTTTGAAAGTGATTGGAAATAGTACTTGCCAGGAGTTCCCCATGCTTTTCAAATGTTCCTTGAGAGTTCCTCATATGTTAAGTAGGGGTAGGCGGTGAACTCCTCTCTGCTGGTGGAGCTTGCAAAGTTTTTTTACTCCATCCTCTGCTTGGAACAAGGAGTTTGGGAAAAAAACAGCGTCTCTGTCTGTGAAGTCTTACAAAGTGTAGTCCTACTTTTGTATCTGATCATCACACTATGGTCGTTTCCCATATAGTTTCACTATTAAAATTTGTTAGAAGTTAAGAACACTGTTTGTTCACAGTGAGTCATTTGCATTTTATACTTTTATGCCTGTGCTTAATTTTGTGATCTGTGTTCATTTTGTGCAGGGCTGGGCTTGTTTTGGTCTTTTATTTTGCGGAAAATTATACTTTCTTTGTGTTTGTTTTGATGGGGCATTGTGCTTGTTTTCACTTTTGGTTCTGGCACTGGAGTCTGGACCCACCTAGGCCCTCCGATGGAAGCATCGAGAGCTGCCGCTACAGGAAGACCAGACGGAGCCAGTGCTTGTAGGGCCGGCTGCACCAGGCCAGTCCCTCACTCGTAGCTGCACCAGGCCAATCCCTCACTCATGGCTGCACCACGCCAGTCTATCACTCCTGGCTCCACCAGGCCAGTCCCTCACTCCTGGCTGCACTGAGAGGGACATGTGACCTCCGAGGGACATGCTGTGGTAGGGAAAGAACAGCATGGGCCGACCAGGGGATGCCACAGCGGGAACAGATCAAACACCTGGAGCAGCAAGAGAGATGAGGTAAGGGCAGAAAACAGAGGCATGAAAGCTTTGTTTAATCCATTGTAGCAGCACATCACACATGGAGCTGGGAAACTCGGTTGCTCTACAGCATCCATTTTGGTAACATTTCTGTTACTCTATTCTTACAGCATTATCCAGTACCGGCCTATGCTGCCTGCACCTGGTGCAGAAGACGCCACCATTCTAGCACAAGCATGTGCTCTTGTGAAACACGTGGACGTTTGACCATGTCTGACTGAACACAACATGTACAGCACCCAACATTGCAGGACCAACAGCATCTTGCCAGTCAGCAAGCACAGTGCCACCACATTTCAGCTTTTCACGTCACTGGCGCCCTAGTGTGGATCAAAGGATGGCTGGAGAGCTCCTGCAGAGCGGGACAAAGCTCACGCCTGGAGCCTCTGTGTGCCCTATGGAGGAGTGGAACTCTGTGGAATTCCACAGAGTTTTTATGCAACTCCACGGAATTCCACATAGTGTAACTCTACAAACTCTGCACACCCCAAATGTTAAGAACTACCTTCATTGTGCCAATGTTCGCATTTAGTGCCCCCTTATGTCAAGAATTACACACAATATTCCAGTAACAGAATTTGCCAATTGATAATGCCTATATACCATATGTGGCCCATATGTCAAAAATTTCCTCCGGTATTTCATAGCCAGCAGTTTATCACCATTTGCTAACCTAAAGCCACCCCCCCCTCAGCCCCAATATGCCATGGCTGCTCTCTCTAAGTCAAAGCATTACCTCCACTGTCCCAGTGCCAGCATTTTCCCACAGTGTGCGCCAATGCCAGAAATTTCTTCCAGTGTACAAGCGTCAGCATTTTTCCACAGTGGCCCATGCCAAGAAATACTTCTAGTATGTCAGAGCCTGCATTTTGCAGTGGGTGCCCTTTCTTATGTAAAGCATTATTTCCAAAATCCCAGCTGCAACATGTTACTGTTGCTCAAATATGAATTTACCTTTGAAAAAATGAAAGACAAGAGGCGTTTGGCAAAACAGGAACAGTTGTTTAATTAAATGTAGCAGCCGGGAGATCATTCAACAGAGTCGGTGTTGAGCTTGCCATGTTTAATGGGAGGGGCACGGCAGGGGAGGAGTATGACTCCCCTGCCGCAATAGAGCGCTTCGCGTTCTAGAGTTCAGGATGAATTCCGCTCCTGGGCTACCTGTGGCAGCTCTTCCGGGGCTGCCCTGTCCGTTTCAGGCTTAGCGTCCTCTCCGTTTCCCGCCGCGGGCTAGTGGTTTCTTCAGTGCAGCCCTGCCTTTTGGTGCGGTTCCTGCTTTCCGGACCTCTCCGTCTCCCGTCGCGGGCCGGCGGTGTCTTCAGTGCATCCCCTGTCTTCTGGTACGGTTCCTGCTTTCCGGACTCCTCCTTCTCCCGTCGCGAGCCCGCGCTGTCTTCGGTGCGGTTCCTGCTTCTGGGTGTGGCTCCTGTTTCTCGGCGCCTCTCTCCTTCTGGTGCGACCCCAGTGGCATTCTTCAGCGCGTTTGTTGCCTCCTGCTGCGACTCACCCTCCTGTTGTAGCTCACCTGCTAAAACAAAAAAAAAGGAACAAAGAAAATTTGCCAATAGAATGGTACGGTGTTACAATTAAGTATATATTTGTTACAAGAAAGCAGTACTTACCTTTGTAGTGCTCTATCGTCCCTGAGGATCTGCCTTTTCTCTTGTTTTGGTACCTACATGGAATGCTCCTGGAAAAGATAAAAAAGTAGATTTTAGTTAGAATTCCTGACGTTAAGGAATCCAGATTTTCCTTTTAGTTAATGGTTGAAGAATTTGCTTACCTGCTCACAGAGAATGTGTCCCAGTTATTTTAGGTGGGTACAATATCACAGCCTGAAAATATTTCATTTCCAACTTTCTTTTGGGGCTCAGAATTCATTGCTCTTTTGTTCTTTCTCCTTAGCTAAGATTAAGTGAATATTTCACAAGACAACTGAAGTCATTACAGAACTAAAGAAGAGATTCACTCAGGTAGGGAGAGAGCCAACAATCATTAATACTCTATTGTTTTCTTTCCTTTAATGTATCATATACTTAATACACCTTTACTTTGCATTTAGGAACCACCTGATTGACTGACAAGTGTACTTAAAGAAACATCGAGGGACAATTGTTTTGTTTACCCATATTATTTCCCTTCTTCCCCTGGTTACCATTGTTGCTTTGACATTAGTTGGGCGCAACCGGTGAAAGGGGGAGGTTGGGTGCCTTCATCTTGCATGTTTTTCCTGCGGAAACATAGGTACGAATTTTGCCAGATTTGACAGACCACGAAGTCCACGTTTCTCTTTCCGCCCGAGCGATATGGAGGAGGCTCAGGTTTCACTTGCAGATTTAGCCCACATGAAATCTTCAAAAAGAAACTCAAGCTTTAGCCTTACGGGTTGATAGTATACAGCAGGGTATAGGACCTCGTGTGGTGGCAAGGACTATTGGGGAGAGTGCAGGAGAACAATTCTCCTCCCAAACCTCTCCCTCCACTTCTGGACTTCCAGACTTCCGCTAATTCATGTTTCCACTCCTCCTTCTGTTCCTTTACCCCCTCCTGGGAGATTCCTGGGAGATCCAAATAAATTTGCCACTTTTATTAGTCAGTGCCAACTTCATTTCATGTGTAAGGCTTCTTGTTTTCCCACAGAACAAGCTAAAGTTGCATTTGTGCATTCCTATTTGGGTGGGACCGGTCAATACCCTTGATAGCACAAAACGATCCTTATTACATAATTACCCTGCCTCCAAGGCTAAATTATTTGACAGGCATTCCTTTATGTTGTCTGTGGATACAGAGTTATTAAATCTAAAGCAGGGTACGAAGGATCTGATGACTTATGTTTCCAACTTTATTAGGTTAGTAGCGAAAGCTGTTTGGCCAGAAGCAAAACGTGGTGCTTTATTTTATAGAGGCCTCAGAGACTAATTGAAGGATATGCTAGCTCAGGTGGTTGACCCACCCCCCCCCCGAGTCATGTGTTGTCTTCATTGATCTCATGGTGAAATTAGATCATCGAACGAATGAAAGAAAAAGAGAGAAAGGGCGTTCTGAAGTACGTTCCTTTGTATTCAAGGAGAAAAGGCAGAAGCTGAGAAGGTTGTAGAAGATACAGAACCGATGCAAATAGGAAGCATTCGGGGTCCCCTTAGTGCAGAGTAAAGACAGAGAAGGAGTGACAAGAAACTATGTTTGTATTGCGGAAAACAAGGACACTTTCTTAAAGAGTGCCTTGTGAAACTAAGCCGAAGAGAAAAGCCGGAAAACTTCTAAGCCCGAAGTCTGTTGAGTCAAAGATTTCTGGTGGTTCCGGGTTAATTGTTTCACAACACTCTGTTCAAAATGATCTTATTCCTTCTTTGCATCATTTCTACCTGCCAGCACAATTTAAGTGGGGACAACAAACTAATGATGTACATATTATGTTTGACTCAGGGGCCACCGGTAATATCATGGATTATCTTGGGCAAAAAATAATCATATTCCTCTTGTCACTAAGTCTTCTTGGGAGGATGTTAAAACTATAGATGGGAGTAACATCAAGTTGTTGTATTTCCTCTTAGGGTGTCCATAACGGGCTTTCCAATATCCTGTCCTTATATAGGCACAATTCGCCCTGCCCTTATATAGGCATAGAATCCCAGGCCTTATTTAGGCATTAAACCGTGCACTCCAAATACAGGCATGGTCTCTGACATCCGTCCACCCTAACGTCACAACGAGTTCATGAAGAACAGACCCTTAGGCTGCAGGAGTTTCCCTAGTCCAGGACTATTGATTTCTTCAAGGACTCATATATTATGCATGAACCATTATTCCTTAGGGGTTCATTCATGACGTCTTTCGTTGTCCAATTCACGTCAATGCTAACATTCCTAAGGTACTCTCAGGTATAAATATACCTTCCCTAGCCCCTGTAAACCAGAGGAGACCTCGACTTCAGAGGAGCCCGTATCCCGGCCTGACGCACTGAGAAGACGCTGCCATTCCCTGCACGCAGAGAGCCCAGCTTCCAGCTTCCAGTGATCTGACTTCCCTTGCGGGGTGTTGGAGTTCGAGTCTGGCAAAGAGATTCCAACCTCTCTCATTCTTCAGGTATGGAGCTGATAAGAACCTAGAGGGACTCTTGGCATACTAGGCATACTAGACTTAACATACTCTTAGTATACCATAGTAAGGAATACTTCACCTACTTCATACCTTGTCCTACACCTAGGTTAGGTTAGGTACACTGGGGTAGAACTAGCTTAGCACTGCATCGTATGAGTACTCGCATTTTTAGTCTGTGTTATTTATGTAACAGCATTTGTACTATAAAATAATGCTATCGCAGTATTATTTATTTCTACTGCTCACCCTGTACATTATTTATCTTGCATACTGTCTTGGGATCGTAACAGCACATTATACTTACACCAGAAACAAGACTGTTCAATAAATCTTTTATTGAAAACGCCCGTCTATTATTTCTGTGTAACTCTGAGGAAAACTAAGCATGCACGACTGAGCTGAGTGAAATAGTTATCTAGTGTTTCCACGACTCTGGGACACGTTCTGATTCTAAAAGGAAAACATATTGGTCATGTTTTGCGGCTGCCAGAAACTACTCCCTTCTTGTTGTCAAGGAGTTTCTAGTGGCCTCTGAGCTAGCTGGCACAAGTAATTAAGTTTAATATACTCGATAGGGACATACCGACCTTAGTCCTATGTCAAACCTATAGGATATATTATTCCAATGCGCAGAGCCTATTAGGGAAATAGGAGCTACACTACATGGCGCCCAACGGTTTGGTTAGGCAGTAATTCAACTTTAGATACTGAGTAACTCAGCCGTGCTATTTTCTCTCAAAGACCCCTACCCATATACTCCAAAAGACGTCTGGAGTGGGCAGGGTTAAGTATCCACCAAGGCTACATAGGGAAGCACCCTATATATATTAGCTGTTTGGTTTGCTCAACGTTGAAGGATACAGTGTTCCAAAATATTGTGCACCTAATCTTTGTTTCCTTGAAACTTGTTCTACATTTTTCAAACAACAAAAATGCCTGACGGTGACAATGAAGCTGATGCAGCCCAAGCAGCACTTTTTAACCTTACAGGTTTAAATGAAACCTAGGAGGGTGTGGTACACATCCCTCAAAACTTAAGAAGAGCCATAACTCTAAAACTTATAAAACATGGCCTATCGCCAAGAGGAGGTAGAGCAGTTTTCGTGATAGAGGCACATGAATCATTTCAGACAGAGGTATTCTATTCATGGGTACTACTTCCGGAATGCAATCCAACATCACAAACATTTCACTTCTACAAAGAAGATGATCTACCAGAGGAATACATTCCTTTCGAGGATATTGAAATTCCATTAACATACCAAGAGCATCAGCTCTGGTTTAAAGGCGCCCTAAAACATCACAAAAACATTACCAGGCTCGGTCCACTAGGTAGACCAGGAGCAACATGGCCGATTTTAGCCGGCTACACACCTCATCCTGAACTGGATATAATGACAGATGAGGAATTACATACTCAAATAAAAGAGTTAATAAAAATATACAGACAATTGGTCCAATATGTCATGCAGACTTTTACAGTCCGACCACCATTGACATATCCAAATCAAACTCCCCAACAGGGGAATACACTAAAAATTACACCACAGACTCTCAACTCAGTCATGGGTAAAATGCCCACAAAACGTGAGCAAATTCCGTTTTGGATAGCTCAAAAAATTACTCAAATCGAAGCAGTATTTCCAAATACTAGCCCACATGAGAAACACAGAATCCTAACAATCAGTTTACCGATGGGGATCACACCACAACTGGAAGACTGCACCACTTGGGGCTCAGTCTTTGCTGCCATCTATACTAAAACACATGGTATTCCGTCAATTGGGGTAATACCTGATGTCCTAAAACAAATTCAAAATGAATATGGGGCAGAGCCTGCTCTAAATTTAGGTATGAAGTTACTAAAAATTTCGAGCAGGTATCAACAATAATATTATCTAATATTAAAGGGGAGGCAGCAGCAGTGGCGATCCGCCAAAAATTGAGGGAATTCGATGTTACAGAACATCAAACTGAGCTGCCCAGAATTATAGAACAATCTTATGCAGAATTAGGCAGAGATAGTTTGGGTGGAAGACCACTGAAGCCGAAACTATCTGAAAGTCCTGAGAAGGACTCAATAAAACAAACTCCTACATCTTCTAAAAAGAAGTGGGAGTCTACTAAACAAAAATCAAACGAGAAACGTTCTCAATCCCGAGGTAGGTCTCCTCAAAGGAGCCCTCTGAAAGGAGGTATAACCTCAGGAATAGGGATAATTTGAGAAAACCTGATAGGTATCATGATACTGATACACGTTCCTCTCGTCCCTTTCAGATCTCACCACAGACTTCGGAAAGAAGAGGACGGACGGAACACAGAGAAGAACGCGTGACATCGAAAGACGACAAACACGCTCCAAAAACTAAAGTAAAACCTCAATTCTCCAAAAAGAAAGTAGCAGGTCTAAAAATAAGACATGCTGAGAATACTGAGATCACAACTCAAGAACGGAGAATGGGCTCAGACCATGCTGGACAGTGCAGCAGAAGTCACAATAGTTCGCCAGAACCTGAGGGAACTTCTGGAGATAGTGGACTTGAATGAGTACATCACAGTAGAGACTGTAGACACCAGGGTTAGTACTCCACAAAGGTTATTTGAAATAACACTCCGGATGGAGGGAGACAAACCTAGACAGGTGAAAGCACTTTTTTGGGAAAGACTATCTACTGCCAGGAAATGGGCAGTGGCCCAGGCCCCAGCATTATATAAAAATCATGTAGGATGGGATGAGGATTCACCTCACCATAAAATACATCTGAAACATGAACCAACTGCACAACGGCAGTATCCTATTAAGCAAGAAGCTAAAAAACAGGTCAGGGAGATCTTAGATCAACTTGAATACCAAGGGGTGATTGAAACATGCACCTCCTCAATGAACAATCCTTTGTTTCCTGTCTCCAAACCAGACAAAACATATCGTCTAGTTTTGGACTACAGACACCTAAATACTTGTTCTAAAACTTTTGCAGTGCAAAATGCACATAGCACAGCATTAATGAATAACATTGTGCGTAAAAAATATAAAACAACATTACACATCTCAAATGGTTTCTTTTGTCAAAACATAGCACCTGAAAGCAGGTACTTAACAGCATTCTCCATAATGGGGACCTAGCATCACTTTTGTCGACTCCCACAAGGGTTCAAAAATAGCCCAGGTTTATTCTCAGCGAGGGTAATGGAGTTACTACAAATTTATGACAATGAGGCATTGTCCTATGTCGATGACATATATCTGACAGACGATGACCTAGTAAAACACTTGAACAGGGTGAGCACCATTATACTGGGATTCGCCTCTGAGGGTTACAAATTCAACTTTAAAAAGTCCAGAATTGCCCATCTCAATGTCCTATTTCTAGGATATGAGCTTTCAAGTGAAGGCAAGAGCTTGGCAGCTAACTTTTTAGAAAAGTGTGCGCTGCTCCAGCCTCCAAAAACGCTAAAAAACTTACAATCAATCCTGGGTTTCTTAAATTTTGGAAGAACATACATTATAAACTATGCAGAAAGGGTTAAACCTCTCTACGCATTAATCAAACCTGATTTTCAATCAAAAACTGGACACAGGAACACACAGAAATTTTGCGTTCACTCCAGGCTAACATGTTAGCAACAAATCACTTACAAACACGCGTAAGTGAACGAAATTTGGTGATCCGAATAATTTCGGGTCAATACGGATTCACCTACTTAACTTTCAATGAGGGTGAAAAAATACCAATAGCATATAAATCACACTTGTACACACAAGCGGAAATGCGCTTCAGTTCTACTGAAAAAATTCTAACAGCAGTTCAAACCGCTGTAGCAAAAGAAAGAGCCTTAGCCCAAGGGAAACGCATTATTATCGTAACCCCAGTACCTGCTTTAGAAGCGGTTACAAAAGCAAGCATTCCAAATGCTAAGGCATTGCATCCAAGATGGATACAATGGGTTAATTCTCTTGCTGCAACAGATGTTGAATATGTTTTTGATCCAGATTTAAAAACACAAGCCTTCCTGCAGTACGAACATGAATGTCCCCTGCCTACTGAAATTCTGCCTCTCGATCAGTACGAATTCATAATTTACACTGACGGATCTGCACAACCCGCAATAGGGGGTAAGCAAGCTTACAGTGCAGCGTTTGCTATCGTTAAAGGTTGCATGCGAAATGGCATTTCAGACCTATGGTCACTAAAACGCAGTCTCTAGGAGATTGTACAGCTCAGCGAGCTGAACTTCAAGCATTCAAACTGGCACTTGAAAGTACTGATCAAGAATTCCCCACACTAATCGTGTGCGATTCCTTTTACTGTGTGCAGTCGTATAATGAATATATACAAAACTGGCTTGAAAATGGTTTCAAAGATGCAAAAGGTGGCACAATAAAGCACAAATTGCTTTGGGAACAAGTAGTTCAGTTGAAAAACAAACTACCAAAGGCTCACGTGATCCACACACTGAGTCATCAACGTGATGGCGTTCACGTTGCAGGGAATTCATTGGCTGACGAAGCCGCAAAGGGGGCTGTGCAAACGGCTTCCGTAGCTGCGATCACTCGTTCAAAAACAAAAATAGACGGTGAGATAATGTTGGCTGTCAATGCATCAAGCAAAGGCAGCAGTGCAGCGTTACCAAAAAGTTTCCACTCAAGTACTCTTATGTAATTGATGCGAACAACGTTCCTTTTGCTCGAATCCCTGGAGTGGGGGATAGGGTAATCCCAAACAAGGAACGCAGATTAGGACTAATCCTAGCAGCACACGAAGGGATAGCTTCTGCCCATGCAGGTGTTTCTGCAACAATATCTTTACTCAAGCAAAGATATTGGTGTCCTGGCATTAGAAAACAAACAAAGAACTATGTTTTAGAATGTGATATATGCCAACAGATGAAAGTCTCCACAGTGAAACGTCCTGCGCAGACACCCCTGTTAATTTCAGATAAACCATTAGCTTGTGTTTACCTTGACCACTGCGGTCCCTTACACAGGGACGGTAATTATAAATATATCATGGTAGCAGTGGATTCATGCTCTAGGTTCCTATGGTTATGGCCTCAGCGCTCAGCTGATGCTCGAACTGTTATAAAAGATTTGCGAGTCTTTATCGGCATATACGCAATAGGCACGCTACATTCTGACCAGGGTCCTGCGTTTAGCTCTCGGGCTTACAAAGACACCATGGCCAGTCTGGGCGTTGCATTGCGGTACTCCTCTCCATTCCATCCTGAGGGAAATTCAGTTGTGGAAAGGAAAAACCGGGACATAAAGCAGTCTATAACAGCTAGAGTATTAGGCTCGGGTGGGTCAAACACCTTAGTGGAGTTCAACGTGCACTTAATAACCTGCCAAGAAGTTCTCTAGGGGGGGTCACTCCATATGAGGTCCTATTTGGGACAAGAATGTGGGTACCGGACTTAGAAAACGTAGGCACAGTGGTGGAAAATAAACCCTTTGATATCAAAGATTGTTTGGCTGTTTTACAGGACTTAAACAAATTAAGAACGAAACAAAGCAACGTATTCCTACAGTCAACCACCACTGGGGATCAACCGGCTGTCCCAGCAAGGCCTGTCTGGATTCCTAAAGTTGGGGATCTAGTCAGAGAAAAAATTGCGGACAAGAAGGAATTTGGACCTTCTTACAGACAACCAGTACCTGTCCTAGCAGTTCAAGGAACAAGAACAGTACTACTGCCGCCCCTTGCTGGAAGAAAGGAGAAAAGATTTGTGTCCATCGACCTGATCAAACCACAGTATGTGGCCAATACTAAATAGTAGGCCTCGTGGACTCCGACCTAGTAGCAAACGCACTCCTCTCGCTACTATCCAAGAGGTTCATACTGAAAGACTGATAACAATCGAGAATTCAGCTGAAACAAATGAAGGACTATGCAACAACGCTATGGAACTCATCCCTCTTGAGGAACAAGTAACAGTTTGTCCAAATACACCTGTCTACACCAACGTAACAAGTGATGAACTGGTTCCAGTGATTTCAACAAATCCTGATGCAATTCCAACAATTGACAGAACTGCTTCTGCCTACTTCATTAACTTTGATACGTTCTCAGAAGATCCGAGTGAACCTGAAACGACGCCAGTGTCATTGAAATTCAAGCAGCAAATACAAGACTTTCTTCACTTTCTGAAAAAGACTTATTTGGTTTCTCCATGGATTGAACTCTGGATTACATCTGGACTTTTTGTTTTCCTGCTCTGGCTAGCTTTGGTAACAACTGTAAGCGTGCTTATAAGTGGCAGATACATCCATGTGAACACTGAAGGAAAAGACGTAAACGTACTTTTGAAACCTCATAAATCTTCCCATCGTGATGCAAGAGACTTGTCATCAGTGAACATCACAGCTGTTCCTATACACGATGGTATAGTGTGGGACAAAACAGATTTTGATATATTCGGTCCAACGGAAGAATTGAACATTCCACATTTATTTAAAATTTCACTAAGTGATCTAATCACGTCCAGTACCTATTCTGATGATTGGGACTTTGAGACTGTGACTGATATTATGTTTGACCTAGAAAAATCTGCTACATTTTCTAAAAATGAATATTTAGAGGGTTCATCAGACTATGAAGAACTGTATTGTTATAATCACTATGGTCATCATTTTTTGCATAAATCTGCATATCCAAGAAATGTGTTTATGTTTAACCAATGGGAACATTGTCCTACACCACCTAAAGGTAGTTCACAAACATTTGCCAGTAAATTTCCATATTTTTCAGGTTACAATACATCTGATCCAGAAAGGTTTTACTATAAAAATGTAAACAAAACAGGACTGAAAATTATGTTAACAAATACAAAACAGATTTATTCTGCATTATTCAATGCCCAACTGTCTAGACAGGGTTTCGACTTTTGGAAAGACACAATAGACACAAAAACGTTGTGGGGTACTAAAGAATGGCAAGTACAGGGGATAGAAGCTTTATTCAGAGCCTGCATCATCCCTGAACAAATAATGTTTTTGAATGAAACTATCCAACAAACATCTTGTCTTGGATTAGCCAAGATCAAAGAGATGAACGCACCTTCTGTACCAACTCCTGCAAAAAATAATGTAACACAAGCAGTGGTGACAGTCGACAATATACTACAACTCAACAGATCTAATCCTGATTGGAAAAAATGGTTGATCTGGCCCATAGACACGAATAACTGTCAGGAAAGATTCCTGAATAAAACTCAGGGCTTTACTATTCATAGGCCAGACCCAAGATACGTCCAAAGACAACATCCGGGGGTAGTAACAACATACAGTGTAGGGAAATTATGCCTCGATTGGCTGCATACATCTACACTACAGGATGTGAAACAACACTTATCCTTACTTGCAAAAGACGCAGATCTTAGGGATTTCTTGCTTGGACCAAGAAAACCGCGTCAAAAACGTTTCATATATGCCGGCATTTATGCTGCTTATAATGAAGCTTGGAAGGTGTCACAGATAGAGGCCGCAGAACGAATACGTGAACTTGATCGTATTAATTTAGAGAAAACACTCTCTGTGGTCGACAATGGGTTAACAACTTTGTCCTCCAGAATATATTCATTGGACGGCATTGTATCCTCTGCTATCGACATTCTAGAACAAGATTTGGCGATGTTACAACAAGGCCAATCTCAAATACGTTCTATTATGTTATTAAGCTGGACGCTGCAATCATTGCGAGCGGGCTATGTGCCTTGGCGTTTCATCAACACAACGGCTCTGTTTGCAGAATACAATCTAACTGATAAACAGATCGAAATGGCACAGAGAGGAGCAAAGTATACAGTGCTGAGCATTGAAAAACTGGAAAAGTTACCATTCACAGTGGCAGAAAAACCAGCTACAGAATGGCTTATTCATGGCAAAATTACACTACCTGTGACTACTTTTCAGTTTCAGTATTGCCTCAGACAAATGCAAGCAGGCAAATATGAAAGGTTGGGTAAGGAATACATTAAGACATCTTGGGCTTTACCGTATACATATAGATGTTGGAGCGGGGATCGTGAAGTGTTTTTAAGCGGTAAAAACTGTAAACGTGCACTAAGCGGTTCACTAGTATGTCAGGACATTTCCTTGCACGGGGCTTGTAATGGTTCTGTGGCAAATTTGTCTTGCCATCAGCAGGGTACACCAGCTGCTGTGATTAATCCAACGTTCGGACAACTTTCTAATGGGAGTTACCTCATGTTGAATGATCAGAGTTGCTGTGGCATGCTGCCAGGCATCCCATATCTAGTAACGGTCAACTCCAGGGTCACTTGCTGTATGCAAGTATTGTTTGCCCCAATAGACACAGTCAGGGAGTCGCCTTTATGGCCTTCGCTGAACGTCTCTTTGATAAGATTTGATACTTTAAGCAGAATGAAAGCCATGCTTTTACAACAAACAGTGCCTCTGACCTCGGCCATAGAAACCTATGATCTGCAAATTGCAAGGACTTCGGCTGAGATACAGACTTTAATACGTACAAACTGCCCTATACATTTCGTAGAAATGATAGGACGAATTTTTAACATGTCTGATACAACAGGAATTGTACATGTATTTAAGGGCATCTGCTCGGGTCTGTTAGCACCTTTCCAGGCAATACTCGGAATCATCCCGAACTTTGCACATTCGGTGTTTGGTGGCATACCATTAATTCTAGCACTCGTTGCCGGAATTCTATTTCTCTTCCTGCTATTTCGCTATGGCCAGCCAATTCGCCGACATCACTCCGAGCGACATGGAGAATGCTCTCCTTGAACGAAAGTGCCGTGAGCAAATAGTACAGCTTTTGGGCATAAATCGTCTACGGGACCTTAATACCACATGGTTCCTGTCCTTTAGACCAATCTGGCAAGATTGCATCTTACCTGTTCTACGATGCCTGCTATGCGGTGTAGAATGCGTGTTGAACACCTGTCTGACATTTCCATCGGATGCGCCAACGGACGTCGATACTCTGCTGGACCAGATAACGGCCCATGCTATGTGTTGTCCCCAGCGGCTTCCTATCCTGATGACAGCATTCATTGAGATCTCACAGACGCTTCCGGCAGCTGCTGAGGTACGAGAAAGAACTACAGGCACACAGGTAACAACGGACGCGAACGTTGCAACAATTGACAGCAATGCTTCACATCTCTGTGCAATTAACCTACTTCACGAGGTGTTCCAACTCACACCAACTACAGTGGATGATGTTTTGTCTATAGAAATAGATGATCTAATGTTTACACCAGACCTGTAAACTGACTCTGATTCAGCATACAGTGTTCCAGAAATACAGCAACAATTTGGCCTTCATTTTTCAAAAACTTAGAACTCTACCAAAATTGAACTTTTTTCCCAAATTTCGAACGAAAATGGTACTTCAATCTGCTTAAAGTAGAACTAGCCTTATAGTACAGACTTGGCGGTCCTTCCAAAGACATTTAGTCATCTTATATGTCTAAAAACAGTTCATTTAATTTTCAAGACATAAAATGACTTTGATTTTTGAATAACTTATCGATCAATTTTTGTCAAATGTAAATATTACTGCTTATTTCATTTCAATTGCATTTATTTTCGAATTTTATGCCTGTAATGAAAAGCAATGCTTCAAATGTACAGTACCTTTTGCATTCTAATAGGTTTTTTAAAGAAATGCCTTTTTAAAAAAAATGGTTTTATGAAAATTTTTAGAAATATGCGGTACTCCGTTTTAATGTTTAGCATTCTTAATGTTTAGCATTTTTAATGTTTAGCATTTTAGTATTATCATACACACGAAAGAGGAGTGGGTGTTGTATTTCTTCTTAGGGTGTCCATAACAGGCTTTCCAATATCCTGTCCTTATATAGGCACAATTCGCCCTGCCCTTATATAGGCATAGAATCCCAGGCCTTATTTAGGCATTAAACCGTGCACTCCAAATACAGGCATGGTCTCTGACATCCGTCCACCCTAACGTCACAACGAGTTCATGAAGAACAGACCCTTAGGCTGCGGGAGTTTCCCTAGACCCAAGACCCACCTCGCCGCCAAGACCTGGAACACCCTCCCCACCAACCTTCGGCAGACCCAAGACCTACTGGCCTTCAGAAGACTCCTCAAGACCTGGCTCTTCGATCAGTAGCAGCACCACCCCCCTCTTCCCCCAGCGCCTTGAGACCCTCGCGGGTATGTAGTGCGCTTTATAAGTGACAGGATTGATTGATTGATAGTCCAGGACTATTGATTTCTTCAAGGACTCATATATTATGCATGAACCATTATTCCTTAGGGGTTCATTCATGACGTCTTTCGTTGTCTAATTCACGTCAATGCTAACATTCCTAAGGTACTCTCAGGTATAAATATACCTTCCCTAGCCCCTGTAAACCAGAGGAGACCTCGACTTCAGAGGAGCCCGTATACCGGCCTGACGCACTGAGAAGACGCTGCCATTCCCTGCACGCAGAGAGCCCAGCTTCCAGCTTCCAGTGATCTGACTTCCCTTGCGGGGTGTTGGAGTTCGAGTCTGGCAAAGAGATTCCAACCTCTCTCATTCTTCAGGTATGGAGCTGATAAGAACCTAGAGGGACTCTTGGCATACTAGGCTACTAGACTTAACATACTCTTAGTATACCATAGTATGGAATACTTCACCTACTTCATACCTTGTCCTACACCTAGGTTAGGTTAGGTACACTGGGGTAGAACTAGCTTAGCACCGCATCGTATGAGTACTCGCATTTTTAGTCTGTGTTATTTATGTAACAGCATTTGTACTATAAAATAATGCTATTGCAGTATTATTTATTTCTACTGCTCACCCTGTACATTATTTAGCTCGCATACTGTCTTGTGATCGTAACAGCACATTATACTTACACCAGAAACAAGACTGTTCAATAAATCTTTTATTGAAAACGCCCGTCTATTATTTCTGTGTAACTCTGAGGAAAACTAAGCATGCACGACTGAGCTGAGTGAAATAGTTATCTAGTGTTTCCATGACTCTGGGACACGTTCTGATTCTAAAAGGAAAACATATTGGTCATGTTTTGCGGCTGCCAGAAACTACTCCCTTCTTGTTGTCAAGGAGTTTCTAGTGGCCTCTGAGCTAGCTGGCACAAGTAATTAAGTTTAATATACTCGATAGGGACATACCGACCTTAGTCCTATGTCAAACCTATAGGATATATTATTCCAAAGCGCAGAGCCTATTAGGGAAATAGGAGCTACACTACAAAGTCTGGCCCAGTTACACACATCACCATTGATATAACTTTGGTAATCCAAGAAACCCATCAAGAAACCATTTCATTTGATCTTATTCACTCACCTCAGGTCCCTATCATTTTACGCCTTCCCTGTTTGTATCAACACAATCCTTTCATTGATTGGAAGGCCTTGTCCTTGTCTTTTGAATCTGAATACTGCACTACGTATTGTGGGATAAAACAAAGACGTCAGGGAATGTAGCAGTGGTCACAGATACCTTATCTCCTGAACTACCTATTTGCTATCAGTATTTGTAATCAGTTTTTGACAAGGAAGAAGCCACTACCTTACCACCACATAGACCCTACGATTGTAGGATAGATTTGGTGGCGGGAGCTCAAATACCCTGTAGTAGAATCTATGCTCTGACAGAAAAAGAGAATATGTACTTACATGAATACCATAGGAGATGTAACGTATTGGTTTCATTCCGCCTTCTAGATCTCCTGCTTCATAGCCTCTTTTTTTATACCAAAGAGAGAAGGGGGGTCTTAGGTGTTGCATATACTACAGGGCTCTCAATAATGTAACAATAAAAAAGATATCCTTTGCCATTGATATCCTCTTTACTTAATCAAGTAGAAAATGCCACAATTTACACTAAGTTGGATTTGTGTGATGCCTATTATTTAGTGATGCCTATTATTTAGTGAAAAAAGGGGATGAATGGAAGACAGCATTTCGTACCAAGTTTGGTGTCTTTGAATATCTATAAATGCCATTCGGCCTATGTAATGCCCCCTCCGCCTTTCAGTTTTTTATAAACAAAGTGTTAAAAGACATGTTAGACCTCTATGTAATCGCATATAGTGATAACATTTTGATCTACTCCTACTCAGTTAAGGAACACGAGTATCATGTTAGGAGTGTGCTGGAAAGACTCAGAGACAATCATTTGTACTGTAAGCTAGACAAGTGTCAGTTCCACGTTTCTCAAGTATGTTTTCTGGGTTTTATTTTGTCCCCTCAAGGGATAAGTATAGATCCCCAGAAGGTGGAGGCCATCACTCGTTGGCAAGCACTGAAAAATAAGTGAGACATACAAATTTTCCTTGGATTTGCCAATTTGTATAGCTGCTTCATTGATGGCTTCTCGGAATTGGCTTCCTCTATAACCAAGTTGTTAAAAAAAGGGATGCCATTTAATTGGTAACCTGCAGCAGAAGAAGCCTCTGTAAATTAAAGAAGGCCTTTACACAAGCTTCCATTTTAAAATACCCTGATCCTTCTTGCCCTTTTGTTGTGGAAGTAGACACTTCGCAGATAGCGATAGGAGGAATTCTTTCTCAATCGGATCTTCATGCAGTAGCATACTATTCTCACAAATTGACTCCAACCGAACAAAACTATACTGTTGGTGATAAAGAATTGTTCGCCATTAAGAAGGCCTCGAAGAATGGCGTCAATATCTGTTAGGAGCATTTCACAAGATCACAGTACTCACAGATCACAAAAATTTACAATACCTAAAATCCGCTATGGCTCTATCTATGAGACAGCTACGTTGGGCACAATATTTTAGTGAGTTCGATTTTATAGTGCAATATCAAGCTGGAAAAAAGAATGGGAAAGCTGATGCTTTGTCTTGTCTAAGATTTGAACCCTAGGAAATCACATATGATCCCCCGCCTATTATAGATAGGGAACGTATCATAGGCACCATTTGCTCAGAGGAAGATTATCTGAAGGCAGTCGCAGAGGACCAACAATCCGTAGAAATAGAAAAAATAGCACACACACATAATGCAACGAGGGTCCAAAATCTGTTATACATTCAAGGGGGTTTGTTATTACCTACACAACAGCTAAAACAACAAGCACTAGAGTGGTGTCATTCACATCCCCTCTCTGGGCATCCAGGTTATAAAAAAACATTAGATCTGGTACGTCAACACTTTTGGTGGCCCAATATGGCAACTGACACTTGGCATCATGTCCAAACATGCCATGTGTGTACTCAAGGGAAGTCATCTCATCAGGCCCCTGTAGGATTGTTACACCCTTTACCTACTCCTCCCAGACCATGGCATAACATGTCTATGGATTTCATTGTTGAATTACCTAAAACTATGCAAGGAAATACAACTCTTTTGGTGGTCATAGACCTGTTAACCAAGCTGGCCCATTTTATTCCTCTAAAGACAATCCCTACTTCCAAGCAATTAGCCTCCTTGTTTGTACAACACATAATTAGGTTACATGGTCTTCCCTCAGTTGTGGTGTCAGACCGGGGCCCTCAATTCATCTCCAACTTTTGGAAGGGGCTAGGTGTTTGTTTACAGATTGATGTCAGGCACTCTTCTAGTCACCATCCTCAAACTGATGGTCAGACTGTGAGTGTAAATCAGTGCATAGAACAGTATCTACGATGTCAACTTTTGCATACCACATCAGATTGGGATTCCTTTATTTGGATGGCTGTGTTTGCTTATAACAACAGTTGTCCCTCCTCTACTAATTAATCTCCTTTTTATTGCAATTATGGGTTTCACCCCGATTTATGTTGTCACTACCTCCTCCTACTAACCCTACTACTGCTGTTCTGGAATTTGTATAACACTTGCATAATATACAGAAATCAGCCACAGAAACTCTATAAAGAGCTGAAGCTGTATATAAGGAAAAGGCGGATCTTCATCAACGTGTGGAACCTACATATGCAATAGGAGATGAGGTATGGTTATCCACCAAAGATATTACAATGAAAGGCTTTTGTAAGTTTAAACCTCAGTTTATTGGTCCTTACAAGATAAACAAAGTTATTAACCCAGTTGCTATGAAATTAGATATTCCACCTTTGTTTAAAATATATCCAGTTTTCCATGTTTCATTATTGAAGCCTGTCATAGCCGGCACAAAAGTCCCTCCTAGACCTATACCTGAAATTATAAACAATGAACCTGAATATGAGGTTGAAGCTATAATTGACTCTAGAAGAGTAAGGGAAAGATTACAATACCTCATACATTGGAAAGGATATGGTGTGGAGGATCGTACTTGGGAGCCAGCAAGTCACATACATGCCCTCACTTGGTATGGCTCTTTCATAGACGTTATCCCGGGAAACCTAAACTGGTAGGGGATATTGTTGGGGAGTTGTACTGTCAAACCTGCCATGTTTAATGGGCAAGGCACGGCAGGAGAGGAGTATGAGACTCCTCTGCTGCCGCACTAGAGCGATTGGCGTTCTAGAGTTCAGGGTGAATTCTGCTGCCGGGTTACATGTGGCGGCTCTTCCGGGGCTGCCCTGTCCTTTTCAGGCTTGGCGTCCTCTCCGTTTCCGGTCGCGGGCCGGTGCTGTCTTCAGTGGGGCCCCTGCCTTTTGGTGTGTTTCCTGCTTTCCGGACCTCTTCGTCTCCCGTTGTGGGCTGGTGGTGTCTTCAGTGCATCCCCTGCCTTCTGGTGTGGTTCCTGCTTTCCGGACTCCTCCTTCTCCCGTTGTGAGCCGGCGGTGTATTTGGTGTGGTTCCTGCTTCTGGGTGTGGTTCCTGTTTCTCGGCGCCTCTCTCCTTCTGGTGCGACCCTGGTGGCGTTCTTTAGCGCGGTTGTTGCCTCCTGCTGACACTCACCCTCCTGTTGCAGCTCAACTGCTTAAAAAAAAAAGGAACAAAGACAATTAGCCAATAGAACAGTACGGTGTTACATTTAAGTATATATTTGTTACAAGAAAGCAGTACTTACCTTTGCAGTGCTCCATCGTCCCTAAGGATCTGCCTTTTCTCTTGCTTTGGTACCTACATGGAATGCTCCTTTAAAAGATAAAACAGTAGATTTTAGTTAGAATTCCTGACGTTAAGGAATCCAGATTTTCCTTTTAGTTAATGGTTGAAGAATTTGCTTACCTGCTCACAGAGAGCGTGTCCCAGTTAATTTAGGTGGGTACCATATTACACCCCGAAAACATTTCATTGCCAACTTTCTTTTGGGGCTCAGAATTCATTGCTCTTTTGTTCTTTCTCCTTAGCTAAGATTAAGTGAATATTTCACAAGACAACTTAAGTCATTACAGAACTAAAGAAGAGATTCACTCAGGTAGGGAGAGAGCCAACAATCATTAATACTCTATTGTTTTCTTTCCTTTATTGTATCATATACTTAATACACCTTTACTTTGCATTCAGGAACCACCTGATTGACACACCAGTAGTCCAAGAAGAAACATTGAGGGACGATTGTTTTGTTTACCCATATTATCTCCCTCCTTCCCCTAGTTACCATTGTTGCTTTGACATTAGTTGGGCAAAACTGGTGGAAAGGGGAGGTTGGGTGCCTTCATCTTGCATGTCGTTCCAGCGGAAACATAGGTAAAAGTTTTTTACAGATTTGACAGTCGGGGTCTGAAAACTGTCTCAAAGCACATTGGTTTCGGCAGTCATTTTATACTTTACAAGAAGCATAATAAAACAATTTATGCATTCCTTCTGTGACAGACTTTTGGGCCTAGTCACTGGGCCATAAATCGGGGGGGGGGTTGATAAAGAGCTCAGGTAGCCCTCATCCTTGTGTGGACATAATGTAGGATTAGTGGTACCTGTCTAGATGTCCGGCATGAGGAACGCGTGATCATTGCGTGTAATGTGCATGCTGTGTTCTGATTGGCTGTGTGTTCCTAACTTAGTGTGGCATCTAACTTTATGGTGTTTTTGAGAATGTGTGCCCCTCCAGCCAAGTGTGTTTTATTGGGGCCAATCTCCTGAGAATGTTGTGGTGTGGAGAGGTGTGGTGCAGCGGCCAGGGCAGCTGACTTCGGAGCACAGGGTTCACGGTTCGATCCCCGGCTCTGGCAGCAGCTCAGCTCAGCACCATGTGACTCTGGGCAATAGCTCACTTAATTTCCATTCTGGCCCCCAGCGCCTTGAGACCCGTAAGGGTGAGTAGCTGCGCTATATAAAAACGGACTTACATTTTTTTTTTTTTCTTTTTGCTGCCTATTTGTGGGATCGATCTAGGTTTTCCTGTTAGCGCGTTCTGTCTAAGAGTTACGTGTCCCCTCACCTGTGATCTGTGAATCATTTGCTTCAGGCATGGGTCGCAGGGCCTGCCTCACCATGCATTTCTGACTTGGAGTTGAGGGGGAGGTCACATCAGGTGAATTCAACAACAGAGATGCAAGTTCATTTTTACACATGCATGTATCATGGTGTACATCAACATCTTATTTTCCAATATTAACGTTACCTTGTATGCCACTATCAGCCCAGAATTATATTGAGTATGCCATGTCCATTGGCAGACCTTACAATCATTAAATATGCAAACAAACATATTCTTACTCATTCACACTCCTTTTCACATTCACTCTCTTCCCTCTCGCTCACAATAATTTACACTCTCTCACTTACTCATTATCTCTCATACTTGATTCCATTCACTGCTCCCTCACACATATATACTGTTAGAAATTGGGTCTCTAGTTGGCAGAGGTACGCACCCTGTCCACGTAGGGACCACAATCCTAGTCAAGGTAAGTCACAACACAACCCATATTATCCTGTGCTCTCCCTCTTGTAGCTTGGCACAGAGCAGGCAGGCTTAACTTAAAAGGTAATGTGTGAATTATTTGTGCAACAACTCACACAGGAACATATTGGAAACACAGCAAAAAGACTCCACAAGAGTTTAGAAAAATATAGAATATTTATCTGAGCAAAATAAGACCAAAACGACAAAAATTAAATCAGTAGAAATTTAGATATTGAATTTTAAAGGAATAAATGCAGGAAAGTGCTTAGAAGAAAGTAGCGCTAAAAAGGTTACTTTATGTCGCGCTGGACTGGAGCAAATTCAGAGTTTGGGTGGACCATGATGGAATGCCAGCCGGCTACAGGACCCACGCAGGCCCAGGTACAAAAGGTACAAAATACCTTTCCTGGTTGCAAACAACAAGATGCGTTGATGTCAAGCCCCACAAGCGCAAGATGCATCGATCTTCTCCACGCAGTGAAGTCAATGTGCCAGTTTTGAAGACGGGTACTGGAGTTGAGAGGTGTTGAGCGATTCACTGGATTCTGCCATGCAGTTGAGGGGATGCGTCAATGTCACCAAGCTGCAGAGGCAGTGATAGGCTGTCTGATGAGTGGATCTCTGGAGACAAAGCGCTGGTTCCGATGCGCTGATTTTACTCCCGCAACTGAGTCACTGTGCCTGTTCTGCTACGTGTAGACAGGAGATGCGTTAAAATCCGTGGTGAAAAACAGCTGCAGAACCCACTTCTGAGGCCCAGAACTTGGAGAGGGCACCTCAGGCAAGCGTAGGGCTCTCAGAAGGCAGAGTCCAGCAGCACCAACAGATTTGTGTCCCCGATACTTCAGAAACCAAGCGGCAAGCCAGGAAGCCCTTGGAGATCACTTGGGAGAAGGCAGAGTTCAGGTCACCTTCAGCAGAGTCAGAGAGCTGCAGGACAACAAGCAGAAAAGGAGGTTTTCATGATCAGCAGTCCAGTTGAGTCCTTTGAGCAGCACAGCAGTTCCTCTGACAGAGTCCTGTTGTAGGTCCAGAAGTGTCTGGTTTTTGTGGGTCAGGGACTCAGTACTTATACCCAAAAGTGCCTTTGAAGTGGAGGAGACATCAAAGGCAAGCCTCTGAAGTGCATACAATCCCTTTCAGCCCAGTCCTGTCTGTCAGGCTACCCCTGGGGGGTAAATCAGTGCTTTGTGTGTGGACAGGCACTACCTATTGAAGTGTGTCATCCCCTCTTATTCCTCCCTGCCCAGGAACACCCATCAGAATGCAGATGAGCCTCACCTTCTGGTGTTTGCGGTTGTCTAGAGGGAACGCACAAAGTGTGGCTGTCACCCAACCGAGACGTGTATTGGAGATAGGCTGTAAGGCACAAAAGAGCTAAGAGCAGACACATATCCACTTTCTAAAAGTGGAATTTCTAAAACAGTAATGTTAAATCCAATTTCACCAGTAAAGAACATTTATCCAGACCATTTCAAACATATGAATCTGAAAAAGCTACTCTTCTTTATTAAGGAATTCCCAATGCGAGCTTATGGGAGGAATATGCCTCGCAGTAGCGAAAAATGAAATAGGCAGTTTGTCACTACCGGGACATGTAAAACATAAAGGTACATTTCCTAGCTTTTACTTAATAAGCACTCTGCCCTTTGGATTTCCAAGGGCCTTCTTTATGGAACAAAAGAGGGGTTTAAGGCTTGACAAGTAGTTATAAATGCCAAGTCGAAGTGGCAGTAAACTGCATAGAAAGAGTCTGCAGTGGCAGGCCTGAGAAAGGCTTTAAAGGCTACTTGTGAGGGTGGCACAATCAGTGCTCCAGGCCCACTAGTAACATTTAATTTGCTGGCACTGGGACGTGCAGGTAAATTAAATATCCCAAACAGGTGTAAATCAATCATAACATGTTTAAGGGAAAGAGCACATGCACTTTAGCACTGGTTAGCAGTGGTAAAGTGATCAGCGTCCTAAAACCAGCAAAAACATGTACAGAAAAATGGAGGGAGGCAGGCAAAAAGTTGGCCGAAGACCACCCTAAGCCAGTCAGGTCTAACACATTCTCATACTTATTGGTTCTCACTTACAAACACACTTACACATACTCATACTTTCACAAGAATTGCACCTGCTGCATCATTGATAAATACACCCCTGACTCACTTCCACAGCCTCTCGCAATCTCCAATCACTCCCTTGCTCTAATGCACTCACACATCTTCACTCACTTACTCCCTCACTCTCACTTATGCATTCACTTTCTAAAACTCATATTCTCACTTTCACAATGACGCTCTCAAACACACTCACACACACACAAGCTCACTCAATCTCATTCACTCCCAATCACTCACTAATAAACTCACAAACACATAAACACATATGCTCAGATACACAACATTACTTAGCTTGCTTCCTTTGCTGGCAAATCAGAGGCTCCATGGCAGCAGTATGGCAGGAATCTGGTGCTGGACAATGGAACCAGCAAGTCATGATTCCCAACGAGGAATGAGATAGAGCAGCAATGCGAGGTTTGAAAAGGGGCAGAGCCATCTGACAGTGTTCATAAAAACACAAAAGTTGAGTTTGCATAAACACTGCTCAGTTAAATCATTAGCATCAGAGGCAAAAAGCAGTAAGTGGTGTCTCACTGGAGCTGGGGCTACGCCTTGAAGCCCCTGATAAGGAGCACCGACTGGTAAATATTCTGCTGCCTAAACATACTAAAGTCTTTATTGTAGGAGGTGTAATTCCTGAGATCCTCTCTCTTTTGACGGGCCTACTAACCTCGGGATTTCCACTGTGTTAACACAAAAGGTCAAACACATGAGGATCATTTTTGATTCTGATCTCATTGTCTTCCCACAAATAGAATACAGTCATCAAGGGAACTAACTTTCAACAATTATTCTCCCAAAGCATTCTCCTGTAACCAACCTGTGTCCCAATTTCACAGTGGAAGCCAAGATGTGCCTGCATTTACCTAGAAGTAATCATGTTAAACTAGAGATTAAATTAAAATCAAAACACTCTGCATTATGCACAATGCATAAATTGGCAAAGGTCCTAGCTCCCTCCAGAAACTAGCATGCCACTTCTCAATAGCCAGGAACTTGCGGTCCGCCCTGGCTCATCTGATCCAGTAATGCTCCTTTATGAGATTAAAATGTAGAAGAAGATCTTTGCGGAGCTATATCTCAAGATCATGGAAAACCATCACCAAACAGACCTTCAACTCAGGAAACGTTTGAAAATCAAGCTTTTTGGCCTGGAATTCAAATAAAATTCAAAGGAAGAACTGAAAAGTCCTGATCTTGCAAGCTTCTCTGAATCCTTTGTCCTATTTCTCTAAAATAGCCATGTGGTGTGCAAGTCTACATAAAAATATAAATAAATAATGACATAATAAATTTATTAAATAGACAAGTGAATAAATAAATGCATTAAAGATGCAGCATTGGAGATTCTCAGTAGGCTATGTTATGTTGCACTGTTTTTATATATACACAACCAATGTTTTCAACATGGTCTGGTGCTGGTAGGTATCTGAAAGCCAAGTGATGACTGTGCAAACTGGAAAAGTATTCTTGCAGGGATTCAGGTCTCACAAACTTTAGCCTCTTAGAACGTCTGTCTGTTTGTGCATCTATTTAATGAAGTTGTCTGATCCTGTGTTACTGAGAGTATTTTATCTATGTTAGCCAGAGATGAATTTCATTACTTCTTCTTTTGAGTTGTCATAGTTGTTTGGGTATTATAACTTTCATTATGTGCTTCCAATACCCCGGACTGGTATGTTATGAATCAGCACCATGCACCTGGCCAGAGGATATCTGATCCCATGAGGGGCAAGCTAAGACTAATAGAGAAATGTAGACATTTTTTCTTATCATGATATATCTGTTTGTGTTTCTAGGTTACTATAAACTATTTGGGAGATAATGTTTAAAATGTTTTCCTTTTGATGCTTTGGCTTTTTTAGTTTGTTTCTTGCATCACTACCTTTGTTGCAGTATTTCTTTTTCTCCCAAACTGGTGTATTACTATCTGTAATTATATCCTCTAACTCTCTCTTCTTTTTTATTACATGTCTAAGCTATTGTAGCCTTCAATGCAGTCGATCACTGGTAATGAACAATCCTGTACTTAGCAAAAAGTCTCTAAGATGACATAGTTACATAGGGTGTGTTTTGCTTTGATATTACTTAGCCACTCTATGCCATGGGTCCCAGGGAAGACACGATCTTTTTTTGTATTAACTCTTTTTATTGATGAGTAAAGAAATCCCATTACAATAGTATTTCTGTTGGTGAAGCACAGAGATTATTCACATATTCAATAAACATCACATTTACCACATTGTGTGTTGTCTTGCTATTCGTACCTCTTGTGTTCTACGCTAAACTATATCTCTCAGACTCTGGGAGAAGAGCTGAGCCGGGGAGCCGTGCAAATGCCTCCTCTATATGAATTCCACTTGCCCCATATTTGGTCACATTTCCTTGGACACCCCCGACTTTCATATATTGTCTTTTCTGTTAGCGCACACCAGTCCATATCTTCCATCCAAGCACTAATTGTTGGCATATCGGGTGCACCCCATGCTTTTGCTATGTTGCGTTTAGCTACTATCATTCCCAGCATTGCCCATCACCTTTCCTTACTATTCAAATCTGTGGGTCCCCAGACATTGAGGAGGCACACTTTAGCGTCAAGTTCCATTCTTGTCTCTAGCACCTCTTTCAGGCAGTGGAGCACATCTATCCAAGATTTATTAATGTATATACAATCCCATATTATGTGAATAAAGGTACCTACCTGGTTACATTGCCTCCTACACTTATGATCTGTCCTGTACCCCATCTTGACTGGTGTGTGGCATGAGAGATACATTTGTTGAAACCGAGAAGAAATTGCTACCTCCTTCGGGGAGGCCAGTGCCTCTTGCCACTCTTCATCATCCAGTTCCTTGATATCTCCTTTGGAGTTGGGAAAGGGAGTCAGGCGTATTATTAATTAGCTTTTGTTAGGTCAAAGAGATCGCTTTTCTATGCCTATATTCAATAAGAATTCTGGCCTCCAGTGGGGAGGGTTCGGGGAGCACCTCCCCCTTGGGAATGGTCGCCTGGAGCGCATGCCTAATTTGCATATATCTAAACATCCCTGTGGCTGCTAGGTCATACTCTAGTTGTAGTTGAGCAAAGGAGAGTACTCCTCCTTGGGACCACAGGTCCCCTACCCGAGAAATGCCAATCAGGTCCCAACCATTGAATCCCTTGACTTTTCTAAAAGTTCCCAGACGCTCCGTATCCCATAATGGGATGACCTGCGTGATCTTTCCTGCCCAATGCAGGCTCTTATTTATGGCATGCCATAGCTGGACTGTGTGTTTCGTAGGGTCCGGGAGCTGCAGTCACTCTGGTGTAGTGTAGATGCCCTATCATAGCTCCTTCCTGGCAAGACCCATTTATCCATTCTATATCTGGGATCATCATATGGTCGATATATATATTGATTGATAGCCGTTAGTTGTGCTGCCCAATATTATTTTCGAATGTCGGGGAGTCCTATCCCTCTGTCGTACCACCCCCTTACCAGCTTTTCAGTGGCTATCCGGGGTGGCTTCCCCACCCATAGGAGATCTCCGTGTTCGCTTTCTATGGTTTTAAAATAAGAGGTAGGGACTGGATATGGTGCGTTGTGCAATACATATAAAAAGCATGGGAGTGATATCATTTTGAATACGGCAGCGCTTCCCAATAACGACAGCGGAAGGGTACTCCAATGTCGCACAACACTTTTCAGGCGCAGCAGTGGGGGTAGAAGATTTCGATTGTAAAAGCGCACAGGGTCATTGATAATGTATATGCCAAGGTATCAGAACCCCTTGTATACCTCACATCCCCTGGGTAAGGGGGGGGAATTCCCACCTCAGCACGTAGATTATTGACTTTATCCAATTAATTGTATAACCTGAGAATTTTCCAAAATTTGAAAATATATGTAATAATATATTTATCGAAGATTTAGGCGCGGCCAAATACAACAGTATGTCTTCTGCATAGAGGGAAATCTGATCTTCCCAGCCTTCTGTCCATCGCAGACCTCTTATTACTGGGTCTCTGTGGATCCATGATGCTAAAGGTTCAAGTAATAGAGCAAAAAGCAACAGTGACAGGGGACAGCCCTGTCTCGTCCCTCTTCTGAGAGCGAAGACTGGGGACTTTTTATTATTTATTACTACTTGTGCTAATGGGTCGCTGTAAAGGTGTCTAATCCTGGCTGTAAATTTACGTCCAAATCCCATTTTCTTCAGAACTGTGAATAAATAAGGCCATTTGATTGTATTGAATGCCATTTTGGCATCTAGGGACATCACCACTGCATCTTCCCTCAACGTATTTACTCGTCCCAGTACCCCATGAAGCCGGAGCAGATTGAGTGATGTATTCCTTTCTGGCATAAAGCCGGATTGGTCAGGGTGTACCAATTTCGGGATAACCTGTATTCAGCGTGTGGCGAGCAGTTTTGCTAAGATTTTGACTTCTGCATTGAGCAATGAGATGGGGCGATATGAGGAGCAGTTATTTCTAGGTTTACCTTCTTTATGGATGATGACTATTGTGGCCAATCTATGGTCAGATGGGAGTGTACCCACTTCTCGACTCTCTAGATACATAGCTCTCAGGTAGGGGGCTATTTTATTAGGTGCCAACTTGGAGAGTTCTATTGGGAGGCTGTTGGGCCCCATTGCCTTTCCAGACCGCAGACCTCTGATAGCCCATGCTACTTCTTCATTCATCGCATTTGGCGAGGCAGCATTTGTTTTATTTATTTGTTTGTTTACTTACCTCTGTGCGGCCGTATTCCGTAGTTTATTACCCCCATCCTGCCCCTCCCCCACGTCACCGCCCGGCAGCACTCCCACCACGGGCTGCTACTGGTTAGTTCATCTGTAGTGAGGGATGGAAGGGGCATATCTGCTAATAAGGCTCTCGATTCCTCTTCAGGTAAGGTATTAGTGGACGCGCAAATTTGTTCGTAGTGTGCTGCGAACTCCGCCTCTATCAATTGTGGATCATGTAGTGTTTCTCCTCCATCTGTTATAAGCTCTGTCACTAGCCTGTTCGCTTGTTCGTGCTTGTCGAGCCATGCCAGTAGTTTCCCTGCCTTATCCCGAACCTCATAGCTCTTATTTTGTGTGGCTCTATTTATTGCCTTTGCTGCGTCTGTGACTAGGTCTTTATATTCTTTCTTTTTTATGTTCAGCTTGTGTTTGGTCCCACTGGATTCAACCCCTCTAAATTCACCCTCTAGATGCAAAATGTCACCCTCTAGCCTGTCTAGTATAGTGTGCTTCTCCTTTTGGGCCCTAGCTGTCAAGGAAATGGCATGCCTCCTTACTATAGTCTTAAAAGCTTCCCAGAGTGTCAGGGCAGACTCCACTGATCCTTTGTTTTCCTGGAAATAATGCTCTACTTCTTTCGTCACTCCTTTTCTCACTAATGGGATTTTGAGGCTACATGGATTTACTGGTGTTATCCTCCCTGCTCATTGTTCCCCTGCTGCGAAGAGAGCCCAAATGGGGGAGTGATCTGAGATGCCTCTTGCTAAGTGGCGTATCGCCTTGATTTTCCCCACATGGTCGGCTGGGGTGAGAATGAAATCTATTCTAGAGAGGCTATTGTTTGCACAGTGGAATCTGAATTGTAGCTCTTCTGGGTAGTGGACTCGCCACGCATCCACCAAACCCATCCCCTCAGGAATTCGGAGAAAGGTGACTGCGAGCGCTGCAAGTCCCGAGGGGGATGGCGGTCCAGCCGTCCGGATACAACTATGTTGAATTCACCCCCTATAAGGAGTCGCCCATCAGGGAAATTTAATAATAGACATCCCAGATCTTGAAAAGCTATTGTGTGGAGGCCCGGAGGGACATAAATTGTCACTATAGTGAGCGACTGGCCCTCCCAGCGGCTGCAGCATACCTACCCTGTGTGTCAACCCAAGTGCGATCTATAGTCAGGAGGAAGGCCTCCCCCGGTGACCCGGGTACTGCCACCTCCCCGCTGCTAAATATAACAGAAATGCAGGGGCCAATGTGACCCCTCTGCAGCCCCAGGGACTGCCACCTTCCCAAGGCCAAATTAAATATCAATGCGTGTGGGGGCTCTGGCCTCCCTATGCAGACCCAGGGACGCCACCTCACCAGGGTAACTACATACAGTGGGCATGCGGCCCCCGCAGCCACAAGGACCACCACCTCCCTAGGGCTTAATTACAGCCGAGGGGGACCACATGGCCCCCCTTGTGGAGCCCTAGAATGCCTGAGGTCCACCCCCACAGGGCCAGCTACAGCAATGTCCCGGGGTGCACACCCCCCAGGATATTCCAGTTTGCTATGGCCTGTTGGGAGCCCCGCTCCCGCCAAGCCATAGCAAACTTGCTGTGTTTCAGTAAGCAAGAGCAGAAAATGCTCTCGCTTGCTAAAAGCGGAACATGTCTGTTTCCCTTCATGCTGTCAAGCGATCATGGAAACAGATATTGTATTGAAATCCAGGGATCTGCATGTTAGCAGATCCCTGGGTCTCAAAGCAATGCCAGCTCCAGCACAAGGTGGGGAGCCGACATGGACCAAGGGGGCCTTGAGGCTACCCCCCGGTCCCCAACATTCCAAAAGTAGGCACCCTGGGTGGGACCAGGGCACCAACACTACAGTCTGGGCACAAGGGAATGGGGTCCCAGGGGCCAAAATCACCCAGGAAGGTGGCCACTCGCCCCCACTCCCTTTAAAGCAAAACATTTAAAAAAAAAGAAAAGCCTGGTCCCCGTGGGATGGGGTCCCCAGTGCCAAAATCAGCCTGGGAGAGGGGCCACCCGTCCCCCTCCCTTTTTTTATAACTAAGAATTAAAAAAGGGGCTGGCCACGGGGGATGGGGTCCCCGGTGACCAAAACTGTCTGAGAGGGGGGCCACATGGCCACCCCACCCTTTTTTATAAATATGAGTAAATAAAAAAAGGGGCAGGCCCCAGGTGATGGGGTCCCCAGGGCCCAAAACAGTCCAGGGAGGGGGTCCACATGGCCCCCCTTCCAAAAAAAGAGAAAAAAAGCTAGCCCTCCTGTTACCTCCAGTATGCCCCCCACAGTGGGATTGCTGAGAGGTGGTCGGAGGCCAATCCCCCTTTCTTCACCACTCTGTAAAAGCACCTCTTAGTGCACTGCTGGTAGAGGAATGCGGTCCCCTTACCTCCTGGGGGCCTCAGGACTAAGGTGGACTACATCCCCCAAGCAGCTGTGCGCCAGGAGGCACATTTGCAGGGTGGTGGAGAAAGGGATGATCGTGGCCTCTGACAACCTCTCAGCAATCCAGTGTGTGGGTCTTACTGGAGGTAACAGGAGGGCTATATGGCCCCCAAGGACCCTCAAGAGCTAAGGTGACTTCATCCCCCAACTAGTATTGCGCCAGGAGGCATGTTTGCTGAGTTGTGGAGAAAGTGGGCGTTGCCTCCTACCAGGTCTCAGCAATCCTGCTATGTGAGAGTTACTGGAGGCAACAGGAGGGGTACTTGGCCCCCAAGGACATCCTCTTGTTATCTCCTATCAGACCCACACAGCGAGATTGCTAAGAGGTCTTCAGAGGCCACACCCCCTTTCTCCACCTCTCTGAAAATGCAGCTCATGGTGCACTACTGGTTGCGAGATGAAGTCCACTTTACTCCTGAGGGACCTTGGGGGCCAAGAAGCCCTCCTGATTCCTCCTGTAAGTCCCACACAGGAGGATTCCTGCGAGCTGGTCAGAGGCCCAACCCCCTTTCTCCTCCACTCTGCAAACGTGACTACTAGTCAAAAAACCATAGAAATCCACTGAAAAAACTAAAGATCACAGGGACGTTATAGTTAGGAATTAGCATTTAAAAAACCTTAGAAATTCACTGAAAAAACAGAGGTTACAGGGACTTTATAGTTACGAAATGGATTAAAAATACCTTAGAAAATCACTGAAAAACACCAAAGGTTACAGAGACGTTGTATTTAGGCTCAGGTTTCACTCGTACAAAACCAGAGAAATTCAGCCATTATAGTTAGAGCTAACTATAACTCGCGCCCACGCAATGCACTGCTTATGACCTCCCATATTACAGCACTCATTACATGGTCAGTGACATCACTGATTACATCTCATATGGCATCAGTGATGACATCACTGGTGACATCATCCACAGAATCTCTGATGCAGCCACTCACATCCCATATAACCTTTCATACACCTACTCTAACTTCCACACTACCATTCTCAAACCCATTCTCCTTGACTAATAGCTCAATTACAAAGGTATTTTAGCTGTTTGCCAGATCCTACTGCTTTAGCAATGGATGCTTTTTTTCAAGATTGGTTCAATGTAAATGACTATGCTTTTCTGCCTTTCATCATGATACCCAGTTGTGTTGCAAAATTGGCACCACTTTGGATGGTACCACTCTGGACGGTGCAACTCTGGTATCCCTTCCTCATAGAGCTTTCAGCTGATAGCCAAATTCACCTGCCCTCAACACAAATATCACCCTGTTCTTATGGAAGGTAACCTAACCCTGAGGGTATGGAACTTCTCAGGTTGCACGCAAACATGTCAGGAGTTTCGGAGCCTGCTTTAGGGCATAACAGGGTATCAAGGGTAGAAGGTACAATAAGGTTCTTTAACTGGACTTCGGGGATTGTAACGTCTTGTGTATGGAACGGTGTATGGCTCCCGTTTCATCAGATGCCATAGGGATATTGAATGTCCTAACCTCTGTGGTGGCTGGTCAGAAATCCTATAGCTCTGTTCATGGCACTGTTTCTTTTAACTGTTGTCCAGCAAGTTGGTCTTACGATTCTGCTTAGTATCAGTTAGAAGGGCATGAGATTTTAGATCTCTGGATATTTCTGCAATGCATTTTTTTACAGTAGGTGTCCATTTTACTATTAAGAGGTATACCAAGAATGCTTATACCGCTATTGATTTTCCTTCATTCCCCTCAAATGCCAAACAATGTGTGGTGAGGTTCCATAAGCAGTATGTGTAGGTGATGAAGACCTTGAGAACTTCTGCATCCCAGTTGTTAACTTGATTGTGCAAACCATTCACTACGGTATCTGCAGCTACCCCAAATAGATGGGTTAAAGGAGTGATGGCCCTTACAGGGTGGGGTGGGTATTTTGGGGCTCACTTGGCCCAGGGGATTAAGCCAACATAAGGCATTTTGGACCAGAGCAGGTTAAGACAATATCCTTCTATCAGCGGACTGTTCTGCTGCATCAACGTTTAAGACTTTTTACTGTAAGCCGATCCAGCATGCGGCAATAAAGCTTGTGGATAGTCTTAATACATGCGTAATATGAGCATCCTGTCTTGTAATAAAATTGCAGATGCTCCTTGCTAGTTGGTGAAGGAGAGTCCTGATTTTATTAAGGACAAATGAGGTGAAAATTATCGCACGGCTAATGTTTATATGCCAACTGGTATTGGTTGGTAACCAGGCAACAGTCTGATGCACCAGGTGACGGTATGTTTGAAGGAAGGCACTCCTTTTTGATAGAGGACTCGTTCCGCCTAGAAGTTCATCAAAGCAAAGAGGAAGTTATTTGGTTATTTCTGGGATTTATGCTAGTTTTTATAATGTCTCACTTTTTCCATGGGTTATGATCGTCAATCATATAGAAAAGAAGACATGGTTTGGTTTAATGGGTGCCCCTGTTTATATGGTGGTAATGAATTTCTTCTCTGTCAATTGTTTCTGCCCATGGTAGCAGGGTTGTGGGAAATGTAGTATACTTTAAAGGCACTGTTCAATAAACATCAGGTAAAGAGACTGCATAATATTCACCTTCTTTGACCTTAATAAAGTCAGGACTCTCCTTCACCAACTTGCTTGGAGAATCTGCAATTCTGCATGAGTTGTTGCATTTGAAAATCTCTGGGAAGTAACTAAAGAAAATATGGAGTGGATTTGGCACACATGACAAGCTGAGTGAACGTGATTGAAAGGGTGAGATACAAGCAGCTCTGCCAGTGGCACCAGGATAGCTAACCATGTATGACAGTCGCTGTAGTAGTTAGGCATTACCTCATAGTGAGGCATGAGCTTCTTGTTACAAATGTGATGCTTATAAGTGGTGTAAGGGTGGGACATAGACACTACTCAAGTGATGCTTCTGGGTTCCTCTACTTTTCTTAAACTCAGGTCAGTGTACACTAAGGTGCATATTCTCAAGGAACTATCGCCGAGTTAACGGCACTTTATCTCAGCCAAAGTCGCGATACAATTATCGCCCCATTCACAAGCTGGTGCCGATACCACCAGTTTACTTGCGATAGCAGTCGCAAAAAACATCGCCACAGATGACCCCGGCAACTAACGCTAATGATATGCAGAGTAGGCGTTCCTGTGCAAAAAGCCGCAACAACACCACTCCACAACATTCTCAACGACCAGCCAGATCGGCGATAAGATCACAAAACATGCGCTAAGGCACGTTAGCAGCAGGAAACAAACACCTGCTCCTACCTGGTGTAAAGTCTTACGACAACCGGCACCAGACAAGGGAGCACAGCCCATAGCCACACATGAAGAACAACAGATGCCCTGGAGCTACCGATCATGCAGCCTGGAGCGCCAATAGGTCAACAACACCCACCACCCCCAGGGGGGCCTACCCCGGGCACCCCCCCCTTCGGACAAAGATATTGCACCTCAACTCCACGAAATCAAGAACCAAACAAATCGCCTGAAGTCGCACAATCACAACACCCAACATAACACTTGTATTTGTAAAGCGCACTTATCACCCATGGGTCTCAAGGCGCTGAATAACAGATGTTTATTGTTACCCAACTCAATGGTACTCATTTTATCAACCTCAAATGGATGAAAGGCTGAGTGGACCCGCTGGGATTTGAACCTGTGACCATGAGGTCGAACACAGGCCCCTGCAGTGGATGCATTAGTCCACTAAGCCACCAGACCCGGTCACATATACATGTGTGGTCAGAAAAAGGGAAATCATACATCCATATCATAAAATCCAATCAATACATTTATTACAGAAGAAACCAAAAAAAACAAATCTGAAGAGGCATGGCGGGTCGTCTCAGGACATTCTGTAAGTCACAGCCTGCAAAACAGGAATCTGGATCAGAAGGTGTGCCATGCGCCCATCAAAGTACAGAGAGAGAGAGCGAAAGAGAGAGGGAGAGAGGGCGAGAGGGAGAGAGAGGGAGAGAAAGAGAGAGAGAGAGAGAGGGAGAGAGGGAGAGAGGGAGAGAGTGAGAGAGAAAGAGAGAGGGAGAGAGGGAGAGAGGGAGAGAGAAAGAGAGAGTGAGAGAGGGAGAGAGAGGGAGAGAGGGAGAGAGAAAGAGAGGGAGAGAGAAAGAGAGGGAGAGAGAAAGAGAGGGTGAGAGAGTGCCGACACTGCGGACCTAGGCCTCACTGCTCACTTGCTGCCACCGGTGTGTCTTCAACCATGTGCTGGTATTCACAGCAGTCCCCCAGGTCCCTCATCTGAAACAGTTTCCAGAAACATGAATGGCAGAGTCCATACAGTTGCACACGCCATCATCGCTTGCCCGCCCCTGCGCACACAGGCTGCTGCACCCCAGCCCCTCCCGCCGCCCAGCGGTTATTGCCTGCCCCTGCGCAAACAAGCCTCACTGCTCACCTTCCGCCACCGGCGTGTCTCCAAGAGGGCCCACCACGTTCTGGAGGGATCTCCAAGCCCGGTGCCCGCGACCATGGCACCCTCCACATCATGCAGCCCCGCACCGCGGGCCACCAGGTCACACACATGACTCTGGGTCTTGATTTCACAATGGCAGAGACCACATCAGTGCACATGGCATCATCGCAGGCTGCACACCCGCACAGCGCTTGAGGTGCCACTAACTCTGTGAACCGCGAGGCAACGCCACGTGGTGGGAGGCCCGCCCTGCCCGCTGTTTCAGGCCTACACTGCGGTCCAGCAGGGCTCACACTAATCCTTGCCAGTCCGGACCACCAGGACGGTGCATCATCGCAGGCTGCACACCCGCTCAGCACTTTAGGTGTCCCTATCTCACTGCACCGCAAGACACCGTCCCTTGGCAGTGTGCCTGTGCCTGCCGCAGTGTATCTGGTGCCACCAAGTCTGTGCACCGCTAGCCATGGACCCTTAATGATTGAGTGCTGTGGTGCGGACGCCATCATGTCACCCCCGGCACTGGGCAATGTGAGGTGGCAGGGCCCTAGGCCCTCATGCATACATGGGAACTACACGGAGGCACCCAGTCAGAGAGAGTGGAAATGGCGTCCAGGAAGTGTGCCAGGCCCTTTTCATTGGCAGGGTCACATGTCCTGTGACGCCTGTGCTGGATGGGTGTGGCGTGGGTGTATACCAGCCGTGAGGGAGTGGCTGTGGCATGCTGACAACTAGACCTGTGAGCTGCAGAGCCCAACAGAAGACCTGGCTCATGTAGTGTTTTCGTCCCCCCCTGTGTGCGTAATTGGAGTGGGCTGTCCTGGCGTATGCCAGTCCAGCGTAAGGGTGTGAACAATGACCCGGGGGCTCTGGGCGTGGTTCCGTCCTGGGCTGGACAAGGAAGTGACTACTGGATGTGTCTCTGTTGTAGTGTCCGCGCTACCCAGACCGCAATCGGCAATGTGTCACCCTGTGGCAGAAGTCCCACAACATGGGCAACATGGACGTAAGGGGGAATCACTGACCCTACATTCATCCATACTTCCACACTTGAAAGATCATAGACATGACACATCTGTGTGAATAAGAATGTTTATTGCACATTCAAGGGAGTGTTGCAGCTGGAGCAGTACAGGGCCATGCCAACCCTACTTCACATTGTCGGCCCGTGGAGGGCCAGCCAGAGTCCTTCAGGGAATGACAGGTACATCAGGAGAGGAGGACTTCAGTCCGCAGTCTGATAGCTGTGTCATTGGTGACCAAACAGAATATGGCAGTCCATGTCGAGGTCCAAGGTGAGTGTCGCAGAGTGCATTGGGGGACAGTGGAAGGTGATGATGCAGAGGGCAGAACCAAGCAGAAACAGGCCACATGGCGGAGATGAATGCTACTGCGTCCTCCTGAACACAAAGGCAGATTCATCCGCATCTTCGTCCCCTGCTGTTGCATGTGCCTCACATGTGGGTGGTGGTGTTCTGTCTCCCGCACTGTGTGGCACTGACACATCAGGGGCCGGAGATGTGGATGGGGTGGTAGCAGCAGCATGCAGCAGCGCCAGGCCTTGTGGCAGCAATGCCATGAGGAGGGTCTTCAGGGCATTGAGGGACCCAAATACCTCTCGCTGGTGCGCAGCCGTGGCAGCCGCTCTTTCCGCCTGCGTCCGCTCCATGTTCTCCATGATCCTCTGCATGTGTCCCAACTCCCTGGCAAGATCGCTGGAGGCACTCTGACTAGACAGTCATTCTTGTCGCAGAGCCAGGACTATAGCGATGTCAGCCATGGTCCGTTGGAGAGCATGGAGTGGACTGTGGGTGTCCGTTAGGGACTGTGAGTGGTCCCTGATGGGACTTAGACACCCACGTATGGCGTCTAGTTTGGCTGCCATGCGGTCAAACCCCACCTGCACCTGTTCAGCCAGCTTCTCCTGGCACCCCAACACACGGCGTTGGAAGGCCATGTGTTCATCGTGGGGGTCCTGGGAGGCAGCCGTGGTGGTGGGTGCTGCCTGCTGTGTGTGCTGTGCAGGGGGTGGGTACTCCTCGTGGCAGCTGGGCTGCCCTGATCCTGGAAGTGGGCTGCGGAGGCTCTCCACGAGCTGTTGGAGGGCATCGGAGTCGAAGGTGTGGTGCTCCTCTTCGTCATCAGAGAAGAGAGGTTCGGACTGCTCTGCAGAAGGTGTTGGATTTCCCCCTGCAATGTGAAGGGGAGATGCAGTTTAACATCGTGTTCACATGTATGTTGACACATTGTACATGTTTACATTCAGACTGCATGACAGTTGTGACTGTTTGGGGGGAGCTGCCTTTTTGATGCGGGACAGTGGACATTCCGACTACATCACAGATGTGTGTTTGTACTTGTACATTGTCAACTCACATTTCCCTACAGTGCCAAATGTGATTGGCCAGTTTCTACGCACGTGCGGCACCAGTTGTGTCCTCTGTTCTGTTGTGGACGTGTTGCGGTTTGTACCACATCGTTGTCAATGTTGATGTGCTCTGCATGTAATGTGTGTGTGCCGCATTTTGTGGGAGTCTCCCCTGCAGCTCTGATTTAGCTGCCCTTATCCCTTTCATGCGGTGTGCCTCTGGGTTCTGTGCTTATGCAGCGCTGAGATGTTGCATACCTGTGTGCATTGGTCTCTTGGTGGGAGTTGTGGGTCTGGGGCATGGTTTGTCCTCAGATGTGCTATGCTTAATTGTGCATGTGTGCCATTGTGCCCATCTCCCCCATCCCCCCAGTCCCTGGTGGTTACTCACCCTGTTGCTGTTGTGTCCAGTCATGTTGAGCAGTGTCCGGTCCCCCAACTCCTGCCACCGTCTCCCCACTGATGACTGTGGACACCATTTCCTCCATCTCGTCCAGCTCCTCCTGTGGCGCTGAACTCCCACCTCCAGTCTGCATTGCTGCCTTCCGGTTGTTTGCGAGTTTCAGCTTGGTTTTGCGCTTCACATCATTCCAGCGCCTCTTGACCTCGTCCATTGTCCTCTTCAGCACTCAGACTGCATTCACCTTGTCCACGATGTTCTGCCATATTCCATTTTTAGTTGCCAGTGACACAGTGGGGGAGACGAACAGTGTTTGATGGTGTTCTATCACCTCCGTTATCAGGATCCTGTTTTCCTGTGGACTGAACCGCTTCTTCCTACTCTTCTTGTCCTTGCCCTTCCCTGACCCCGAGGTCCCTGGCTGTTCCTCCGGGGGGCTTGTGGGGTTCTGGTTGTCCTCTGTACTTGCTCTGGATGCCTCCATTGTGCTTCTCTGTTGGTATGTTTTTTTTCTTCTTTTATAGTGCATTTTCCCGTATGACGCGTGGGAATTGCAGGCCTGTGACTGGTTTTCATAGATTTTTGTATCACGATTGGCGTCATCGCTACTATTTTCACGTTGGGGTTTCGCGTTTTTGCGGCGTCGCGTTGTTTTTAATGCGTTCATTTGACGCGTTGTCGTGTGACTATCGCATGGTACCGCCGTGTTGTGAATACCACGTTGACACGGAGTTGTTTTCCCGCGATAGACTGCGATGTGAAGGGTTGCGTTAAGCTACACTTGCTGTGGTTATCACACGTTCTTGAGAATATGCCCCCAAGATGCATCAGGTTAAAATTCTGGTGTCTTATTCTTATAACACTTGTGTCTGTGCAAGTGCGACAGGTGCAGACAAAAACTACAATTTGCACAAAATGCACATAAATGAAGGTGTAGAGAACATGTGGTGACATGTATATCGGCAGTTGAACGTGCACCAGGAAACTCATTGTGGATTTCCAACACTTGCACATTAATAGGGGAAGATTGTCAGGGTGGTATTGCACAATGGAAGTGTTTCCGTTTCCCAAATTAAACTTGGCACATGTGAATGTACAAGCCAGTCAAGTGTCAATACTGTCACGTTTGCCTGTTTGCATTATGTTTATGTCTACTCCTATAAAGTCCACCTGTAGGATTTCAGCTGCAAAATCTATAGCTGATGTCTGCATAATTTTGAGAGAGAGCAGCTATGCAGTCCTGTAGTGCTCAAGTGACCCCCTGAACCATTGGCCAAATGATGCAATACTGTTCAGACTGAAGGTTGCACTGTGTATGGAGCACAGTCTTTTACTTCAGGCACATGCTCCAATTAAGTGCTAAATTACATCATGTAAACCTACTGAAGAGAGGGCAGGCATACATTTCTTCAGTATGCGTCTCCCCCCTACTGTGCATGGGGCACACTGTGAGAGAGGCTAATTTACTAACCGCTCTGGCAATGCTTATTATAGGCCCGGAGAGATTTGACCCTCAATTATGGCTGTTGTTAGGAATTACATTCAACAGAGCCTGCAAGGCCCTGGAGCTCAACAGCAATGGCAGTTTTCAGACTACTTTTGCACAGGTATAGAACAGGAGGCAGCAGAACTTCTATCAGCGCTCTAGCACTAGACTTCTACTAGGCACGTGTGTGACCTTCCCGAGGCATTCTGGACTATGTAAATCTTTAGCAGAGATGGAATCTTGCTTTTGTTTTTTCTTTGCTCTTCCTTTGTAACGTTTTCCATTCTCGCTGTCTGTATTTCTCTCTTTCTTCCTTTGAACACCCCAGGAACAGAACACAGAATGCACTGCATCACATATATAAATCTGCATAGAATATCTACCTGTAAAGTGCCTCTCATATCGTTGAGTGCACTCATATTTGTTATAAACTGCGTTAATGAATTAGATAGCTTTATTTTTTTAGTTATACAGTCATTGCTCACGACGGATGATAATAATCATGTTAAAATGTAGTGAGTCAGATGAAATCAATGAAAAACAGATAGAGAAACAAAGTGGGCGTAAATACAATTTATACAAGTATTGGTCATCACCCAGGTGTTTTAATTCTGAAGACACAAACTAAAACAAGCCAATAAGTCTGGATTTCAAGGAGTGTTGTTTGGTAATATTTAGCATTACAAGTAGATAGCATGGGAATAGATATATATTTATGAGGAAGCAACAAACTGTAGAATAATATTGGTGTATATTAAATTGTCAGCTGAAAGTTAAACTGTCAAGCCAGACCTAAAAATCCGTGTAGGTTATTGACTTCCCTCTTCTCATCTGTGCTGCTGCTAGAGAATAACACCATACATTATCTAATTATCTAAGACACTTTAGTAGCATTACAATGCCATCTGTGTGCCTCTGAAGATTCAAACTCAGGCAGCTGGATAAATAAACAAAACTATCACAGCTGTGTGGATGGCAAGCACTTTTTTTTTTGTTGAAGCGCACAACGTCTGCCCAATCTAAACATGTACTCCTGGCTCCCAACATGTGGTTGGACCCAAAGCCCCTCACCTAGTGGTTCTCACATAATTGGCAGACCATAAAAAGTTGCCTACTAAGCTAGAACTTTGTGTGCGAGCAGACTGACTCACAAAATAACCTTTATTGTCTGTGTCTGGATGTCAGAGAGACTCGTTCATGATCTGGACGAACCTTTGGGGGCCTTGGTTTGGTACCGTTTTACTTTCATAACAATAATATTTAATGTTACGCTCCAATTAAACAGTGAGGAAATTAAATCATTTTAATACTTGTTTTCATCTGCTAAAACAGGTACTGTAAGCTGTGCACGAAGATGACTCCTGTAAACGTAAATCAGTACTACTGCACAATAAAACAATAGGCTGTAAGTAATATTTGGAAGTGGAGGAGCAAACACTGCAAGTGCAAATTTATGACACAGTCTCTGCCACAGTGTTGGATTGACAGGTGTCTTAAATAGTTGAAGGGCTGCAGCAGCTGTATGTTGCCATATTATATACTGTGGTAAATGGTTTATTGTCACAAGAACTTTAAAAGCATCTGCTGCTTTTGGCTGGAAATGGAACTGCATTTGATGATATATCAAAAGTAATCAGCAGAACATAACTCAATAACAAAGACAAACCAACATAACATAACAGGAAACAAGAAGACAGCACAGAATACAACACAAGAATCACAGTACGACACAACAAGAACCCAATGCAATGATGAAGCACACAAACAAAGCAGCACAAAACTTCACACATCACCACCACTGCAAAACTCCACATTGCAAATATGCACAGTCTTGTCACACATTGCCACCTCCAGAAACATAATTTCAGAATACGGTGGTGAAAGGAGTTTCGACCAAGCACTGCCCAGACAAGTCATGAAATGGCGCCAGTGAAAATGTTTTATGATCTGGCCTGACCATGTTCTCTGTGGGCTCTAAACAAATAGTAAATGTCCGAGCTCGATAACCAAGCACTGTACCAGGTTAAAAAAGGGTATTCGCAAGCTTAGTTTGGTAGTTTCAAGGTCAGTTGCAATGACTAAGAATCTTTGTAAACTAGTAATGGCCTTAACTCCAGGTTCGATATTGCACTTATAGGTAATGTTTACAGTAGCGTATATTTTGTGTTGAGGCAATATGCACTACAAATGAAAATCACATCACAACATGATGCACATAAGATTCAATATGTGTCATTATGTTTATGAGGAAAGAAAACATGAGAAAAAAACGGAAAAGTTTTAAAACAAAGAAACTATTCAATTATTGTGAGCTGCAACTGTAGGACAATGCTTGTGGAATGTTATCAGAGCACGAAAAAGAGGAAGAAATAATGTTTCCAAACGAGGCATTAATGTATCCTTTCATCTTCTCTCCCCACAGCACGCGCCTCATGATCGAACATGACTCACTGGCCACAGATACAATGCAAGAGATATATGGTTCCTAGTGGGAATAACTGTGTTTGGCAGATTTTGGAGTACACTGTGGAAAAAGTCGTAAATACTTCTGGAAACTCCATGTGCGTTGTTTCGCATATAAATCACACATTTCGACTAGCTTATACTAGAGGCATTTAAAATGCCCAAAGTCTGGACAGATTAAGCAGGGGACAACCCTAACTCCCTAAGACTTACCTGTGTCCCCTTTCGGACCCTGCTCCTGTGCGTTGAGGCGACCCTGTTGCTCCTCTTCTTCCTGTGGCTCTCTCTCTAACTCTTTCTCTGAATCTCTCTCTCTCGGGTTTATATAGTTTTTACCATCTATTTGTTTCCTTTGACTTTTCAATGTTTGTTTATTGTTGTTTGTTTTGTCATTATTTGTTCTGTCATTATCTGCTTTGCATTTGTCTTCCGTGTTTGCACCTTTCTCTCTATCTTTCCTTTTTTCCGACATGTTATCTCTGTTTTGATTCTGCCTCAGTTGACCGTTTTTGGCACTGTGCCTCCTGTCTTTCCCTTCCCACCTTTTAGGCCTCTGTTCTCTCGGCCTTTGCACCTTCGCTCTACTGCCGCCTAGTGAATTCTGCTCTTTTTCACCTCTTTCTGCTATTTATACCACTTTCTCATTTTTCACCATTGCTGTGATCCTGGGGCACACTGACAGTGGGGCTGATTATGCTGTTTGTCGTTACTCCCAGCCCTCCCACCTCATCCTTCGCTCCTTCCCCCACTCAAGACCTACTTAATGGCTATCGCAGTGCGGCAACCCCTCTGCGCCCATCCGTGCCTCGCACAAAAACTGCACACCTCCAGTCACTCAACCCTGGCCGCCGATCACTGCACTGCTGCCACACCACACACCACCCATGGAGTCTTCTCCTGCACCTCCTGCAAATACTCATGCACTCTCCCACACTGCACACCACACCATCACCACACCAACTACATCCAACACCCTACACCCACACAGACCAACCACCTCCTGCACACTGCACCACGCTCGCCTGCATGCTCCTCAACACCCGCTTGCTGACAAAACACACCACTGCGATCTGGAACCTACTACATGCAAAGGCTCCAGACCTGCTTTTCCAGAACCCAAAGTCAGCACTGGACACCCCTTGGGTACAAGATCGCTAGACATGACCATCAGCAGAAGCCCAGAGGTGGAGTCACCATCCTTTTTAAGGGCACCATCAGCTGTATCACCTCCATGGACACCACCGCCACCTACATGGAGAACCTCACCTTCAAGCTGCGCAATACAGCCACCTTTCCCCTGTGCTGCACCCTTGTCTACAAACCACAGGGACTTCCGAGCCAAGTTCACTGGCAACATCATGGACTTCATTGCACCCCTCACCTTCAACTCCACCACCTTCATTCTTCCAGGAGAGGGAAGTAATTTTAATTGTATTTTATTTAATTCCAACATATCTGTTTTGCACAGGCTGGGAGAGATAGACTAAGGTATGTCTGACATTTCTCCAAATTCTCTATTTTGTCTGGATTATGTTTGGGAGAGTAAACATTGTGAAAGGCTTCCAGGATGTTTTTAATAGTTGTGTGTGTTACTGATATTGTCTTTAATTGCTAAGAGTCTTGTTATTTTTAGCTTTAAGATAGTTAGCTACCAATTGCCCTGCTTTATTGTGTTTGATGATGCCTTTAGCTTTCATCACATTCACCAATTGGTGAGCCCTTTTTCCTAGTATCTTGTTACATTTAAGCAGTTTAGGTTTAGAAGTATCTTGTTGTCTTTAGACAGGGGTGATTCTCATTTTAGCTTTCTAATTTCTAACTCTAGGGAGTTAAGTTTAAAGTCCATGTCTGTTTTTGGCATAATGCCAATCATGACTCCTCTAATGGTTTCTTTCATGACATCCCATAGGATTTTGGGGGAGAGTTGGTCAGAGCTATTTTTATCAAAGTAATGAATGATTGAGTAGATGTATGTCCTGATGATGACCTTAAAATAATATAGGTTGAAACGCTGTTGACGCCTACCTTTGGCTTACAATTATAAGGAAGCATTGACTGCCATCTTCTGTTCCTGTGATTTGTTGGACTGATTCTTGTTTCAAAATTTGTTTCCTTTTTGCCATTGTATTTTTGTCTTACAATTGATACTATGTTATGACTGATGTTTTTTCTGTGTTATTATGTGAGCACCATGTTTCTGTAACTGTCTTTTTGTATTTTGTTACTATAGTAAAGAATTTTTTTTGTAATAATTGTCATGTTGGGTACACCTTTTAGATTTTTCTGTTCTCATTTTTTTGTCGCGATTTCTTCGTCTTATATTTGTTTATGTTATTAATATGCGGGAATTGTTGATTGCAAAAAGATATATTTTTTTGATATATATAATTTTTTCTTGAACCATTGTAGCTCTTATATTATTACATTCTTACTGAGGCATTTAATGTTCGAAGATAAGACTTTCAATGTTTTATTTGACATAGGTTAGCTTTCTTATGTAAAGTTGAGATGGTGTTGTAAGATGACCAAGGACAGGGTTCTTGCTTTTGTAGGTGGTAGAAGTAGATATGTATCATTCTCTTCAGTATCTGGAAGGGTATGGAGCCATAAGACCTTATGGATGTGCTGGACAATTCTTCAAGTTTCCGATCCCCCTTCGGCGTGGAAAAGAGGGAAAGGCAGAGAAGGGAATGACTAAAGAGCTAGAGGAAAACAGAAGAAAAGGGTAGAAGCCGAACTAGGGGGTATAGACAAAACGTAAAAAGATATGGGCTCTAAACTAGTCCCCTCAATAACCACCCTTACCTCTCTGAGAACAAGACAAGGGGCCAGTGGAGTCCTCAGGATGCCGCCAAAAGGAGCTCGCAGCCATCAGTGACACACTATGAACTACTTCCTGTGCTAGGGAAAATCATTGAAAAACTGGTAAACAGCCAGTTGATGGCATTCTTAGAAGAAGCCAACATTCTCCATTCTAGACAGTCTGGTTTCCATCCTACACACTCAACGGAGTCAGCTCTGCTGGAAGTGGCAGACACTCTCAAGCTAACATTATGGCTAGGTAAGAATGCACTGCCAATCTTATTAGATCTATCAGCCGCATTTGACACCATTTCACACAACATCTTATTGCAGCATATCAAGAACTGTGGCATTTCCCATCTGGCCTTAGCCTGGTTGAAATTCTTTCTCTCAGATCACAGGCAAATGGTGCTATTAGGACCTCTTCTATCACCTGAAAAAAACATCACTTCAGGGGTACTACAGGGCTCATATCTTAGCCCTGCACTGTTCACCATATACATGGCCCCCCCTTATTATGTTGATCTCCTCTTTAGGAATCAAATCCACATCATACGGAGATGACACACAGATTATCGTGGCTTTAGACAAAGCATCCATCGACTCGGAGTTGAATTTTAAATATTGCTTAACTGAGGTCATCCAATGGATGCAGTCCAGTCATCTTAAATGCAACACCGGCAAAACGGAGATCATGCTTCTAGGTAAGACCAAGTCCTCGGATCCGAAAACATGGTGGCCAGAGTCTGCCCCTCCCCTGCCAAACACAGTTGAGGTAGTAAAAAACCTGGGTGTGAATTGATGCTACTTTATCCTTCCGTCCACAAGCTTTTGCAGTGGCAGGAACATGCTTCAGTCTAATAAAAGAGCAAAAAAATGTTTTTGACTACCTCCCTTTTGCAGCAAGGAAGACAGTAGCCTATGCATTAATTACATCCAGATTGGACTACTGCGATAGTTTATATACAGGCACAACTAAACAGAATCTTAAAAAATTGCAAGTGGTACAACATGCAGCCACCAGGCTTGTGCTGAAACTGCCACGTTGTTCCTCTGAATGAATTCTTTTTTATTTGTGCGGTTACGTAAAACCATTACAAAATACTACATTAAAAAACTTGTAGCAAAAAAAGTGCAGAACATTGTTAAAATCAGTTTTTTTCATTTTTAAAAGAACAGAGACTTAATAATGTTAGAGATCAAACGGTCAAAGTGATATATGCACAAGTGATATAGTCTTGATGTTTTTTTGGTTTTTTTTCACTGTGCCTGTGAGGACTTGTTCTTTAATAGTAAACGAGTATGGTATACAAATTTCCCAAAGTTAGCCATGTACTTCACGATGTCCAAGGAATAGAGCTGTTTGACGGCCTCCTTTGCAGTGCGGGTGCCCAGTTGAAGGAGAATGGGTCTGAGATGTATACTGCAAATTTGCCGCAAAGGGGGACAGCAAAATAAAATGTGTGCCAGGGACTCTCTTTTGTAATTGCAGAGGCCACACTCCGTGATGCCCAGCCCTGCTTTCTATGATGGATATAATTCTTTTAAGGGAAGCGGACAGTGCTTAATTTGAGCCGGTGCTTTCCGGTGCTCAGCACCGGCACTTAATTGGTTCCCAGTGCTCGGCACCTAACTGTTCTAAGTATGGTGTTGACAGTCTACCACATGGTGGCGCTGCTCATCTAATTTAGTGATGAGCAGAACAACGGTTGTTTAGGAATACAATATACATTAACATAGTGCTAATACCTGCCTCCCCAGCCATTCCTTTAGCTTTGGGGACCTGGAATAATCTGAACTGTTGCATTTACATGCAAGAGAGATGGTCAGTAGTTGTTTTGGCAGCGATGACAAGGGCGATGTGTGGTGCAAGCCTCAGTGGCCTCCTGGTCAGAGCCCTGGCACTTAATATTTTACAAATTAAGCACTGGAAGCGGATGTAGTCTTGCTGCTAAAATTCGATGTAATGCCTGCCTTCCCATGGACTGCGTGAGGTAGGGCTTGTGGCTAAGCAGGATGTGAGGGAGACATTGGGTTTCATGAAAGTCTCTCGCTGCCAGGGATTCCATGTCCAGACTGCGACAGCATAAACATAGTTGCTTTTTTATTGTTATTTTGATAGTAGCGTAGTTGATTGTGCTGGGATCCCTGTTCTCTGTCGCTAGCTGCAGAAGATCTTTGGCTGTGGCAACGCTGGCAGATCAAGGGTTACTTGGTTGTAGAAAGATGGATTTTATTGCGGCCTTCATGGTGTTATCCGGAGCTGCAGTTGTTAAATTGAGATATTTTGTCAAGGCGGCCAGCTCTTCTAGTTTTTGTTGATTGAGATAAAATTCAAGGCGAATCAAGGTGTTTCTAGTGCAGGCTGGTAAGTGAAATATCTTTTTATACGCTGCGCAATTTATTTTTTCCAAGTCCTGTACAAACCTCCCTGGGAATGCCTGTTCCGCGTAATTAAGAGACTGTAGTAGTTTAGCCCTCAATACTCTTTGAATAGCCGTGGTTGTTGGGCTATCCAAGATGGCATATAGTTTACAGAGGGCGAATGTGACCATTTTTCCTTTCTGCTGCAGTTTTTGGAGATGAACCCGAGAAAGGCCCGTCTCACTAAGCCAGGCCCCAAGATAGTTGTAGGTTTGTACACAGTCCAAAAGCAGGGGACCCAGTTTCCACTTAGCAAGTTTTTTCTTCGGGTAGTGGGCAAAAATCACTATTTTGGACTTACTTGGGTTGGCGACCAGTTTGTTATCAGCATTATATTCAGAGAAGGAGGTTAGTGCTTTCTGGAGACCTATTTTGGTATGGTCCGGAAGAACAAGGTCATCAGCGTATTGTATCCACTGGATCTCTGTATGGCCGATCTTGGGAGTGGCTAGAGACGCTCCGTGCAGTGCTTGGCCCATATCGGCGGTGTACAAGTTAAAAAGCATCCGTGACAGGACACATCCCTGTTTTAGTCCCCGGTCTGTGACAATTTTTTCCATGGCAGACTCCCTGGAAAGTTTGACCCTTACCTAGGTTCGAGTATACAGCAATCTAATTGCTTGTAGTAGTGATGGGCTGATGTTCCACTGTGCCAATTTCTGCCAAAGAAAGCTGCGGTGTACCCCGTCGAAGGCAGCTGAGTAATCAATAAAGCAAGCAAAGAGCGGGGGAGCGATGGGCCGCCGCTTGTTGGGCTAAGTATAACAGGGCTATGATGTTATCTACAGTGGAGCACCCTGGTCTGAAACCCGTCTGGTAAAATGGCAAGGTACCTTCGATGTGGATCCAATCGACTATTTCCTGCAAAAGTGTACTCGCGTAGGCCTTACCCTCAATGTCCAACAGGGCAATCATCCGATAGTTCTTAGGGTCTGAATTTTGCCCTTTTTTAAATATTGGTTGCAGCAATGAGCCCCTCCAGGAATCTGGGACATCCTCCAGAAGCCTGCATTCTGCATATAGCCATGAAAGATTGGAGGACCAGAAATGTATGTCCTCCCTGAAGAGGGAGCCAGGAAGCCCGTTAGGACAGTGCGTACTCCTGCCTCGCCAGAAGTGTTAGGTCGGCCGGAGCTCCAGTGGTCTCTGCAATGATATTATCCACTAGCCTCCATGGTATGGTGGGACTATTTGAAGAAGAGGCTTTCTGGTCGACGGTGTACAAGAATTTCACATGAGCTACCCAGGTGTCTGCATCAAGTGAGTTCTCTCTGCTGGAAGTCCCGTGAATTAAGTTATTTAAATATTGCCAGAATTCTTGGGACTTGCACGGCGCCATCAGTGCGAAGATCTTCAACCATTTTGCCTCTGTGGATTCCCATTTTGATTTCCAAACCAGTTGCGAGTGGATCTTTGCTGCTGAATTCAGCTACATTTTAGCGAACTCCGATCCTGTTTTTGATACTGCCTTCCTTTGATGTTTAGTTGTTTAGCGCACTGCTTGATCACTAGAACTTGACCCAGAGTGTATGTTGGAATGTTTGTAGTTATATGAGTTGTGCTTCCTTGGAGCAATGTAGCTAGGTCATATGCAAGTTTGTCCCATTCTCCTATTAGTCCCCACTTGTTTAGGCTGATCTGCCAGTTGTTCCTCTGCCTCAGCTACCCTTAGAGCCCTCCATTGGTTTCCTACACATAAGAGGGTCCTATTCAAAATTCTCATGCTCACTTTTAGAGCCTATAGAGCAGTAGGACCAAAATATCTAGCTTCTAGAATCATTTATTACACTACCTCCTGCAACTTGAGATCCTCTTCAGCCAATCTTCTCAAAACCCCTACCTTTAGGTATGAGGCCATGGGTGGCAAATCTCTTGCAGTACTGGGGATAAGGGCCTGGAAGCAACTCTCTTTACAGCTGAGATTTATTGACTCTGAACCCCTGTTTAGGAAACGTCTTAAAACCTGGATTTCTCATCCTCTGATTCATTGTGCCGCTAACTCATCTGGTAAAGTTAAGCATTTCCCCTTTCTTCTAGTACGAACTCTGGGGCATATTAGCAAGAAGCTCGTTAAAATTATCGCCGCTTTAGCGGCAGGAAACTGCCGCTAAAGCGGCGATAATGGGCTTGATAATATGCGCTATAGAATTCCAATAGAAGCCCAGGTTAGATGTCCTGCACGTCTAACCTGGGCTTCTATTGGAATTCTATAGCGCATATTATCAAGCCCATTATCGCCGCTTTAGCTGCAGTTTCCTGCCGCTAAAGCGGCGATAATTTTAACGAGCTTCTTGCTAATATGCCCCTCTGTTCTTACCCGCCTAGTGCCAAGATGCTCCCTTGGGAGCGAAAGTTGCTCACTATAAATACAATATTCATTCATTCATTCATAAATAACCATACGTAGAAAATCACATGTATCGTAGTATGCATAAAATATATATAAAAACACTTTTAGAGAAAACAAGTCAATGCGAACTTAAATTAGTAGCTCAGCTTAATATATTGTCTATTGAGATAACATTAAGCAATTGTACCTAGTAATAATAGGTAAGCAAGGCAGAAAGCACTCTGTGACAGGTATACGAGGTACTGTCTGTCTTTACAGAGTCATTGTCATTTAGAGGTCCATACCTATTTTAACTAGAATAGAGATGTGACATTTAATGGTCAGCTATTCGCAGTGATCACAGATGAGCATTTAAGAGTAAAAAAACGGTATAGATGGTGAATAGCTGTTTATCAATTTGGAGTTAAGCATTATGTGGAAATATTGAAAGTGTAATGCAAGAAAAATACTTGGCAGAGGTAGGCACAGGTCACAGTTGTTTTAGTTAATGCTCCAAGAACATGTCATTGAAGTATAAACCAACTCTTAGAAACAACGGGTTTTGTAATAGCTGTTTGGTAGCTGTATAAAGTATAAGGTTATAAGCTCAAGGTGCATATCAGATTACCATTGTGAGCTGTGTTCTGGGTAAAAGACTGATGACTTGATTTAGATTGTGGCGGACGGATTACTCCATCACAATGGTGACAGATATCACGCTGACTGAAATATAAATCCCACAGGATATTATGGCATTTATATTTTGATGCATACGGGATATCGGTCACCATTGTGACAGAGTAACCCATCCGCCGATATCTAAATCAGGCCCTAAATGTTGGTTTAAGAATACTGGGTTCATCCATGAGTTAATATTGTTATGATAGCAAGTTAAGTTTATCTTGAAGATTTTGGCACCTTTATGGTTCTAATGTGTGTAGTCAGTGTCTGGGTGAAATGGAGGTAAAGCCACCAATTACTGGTTACTTATATAATGAAAGTCTAATATTGGTGTGTTAGGTCTAGTCTGGTGTTAGTAGATTGGTGGTGAGTAAAAGTGCATAAGATAACATAGAACAGTATGGGCCATCAGTAAATCCTTGGTTATGAGTCAACACCTCGATAATTGGAAATCACAAGTTTAATAAAACCAACCATTAGGTATCAATTGGAGACTGTTGCAGGGTATTTGTGTAAGTTTCCAGGTCTGCAGGGTAATGAAAGATTAAGGTTCTCCCTTCATGGAAAATGTTCATTTTGGTTTGGCTGGTGAAGGAGAATGAAAGATTGAGTTATCTGAGGTTCGATCTCAGGGCTAAGAAGCATTTCCTTTGAGAGATAGTAGCTTTGGGGTAGTCCTGAGCAATCGGCCAGGCACTAAGTTCACTGTAAGCTAACAATATGTCTCACAACAGGCAGCCCATGTGCTGTTTTGGACGTGACATAAAAAAAACAAAAATGATCCCATCAGGTCAAGTCAATCTGGGGGCCGAGCTTACACAAATGAATGAATTAAATAGATGCATAATGCATGCAAGTAACCCGGAAATCATTGTCCTGGTGCTGATTGTCTTGGACTTATGGAGGCAGCAACTTGCTTAGGCAATGCTGGTAAAGTTCGAAAAACATGCTGCATGCCGGGAGATCTATCACTAATCACAGAATGCAGCCCATAAATTGACCAATCACAATACTTACCGAGAGGGCTAAAATTCCTGATAAACACCTATTTCAAGATATGTGAAAACACAGAGAACGATGGAAACACATGCACTTTCATGAAGTGCTTTTACAAATGAACAAACAAGTTCCAGAAAAGCAGACACTTGTAGAGGACAAAATGAGTTAATAAGACAGATGGTAAACATGCCATACTCCACAGGTGGGACTAAGAGGAGATGGACAGGCTATAACAAATAAAACCATCAAATAGAAAGCAAGAAAATAAAATGACAAAACAAAAAGCGAAAGGAAAGCAAAGGGCAGAGATGCTTTCTAGGTCATCTAGCAATGTGTCCCAAATAAGTATTTCACAATCAGACAGCTGCTCTGTTTGGCAGGCTACAACCTAAAAATAACTCATAAAACCTTTTTCACTAGTCCTTAAATGCAACAACCCTTGAGCTTCCTTAAAATAAGTAACTCAGATATGCAAAACATTATTGCCAAAGCAAAACCACCTTCTAATCTCCTTGAACCAAAACCTCAACACTTCTCCAGGAAATAAACTCTTCAGTGACATAGTTGGGTGAACCTACCTAACACCAATTTATTGCAAGGCTCAGTCCTTGACTAACTAAAAGTAGGAGAGGTCTCCATTACAAAAAAATCAAGCGCTGATGTTAATGATCCAATAATGTGTTACACATTCTTTCAAAATGGCTTAAAAGCTGTGCCGAGGTTCAATTCACACTTTAAATAGCTGACAATGACCTTCTAGGTGTGTTTCAATTTGGCTTCCATCAGGCCATCGCAGATTTGCAGAAGGTTGGTGAAAAGATGAAGATACGTAGAGTAGGTTTATTAAGTATTCACGAAGTAGACATCTCCAGACAAATCGTTTGACAGGACCCAAACATTCTATACCAGCTCTATGTACAGATTCCATGGGAGAGACCACTTAGTGTAGATAAGGGAGGGGGAAAAGGTAAGGCCTAGTAACTAGAATTTATTAAGATTATAACACTTCTTCCCTCTATCATAAATTAATTAACATTAAAACAAACAAACAACAACACTTGATAAAGCGCAACTCTACCCCAATTCAAAGTGAGCTAAACTGTTATAAAAAGCACTGCAGAAGATGCATTATGCTGCAATATATAAAAAAAATACCTACATAACTCTGGAAAGCATCATGTCGCAACAAAAGCTATAACCCATCAAGGAGCATAGAGCTGTCTTTTCTCTCTTCAACTAGAATTAACACTAGTAGAAGCCTTTTACTCTACTGTTGTAGAAACATCAAAGGGAGCTTGTTTTTTGGGCAAGTTGTCAATCCATCCATACTCCACAATCTCCAATTTTCAAGAATTACTACATTGTTTTTGATTTCCTTGATTTTCTCTAGTTTGTAAAATTTATAAAACTTACTACTGCGGTTGATGGGTTTTCTGACTAAAACCCATTGCCCCTTTCTCCATTCACTTTTCCTCACTCCCCATTTCTTATCATACCTCTTCTTGTATCTGGATTGATGTTTCTCCACTTTCTCCTTCATCTCCTCTCTCTTTACAGAAATAACTTTACTTTCACTTTCACAGAACCAATTTGGAGACAATTTGGTACTTGTTTCCTGCCTCTCAGCAACTCAATGGAGTCAAACCCATAACCAAATTAGGGGTGGTGTGATAAGACCACAGCATATTCCTTATGGTTTGTTCTGTGGGTTTAGAAGAGGCTACGGCTAACTGGATTGATTCTTTAATCAAAATGTTGGCCCTTTCTACAATTCCATTAGCTTTAGGGCAATACAAAGGTGTTCTAATGTGCTTAATGGGTAGATCTTGCAGGAAATTCCTCATCTCCTCCGACACAAATTGAACTCCATTGTCGCTGATCAAAGTGGCAGGAATCCCCTCAGAAGAAAACATTTCAAACAAGAAATGTATGAGTGTCTTGGTATTGACAATATTTACAAAATTTGTCATAATCCAATGAGAGTAGTAATCTATGAGAACCACTATGTATTTTTCCTTTATACGATGCCCATGAAGAGGGCCTGCAATTTGTAAACCCAATTTGTTCCACAGGACAGTGGGAATCTTACCAGCAATCTAAGGAGTGTTCCGTATTATTCTGGAATTGTCACTCAGGCTACAGGCATGACAATCTTTAACCTTTTCCTCCACTAAATGATCCATGTAGGGAAACCAATAATTCACTCTTAACTTGGACTTTTGAGATTTCTCCCTAAATGTCCCTCATGTGCTAAATTTGCAGTCTGTTCCCTTAGCCCTACAGTAGGTCAATCTTGCCAGATCTTAAGATTATGTTCCCTTCCAGAGATAGTTCTTCTCTCACATTCCAAAAAGGCTCTAACTCAACTGGCAGTTCCTTACTCTTATTGGGCCAACCATCCACAATACAACGTCTTACAGCTTCCAGTGTATGATCCATTATCATCTGATCTGCCCACTCTGATTCCAGAATAGCTGGAACAGTGATTTCAAGAATGGCTCCTTCCATATCTTTGGTCTCTTCAGTATTTTCCAAAGGTACAGTTGAAAGAAAATCATTTGCACTGTTTTTTGTCCCCTGAACATACTCTACCTTGAAACTAAAACCTCGGAGTCCTAAATCCCATTTAGCAATCCTGGGAGTGGTGTTCTCTATTCCTCTCTTTGACAACAAAGGGAGCAAAGGTTTGTGATCTGTCCTTAACTCAAAAGGCAAACCCCAAAGACAACATTTTAAATGATTGATGGCCCAGTAGCATGCCAGTGCCTCTTTCTCCACAGTGGAATGATTAACTTGAGAGTTTACCAGAGTCCTAGATGCAAATGCCACCATTTTCTCTTTTACCTCAAATCTATGTGAAAGAGTGACACCTAGGGCACGATTACTGGCATTTGTTGTCGATATAGTTTCTCTCTCAACATGAAAGTTCCCTATATGTGGTGCATTATTTATGGCTTTTGTTATGTCCTTGAAGGTGGTAGTATGTTCCATATAAAAGATACCCCATTTTTTCGCAAATCCCTAAGGGGCTGAACCAACACTGTAAAGTCCTTATGTCCTTGGACATGTATTCCGCCAAACCCAAGAATGATTTGACCTCATCTTTATTTGTAGGTGTGGGTGCTTTACGCACTGATTCCACCAAATCCAACTTGGGTTTGATGCCTTCTCCTGAGATAGTGTGCCCCAAATAGTCCACAGAAGTGACCTCTATTTTGCATCTACTTTCTCTTGTGGTGAAACCAACATTCCTAAATTTTTCCAACACATCCCTCACACTACAGTTGTGTTCCTCTTCACATGAACTTTAAATTAAGATATCATCTTGAAAACACATGGGGGAATATGGACAATGAAATGGCGCGGTGCCACAAGCAATGTCGCTGTGCTGAGCTGCGTCATTTAAAAAACACAGGGATGTGCCGTATGTACATGAATATGGCACACCCGTGTGTTCTCTCCTGCGCTGGCCCTAAAACAGCAGGTGTGCACCAGGGCCGGCACCCTTGCACCATTGCTCAAGGGTGCCTGCGTTGTAGGGATGATTGGGTTTGTGCAGTAAGGGACACCTTCATTAATGGTGTTCTGCTCTTTCTTTGTGTGCTGCAGAATGCAGCACACATAGAAAGAGAAAAAACAAGGAGAAATAAAAGTATTTCTCCTCGTTGTGCCACTTTAACATCTCCCCTTGTAAGGCATTCGTTTGTGGTACTGCCTCAGATTTACCAATCCTTGTAAATCTGCGGCAGTGTCAAAAAGCCATGGGTGTTGCGTGGGAACGCACACAGCAACACCCATGACAAGCCCCTGTAACAAAGATTACTGCGTTAAAGAGGGCCATATTTACAAAGCTGTGAAAAGCCATGCAAAGAGGTTTTGCGTGGCCTTGTAAATATAGGCCAGCACACAGAACCGCTGGAGCATACAAAAAAAATGATGCTCTGGTGGCGCTAGGGGCTTGTAAATATGCCATGGTTTTCTCACAATCTTTCAGTATGTGTTGCATAATACTTTGAAATGCTGTGGCAGCTGAGGCCAATTCAAACGACATCTTCAAGAATTTGAAATTGCCAAAAGGTGTTCTAAAAGCCATTAACACTTGTGAATCAGGATGGAGTGTGACCTGGTGGTAGGCCGAGGACAAATGAAGGTCACTAAATTATTTGGCATCTTGTATCGTACTCAACATCTCATGTATCCTAGGAAGTGGATGCCTGTCCTCCCACATTTTTGCGTTCAGGTCCCTAAGGTCTGCACATAGGCAAATATTTCCCCCCCATCTTTGGTTGTGATTATAATGGAAGTCAACCATTCTGAACTCATTCTTTCCTCAATTGCACCTTGATTTACTCATTTTTGCAGCTCTAATCTCAAAGGTTCCCTCATCAATAATGGGACTAATCTTGTTTTATGCACCACCAGTTTGGCCCCCTCTATAAGTGTGATTTTATGTATGTAATTATTTAATATATCAAGATTGTCAGAAAACACTTCTGGGAATTCCTCACACACATTTTTACCCACCGGGGATTGATCCAGAAGCAGCACCCGCTCAACATTGTTGGGGTCCAAAGTAATCCCCAACTCCTTCTGGTGTTTCCAACTCAGTAAATTTGACCCTTTTTGTGTCACATACATTTTTCCTACAGTATGCCTGTCCTTGAATGATATTCGCATTCTCATCATACCCTCTAGTAGAATGGGTTCTTTGTTGTACCCTTCCGGTTGAATGCCCGGTACCTCTCATCTTAAAAGAAATCCTGAAAAGTTATTTTGTCAATAAGTGTGTATGGTGAGCATCAATCAGCATATGCCTGAATTGTTACACCATGTAACAGAATATCAGATATAGGATAATGCACTTTCTCCTCGTTTACAATGGGATTTACCTGGAAAATATATTCCCTTTTTCCTTCTAATTTGCTTTCAGCATCATATGTACATTTTCCCCTTGAGCTTTGCAAACTTTAGTAAAATGTCTTCTTTTCCTACATTTCCAGCAAAACACTCCCCTTGCCGGACATTGAAACTGTTGGCTAAATGGTTCTGATTACCTCATCTATAGCATCTTATATTTTCACTCTTAGATTTAGGTTTCACACTTGTTTTTCATTACTTTTGCACACAACTTCCTCCTCAGTAGATACTTTCACCTCCTCTCCCTCTTTATGGGACTCACTAGGTAATCACATCTCCTTGATACATACAGCAGTATGTTCAATACCCTTTGCTATGTTAATAGCCTCAGAGAGATGTGGGTCTAGTGTTAGAAGCTTCTCTTGTATTTTATGGTCATTACTGCAACTGACTAGTTGGTCTAAAATCAATGAATATGTAAGAGCCCCAAAGTCACATGTAGTTGTCATCCCTCTTAAGACGCTACATATGTGGACAATTTATCCCCTTTTCTTTGAACTCTATTAAAGAACTTGTGTCTTTCTAGAACCTCATGAGTTCTCTCTTTGAAGTGTGTTTCTAACTTTCTTAGAGTATAAATATAAATCTTCCTCACTTCCTTCTTCACCACTAGCTTCATTAGATTCTCTTTCCGTAATGTCTTCATATCCTTGGCTCCCCTGAAAGCCTAAATTATGTAGTAGTATGTGTTGTTTTCCCACTGATGAAAAATGTTCTCCTCCTATAGCTATTAAATAGGATTTAAGTATTTTTAACCACCTATCCCAAGATATATCTGGTTCACCTAAGACATTCAAAAATGGTGGGGACTGATTTATGCCTGCTGCTGCCATAGTGGATTTTTACACAGAGAAAAAGTCTATTCATGCTAAATTGGCTAAATTTATTTATGGAAATGCACCCTTGACAGTATAATTAATAATGCATGCTTGCTCTTAGCCTTAAAAAAAACTAACAGGATTTCTGTCTTTAAAGTTTGTGAAAAGGTAGGATCCTTGGAACCTTAGACACTTGTTTTACCCAAACTTACCATTAACCCTTCTAGCTGTCCTCTCTCTAGCTTAATGATCTCTTAGAATCAGGCAAAACAGTCCTCTTTCAGTTTGGACAGAACCCTTGAACTTCTTTCCTATACATGATCATGGGTGCAGGCCCTAACAATCCAGGGGCCGATTCCGATCTCGGTCGGTAGGGCACCGAATCGGATTCGGGTTTACCGGATCCGATTCGGACGCCCTGTTTCCGACCGATTCGAACACCCGTCCGCGCAAGCAAGTACGATGCGAGCGTACACGAAATCCCCGACCGACTCGTTCCCGGCTCCGAACCGCTCCGACCGACTCGTACGGACTCGACTCGCACCACGCAATGGAGATGTTCCCCGACCGGGCAAGTACGATGCGCGCCTTGAACAGTCCGACCGACTCGCACCGTCCGGCTCGAAAGAGCAGTCGGAGCCGGACTTCCGGGGTCCGTGTCGGACACCCCTGCACGCGTAGCCGCGCGAGTCGCACACAGGGGTGACCCATGGGTCCCCCCTACACATGCATGTACGGCGCGAGTCGCGCCGACACGTACCCGCTGTAGGGGGTGCCCTTGTTCGCGACGCACCCATTGAGTCAATGGGAGCCTGTGTATGCGTCGTACGACCGGCTCCCATTGACTTCAATGGGAGTCCGACCGAATCGAGTCCGATAGCATGCGTCCGCATCGTACTCGTTCGGTCGGACTGCTAGAGTCCGGTTCGGTCGGATATCTCTCTGAATCCGACTCGGTCGGAGGAATTTCCGGCCCGAATCGGAATTGGCCCCTAAGTCTTTAACCACTGATCCCAGATGGCAGTTCCCTTGATGTTCCACAATCCTAAATGCTGCCAGAAGGTATTATTTCCAAGTTCAAGTTATTTTACTCTTAAACTCAGCCACTAGCCCCTTGTTGAAAATCCCACCATCAATCTACTAATATTAATTTGATCGCAATACACTCGACAAACATCCTGCACCCGTATTCTCTTTTTCCAATGTCGAATAACTGGAAGCGTCCCAAGCTATGCTTGACGCTACCAGGTTACCCTCTTCAGCTGTTTTAGAACGTTGCCTGTTGAAGAATCTATTCAGAGCCCCCAGCTCACTCTAAATGTTGTATGTCTCACAACGATAAATCCTTCACAACAAAGTTTCCCACTGCACATGATCACACTGCACTCGCTCGATGCGCTTTTCAATTTATAAATTTAAGGTTCCTAAAACAATATTTTTATTTTATTCGATTATATTCTGATGAATTCGGCCAGTACAACACCACTCTTTTTTATAATCAAAGTTAATTCCTGACTCTATACTGCATTGCTCTCGCACCTTTCCATTGTCCCACTGTGTGGCCACGATTTCCCAAAACGAATACTGCTTCCATTTTCATTAAGTCCTAGTAAAATGACTTTGGCAAGCACGGAAAACCATGCTGATACTGTCACTACTCAGACTTCTAGATACCTACTCTAATGGACATTGGAGATCGGCCCCTTGAGCTGGCAGTAATTATAATATTGAAATATTTATGCCACCCGCACATAGGTATCCTTCATGGTATTGAATGTGAACTCACTTTAGTGTTTGTAACATAGGGTAACCGGAGTTCAGTAATGCCAGCTGTGAAGTATTCTCTGTAATGTAGTGTTGGTCCTCTCGTTCTGGCAAGTTGTAAATCAACAAGGTGAAGATGTCGTGCTGTCCCCTGCACAGCCTCCCTCAATCATCACCGTTTGAAAAGTTGAAGATACGCAGAGCAGGTTCAATACTTTATTAAGTAGACATCTCCAGACTTGCCAGCAGAGCAGAGTCACATCATTTGACAGGACCTCAACATTCTATACCAACTCTATCTAAGGATTTCATTGGAGAGACCACTCAGTGTAGATAAGGGAGGGGGAAAAGGTAAGGCCTAGCAACTAGAGTATATTAAAATGATAACAGTTGGTCTTTGTTTGATGTGACAGTGAGCACAAACCAATGAACTGGAAGGTGACCTAGAGTACTTTCTGTTGCTGATATTAGTTTATGCAATTGAACTGATCACCTTTTTTTATTTCTCATAGCGAATCTAAAAATAGTTACTGAGGAACTTTTCATTCTACTCAAGGTCACTCCTGCCTCCTCGTCCTCTTGAGCCTGTCAGATGCGTTTGACACAGTAGACATCAGGTGTCACCGGCTTCCTACGAGTCACCTTTCCTTGCCCAATACAACCCATGCAAGGACCTCACTGTGGCTATCAGCCATGTCATTGCCTGATTCAGGATGGAACCTACTGGCCAGCCTTCCCGAGTGCTCATGCCTGAGAAATACACATCTTGAGAGAACGAGGATTCTGAGGGTCAAGTATAATGGTCACAAATTGTGTTTTATTACGTGTTTGAAGTAGCTCATTTTGCTTGTTTGGAGTGCTCTATTTAGTATTAGGCATGGCCCCTTCACTGCCTACTCTCCTTTCTTGTGTATAGGGTAAACCATACTGATCCCGGAATAGAGAATAGCACAAATAATCCTCAAACACTGGAAGAATACTCCCAGAAGGTCAGAGATGTTTTTTTTGTTTTGTTTTTCTGAAGTCAGAACCCTTCTGTATGGGGTCTCTCATTGGAAACGTTTCCTCAAGTGCACCACGCAGTAATGGCATGGGGAACCTGCTGTCCCTTTTTTTTCACTGAAGCAGCTCTAACTATGGAAATCAACTCTACCCAAACCACTAAAGCGGGATCTATGGCCTAGAGGCCTCCCCTTTTAAAACAAGCATTTGCAATGCAATCGGTCTCGCCTTTGGGACCTTATAAGTATTTAGCTATGCACCACATTATCCATGGGACCACCTGCACTCACTTTTCAGTTAAAGCCCATTGCCATGTAGCATGATGCCAGAAGCAAGCTCCATTATGGAATTTTTATGTTATGTTTACTGCGATAAAGTGAAACTAGGAGCCCTAATTTCAGCATGGCTCCAGAGACAGGAGTGACTGAAAGTGTCACACAGCTCTTGATTCAGCAGCTCTGATTGCTGCGCCACATCCTCTCCACTTCCATGAGACACTAAAACCATTCCAGGTTCCTCCCACCCTAGTCATTACATTGTGCAAGCCACTTCCCAGTTACTTTTGTTCTCGTCAACAATTGTTTTTAAACGAAGAGTAAAAAGAATATCCCCATTTTCCTCCCTTTAGAGGAGTACTATTGCACGCTTTAGAAAATGTATTTAAAGTTGCCGATTAATTTAATGTCATCAGCAGTACCGCTAGCTTTTCCTGAATATTTATCCAACAACACTTTACATGCATGGACATATATGACAATATTTTAGAAGGGAAAAAACGAACACTTAAATGAAGGGGATATCAAAGGGGTAGCTAAGGGGCGACTAACAGAAGCTCAGACAGAAGTCAAGCTTTGGAAGTAGACATATAAAACACGTTGTTATTAAAAACAGTCAATTTGATACCGCACTCAGGTCTTCTCAGAATCTATCCGGATAAAACAGGCTGAGGGCCGCAGGATGGGACCGTGTGTCTGTCACGTCTAACAAACAAATTAGGCACGCAGCTGCTTGCGAGATGTTTGTATGTTTTGTGACAGCGTTGCACTGTGCAAGACATTGAATTTCAGCTGCAGCATCAACAGAAACGTCAGACATAACACTGAACAACTGTAAAAAGCAGGCCCGGCTAAACCAATAGAAAATATTTATGTAGGTTAGGGTTTATAAAGCGCTACCTGTTACGTGAATTTCGGAATTTAATGCTGTTATCAGTGGCTGTGCACCACCTCAAGTCATCACTCCTCTAACGTGCCTTTTCACAACACACAAGCAGTGCTTGCACACAACTGCCGCTGGCTTGTCTCCTCGGTTGCATGCTCCATAGGTGTGCATAAAATAAGACTCTCTTTTATTGGCTGCAAGTTATATGCCAGCAGGCTAGGTGGTTCCTGTATGTGGGACAAACCGGGGGAGGAGGAGGCACCTGAGCAGATGAGCCAGCGGCAGCTGTGTGTAAGCACTGCTCGAGTGTTTTTAAAAGGCGCATTAGATGTGTGATGTTTTCTACGTAACATGAATAAAATCGGTACTCACGTAGCTAAAACTGAAGGAACATACTGGGGGAGAAGGAGGCATCCGAGAGGATAAGCGATCGTCAGCTGTGTGAAATTGCTGCTCGAGCTTTAAAGGTATGTTCCCTGCACTAATAAGCAGGGGAAAGGAGGAGGCAGCAGAGAATACGAGCGAGCTGAAACACACGAAAGCAACAATAGCCAATGAGAGAGCTACTTTGTGTTGGCTGTGACCAATGCTAGGTGGGGCGAGAGCTATGGGCCGTCCATTGTAGCATGCGATTGGTTCTAAAATAATAGCAGCCGCCTGTCCGGTTTCGTTACAGTGAACGCCGCTGCAGCGAGCCCTTATACCCGGAATTAAAACATCCAGCAGTAACACAGTAAAACACCCACAAAAGAACACCGGTTTTATAAAAATAAAGGTATTTTTATCTAAGATCCAGTAAGGTCAAAATCGGCAAGAATCCATCATATATAATCAGAGGTTTTCAGTAATGTGTCTTTTAAGAGCGCGATTACAACAAGATAAGAATGAGCTCGGTGAGTCTGTCATTCTGCAGTTACATGCGGTAGGGTAAACCAGTCACAGAGTTGGGGGCGGACTGTTTTTGCTTTTAAGAAGTTACTAGCACATGTCCGTTGTGCACACTCAGCGAGTTCCAGGAAGGCTGTTACCCGTGGCTTGGGAGGAACTGGCAATTAGTTGGACAACATTAAGGCAGAACGACTCCTTGCTCGTAGTGGGTGAAATTCAAGTCACTTTCACACTGCCGAATGCACGTTGTTTTTATACTGTTTGAACTGTGCCCCCCTCTGTCGCAACCAACTCGGCTCGGTGAGGAGATTACGCTTCCGGATGCCCCTGAGCAGCACAAGTTCAGGTCCACAGTCCCCGCAGCCGGCTGGCAGGAAGACAGTTCCCCAGCGAGGTAACATGAAAACAATGCAGATTGGCAAGGCGCTTAGGTTTTTTTTAAAAAGGGTTCCGAGCAATGCCACATAGACCCCGGCGGTCCCGCTCTTGAAAGATAATGCCCCCAAAGCAAAGCAAGCTCCTACAAGCCGGCTCTTACTGCCAATGTCCGAGAGCCGACTTACCCAGACTCTTGCCCCCACCCCAGGCGATCACACACTGCCGTTCCCTGGACTCCGGTCCGGGCGTTTACTGGGGCAGTGCGGTCTCTTCCGTCCCTCCTGGCAGGCAGCAGTTGAACGGGAGAGGAGGTCGGGTTGCTTGGCGACGCCTTGCTCTTCATGGAATTCACCGCAGCTCCTCTCCGGGACGAGCCCCGTGTTGCCGGGCAACCCCGTGCGCGCACCAATCCCAGCGCGGCTCTTCCCTGACGTCAGTGGTGCAGCGCACAGGGTTCCCGAGGCTCCTGAGCTGGCGGCGGTGATCCCAGGGGCGATTGGAGTGTCGCTTTAGCTCGGGGCCGTGGCAGTGATCTCGGGGCAAGTTTAAATGGCGTGAACACAAGCCCGCGGTGGTGATAACACGCAGTGCCCTCACAGTTCCCTCACAGTCACAAGCAGAGGCAATCCCCCGGGCCGTGGCGGTGATCTCACGATGAGATGTGGGGGGGGGCGGGAGAGAAGGCTCGGACAGCGGGAGGGGTGGTACAGGAACAAAGTAGTGCTCAGCAAACACGCAGTAAAGGGGCCAATAGCCGTGGAAGGAGACATGGCCATCATAAGGCGGGACTAGCAGCCTCTAACCCAATCAGAAGACAGCATTTAGAGAAAACAAAGCCACAAGCCAATGAAAAAGTGGGCGGGGGAGTGGGCGGGGCTTCCCTCACCTATAGTGTATACTGCATGCCTCGCAAAGCGAGCAGCGCATGCGCTGCACCGCTAGGCGAGGCCTAAAAGGGGGATTACAAACAAATGAGTCAGATTCTGAAGACACAGTACTTATCCAAGAAGAGGTTGGAGAGGGGCATGAGCAACATCTCCATTATAGATAGATTACACAGGACGTTTGTGTGAGGCTAGTAAATTCTTCAAACTAGACCATAGTTAAAGACTACTAAAACAAAATAGAGATGTAAAAAAAATCAAGGTTTTTAGGGAATATAATGTTTCCCTTGCATGGGGCAAGTGAGGTACCTGGCTCAGGGATGAGGACTCATTTCAATAGAGTCATTGCTTTGACAAGGAAGAAAGACAAGGCAGTAATCAATCTGCTCCTGTTGGTTCTAGGCAAACAGACAATATAAACTCTTAACTCTTCCCCCAAATTAATGGCAATTTACATTAATAAAAAATAGGAGCACACTGCCTCTTTGAGTGATCTTAGAAAACACTTCACTGCTAGATATCTTCAGTAACTTCGGGAAATATTTTTATGTTAGTCTCAGTGAACACGTGCACTATTATAGCATATAAATATTATATTGCCCTAAGACAGAATCTGACATGATATGACTATCCTTAACAGACCAAAAGATAGTGTACAATAACACATGTTATAATGTTATGTTCTGTTATAAATTTTATGAAGCGCACAGCTACCCCAGCAACAGGGCGTCCCGGCACTAAACTGCAACTGTCATATGCAGACCGGGCGACACACACAAGACCAGTTATGCCGGAAAAAGATAAGTATTAATGGCTTTACGGAAAAGTGAATAGTTTTGAATGCTTCTGATATTCACAGGGTGGGAGTTAGGGAGCTTCGAAGCGAGAATGCAGAAGGAACGCCCTCCTGCCTGCACTCTCTTAACCCGGGGAACGGCTGCCAGATGCTGGCCGATAGAACGCAGCTGGCGGGTGGGTATATCGGGCACAAGGAGACTGCCAGAATAGCAGGAGCTTGGAGATTCATAATTCTATGGGCGATGCAAAGAGTTTTAAATTGGATACGTTTCTCCACCGGCAGTCAATGCAGTCTGCGGATAGAGTCAGTAGTGGAACAGGTTCTAGGTAGGACGAGGAGAGTCCGGACCGCTGCGTTTTGTGCCCTTTGTAGGCGAAGTATCTCCGCTCTGTTGGCCCCAAGGTATAGGGAGCTAGCGTAGTCCAGTCTGGATAGTATTGTAGCCTGGCTGATCACCTGATGGATGGTGGGGTCGAAGGAGCCCAACAATGGTTTGAGCCCCCGTAGGAGCCCAAAGCATACCTCCGCTACCGCTTTAGTTTGGGCCTGGAAAGTAAGAGCGGAATCCACCCAAACTCCCAGATTTTTGACTGTCTGTTTTGGGGCAGGCGGTAGACCCAGAGTGGACGGCCACCAATGCTCGCTCCACAGATGAATGTCTTTACCCACCAACAAGATCTCAGATTTGCTTGCATTAAGTTGGAGGCAATTGGCGGTCATCCAGTCAGCAATGGCTGTGAGATCTTCCTTAAACTTAAGTGCATCCTGCACAGAGTCATCAGATAATGCTACCACCAGCTGCGTGTCGCCGCATAGAATACCACGGTTAATCCTCTGTTCCTGGCTACTGCCGCTAAGGGTTGGATGTAGATGTTAAAAAGTGTTGGACTCAGGGCCGAGCCCTGCGGAACCCCTTGGTGGACAGCATGTACCTGGGAGCAGAAAGGGGGGACGGACCCTTGGAAGGTACGCTCCGCTAAAAAGGAGGAGAACCAGCCCAGGACAGGGCCGCCGACACCGATCTCCTCCAAGTACTGCAACAGAATCTGATGGGACACTGTGTCGAATGCAGCGCTTAGGTCCAATAAGATTAAGGCTGAAGTGTGACCGGCATCTAACGTGCCCCTTAGATGTTCTGTTACAGCCAAAAGGGTGGTCTCTGTGCTGTGATGTGGGCGGAAGCCATTCTGGGAAGGGTCAAGCAGATTGTTGTCTTCGATAAACCTCGTGAGAATAGAGTTGATGTTGTTTTTCAATTAAAGCTGGACAATTATGACTACTAAAGCTCTCAATTGATGAGAAAAAGAAAAATCTAGATCAGTGATTCTTATCTTTTTGACTTCTGTGAACCCCCACGTAATCACTGCTTGAATCTGAGGATTCCCACTGAATCATTATTGGAATCCCAGGAACCCCCCACTGAGTCATTACTGGAAGAAGAGGACCCCGGTCCAAGCAATTTCGATGATTTGAACTGTAAAACAATTCACAAAAATGCAGAAATATTTTATTTTATTCACAAAGATAGAAATAAATCAAAATTTAAATGAGGTTAGTGCTTTTCTAAATTGAATTGAGGCCACACATCATCCATATTATAGTGTCTTGAGACTATGTGCGCTAGGACCTTTGCAAATATGTAACTTGCTGGGCCGTGTTAAGGTGAGGTTATTAACGGTTATGATGTAGTGAGAGTGCAGTGTGTGATTTTATGTTGAAAAATAAAGACATCTGTTACAGAGCTTTGTGTGTGGTGTATTCATTTGCATGTTCCTGAGCTGGGGAGAACGCTACAACTGGTGACGAGGGGGGGATGTGTTCCCTGTAGAAACAAGACTGCTCTCCCTGAGAGTTTGCAATGGTACAGCAAACTGCTCATGCGTGCCATGTGCACTCCAAATTGATGCAAAGCTGTCTGCAGTTGACATATGTTTAATCAAAGCCAAGCTCCAACCCAGATACGGCCCTTGAAGAAGGTGAAGGCCCTGCAGAGAAGCACAGTCGGAAAGCCCACCAGAACCAGCTGGTAAGGCTGAACGATACTGAGCTACGTCATAAACCAGAGCCATCATCTATGCAAAGCAAACCACAGAGGCAGTGATAGCCTGGTAAGAGAGAGCACAAACGTACTTACAGGCAAGAGCGAGAGAAGTGCCACATGACCTTGGATCAGATGTAATAACCTGGACTCAGGTGAGAGGCCGATGCATGCAAAGTGGCAAGTGGCATCCAGTGCGTGTCGACCTCAGATTGGGCGTGGTGACTCAAACATGCGTCTGTCATTGCAGAAGTTGCAGCTTTGTGCCAATTGCAGTAAAAGCTGCTGAAACAGCACACACTTTCAATGGCAGCAGAAGGGAGCATGAAATATACAACAGCCATGTTCCTGAAACCACCACCACCATTCAACACTGCCAAGAAGTAGAATATTGGCGTCAGGTGGACTTCATAGATCAAAACATTTGATGACTTCATAGATGCCCTAGAAGAAGTCGATGATAAGAAAATCATTAAAACTTTAAGAACCTTGCTGGTGATGGAGTAAAAGAAGTGCTAAAGAAAATCTCGCAGACTGATTGTTAGAAATGGGATTTCTGTTTGGCTAGGGCTTGCGCCTCAGCCAGGCAGAAACCCCCACTCTAGTCAGGGCAAGGGAGTTACACACTGAAGATAACCCCTGCTCCCCCCCTTGGTAGCTTGGCACGAGCAGTCAGGCTTATCCCAGAGGCAATGTGTAAAGCATTTGCGCAACATACTCACACAGCAGCAACACACTAGGCACACTACAAAAGAAACTCCACACAAGGTTATATAAAAAATAGCCTTTGTATTATCCAAAACACATTAGAATCATAATCACACATATACACTGTGCCAACTGGCACCAGGTCATAATTTACAGGGGATTATATACATGACTGGGCCAATCGTGCCACGGTCGGAACCATCACAAAGCACAAGTATTAAATAATAAAACACTACCAGTAACTACTGGCGAAATACTGTACTAAGCATCCCTTAGGCATAAAACATCATAGGCCTAAACACATACCATCTCATTAGGCCTAAACATCACAGCATGACATTTGCATTAGGCATCACATTAGCATAAACACATTATGTAATCGGTAAACAGTCTAAATATCGAGTTTTTAATTTCGATCTACAATAATATCGAGTTTGAAATATCGTAGGGACACAATATCGAAGTCAAGAATATCGTTGACCAGAATATCGACCTGAAGGTAAGAAATATAATTTTTGTTAATATCGAAGTTAGTAATATCGATAGCAAAAATATCGATGTTACTAATATCGATATTTATATTAGTGTTATGTATTTTATTAAGTATTTTATATGTGTTTATATTTTTTGTTAATTATTGTACTAGTTTTAGAATATATGTATAACATTTTTAGAAGTTAGTAAAATTTTTTAAAGTAAATTATGCGTTTTAGTACCGTAGCGGGTTGTGGGTTTATAGGGGAATAGGTTGGGAAGTAATTTAATTATATTAAATTAATTAACATTTTTAGGAATTAGTAATTATTTTTAAGTAAATTTTGCGTTTTAGTTCTGTAGCGGGTTGTGGGTTTATAGGGGAATAGGGTGGGAAGCAATTTAATTGTAATTAAGTAATTATTTATTTTTATTTATTGGTATTGATAAATAATTTTATGTTAATTAATTATTAATTGGTAATTAATTTTTATTAATTGGTAATTCATTTTTATTAATTGATTAATTGGTAATTATATTAAGTGTATTAATTTATTATTGAAGTGTGTTGTGAGTTTATAGGGCAATAGGGTGGGAAGTCATTTAATTGTAATTAAGTAATTATTTATTTTGATTTATTGGTATTGATAATTAATTGTATGTTAAATAATTATTAATTGGTAATTAATTTTTATTAATTGGTAATTAATTTTTAATAATTGATTATTTGGTAATTATATTAAGTGTATTAATTTATTATTGAAGTGTGTTGTGAGTTTATAGGGCAATAGGGTGGGAAGTAATTTAATTGTAATTAAGTGATTATTTATTTTATTGTTGAGTATTGATAATTAATTTATTGTTAATTAATTATTAATTGGTAATAACTTTTTAATAATAGATATTTTTATGTTTTGGAAATTAATGTGTTCATTAATTAATAATTGGTAATTAATTGTCATTAATTATTATTCATTGGTATTTATCAATAATGTATTGTTAATTAATTATTAATTGCTATTTTTTTAATAATTATTGTTTTTGGTATTAAAAATTAATTATTTTTTATTTTATTATTATTTGGTAATTAATTGTTAATAATTATTATTTAATTGTATTTATCATCTATTTAATTGTTAATTAATTATTAATTGGTAATTATTTTTAAGTACTTATTTATTGGTATTTTTAATTAATTTATTGTTATTTAATAATTACATTATTATTTATTTTAAAAAAAATATTTTAATTATTAGTAAGTTATTTTTACCCCTACGCTATCCAACACTTTCCCTACTGTTGCACTCTCTGGAGTTGGAATAGTAATTTTAACCTCTACACTATCCAACACTTTCCCTACTGTTGCACTCTCTAGAGTTGGAATAGTAATTTTAAACTCTACGCTATCCAACACTTTTCCTACTGTTGCACTCTCTAGAGTTGGAATAGTAATTTTAAACTCTACGCTATCCAACACTTTCCCTACTGTGGCACTCTCTAGAGTTGGAATAGTAATTTTAATCCCTACGCTATCCTACACTTTCCCTACTGTTGCACTCTCTGGAGTTGGAATAGTAATTTTAACCTCTACGCTATCCAACACTTTCCCTCCTGTTGCACTCTCTGGAGTTGGAATAGTAATTTTTACCCCCACGCTATCCAACACTTTCCCTACTGTTGCACTCTCTGGAGTTGGAATAGTAAGTTTTACCCCTACGCTATCCAACACTTTCCCTACTGTTGCACTCTCTGGAGTTGGAATAGTAATTTTTACCCCTACGCTATCCAACACTTTCCCTACTGTTGCACTCTCTGGAGTTGGAATAGTAATTTTAACCTCTACGCTATCCAACACTTTCCCTACTGTTGCACTATCTGGAGTTGGAATAGTAATTTTAATCCCTATGCTAGCCAACACTTTCCCTACTGTTGCACTCTCTGGAGTTGGAATAGTAATTTTAACCTCTACGCTATCCAACACTTTCCCTCCTGTTGCACTCTCTGGAGTTGGAATAGTAATTTTTACCCCTACGCTATCCAACACTTTCCCTATTTTTGCACTCTCTGGAGTGGGAATAGTAATTTTACCCCTACACTATCCAATTTTTACTGTTTTAGTTAATGTAGTGTATAATTTATTTAACAATTTTTTTTTTATTTGTTATATATATTTTTTATATTTTTAATTATATTATTGTTGTATGTGTATGTATGTATTGATAATTTATAAAATGTTTTTTAACAATTTATAAGTTATTACAATAATTAATTGTAAATATTATTAAGTAAGTATATATATTATATTTTATATGTATATGTTTAATTTTAGTTTTTTACACTATGGGGTCGATTCCGATTCGGGCCGGAAAAAGCACCAACCGACTCGGATCCGGAAATTATACCGACCGACACGTACCTGTGGCGCCCAACACACCAAGTACGATGCAAGGCGTGCAAAATCCGACCACACGTACCGAACCCAAGTCGAACGACCGAGCCGCACGGAAAACAGCAATACGGTCGGAAAAACACGCAAATCCAACCGACCGACACGCACCCGGAACAAATCCGACCGAAACGTACACGCGAACTCCAAACCGCAAAGTACGATGCAAGGCGCGAAAACCACGAGCGAGTCGGACGGAGGCCAAGCCGTACGACCGACACGCATACAAAACCGAGCCGAAGCAACACAAAACACTGCGACCGACGCGTACGCAGCATAGAAAACTGCACAAACACAGCGTGAACAAAACGGAGAATACCGTACGAGACAAATGCAGGGTCCGACTCGGTCACAAGAACGTTTCCAACATACACAGACAGTACAAAGGAAAAATCACACAAAAAAGGCCAAACAAGCAATTACTAAGCCAATAAATACTGGGGGGTGGGGACAGAGAACAAAGACACACCCACAACTCCACCCATATAAAGGACACAAATCACAACCATGATCCTTTGCAAATGCCATTCCACTGCCAGCACCCAAGAGAAAGCAACCACACACCCACAGCTCATCCCTCACACAAGCCACACACCATCAGCACACCAACAAATACCTACCTCACATACACCCAGCAAAACACACACTCACACACCCTCACCTGCACACCAACACACACATCACTCACCATCACCACCCATCACCATGCCCCCAAGAAGAATCCCAAGTTCCTAGATTGTGAATTGGAAGTCATGGTAGACGAGATCCTCAGGGTAGAGCCACAGCTGTTTGGCACACTGGTCCAACAGACCCCCATCTCCCAGAAAACCAAGATGTGGGAGAGGATCATCAACAGGGTGAACGCACAATCACCATGTCGGCGCACAAAGAGCGACATCCAGAACTGGTGGTATGACGTGCGCAGGAGGGTACGGGACCTGCTCAAGAAAGACTACATCAACAGCCAATACACCAGCAGTGGCCCTCCTGCCAAGCCAATATACCTCAGGCCCTGGGAGGAGAAGGTGTGGGCCATCCTTCCGCCAGTGAGCGTATATGGACTAGAGGACATCCCAGAGCCTGGTGAGTACACAACAAATGTACACAATATACTGCCACAAAACACACACACATCACTGTCAAGGGGAGAGTCAAACCATGCACTCATAGCAATTACACAGCAACCAGAACAGAATCATCCCAAAATGTGTATGTCAGTCAGATAAACACAACACATGCCATCAAAAAAGTCACATCCAACTGTGCCATCACATGTACAAACACAACTACAACTACAGCTAGGCAGTGGCACAAATAGAACTAACAAACACATCCAGACATGTAGCCACCACAACAACACCAACACACAGTGAAGACCACTCAAAGGAAGGAATTCTGTGTATGCTGGCCAAGTCAGTGTAGCCAATAGCATCATGGGAGTCGCAGTCACACATATTGCCCCCCCACAACTGTCCCATCAACACCACCATGAACCATGCGCACATCACAGGGAGTGGAGAAGGACTCACAAGATGGCTGACACTGGCAACTGCTGTGGGGAGCACAAGGCCCTGCTGGCAACTGTGCACCAACAAACAGCAGGACACCACTGACTGACATCCTGAGAGACAACTTCCACTCCCTGCAATGCAAACACGTTCCATGGTGGGATATCTGGCTGGCTGGGTGGGAAGGAGGACTTGCAGCACTGACCATAGTCACAAGCACCTCCCCTCACACACCCCCAACACAAACTCCACAGAACCCACCTGGTAGAATGCAATGCCCCCCATCCTAACACAAGATCCCACAAAGAACCACCACCCTGGGTTATGTTGTGTGAAGCACAGGGACACTCTTGGGACTCCTAGCCAAACAACTGCCAGGACAACACTCCCAGCCATCCTGTCAGCACAGCCAGCCCACCCCACAGGGAAGCAGAATCAAAGGAAGGAAGCATGGGCATGCTGGGAAGGGGGTGGAGGCAATAGCATGATGGGAGTCGTAGTCACTGATATTGGTCACCCCACAACTGTCCCATCAACACTACCCTGAACCATGCTCACATCACAGGGAGTGGAGAAGGACTCACAAGATGGCTGACACTGGCTACTGCTGTGGGGAGCACAAGGCCCTGCTGGCAACTGTGCACCAACAAACAGCAGGACACCACTGACTGACATCCTGAGAGACAACTTCCACTCCCTGCAATGCAAGCACGTTCCATGGTGGGATAACTGGCTGGCTGGGTGGGTGGGAAGGAGGACTTGCAGCACTGACCATAGTCACAAGCACCTCCCCTCACACACCCCCAACACAAACTCCACAGAACCCACCTGGTAGAATGCAATGCCCCCATCCTAACACAAGATCCCACAAAGAACCACCACCCTGGGTTATGTTGTGTGAAGCACAGGGACACTCTTGGGACTTTTAGCCAAACAACTGCCAGGACAACACTCCCAGCCATCCTGTCAGCACAGCCAGCCCACCCCACAGGGAAGCAGAGTCAAAAGGAAGAAAGCATGGGCATGCTGGGAAGGGGGTGGAGGCAATAGCATGATGGGAGTCGTAGTCACTGATATTGGTCACCCCCACAACTGTCCCATCAACACCACCCTGAACCATGCTCACATCACAGGGAGTGGAGAAGGACTCACAAGATGGCTGACACTGGCTACTGCTGTGGGGAGCACAAGGCCCTGCTGGCAACTGTGCACCAACAAACAGCAGGACACCACTGACTGACATCCTGAGAGACAACTTCCACTCCCTGCAATGCAAGCACGTTCCATGGTGGGATAACTGGCTGGCTGGGTGGGTGGGAAGGAGGACTTGCAGCACTGACCATAGTCACAAGCACCTCCCCTCACACACCCCCAACACAAACTCCACAGAACCCACCTGGTAGAATGCAATGCCCCCATCCTAACACAAGATCCCACAAAGAACCACCACCCTGGGTTATGTTGTGTGAAGCACAGGGACACTCTTGGGACTCTTAGCCAAACAACTGCCAGGACAACACTCCCAGCCATCCTGTCAGCACAGCCAGCCCACCCCACAGGGAAGCAGAATCAAAAGGAAGGAAGCATGGGCATGCTGGGAAGGGGGTGGAGGCAATAGCATGATGGGAGTCGTAGTCACTGATATTGGTCACCCCCACAACTGTCCCATCAACACCACCCTGAACCATACTCACATCACAGGGAGTGGAGAAGGACTCACATGATGGCTGACACTGGCTACTGCTGTGGGGAGCACAAGGCCCTGCTGGCAACTGTGCACCAACAAACAGCAGGACACCACTGACTGACATCCTGAGAGACAACTTCCACTCCCTGCAATGCAAGCACGTTCCATGGTGGGATAACTGGCTGGCTGGGTGGGTGGGAAGGAGGACTTGCAGCACTGACCATAGTCACAAGCACCTCCCCTCACACACACCCCAACACAAACTCCACAGAACCCACCTGGTAGAATGCAATGCCCCCCATCCTAACACAAGATCCCACAAAGAACCACCACCCTGGGTTATGTTGTGTGAAGCACAGGGACACTCTTGGGACTTTTAGCCAAACAACTGCCAGGACAACACTCCCAGCCATCCTGTCAGCACAGCCAGCCCACCCCACAGGGAAGCAGAGTCAAAAGGAAGGAAGCATGGGCATGCTGGGAAGGGGGTGGAGGCAATAGCATGATGGGAGTCGTAGTCACTGATATTGGTCACCCCCACAACTGTCCCATCAACACCACCCTGAACCATGCTCACATCACAGGGAGTGGAGAAGGACTCACAAGATGGCTGACACTGGCTACTGCTGTGGGGAGCACAAGGCCCTGCTGGCAACTGTGCACCAACAAACAGCAGGACACCACTGACTGACATCCTGAGAGACAACTTCCACTCCCTGCAATGCAAGCACGTTCCATGGTGGGATAACTGGCTGGCTGGGTGGGTGGGAAGGAGGACTTGCAGCACTGACCATAGTCACAAGCACCTCCCCTCACACACCCCCCAACACAAACTCCACAGAACCCACCTGGTAGAATGCAATGCCCCCATCCTAACACAAGATCCCACAAAGAACCACCACCCTGGGTTATGTTGTGTGAAGCACAGGGACACTCTTGGGACTTTTAGCCAAACAACTGCCAGGACAACACTCCCAGCCATCCTGTCAGCACAGCCAGCCCACCCCACAGGGAAGCAGAGTCAAAGGAAGGAAGCATGGGCATGCTGGGAAGGGGGTGGAGGCAATAGCATGATGGGAGTCGTAGTCACTGATATTGGTCACCCCCACAACTGTCCCATCAACACCACCCTGAACCATGCTCACATCACAGGAAGTGGAGAAGGACTCACAAGATGGCTGACACTGGCTACTGCTGTGGGGAGCACAAGGCCCTGCTGGCAACTGTGCACCAACAAACAGCAGGACACCACTGACTGACATCCTGAGAGACAACTTCCACTCCCTGCAATGCAAGCACAGTCCATGGTGGGATAACTGACTGGCTGGGTGGGTGGGAAGGAGGACTTGCAGCACTGACCTTAGTCACAAGCACCTCCCCTCACACACCCCCCAACACAAACTCCACAGAACCCACCTGGTAGAATGCAATGCCCCCCATCCTAACACAAGATCCCACAAAGAACCACCACCCTGGGTTATGTTGTGTGAAGCACAGGGACACTCTTGGGACTTTTAGCCAAACAACTGCCAGGACAAAACTCCCAGCCATCCTGTCAGCACAGCCAGCCCACCCCACAGGGAAGCAGAGTCAAAAGGAAGGAAGCATGGGCATGCTGGGAAGGGGGGTGGAGGCAATAGCATGATGGGAGTCGTAGTCACTGATATTGGTCACCCCCACAACTGTCCCATCAACACCACCCTGAACCATGCTCACATCACAGGAAGTGGAGAAGGACTCACAAGATGGCTGACACTGGCTACTGCTGTGGGGAGCACAAGGCCCTGCTGGCAACTGTGCACCAACAAACAGCAGGACACCACTGACTGACATCCTGAGAGACAACTTCCACTCCCTGCAATGCAAGCACAGTCCATGGTGGGATAACTGACTGGCTGGGTGGGTGGGAAGGAGGTCCGGCTGTCAACCAAACACAACCAATGCAGACTATGTTCACACCCCAAAAAATACATAGAAATGCCCAAATAATGCAGGACAATGTGCCACACCAATATCAACCCCTGACTGTGACGACTTAGGACAATGCAATGTACAGGCCCGCACCCAGAGGCACAGTCACAACTGTCATGTGTGTCAACCATTGATGCCTGCAGAAACATAACATACATTGTGTGTGCCTCCCAAAAACAGGTGATGATGGGGACACAGCAGCAGACGCTGAGGAGTCCCAGTCCCAGGCTCAAGAGGATGCGGAGCTCACTGGCGTCGTACAGCCTCTGCCCTCCTCGGACGAAGAAGACCAACCTGGCACATCCGGTGCAAGTCTACATGCAGCACCAGCAGGACCACCAGCTGCAGCACCAGCAGGACCACCAGCTGCACCCCCTGCACCCACCCCTCCAACGACTGTCACCACAAATACCATCCCTGCCGACATGGACAGAACAAGGAGCAACACCAGCACAGGGACCCTGGACCAACCTGGGGCCATGAACACCACCACCACCACCAACCCCCAAGGTGGACCAGGGTCATCTGTGCGTGCCACTGCACGCACTGCACATGTCAGCAGGGGTGGTGGGAGGGGTGGGAGACAGAGGTCGCTGCTTGCAGAGGTTGCTGGTGTGCATGATGACCCACAACTGGTACGCATAGCTGATGCGTACCAGTCCAGCACCGGAGACCTCAGCCAGGTAGTGGGGCTCCTCAGAGACATGAAACAGCAGCAGGCTGCCCATCATGCCCGCTTGGACTCTCACATGTCCCACGTGGAGTCACACATGTCCCGCGTGGACTCACACATGTCCCGCGTGGAGTCCAAGTGGGATGCACTGCATGAGATGACGGCGGTGCACAGGGACATTTTACAATGCCTCCGCCAGATGAACAGCAACCAGTCCACACCTCCCTGTGTGCCAACAACATCTGGTGCCGAACAAACTGCAACTGCCACAGGGAGGGAGGATGACTCTGGCGGAGAGTCCCCTGCTCCGCAGCAGCCTGTACTTGAGGGCCCCCCCAAGAAGAGGGGTCGTCCGAGGAGGGGCAAGTGAGAGGCCGATGGCCAAGCGCAACTCCCAGGAAGCCTGAACCTGTTCTGGATGTTCACCTTTGTGCACAGACTGTTCACCCTGTTGACGGCAACACTACTCCCACACATTGCATGGGGAGTACAAGTTGGACCAATGTGTCAGACAACTGTGGCCCGATACTGGGGATTCTGTCTACCAGGACTTTCAATTCACCTAGGAACTTCTGATTGCAAGATTTATGTACAGCACTACCCATCCTATGCACTATTCACACAAATGTATCACAATAAACACACTAATACACCATACTTGCCTCTGTTGTGATTCCAACGTGGGTGCTGTTATGGGGATGATGAACTGCAAAATTACACTGTGTATGCGAACTGCAACAGCAAGGACAACACAGGCATGTGAGTAAAGGCAACGTGACACATATGAGGGAGACACACCACCAGGGCTACACAACACATACACACCTAGGCCATCTGACTCATTGCCTACACTGATGTTGCCAGGGAAGACGGTGCAATGCACAGACACCACACCCATTCCCAGTTGTAGTCAAGTAGCCCACAGGTGCAGAAAGCAAATGGCAGTCAAATGTGTGACCACAGACAACGCACATCACAAAGTGAAGCACAGGTTTATTACACAGTTGCAACATGTCGTAACCACTACAGATGCAAGGTAATCCCACCTGGCAGCGGGCACACAGTCAACAACTGTAGACGGAAGGAAGTCCATGGGTGTGGCGCACATCACCTGTAGGGACACAACAGCTACCAGCCTGGAAGTGCAATCACGTCGTCGGTGGACACAGTTGACCAAACGAATCTGAAAGTACCCTGTGAAGGACAGAAATGACACACAGTCAAAAGCAATGGAGTACAGGACAGAACAGCAAAACTCATGCACAATACATGTTACAAGATACCCACCCAGAACCAAGTTAGCATGTCAACACTGTTGGGGAGTACAGCCCACCTGTAAGCACACATCGCAACACACATCCAGTCAAGTAGCCCATGGACACACTCCAACAGCACCAGGGCACCACCTACACATCATGCCAACTCACATCATTGACATGACACCTCAGGATACTCACATTCAGCTAAAGAAGTTGGTGATGAGCTGTGTGCGGACATCACCCTCATCATCATCATCATCATCGTCACTGGCATCGTGGTCCAGGCCAGGATCCTCCACAGGTGGCGGATGTTGGTCATTGTCATCCTGGATGAGAGGCAACTCCTTCCGCACTGCCAGGTTGTGGAGCATGCAGCAGACGATGATAATCTTGCACACTTTCGCAGGGGCATATGGGAGGGACCCTCCGGTCTTGTCCAGGCAGCGGAAGCGGCTCTTCAGGAGACCAAATGTCCGCTCAATCACTCTCCTGGTCCGACCATGTGCCTCATTGTAGCGCATCTGGGCTGGTGTCACAGGGTTCCTGAGGGGTGTCAGCAACCACGGCATGTTGGGGTATCCCAAGTCACCTACGGACAGACAAGTGCACATTAGCTGACTTGGAAAAGTGGGCGGAATACTACAGATCAGATCACACACAATGGCACAAAGTCAGTACACACCGACAAGCCAGGCACGCTGGTTCTGCATCTGTGCCATCATCCTGGGGATGCGACTACTCCTCATCACAAAGGCATCGTGTGGTGAACCAGGGAAATGGGCACACACGTGTCTGATGGTCATGTCTGCAAGACACACCACCAGTGCATTGACCGATTGGTAGTGCTTGCGGTTCCTGTAGGCCTGCTCCTGGGCCTGTGGTGGTACCAAAGCCACATGTGTCCCATCAATGGAGCCAATGACATGCGGCATCCTCCCCAGGGCATAAAAGTCACTCTTCACGTCAGTGAGTCGTCGCAGTCTAGGGAAATAGATGTACCGGTTCAGGAATAGCAACATTGCCGCCAAAACATCGCGGAGCACACGGCTCAACATGGTCTGTGACATCCCACCAGCAGTCGCCACAGTATGTTGGAAGGTACCGGTGGCAAAGAAGTGTAGGGCTGCCATCACCTTCACCTTGGGGGTCAGCGCTGTAGGATACGGCCGGCCAGGCTGCAAATGTGGGGACAACTGCACTGCCAAATCCTCAATCAGCTGCCTGGTGAAGCGGTACCGTCGGATGCTGTCCCGTTCCACCATCGTTGCCAGGTCTGGGAATGGTCGATGGACAGCAGGAGCCCTGCAGTGCAGAGGAGAAGTAAGCAAGATTGTCAGTCAGCCCACATATGCGGCATTGAACACACTCAATATCCCAACATACATCATTATGAGGCACAACTACATGAAGTGTGCAGTTCCGTAAGGACATGTATGGTACATACATGGCCAACATCTGTCAACACGGTCCAACAGGTGGCATCAATTAGTCCCAGGTTGGCCCATTGGATATCATGAGGCCGTGTCACAGTTCCCATCTCCTGCTGCCGTGTCACAATCACCCCCCACAGTGACATGTGAGGACAGATGTGCCCCAGGCACCACAGCTCAACGACAGGTACATTCCCAGGGACCCTGTATTGCCACATGGACACTGGCATTACATGGAGTATCATGTATACACCACAGCAAAACAACCATGATCCCCACAGGTAGTGGTCCCACTTGCCACGGCAGGACAGACATGGACGTCTGTGACACACACACGCACAACATCAAAGTCCATGCACACACAACGTGGATGTGGAGACTGTCTCCCATTGTGCACATGAAATCAGAGACATTGTAAACACTACATGCACAAAGACTGTGGAGGACCATCACTATTGTGCCACTGGGACACCCTGGCTCAAACATACCGTCCCACATGGGACTCACGGGGTATGTGACATGACATACACATACACCACCGTGAAATGTGACCATGGCACATGCACAGATATGAACAGTTGCACATCACAGTGGTCATGTACACGTAACACCCAGGATCCTGTCCCCATTAACACGTGCACAGCCTGGGGGTGGCTGCCCACAGGTGACACCCACAGGACAACATGTACACCAACATACACACAATAGGAAATGCAGCCTTACATGCCTTATGATAAAGTTTGGACAGGCTGTCGTGATGTAGGTGTGCCCCTCACTCCCTGGGAGCTATCTGTGGCTGGCATATGTCCATCTGAGACAGGCATGCTGACATATGCCAGTCACATGTACAGTGATGCGTTGAACAGCAATGGACCGATCGATGCCCCCGGCCGGCCCATTGCATTCAATGTGTGCGGGTACGGGTTGTACCCCTGTACGCGTTGTACCGCAATGGACCGATCGGTGCCCCCGGCCGGCCCATTGCATTCAATGTGTGCGGATACGCGTTGTACCCCTGTACGCGTTGTACTGCAATGGACCGATCGTGATCCCGGCCGGCCCATTGCATTCAATGTGTGCGGGTACGCGTTGTACCCCTGTACGCGTTGAACTGCAATGGACCGATCGGTGCCCCCGGCCGGCCCATTGCATTCAATGTGTGCGGGTACGCGTTGTACCCCTGTACGCGTTGTACCGCAATGGACCGATCGGTGCCCCCGGCCGGCCCATTGCATTCAATGTGTGCGGGTACGCGTTGTACCCCTGTACGCGTTGAACTGCAATGGACCGATCGGTGCCCCCGGCCGGCCCATTGCATTCAATGTGTGCGGGTACGCGTTGTACCCCTGTACGCGTTGTACCGCAATGGACCGATCGGTGCGCACCCATTGACAATGGCCTTGCCTGGCAACGGACGCGTTTTCGAATTTCGAACGAGTCGGTTGCTGGAAAATCAGTTGGTCACCCACAACAATGTTGCAAAATCATGTATGTCATGAAGTTGAAGATTTGAAGGATGCTGTGGGCGTGTTTTGGTGCTGCTATTCCATGGATTGGCCAGATTCAGAAGATGCAAACGACTTGGACCTATCACTTTGGACACAAGGGACAGTATCTGCCTCTCCAGCACATATATATTGCTGGCTGTTCCCCTGAGAGCTCACTTGCCTGCACTACATGCTCCAGGACGACATCTGCCACTGCACTGCTGCTGTCTCTGCCCCTCTGGACCCTGCAATGGCACGTACTGTGGAGAGAGCCCCAGCCTTCAGCCTTGAGGAGAACCAGGCCCTGCTGGACAGCCTACTTCCACAGTACAGCAAGCTGTATGGGACACCAGGGGAGCAGGTGAGTGTTCTGTGCACTGCCTTTCTGAATGTGCATATTGTCTGACTAGCAAGGCTGAAAGTCTGCACGCCACTGGCTAGCAGGCTCACTGAGTAGTTGTCACCCCCCATAGTGTGTAGTGACATGCACTGGACAGGTATGGTGCAGTGACAGTGCATTTGAACAAGGTTTTACTTCCCATGCAATGATACCATGTAGTGACGTCTGGCAAACTGTCCATGGGCAGCTTTGCACTGCCTGTGTACATCATGTGCCCCTGTGATTGAGACATGTATATACAACTGTGTCATGCACGGATATGTTGCATGTGTAGTAATGGCCTTTTCACTTTGTCATCCTGACAGGTTAATGCCCATCGGAAGCAGGAGATCTGGAAGGACATCGTCCGGGCTGTCCGGTCCGTGGGGGTCTACAAGCGCCGGATCCGCAACTGCCAGAAGAGGTGGCAGGACCTTCGGGGCTGGACCCGGAGGATTGCACGGGTCCAGCTGAAGCTGTCGCCTCCTCGCAGGAGGGGCGGAACACGGACCCTGACCCCCACATGCTCCAGATCCTGGCGGTGGTGTTTCCAGACCTGGATGGGCAGCTGAAGGCCAGACAGCAGCAAGGAGGGGGTGAGTCAAAGACTGCACTGTGAACTCTGTATTACATGCTGTGTGCCCTCCTCTGGCCTGGTTCAACTGCCACAGTGCAGCAGTCATGTTGTCCAGGAGCCATGTCCCTCTATTGTGCACTGCCCACTGCTCATCTGATACCCAGGTGTGGCCCTTACATTCAGGGAATTGTGTCACTTGGGACTGTGTCCTTGCAGTTTGCTTCACTAAAGGTGGGGGACAGCATCTGTTTCCCTAACTCTGTTGTGGGCATCATGGGTGGGTCCATTGTTCACACTACGCCTGTGTTCGGACATGTAATCTGCGTGTTGCTTTGATATGCGGTCCACTTGCTGTGCTGAGCCACCACATGTGCCTGGGGTATGTGGCACATGCCCATGCAGCGGGTGGGAACAATGTTTGGGCCCCAGGAGTGTGCAGATTACGTGTGTCACACATACATAGCCAGCTATCCACTGTCCAGGGCTCATCCTTCATTCATGTGGAGCAGGACAGTCATGCCTACTCCAGGCCATGCAATGCACTCTGTACTCCCACTCCCGTGTATCAGCTGACACATTGTGCGCAGTGATTTGACCCCTCAGGTGTCTGCCTCTGTGTCAGTGTGCTGTGTATTACTTGCCAGGACTGCTGGGGTGTTTCTTGGTAGGGGCTCAGCATGCCCCTGGAGATGTGACCATAGGAGACGATACTTGTGTGTCACATAGGTGTTTGATCAGCTGCCCGTGCAGACTGGGGTATGCGAATGTGAAGTTCAGGCAGCTGTTCCCCATTCACAGCAGATTGTGAGGGGCTCAGGTTCAGAGGGTAGTGTTACAGGTCTCCCATATGTCCAATAGGTATGACCTGGACAGATGAGGGTTAAGATGATGTGTTGTGTGGGGGATGTACATGTGCACTTGTGCAGCTCCAGGACTTGCATTCCCCATGACCTACTATTGTGACACAGTGCATAGTGTTGTTGTCTGGCTGCCAAGTCATACATCACTGAGACAGTGATGTATGACTTAGCAGTCATGCCTCTGCCATGGCATGTGTCAACTTATTGGTGGTCCTGCAGGGGAGTGACATGTGCTACATGCACACCATTGTGGCGATGGCTATCAGGACATGGGTGCATCATGGTGTCTGTCGCTGGTATGCATCACATGCATTTCCTATTTGACTCTGGGCATCCCTTTCATCCGGAAACCTGTACTGACTCAGTGGCAAGAGCTGTGATGTGTGCATGTCCACATGCCACACCGTGTCCTCTGCACTGTCCAACTACTGTGTACTTGGTGCATGTGTCCACACTGGGGTGTTGCAATCCAACAGACACCAGACAGATGGGTGCAAGGCCATGTGGGATGTGAGTGCCATGCTTGGCATCAGACTGACAATTGGCTTCTCCTGTTCAGTTAGGGCACTTTTAGCAATGTACAACTAATGATGCCAGGGCTTGCTCTGTAATGTGCTGTGCTCACAGTGGTGTGTGCGTTTGGTGCAGGTGACTGATGTCTGTCTGTTTCCCCATTGTTTGCAGATACATCCACGGCCACGGAAGGGGACAGCTCCACGGACCAGGAGGAGCCAGAGAGCCAGACTGGGTCAGCAGCCGAGGAGTGGTCGGAGGGACCCAGTGGCACGGAGGGCGAGGGGAGCCACACCGAGGAGTCCTCAGCACCATCCACCTCAGCTGAGGACCAGAGCAACTCGGAGGATGACTCCCTTATGGAGGCGGGTGTCAGCAGCCACCACACCCCAGCTAGTGTTGCTGTCCCCGCCACCACCAGCACCACCACCGCCCTCCCATCGGCTCCCATTCCCCAGGTCCGTGGAGGCTCCCATGTTCGGGAGCGTGTCTCCTTTGGGCCAGGCACCGCACCCCCTGCCCCTGTGTCCCCTGCTGCCCTGAGTGAGGAGTCTGTGTACCTCCTTCGCCAGCTCCATGTAGGGCAGACAGCCATGCTGAGTGTCCTCCATGCGCACACCGCTCTGTTGACTCAGCTGGTGTCGTTCATGGAGGGCATCTCATCGGGCATGTCTGACCTACAGAGGGGCAATAGGTCCATGGACTCCTCCCTGACGGCAGCAGTGTCCCTCCTCAGACAGTCCCTCACCCCTCCTGCCTCTGCTCCATCCACACTCCCCAGCACCTTACCCGTCCCAAGCACACACACACCGGCACAGGCACACACCAGCACACACACGTCCAGCACACAGACACACACGCCACAAACAAAACGCACACGCACGCACAGTCAGGGGACTGAAACCAGACTCACAGGGGATGGGGCCCTGGTACACACACACGCATCCACGGGCACTGCGCAGTCCTCAGTTGCCTCTCCCTCCAAAACACCCTCCCTTGCCTCACCTGCAACCCCAAAGACCCAGCGCCTCTTCCTCAGTGACCTCGGCCTCTTCCCCTCCGATCCAGCTGCTCCAGCATCCAGGGGGAAGAGGAAGCCCCCCACACGGAGCAGAGTGCCCCTCGCCCCCGGACACCCTCCCCCAGGCGCAGACAGACTGAGGCCCCCACCCGCAAGTCCCCCGGAGTGGTAAGAGCAAGACCCCGCCGCCGCCCTGCAGCTCAAGCACCAGGTCTCCTTCCTCCATCCCTCAGGCCCCCACTCCACAGGTGCCCCCACCACACCCTGCCCCAGGTTCCCCCACCCACAGATATACCATCCCCAAGAGGATCCGGCCTTCTCCCCCTGCCACTTGCTCTCCCGGCACCACACCCCCGCTGCGCTTGTCTGTGCCACTGATGTGGTGAGGGTGTCCTCCCCCTCTGTCCAGCCCACCTTGCCTGTTCCCCATTCTCCTCCCCTGGTGGTAGGCACTGCAGTGGAGTCCACTACCACCCTGTCTGACTTGGGCACTGCAGTGGCGGACCTGTCCACTCCATCTGCAGGGTCCACTGCAGTCGTGCCGGCACCCACAACATCTGAGTCATGCCCCCCAGTTGTGCCGGCACACACCATGTCAGACACCTCCACTGCAGTTGTCAGTGGCTCTCCAGCACCCACCACCCCTTCCCTGCTTCCTCCTGGTGAGCCCTGATCCTGTCCCTGCGGTGCCTGGCCTACCCCCCGGTTGCCCCTCCTAGTGGATTGTCCCTGGTTTTGTGCAGGCATGTGTAGGGTGGCATCTGCCACTGTCACCCACTTGTGACTTTGTTGATGGACTGGCCATTGGCCTTTGTTTATTTTCTACCGGACTTCTACTTTTAATGCCACATATGCTGAACAAAGCAACTTTCTGTTCTCTAGTGCTTTTGCTTCTGATGTACATGATGTTGATGATGCTAACCATGCCCTTGCTGCAGTGATGGTGATATTTGGTCTCATGATAATGAAGTGTTACTGTGCAGGAACCCATGTGGTCCAGGGGGAATGTGTCCTATCCTGTGGTGTATCCATGTCATCCATAGCAGCATCTGAGGGTGTCATGTGTTCAGTATTTGGCAATGGGATTTCCTACTTAGATTGCCTATTTCACATCTGTGGCTTCCACCCCTGCACATCTGTTGTGCCTGCCATTGTTCAATTCGTCTACTTCCCTGACCGTGTTGCCATCTCCAGTGGACATGCAGGTTTGGGCATCAATGGGGAAGGACTCATCTGTGTTGTCAGTGCAACATTGCTATACAAGTGTGTTGGATCTGTGCTGATGATTCCGTTGGCACTTCCATGACCAGGCTGATGTTACGGGAGCCCTCATTTGGTGCTAATTGTTGATTGTGTGACCAAGTGCTCAGCTGACATGATGGGGCCCTACTGAGGCAACATATGGCACAGCTTTCCTCACACAGGAGTGGAGTCCCCTCATGGCAGTGTGTACTCCTGTGACATTGCCTGCGCCCAAGGTGTGTGTTGTTTGTGCATGTCTGTGTGTTCACTTCCGTTTAGCTGTGCATGCTGTGATCCCTAGTGTTGTACCTGTTTGTGATGCTAGCTGAGTTGACCTATGTTCCCCCAAAGTCTTCGCCCTGGGTTCTCTGTGATGTGGGTGCATGGCACATTACTGGTCATCAGGGTGTCACCCATAGGTGTGTTTGCTGTCAGGGCTGAGTTTGTGTGCAGACGCAGATGGGTCACAGTCAGGTTTCCCCTTGGCACTTGTTGTTTGCCCCTGTCATGTGATTTCCAGTTTGTGTTATCTTTCAGTGATTGTGACACGTTGTGTGTGTGACTGCTGGCACTCCTCAGGGTCCGGGCTGCAATGTTGGTTGTTGTCTATGTGTGTTCTTTGTGGGTGACCTTGGCTTCTTCATTGGTGTGTGACTGTGGATGGGATCCCATTGGTTGGTGTGGTATTGCCGTCATGTCCATGTACAGCGTAGTGTGCAGTGTGTCAGACATTCAGGAGTCTTGTTGAGTGGCCATGTGTGATGTGTTTCTGCACCTTGGTTCCCACCCACCACCCTGGAATAGTCATGGGTGCATGTGCAATGTCACCAGTGCATGTGTGCTTCACTGCTGCACATTGTTGGAGGTCGAGGGGTGTGGTGTTGAGTGTGTGCAGATGAGAGTTGTTGCCCGGCTAGGCCCCTGCCTCCATGTTGGCCTTGGCTTACTGGCCATGCTGTTTGATTTGTGCTTGTGTAGGTGTGATGGTAGTTAGTTGCTCAGGACACATGACTGTGGTTCACAGTGTGAACCACATTTAGCTTTGTCATCACAGTGGGATTGTAATGCAGCCCAGGGTCACCACATTGTGGGGGCCCTGGGGGTGGTGCTGTGGTGTGTCTGTGTCTTGCTGTGTCAGTTGCTGTCCCTACGTGCCTGTGTGACATGTGTGATTTGTGCTCCCTCTCATCTGACAATGCCTGCTTGCCCACATAGGGGATTTGGATCCATGAGTTACCTTTGTGTGGCACTGTATGCACATCTGTATGATTGGTATTCAGGTCTCCTCATGTGTTGTGTGGTTGCCTGGGGACACTGGCACCCCCCCTCACCTGTTGTGTATGATGTGCAGTGTGGGTCTGCCTGTTTGTGTTTGTGCATCTGCACCACTGCATTGGCATATCTTGGGTGTGCCATTGGCTGTATGTAGTTTGGTGGGTTTCCCCTGCTGTCCCTGGGACTCCTAGGTCATCGGTCAGCACAATGATCATGGTTTGTGTGTCCCATTGCTGCCATGGTATGGTATCTGTTCACCTCACATCTGCAGTCTCCACAGGGTATCTGCATTTGTGTGCCCATTGGTGCAAATATGTGGGTCTGCATTCTGATGGTCACTTCTGTCATTGTGTCATTGATGATTGTTGACGGTGTCAGCCCCCATGGGTGTTGTTTGTCTGCACATGGCCAAAGGTATGTCTTATTTGCACTGCAGTATTTGGCTCCCCCAATTTATGTTGCAATGGGACACATACACTACTTTGCCACTGATGTGTTTGTTGTTCTGTGACCAGGAATCATCCATGCAGTTTGGCAGTTGCACCTCTTTCTTTGTCAACACTTACCTTTTGGTCACTGTGATGATGGGGGTTTGGACCCCATTGCCACAATGTTCAAAATGTGCTTCAGCTATGGACCCCACACTTACATTTTGGTCACTGTGATGATGGGGGTTTGGACCCCATTGCCACAATGTTCAAAATGTGCTTCAGCTATGGACCCCACACTTACATTTTGGTCACTGTGATGATGGGGGTTTAGACCCCATTGCCACAATGTTCAAAATGTGCTTCAGCTATGGACCCCACACTTACATTTTGGTCACTGTGATGATGGGGGTTTGAACCCCATTGCCACAATGTTCAAAATGTGCTTCAGCTATGGACCCCACACTTACCTTTTGGTCACTGTGGTGATGGGGGTTTAGAGCCCATTGCCACAATGTTCAAAATGTGCTTCAGCTATGGACCCCACACTTACATTTTGGTCACTGTGATGATGGGGGTTTGGACCCCATTGCCACAATGGTCATGGCCTGCTTGCATTGTGGGTGCCACACACATATATGTGTGGCACATGTGCTAGGGGGTCACATTGTATGTTCAAAGTCATGTTCGGTGTTGTAGGCATTTGACACAGTCTACACACGCTTGTTATGGTGTTGGGGGAATGTCTTCTTCTTGCATTCCCTAGGTTGTGGTGTGCTGGTTGTGTCATGCATTGTCCATCCTATGAGTGGGGGTGGTAGTAGTGGTTGGCATCCAGCCCCCCTGGCTGAGGGTGGTAGTAGTGGTAGGCATCCAGCCCCCCCTGGGTGTGGGTGGTAGTAGTGGTAGGCATCCAGCCCCCCCTGGCTGAGGGTGGTAGTAGTGGTAGGCATCCAGCCCCCCTGGGAGTGGGTGGTAGTAGGGGTAGGCATCCAGCCCCCCTGGCTGAGGGTGGTAGTAGTGGTAGGCATCCAGCCCCCCCTGGCTAAGGGTGGTGGTAGGCATCCAGCCCTCCCTGGCTGAGGGTGGTAGTAGTGGTAGGCATCCAGCCCCCCTGGGTGAGGGTGGTAGTAGTGGTAGGCATCCAGCCCCCCTGGCTAAGGGTGGTGGTAGGCATCCAGCCCCCCTGGCTGAGGGTGGTAGTAGTGGTAGGCATCCAGCCCCCCTGGGTGAGGGTGGTAGTAGTGGTAGGCATCCAGCCCCCCTGGCTAAGGGTGGTGGTAGGCATCCAGCCCCCCTGGGTGAGGGTGGTAGTAGTGGTAGGCATCCAGCCCCCCTGGGTGAGGGTGGTAGTAGTGGTAGGCATCCAGCCCCCCTGGCTAAGGGTGGTAGTAGTGGTAGGCATCCAGCCCCCCTGGGTGAGGGTGGTAGTAGTGGTAGGCATCCAGCCCCCTGGCTAAGGGTGGTGGTAGGCATCCAGCCCCCCTGGGTGAGGGTGGTAGTGGTGGTAGGCATCCAGCCCCCTGGGTGAGGGTGGTAGTAGTGGTAGGCATCCAGCCCCCCTGGGTGAGGGTGGTAGTAGTGGTAGGCATCCAGCCCCCCTGGGTGAGGGTGGTAGTGGTGGTAGGCATCCAGCCCCCCTGGGTGAGGGTGGTAGTAGTGGTAGGCATCCAGCCCCCCTGGGTGTGGGTGGTAGTAGTGGTAGGCATCCAGCCCCCCTGGCTGAGGGTGGTAGTAGTGGTAGGCATCCTGCCCCCCTGGGTAGGGGTGGTGGTGCGCATTCAGGCCCCTGTGTGCATATGTGGCATTGGTGATGGGCATCCCGCCCCTATGGTGCTGCTGTTGCTGGTGTAAGTATATTCTGCATCCCTCTGTGTGTGTGTGATGTGTCGTGTACGTGTTGTATGTGTTTTGTGGTTGGTGTCTGGCTTACCTTCTGCGCCGTACGCGTCCGTGCCTGTTCCGGTAGTAAATGTAGAATATTGGTATGATCGGGACGAAGGGATTCATGGTTGGTTCGTGTCGTTCGTCCTTCTCGTTGCTTCGCCGTCGTCCTCGCCGCTTCGCCTCGTCCTCGTCGCTTCGCCTCGTCCTCGTCGCTGGCGTGTTCGTCTCGGAGCCGTGGATCGTGTTGTGGCGCTGAACCGGAGCTTATGTGCCCCTCTCCCGGATGCTTTGACGTGCCGTGCGTAGCGACGGGTTCGGCGCATACGGAAAGCGCATCGTACTCGTTCGGCCGGACGGAGCTGCATTTTTCCTTCCGTGCGACTCGATTCGGCGATTCCGGATTCGCCTCGGTCGGGGAACTGGACCTGGTTTGGGTGAGTACGGCTCGGCCGGATTCTTTGCTGTTGTGCGCATCGTACTTACTCGTTCGGTGTGCTGTACGGATCGGTCGGGAAACAGGCTTTCGCATGGCTTTTTTCCCGACCGAATGCTATTGGGTGCGCCTCCGACCGAGATCGGAATCGGCCCCTTAGTGTACAGTTTCCCTGAAATTTGCCACTTGTTGCTATCCAGGTAGGCCTATTTTATTTTCTCGGTGTGCTGCAATAAGCTGGATTTTAGTTCTGTGCAGGAAACCTGTGTGTGGCAAGTCTGGTGACAGCTAGCATCTGCGCCCATAAGGAGGTACCTAGGAGAGGGAAACTGATCATCTTCTTGGAAAAAAATAAGGAAAATTAGAGCAAAGAGGTGGATTAATTGCAGAAAGAAGCAGCGCAGCCAGACACTCACTGGAGGATGAGTGTGAGGAGGACGAGAGGGAGGCAGGCTGAGCTTGGTCTGCCAGCTCCAAGCCTTAACCTGAGAAGTTCTGCCCACACCTCTTCCTGTGCACGTAGTGCATGGACAGAGCTAGACCAGCAGAAGAAGGTGATGAGAGGTTGTTGTTCTCCTGTGCTACCCTGTGTGTCATGCACTGGTGGCTGCTGCTATTGCAGCGCATTGAACTTTGCATCTCCAGAGCTGAATGTCAGGCTGTTAACACTAGGGGTGGCTCAGCAATGCTCCACCCGCTCATGGAACTCCGTAGAATTTGGCGGAGTTTTTCGGGAGTGAAACTCTGTTAACTCCGTGAAGGCGTAATGAAATTGGCCAAGGGAGATATGGAGGTGTTGAACAGGGTAGGGCGGAGGGACGATCCTTGAGGGATGCCGCAGATGGTGCTCTTGGGTTTTTACGTGAGGGGAGGTAGGTGGATTCTCTGGGTTCTTCTGGTGAGGAAGAAGGCAATGGAGGGCATCTCCTTGGTTTCAAATGTTGTGAAGCCTTTTGATCAGGGTGCGGTGTGATACTGTGTCAAACGCTGCTGAGAGGTCGAGGAGGATCAGGGCCATCATTATGGTGATGTGACAAAAGCTTCCATAGGCTGGGCAGGCCCCGAAATGTAGGGCAGCCATGTTTGGTTAAAAATACGGATCACAGCAGCCGGTGCCCTTGTTGACCACCCTGGCAGATGCCCACCGTATTTAACGTTTCACATAAGCCCCACCATTGTCTCGGACGTTGAACGAGCTCCAAGGAGCTGCCACCAATCATCCGGCATGTGCTGTGAAGTCCACTGCACTACTGCAATTTCTGCACTCATTAGAAAACTATTCACCCAGTAACACCAGGCAATTATTCTGCTAAATCTCTTGCTTTTCTCTCATAGTAAGCCCAGTGATTTACGGAAAAGGGTTTGTGATGAAGAAACAGCCACTCTACAGAGAGCCGGGAAGAGCTTTAAAAGTGTTCACATTGGAGTGTCAAGCGGCTCAGTGGATAAATGCACAGAATATCCTCCCTTCATAATCCTGAAGTAATCAGAGGTTTATAACCTTGATAAAAGAAGTTAGCTTAAAGTTATGAAAATATGGAAAGTGTCAGGTCAGGTCAGTAGCATTCCTTAGCCGAGCCTGATGAAGCAGTAATATCCACAAGAACAGGCATTGATTTCCCCGGCCGGAGAGCGTGGAAAAACACGGGCCATATTATCAAGAACGGCGCAAACATTATCGCCGCTTTAGCGGCAGGAAACTGCCGCTAAAGCGGCGATAAGGGGATTGATAATATGCCCTATAGAATTCCAATAGAAGCCCAGGTTCTGGTGTCAAGGACATCAAACCTGGGCTTCTATTGGAATTCTATAGGGCATATTATCAAGCCCCTTATCGCCGCTTTAGCGGCAGTTTCCTGCCGCAAAAGAGGCGATAATGTTTGCGCCGTTCTTGATAATATGGCCCACGGCCTTTCTGCGGTGCACGGCCTGCAGCCTGGGAAACACACACACCGTCTGACAGTTGTGACTTTCCGAAGCAGAAGGGCTTCACTGAACAGCCATGAGTTGTCCGTCATTTCAGCTGCTTTTCTTCCGCCTAACTGTAAATTAATAGCGCCACTACGCAGTATGCTAACATCCATAATTTTAAAAAACATTTTAAGAAGACCTCGAAAAACACAAGACATGCGTCTGGCAAAATTTTCAGGATGTAACTGTGATTGCTGCAAACAGAAAACAAATTTCTTCATGGAGAGTCGCATGATTGTGTCCCCCTCCTCCATGTGAGTTTAATATAGGCCTGTGATGGTAAATAAGTGAGCCTTCATGCCTCTGGAGAGTGATGGGACTTAACTGAGGCCAGTGATTAAAGGAGCCCCAGGCTAGGCCTACGAGCAATGACATACACAGCTTCTCAGTGCAGAGCGGCCTGACAAAATGGCCCAGTATTCACATAAATCTAGCAGGCCCAGTGCGTTTCACTCAGTATCGCATTCACAAAGAGCCATCCTGAAGGCCTCGCCAGTGCCCGTGTTGGGTTTCCAATGTTCAAAATAATCAAATATTTTTTTTAAAAACAGGACCTCGAGTGTGCTACTCTAGAGGAGAGATAACGTCAGACCAAAGGAAACAACAACGCCGCACCTCAAAAATACTGTGGCTCTACGGCTCCAGCATGCGAGGTCTTCAATAGTAGCAGTACTCCAGTACACAATTTCACTAACAAAATCCACGTAAAAGAAAGAAGCGAAATGCAAATGAAGGAAAACCACCTAACTTTACATTGAAGGGGAGCAACGGCAGCTGGGGGTGGCCCTGCACATGGAGGGCGGATATGCATCTCCCTCTGACGGTTTCCTAAAGCACTGAGGGGCTTATTTACAAGCCCCTTGCGTCACCGGTACGTCACTTTTTCCCATATTAAAAGTGACGCACCGGTGGTGCAGGGGGCTTGTAAATAAGCCCCTGAGTATACCACGTACACCTTACAGGAGCTGGAGGTGTAATGTTGCCACTGGGCTAGATCCTATGCCTCGCTTCTTTTCGTCATAGCCTGCCTGTCCGTGCTCCCCCCCCCTCCCTGTAGATCTTGGAACTGTGCACTGTGAACACAAGAATTGGCGGCAGCTGAGGGAGAGGGGAGGTCTGCCAGAAGCTGCACCATCTACCCACCTCAGAGAGGAGGAGCGCGAACAGCCCGGGGGCGGTGTGATGGGGCTGCGCGCGTGCTTTAATTAGCGCTGCGGCCGCAAAGAATACTGGACACGGCTTATTTAATTTGCCGCGTGGTCCCGACTGCCTGAGCCGGGCCACGCCCCTTTATTTATAGCTAGCGCGTGACGACACGCGCTAGCACTACGTGAAGCCTCCGGGCATGGGTAGACTGCACCGCTACCCCGCCGGAGGACACTACATTCCTTCCAACCTTTATTAAACAACAAACAAACATTGAATACGTAGATCAGTTACCAGTCACTAGGATTCCAGTCCTTGGTTCATCACACCATGAACCCTGCTAGGCGGGAGGATGGAGCTGGATTGCTTCTCAGGCCATATCTGGAGTGTTCTCCCCGTGAGGATGGCAATGACGGGGTCATTTCCTGCGAGACTTCACCCTCAGGAGATCTCACAGGGGAACTTGGCAGTGCTCCGTCTGGCGTTCCAAACAGTGAAGGGGTGCCATGGTCAGATCGGTCTAAATCTTCAGTGGGGATCGTCCCTTGGTCACCATCCGTTCCTTCCTCCCTGACTGTTGACGTGGTCTGGCGTCCAGGTTATCCGATAGCAGCTGGTCCGGAGTTCCGGCGTGTACCTTTTTGAAGAAAGAGATGTTGCGTGTGATTTCCTCGGTTCCTCTTCTGGCTGTTATCATAGTGCCGGTTCGGCGGATAACTGTCCATGGCTGATGTTCGAACGGAAGCCGGAACTTGCTCCCGGGGTATCTGTCCTTGACGTAGACTCTGTCCCTTACTTGAATGTCCGACATTCTGGCTCGTCGGTCGGCGCTGGCTTGGTCATTGGAACTGGTCCTGTTGGCTAGGACCTTTCCGGCGTCAATCTGAGATGGGGTCCAGCTCGGGTGATGCGGGATGGTGTCTCGCACTACTCGGCCCATGCTTGCCGGCCCCGGAGCTGCCTCAGTCGTGAGATTGGGCGTCAGACGGTATTCCCTCAGAAAACTGTATATGGCTCTCTCAAGTGGTGATTCGTCTGCATGCGCGATGCGTATTACTTTGTTGAGAGTGCGCATGAACCTCTCTACTTCCCCGTTTGCTTGGGGCCAGCGTGGGGTCACTTTCCGGTGTTAAATTCCCCAAGCCTTGAGATAGTCTGCAAATTCTTGTCCATGGAAAGGTGGGCCGTTGTCTGTCTTCACCACTTCGAATATACCATGGGTCGCAATGGTTTTCTCAAGTTTTGTAATCACTTCCATGGCTGTCTGGCTTCCTACAATCTCGACTTTGGGGTATTTCGTGTAATCGTCGATGATCACCAGGGCATAGCGTCCATCTGGGAGGTGTCCGAAGTCAACACTCACGCACTCCCATGGCCGTTGGGGGTTTTCTTCAGTGATGACGGGGTGAGGGCGATCTGGTTGGCCTGATGCCTGGCACCATGAGCACGTTCTGACTGTTTGTTCAACCAGTGGGTCCATCCCCGGGAACCACACCTTTGCCCTCAGCCGACTCTTTGTTTTTACCATGCCTTGGTGTCCCCTGTGTGCGAGGTCCACGGCTTGTTGAGCAAGGCTTGATGGGATCACCAGTCGCGGGCCTCTGAGTAGACAACCATTGCTGTCTACCGAAAGTTCATCCTTGACCCGCACAATGGACTCCAGGACGGCCTTTGCTTGTGGCGTCCGTCTAGTCATGGTGGACTGAATGGGGCGCCAGTCATTCGATTGGACCGCTATTATGGCCAGCTGCAGGCATTCATCAGTCCGGGTGGCTCCTACGATGGTTTCAAGACTTATGGGGAGTGGTCGGGATCTTTCCGATACGAGCCGGACATATTCTTCAGTGTCTTCGGCATCCTCTTCTTCCGCTTTGGTGGCGGCCCTAGGATATCGCGAAAGGTAGTCTGCCGGATTGGATGAGCCTGGCTTGTATTCGACTCGATAGTCATACCCCTGCAGCTGAAGGATCCATTTTTCAATCCTCGGGGGAGGCTTACATGCTGACCCTTGAAACAGGGGGATGAGGGGTTTATGGTCGGTGGACACTGTGAATGGATGGCCGTACACGTAGATGTGGAAGTGCCGACAGGCCCAGTGGATGGCGATCGCTTCTCATTCTATTTGCGAGTATCTCTGTTCCGTGTCCGTCAGGGAGCGGCTCGCATATGCGATCGGGGCCCACTCTCCACTTCTTTGCAACTGCGTGAGCACGGCTCCTAGCCCGTATGGGCTGGCGTCAACAGCGATGTTGGTGGATCGGGCCGGGTCGAAGTATGACAGTGTTGTGTCTGCCGACAGGGCTGCTTTGGTATCTTTGAAGGCTTGTTCCTGTTCGGGGCCCCATTGCCACGTGGTGGTGGATTTCGTCAGTTCCCTGAGGGGCTTTGTGAGGTTGGATAAGTCCGGGACAAACCGCCCGCAGAAGTTCACCATCCCTAGGAAGCTTCTTATTTCCGAGATGTTGGAGGGTGCTGGGGCTTCCTGGACGTCCCGCACCTTGTCGGGGTCCGGAGCCACTCCTTTGTCGGAGAACGTGTAGCCAAAGAAGCTGATCTTGTTCTTTAAGAACTGGCACTTATCTTTGTGTAGGGTCAGTCCGGATTCTTTGATCCTCTGGAGAACCCCGCGAAGTCTACGGTGGTGATCTTCCATCGACGATGCGTATATTAGTAGGTCGTCGCTTACGTTCAAGACCCCCGGGAGTCCGCTGAGGACTTCACGGATGGTGTTTTGGAACACCTCCGCGGCACTCGAGATCCCGAAGTTGAGGCGTCGGTATCTCCTGAGACCGACGTGTGTAGAGAAGGTGGTGATGTATCGAGAGTCCGGGTGTAGTGGCAGTTGGTGATAGCCGGACCGTAGGTCCATCTTTGAAAACCATTTTGCGCCGTTCAGTTCTCCCAAGATGTCATCGATGGTGGGGGTTAGGTGACGTTCCCTTTTCACTGCGGCGTTTGGAAGGCGCATGTCAACGCAGATGCGGACCTGCCCTGGCTGTTTCGGTTTCCGTGCCACTACGATCGGGGACACCCATGGGGTGGGTCCACTGACCTTCTCGATAATCCCTTGTTTCTCCAGTGCTTCTAGCTCTTCTTCGACCTTCTTCCGCAGGTGGAATGCGATACGCCTGTGCCTCAGCGCCACTGGTTGGACTGACGGGTCGATGTGGAGAGAGACTTCTTTCCCTTTCAGGCATCCAATGCCTTTAAAGACGTCTTCAAACTCCTCCATGATGGCCTCCAGTTCCTCCTCTTGTACCGCCATGGCGAATGAGATTAGCTTCAGCTCCTCTGCTGATTGTCCGCTTATCAGCATTCCACTTCCTTCCTTGGTCACATACACTGTGGTGGGGATCTTGAGGTCCCGGTGTCTCAGCTCCGTCTTGAAACATCCCAGGAGCGGGATGGGTGTCTTCTGTCCGTATGCAAACACCCTGATCCTTGCTTCACGCAACGGCGGGCGTGGACTTAGTTGATTGTATATGTTGGCAGCCATTAGTTCGATCGAGGCCCCTGTGTCTATGGTGGCTCTCACATCCTGGTGGTGGATCTTGATTCTGCACCTTGGAAGTCGTCGTCTCTTCCGTCGTGGTTGGTCTACTGCGAATACATAGTGGACCGGGTAGTCTCCCGCGTCATCGTCCATGTCCTCACTGTCGTGTGCTTCAGCCACTGCCTGTGCTGCTTCTTTCCGTGATTTCGCAGACCGGCATACCGCCGCGAAGTGGTCCATCCACCCGCAAGCACTGCACTTCTTCCCTCTCGCTGGGCAGTCTTGCATGCGATGGGGCGTGCCTCCGCAGTAGCCGCATTCCTTTTTCTTGTCTTGCGGTCTTCTCCCTGAGTTTTGGCGCGCTTTGAGCCTCACCACGTTTGCCTTTTCCACCGCGTTGACTTGTTCCATCTTGATGGGTCGGTGGAGGGCCGCCTCCATGTGGGACAGCTATTTTGACCGGCCCAGGGTGAGGATATCCGCTAGAGACTTGTCATCCTCCTGAAGGATGTTCACTCTGAGTTTGGACGAGTAGCACCCTTGTATTATCTGACCTCGGATTTCTTCCTGTTCATCTCGAAATCCACACGTGCTGGCCAGCTCCTTCAAACGCCCGTGGAACGCGTCTAACGACTCCTCCGCTTCTTGTTTGGCCTGGCGAAAGATGAATCTTTCATAGTCCCTGTTCGCCATCGGCTCAAAGTGCGCGTTTAGGGCGTTGAGCAGCGTCATATACGTTTTGGGTGTGGCCTCCACCAGGGTTTTGTAAATACGGTGGATGTCTTTGCCTCCCAGATGGAGGAGTAGGGCTCTGCGCCTGTCCCGGGCTATGTCAGCCCCTTCGAAGTAAAATTGGAGACGGTCAGTCCAGTCCCTCCACCGCGGGGCGAGGGATGAGGGGGCGCCATCTACTATAAAGGGCTCAATGGCCGGGATTGACGCCATATTAGCGCAGTCGCAGTCACTCCTCGCGGCACATGCACTGCCTACCTCCTGGGCTTAGTAGTAGCCGCCTGGCTGAGGGTGACGAAGGCGCAGTCTGGTCCTCCCTCTGCAGCCTGGGGTGCTGGCCTCACTGCGATGTCCTCCTTCCTTGGGAGTTGGGGCACACAGGAGCTTGGGCTCCAGCAGGGTGTGCAGGGAAAATTCCTCTTCTCCCCAGGCACTCTCAGGGGCTGATGGGTCCTCACTGAACGTAGCAGACCTGCCAGGAGCACACAGCAGGCCTCTGCAGAGTAATCAGCTCCCCCGTGGTTATATGGCCTAGCTCAAAGGCCCTAAACCACTCCTGGGGATAAAGCACACCAATCGAGGCACTTGGGCTCGTTACCGCCTCGTCGCCAGTGTGATGGGGCCGCGCGCGTGCTTTAATTAGCGCTGCGGCCGCAAAGAATACTGGACACGGCTTATTTAATTTGCCGCGTGGTCCCGACTGCCTGAGCCGGGCCACGCCCCTTTATTTATAGCTAGCGCGTGACGACACGCACTAGCACTACGTGAAGCCTCCGGGCGCGGGTAGACTGCACCGCTACCCCGCCGGAGGACACTACAGGCGGGGGAGAGACTGCAGCAACTCCACTACACACATCACGATCCTGGTGAGTGGTGAGCGTGCCGCAGTTGCGCAGTTTTTGCCAAACATCATGCTCAAAGCGGAGGGCGGAATAGCAAAACTCAGCTAACTCCGCCGGCAGAGCGTAGTTTACCACCTACCCCTAATGAAAAGTGTGTCACACAAGACAAAGGCCAAGTGGGTCTTTGTCATGTGTGGAAACGCCAGCCAGTCCTGCCTGTTTAGCCTAGATGCATATTGAGACGTGTAGTTTTTGATTTTAGTTTTGAAAGTATGGGTGTAAAATTCATAGCATGCAAAGTGTGCTGAAGATGTCCCACATGTTTCTTGGCTGCTAGCACGGACCAAATATCACTAGGGATAAAAAATGAAACCTAACTTTAAAGGACATTGCAAGTCACCTCAGAGTTTTGTGACCATTAAAGGAACTTCACCTGTGCCTCCATATGGTCAACTAACACCTAAGTGAATTGCAATATCCTGATAATACAATTGAAAAGAAAAAACCCTAGGCAATGACACTATCTGACTATGACTAGACCATTATTTCAAATGACATGATATTGTGAGCTCAGTGTAATTACACCCAGACAGTTTAATTAAAAAGTTTTCATTACTTTATTTCAAAATCATTAAAAAATTATTAAGCCATGTATCATGGGCATGATATAGCAGATACATCTGTTACCATAAAATACACATATGAATATATAACAGACAATTGGATAACAAATATAAGACAGGCATGTACCTACAATACATCTACAAAATTACATAATAACAAGACAACATATATATAAATAAACTTGTGGCATACATCGAGTCTTCAAGACTATTTTATGGTAACAGATGTATCTGCTATATCATGCCCATGATACATGGCTTATAATAATTTTTTAATGATTTTGAAATAAAGTAATGAAAACTTTTTAATTAAACTGTCTGGGTGTAATTACACTGAGCTCACAATATCATGTCATTTGAAATAATGGTCTAGTCATAGTCAGATAGTGTCATTGCCTAGGGGTTTTTCTTTTCAATTGTATATTTGCCCTGCCCTAGGAATCTATATTTACGTCGCAGGGGGTCCTGGTTATTTACATTCAATATCCTGATAATATACAGAAAGGTTACTTTACCCCTTATGAGTATATCTATTACCTCATGAATGCTATATATCCTTGCCACAATGTATTTTACCTCACATGAGGTACATTTGCAATCTAGCCCGTAGTATTTGTGTATCAAGAAAGGTGCCAGGTTAGATGTTAGATTAAAGAACATGGACAATGGACCTGCTGAGTGAAATATTTTATCCATGCACTTTTTGTCTCTCAAGTGACAGAGGTGATTGGTGATCAATTCTCAAAGTAGTCCAAGTTTAGGCAATATAAGAACAATAAAGTTCTCTAATTTTTAATCCTTCTGTAAACAGTGGTTTAGATGTTACCACATCTGATGTTGTTGTATGGGGCATATACACCAACTTGGTTAGCAAATGATCAATGAACTGGTAGGTCAGCAGGGTTTGAACCTTGGTTTCTCAAACAATTGTTATTACAGCGAACCAGGCTGTAATAACACTTGGTAAATTTGGGCCATTTAAGAACTGATCGCAAGAGGATCACCTGCTTTGAGGCAATTTCCGTTCATCTCAGCATCGATGGGGATCTAATGTGCAAAATGTTCACAATGTTAACCTTCTGATGCTCCATTTTACTGTTTTTCAATCGATAATGCAAAAATTATAAATGTAAAGTGATTTTGTCATGACTTCTGAGACTGTTGTCAGTTACTGCTTGCCCCAAAACCTTGCATTTGTATGCATTTTTAATTACTTCAAAAGTAATCACAGCTAAGGTTATTGTCATTGGGGCATCATTAGCTTTGCAGGCCCACTCAAGGTTCTTCTCCTTAGTTCTACTGTTTTCGCTTTGGAAGTTAGAAGGTAATCTTGGGGCCTTTATTGATCAAATGGTACGTGCTGAGAAATCTGGTTTTATCTGAATTATCAGTTGCCATTTAATATTCAATACTTCTTTAAAGCTGTCAGTCGTTGCTGCAAGATAGCAGATATTCCTTATCATTGTTTTGTTAAATGCTTAGAACTCAATATGATCATGGTTATTTTTGGAACTAATGAACTTGCCTTCCTGGTTTATGAGAACTGTTCATTTCCCCCATATTAGCTCTAATAAAAACCTGGTGATTATTAAGAGACATATGGAAGCAGTACAGATGGAAGAGGAAACTCACTATAGTGTCCTGACTTCTTTACCTTGTTTACATCGCTCAAGACATGGTCAGTGACATCAATGATGACATTTCAAATGATATCACTGATGACATCACTGATGGCATCATCCAGTGACTGTGAATGTTTTTAAAACGTTTATGAGTGTCAAATAGCAACCCAAACCTTAACATGACATTGCTAGTATCCCAGCACATTTCCCCCATGTTAATTCCCATAGTACCTTTAGACGCGGCTACAGCCTGAACTGCTGAACGGAATTATACCAAATTTGGCAGGAAGGTAGATGTTGGTTCAAGGATGTGCCTTTTTGTTATTTGGTGTAAATACGTTCAGTAGTTTTGGAGTTATTTAAAGAAATTTCTAGTTGCATATATAGGGGCGGTGGATCCGCGACCCCTCCTGATCTCGTGCTGAGATCTGATTGGCTGCCAACTCTTCAAATCAGGAAGGGTTGGCAGCCATCTTGTGACTTGATTGAACCGAGTCACAGGAAAAAACTTTTAAAAAAAGAAAAGAGGGCGGGGTAGAAACACCCTGACCCCCTAGGCCTCTTGGGGGAGCCACAAGCCTTTTTTTAAAACAAATTTGGCAGGAGTTACCCTGCAACCACGACTCCCGCTGATTTTTTTTTTTTTTTAAATGAAGCACAAGCTCCAGCACTTCCTTTCAAATGGGCCCGGTCCCGGGGACATGTCTATAATATGTAGGAGGGGTCTCAAGGGGGCCCCCTCCTAGGATCTCTAAAACCCCGGGGACTGCCAAAGAACAAAAACCACTGCTGATCATTGCGGAACATGTAATGGGCTCCCCTGGACTTAGAAAATTCCCGTTACACTTCGAAATGGCTTCACTTGAAAAGATTGTTTGACTCTTGCTTGATATGAATGTTTCACAGTGTTTGTCTAAAATGCCTGTTGGAGCCTTAGGGCATTCCTGAAATTATATGCAAATTTAAAGCACTTTTTAAAAGGTTAGGTTTAATATCCCGAGGCATCTTTACTCTACATTTGTAAGACGTTTGCAGATGTGTGAGGAAGGGCATTTTTGTTGTTTTCTTATTGAGAAACCCCAGTAATACGAATCAAACATGCCAGAAATTAAATAAAGCCTGTGAAACGAATGGTGCTAACAAACTACAGCAAAGTTTCCAGGAATGACAAATTGCTGGTTTTGGACATTGTTGCAGCAAATTAGTTGGGTATGGGCCAGCTTGATAACTACATACTCAACAAGTGCATAGATTTATGTTAGAAGTACAAAGTAAAACAATTGCTGGTAAAAACAAGAGGTCCTGTTTTGAAAAGACGGAAAAAAAATGTTTATTTCTTTTTGCAAACATATGCAATAGACATTAGAAGTGTTAAACTAATAAAAAGTATACGTCCTAGTACCTGAAGGTGGTGTGCATATGTTTGCAAAAAAGGTCAGAAATTACCTATTGAAAAAATGCATAAAAATATGACGTCAAAGCTTACCAGTTCTGGCACTGAAGTGGACTACTTTTCAAGTAGATGTGCACATGTCCAAGAGGCAAATGTTGTCACAGTTAAGAGAGCAAATGGACGAAGAGGGCTGACCCATTCTCCCATGCTATAGGCTGTGGTGGGTAGATGTAAAATGTGCACAGCACTTGAACAGACTAGTGGATCAAGAACGCTGACCCTTCCTTCTGCGTAAATTTGTTTGTATGCATTTTCAGTATGACTTCTAACGGCTAAACTGACATCAAGATCAGACCTAAAAGTTTGTACAAAATATTTTCTTAACGATGCTTTACTAGCATATTAACTGCAAAATTAATTCTGCAAAGTGAGGAAATACCTGTCGAGCAATGATCAATGTTCCATGGATCACTCAAACTATTCTGAAAGGTACACATGTGCAACATTGCATTGCAGATGCAATATTTGTCAATGTGTCACCTTTATTGGAATCTGGTGAGACTGTGCTCAGTCAATTATGAACATTTTGGTTGATGCACAGAAACCAATCAATTTCTGGAGACATGGGATCATACCTGTTAGAGCTGACATCCTTGGTGTGGTATTCCCCCTAGCCTTTAGCCTTCACTCCTCCTATTTTACTGAATTCTTTTTGTTGCCATTAGGACTCTGTGCACTTTGTCACTGCCAAATAGTGCTAAAGTGCTTATGATCTCGCCTTCAAACATAGTAAAATTGGACTGCACCTGATTGTCATATTTAATGTACTTGTAAGCCCCTAGTAAATCATACTACCTGTACCCAGGGCCTGCAAATTAAATGTGACTACTGGGCCTGCAGCACTCATTGTGCCACCCACTAAAGTAACATTTTATATTATGTCTCAGGCCTGCCACTGCAGGTTTCAACTGCCATTTTGACCTGGCTAAATAACCCTTTTGCTAGGATCAAACTTTCCTTTTTAATCATTATGTCACCCCTAAGGTAGGCCCTAAAGGCTCATAGGGCAGAGTGCATTGTGTTTAAAAGGTAGGACACATTTGCTTAGGTTACACTGGCAGTGAAAAACTCATAAAGTAATTTTTCCCTGTTGTAAGGCCTATCTCTCCCATTGACTAATAGTGGGTTGCCCTACTACTGCAAATTGATGACAACTTTAGAATGGGAGAAGGTTGAAATATACTGTTTCATCTCTAATGAATTATAATTTAATATCCTCTTTAATGGTGAAGTCAGACTTTAAGTCACAATTCTGAAAACAACACTTTTAGGAAGTTGTCTTTTTCGTGTCCTAACCATTTGTATCTTCTGACAGGGTCCTCAGTCACATGACTGTGAATGGCTTTGCTTTTAGAGTTTGAGTATTTCTACCAGACAGTAACATAAAGGGGGCTTAGGTGTGGACAGGATGTAACATCCTGGAAGGAAGGCCTGTACCCAGCCTTACTTTCATTTCAAAGGAATGTGCGCTTCTGCACACACAAAGGAATTTGACATTAGGCCTGCCCTGTTTTTTGTCAACCCAGGCAGGTTGGAGCCTTGACAGGGTAAGAACCTTCCAGGTGGAGGGGTAGGAGAGGGAATCCCCCCACACAAAGGCTGGCACCAGATATAAATATTGGAACTCCAGAGCCACTCTGCAGTACTCTCCTGAACCTGTGGAAGTTACAGAAGGAATAACCTGCTGCCAGAGGACTGCCCTGCTGCTTGAGGACAGCCTTGCTGTCAGAGAAGGAAGACTGAACCTGCTTACCTTCAGCCTAAGCTAACCCAGAGTGACTCCAAGTGTCAGTTGACTGACATCCTGCGTGAGCAATAGGGACATAACAAGCTCAAGAGGCCTCCCTGCAACTGCCCAGCTGACCTGGTGCAAGGTGACATGTATGGACCTGCAAATGGACCTACCTGAGCTGTGCTTCTGACCTCTGCCTGGATTGAGGTCTGATCCCCAAGAAGTGCCCCACAGGTCTTGGACAATTGGCTAACATCAGAGTGTACTACTCCTTGCCTAACTGTGGGTTCCATCAAATCTTATGTAGCAAGAATCAATCCACTGCAGGACCTTGCATCACAGCACCCACAGATCCTGATCAATGGCTTCATTGGAACCGATGCAGCATGTCACAACTTGACGCAGAACCTCACATTACAGCACCCCGCTGCTCTTGATCAATAGCTCCATCAGGACTGACTGCAGGTCCTGATCAGAACAGACCCTTCTCAATGGAACTTGATGCAGGACTTTGCATCACAGGACAGCGCAGCTCCTGATTGGAACTGATCGCGAGTGATGAGAAGACTCGAATCAAGGACATAGGATACAATTTTCAGCTGAACTAACCTGGTCTCTATCCAGTCCATGTAACATCATGGTCAGACTGAACTTGTGATTTTGTCCCAGTCTGGTGTGACCAGATAACTATAGTTGGCCCTTTATGCTTCTCAGTGCTCTTTTCATTTAACACTTTACAATGTCTCCGGTTCAGCTGATTATATTTCTGTCTTTTATTAAATTTTACTCTATTTTTCTAAATTGATTTGAGATTTTTCTTGTGTTGTCTTTTCACTTTATTACTGTTTGTGTACTGTATAAAAACTTTACACATGGCCTTTAAGGTAAGCCTGACTGCTTTGTGCCAAGCTACCAGAGGCTAAGCATAGGTCAATTTAGTGATTTTTGTGGTTCACCCTGACAAGGATTGTCAACTCTCCCCCACTCCTATAACTCAATTTCCTACAATACCTTTTGGGAATGCTCCCGACACAGTTATTGGGATAAAGTATTTATTAATCTAAGTAAAAGTACATGCATTGATGTGCCTTCAGGGAGAAAAATGGACTAATCGGCCGTGGGGTTCCTCTTTTGATAATTTCTTTTTTTTTAGCAATTTAGTTGCTCTCTTTACTCTTACTCAAAATTGGGAATCTAAAAAAACTCTCTTTCCCTGGACAGTGGTAGCAAAAGGTAAAGTTTGTTTTGTAGTTGGAGGATATCTTTTACAAACCCACAGGTCAAGTGAAGAAGCTTTGCGGGATGCCATTATGTAAGTGATACTCTACTGTAGTCTGGGTCAGCACAATGCAAAATTACATCTTCACTAAAACAATACTACACATAGGGCGTGATTACAAGTATAGGTGCTATTTATCACACCTGGTAAATAATGATACCACAGGTTTTGTTGTTTATCGGGTGCGATAAATAGCACCTATTATGTGTTTCTGGGGAATAACATGGGGATTTTGGTGTTTAACGCACCAAAATCTGCATGGTACAGTAAATACTGTGGGGCAGATTTACAAGAAAGTGACGCATCTGTAGAGATGCGCCACTTTCCCTGCGCCACACTGAGACACCCTTGTGCCACCATGGATGCGCCGTATTTACAATACGGCGCACCATGGCGCAAGGATTGACAGATGCATCAGAAATTCTGACGCATCTGTTGGGGCAAAAGTCACGCATTGCTGGAGTCTTGTCGCAAGCACGACGCAACTCCAACAATGCTTTTTGAGGCCTATTACCACTACGCTGAGTCATTCCTTAAGCCTGCTTCAAGCAGGCATAAGGTTTTGATGCAGTGGCATCCTAGAAGTGACGCAGTGAAATCTTGTAGATTTCACTGAGTCACTTTTATGAGGCCTTCCTGCGTGGGAACGCCCACCCTGAATACATTATACCTGATGCAGGTATAATGTGACGCAGGGCTTTACAACGTGACGCATCTCCCTAGATGCGTCACGTTGTAAATGGACCGCAACATTTACGCCGCGGCTGCGTCACAAAAGTGACGCAACTGCAGCGCAAAAGTCACGCAAGGGGCTTGTAAATCTGACCCTGTATGCTTCTCCCCGTTACAATTTCGGCAGGTTTGACCTGCCAAATGTAATGAGTCCTGAATTATTTAACGCAACTCGTAATCAGGGCCTTAGTTACTATTGACATTAATTAATGTTTATATCACTGCTCTAATTGAATAATCACGCTTGGTATAGATTTGTATTTGTGTTTGTTTGTGGCTAGACAAAGGATGACTGCAGATTGTGGGATGATCTGAATAAAATAATGAAATCTAAAAGATCTGTGAAAAGAAATCTGAGTTTGTTTCCATTAAAGACATCATAAGGAATAAGCTGAGTTACATGAAGCAATAATCAATGTTCAGGAATAAAAGTATATGATGTGGAATAAAAAGTACCAGCTCTCGCCGATTTTAGATCTGAAGATCAGCAACATCATTGTACGACCCTCTGTTGGACTATGCTTAGTTATCATCCGGTAGCCAAAATGTATTAACATGGTTAATTAGTTTGAAATGGACGTGGGAAAACCGATGTGTCAACTGACGTCCTTTATACTATTTCCTAAACCAAAATTGGCATCGTTTGTGAAAATTAGAAGTATGGCAAGTTCTAAATGCGAAGTTGAAATAGCTCATATGCTTGTTTGATAATAATTTACCACTCATACATTCATATATAAAATGGCGATACAATATTTGGCATTCGTGACAAATATCATGGTGCATGGATTTAGCTTTATCTATTCCATTTAGCATGTAAACACACGGCATACTATTTGACTGATAATTAACGTGCCCAGGAAACAATATTTGCATGCTTAATTATGCACGTGCATGCTCAATTAATCAGGAGAGCCTCTTATACTTTACGTGTGCTCGCAATTGCATTTTCTGTGAATGGTTAATCACAAGCAAAATGTGCTATGTTGGCTACGCCTCCCATTTCAATTCACAGTCGAAAATGTGTAGTTACAAAATAAATGAATCTCAAAAGCATTGTGAAGAGAGAGATTAGATATGGTGTGCTGTGTCTAAAATCACAAACATAAAAGTGAGGAAAGAAATTAGAGCGAGATAAAAAACGAATTTATAAAGTTGTATGCATTTAGGAGAGAGAGAGATTGGGAGACTGGATGCCAGATAAGCACAAAGATGGAGAGTTAGACAAACGGATAAACGAACAATCAGAGAGAGGGACAAACAGAAAAAAAAAGTTATAAGTCTAATAATACAATGGAAAATGTGAAACAAATTGAGGAAACTTTATAGTGAAATATGTTTAATACTGGCCCCAAAATGTAAACGTTTGTTTGCTTTTTAAATGTAATAAAAGAAGACAATTATTTTTAAAAAAACATATAGTCCACATATTTGTAGTGTCCTGCTGAACACGTTCTAGTGTTCAGGCATATAGTAGTTTACCAGCCACTCCTTTGAGGGCTGGTCCTTACACCCACCCCACACTCACCCAACACAGGCGTCACCAGTCAGGTGACCCTGCAAATAGAAGGACCCCAGTGCACGTGCTCGTGGCCAGTTCCAGTCACCAAAAAAAAAAAAAAATATCCTGAGTTGCACCCAAAATACCTTGTCGAGGAGAAGAAAGGTATGGAAGAGGCTGCATACCGGATCCATCAAAGCACACCTACCTCCACTGCCGTCCATGAAATGACTGATGCACATGTAAGAAGGTGCCCAGTCCTACAGACAGGACTGGACCTGCGAGTGGTCGAAGACGGGAGAGGATGCGCAGTCCTACGGACACAAAACAGCTGGCAGGAGGTCTCAGTGAGGTGAACTGATGATGCGTGGTAGGACAGCACGCCGGAAGCAAGAACCAAGGAAGAAAGAAGAAAATGTGATCAGACCGGTGACACTGAAAAACTGATCGACCACAGGTGCGCTGGAGAAATCAACAAGGCTACAAGAAAGAAGACTATTTTCACTACCTGATTGCACCGACCAACACAAGCCTGCCCCCTGGTTGCAGCAACGTCACTGGAGACAGCTCAGAGGGAGTACTGAACGTAAGCAGCTAGCATGCGCAAGCCGTGTATCTGCCCCACGCTTCACAGTGCAACCGTCCAGCCACCTGTCACTGGCTGCTTGATGCAAGCGCAATCCCTGCCAGCAAGGGCACATGCCAAAGGTTATGATCTGCACCAGTGATGTACCGAGCCAAGTGGCTACAAAGTCACTCCAGGCACCCTTACTCCACTGCAGGTCATCGCCACCTGTTGCACCGGTTGTCAATTGGCAACTATACCATCAGTGCCATGGGCATCACCACAACCAACAAAAGAGCATCTCATCACCCAAGTGGAACCTCACCTCTGCGAAGCACTGAGGCCCCAAGAAGGCACTCCTGACACCATGAGGGACCAGAGACTATCTGCTAGCCCAACCGCACCTGGGTCCTGTTGGTAAGCACTCTGACCACATATCATCCACCCTTCAGGTTGCACAAACGACTTAGCTGTGGTTCTATCGGTGATCCTGCAACGGCCCCCAGGTGGCCCACATGCAGCCGTGCACAGTCCATGCCGTCCTGTGGCAACCCAGTGAAAAGGGCCTCAAGGACATTCCTGCAGAAAGGTATCCTAGTACGAGAGACGGTTTGGAAGCTGCTCCACAGACAAGGCACTTAGAGGCACCAATGGCTTCAGAGAAAGTCATCTCCAGATTCATCAATGCCATCCAAGTCCTTACAAGACTTGCCTTCCCGGCATCAGGACACCCACAGGAGAAAGTTCCACAGCGGATTCCACGATGCTCCTGATGCCCCAACTTTGAACTTTAACACTAGTTGCATCACAGAGAGAGCACGACGGACTGATCAACATCACATAGGTGGACTGTCACCCAACTGACGTGAAGCAGAGGGATACGGATTTCCTCAGCACAGTGTTTGTGTCCCAAGGTGTTCTGATTAAATTATGGATGTGTGCCGAAATGCCCGGGTGTTCCCAGCTGCACCTGTCCACTTCTGTCCTGTGACTGCCTCTCAAGGCTGTGAGACAAAGTGTTGTTTTTCATTCTTTCCCACAGGTTGGAATTGGTTTGTTTTTAAATAAAGTTTAGGAGGAATGTAGTGTCCTGCTAGACACGTTCTAGTGTTCAGGGATATAGTAGTTTAGCAGGAACTCCTTTGAGAGCTGGTCCTTACACCCACCCCACACCCATCCAACACAGGCGTCACCAGTCAAGTGATCCTGCAAATAAAAGGACCCAAGTGCAAGTGCTCGTGGCTAGTTCCAGTTGTCCTCATTATACCTGCATGTGGGCCTAGGGCTCAGAACTCTACAATATTCAGCTGTTGCAAATGCATGTCACCAATAAAAATACAAAATAAAGTTAGGGTTAAGAGGGGAACATTGTAGTGGCGACAAACATCTACAAAAATATCTATGCATGCTAAAATTCGAATATTTCAATTTTCTGTTTCCATGTATTTCAATGAGAACAATGTTTTGCAAGCTTATGTGTGGAAATTGAACAAGTGGTTTATTTAAAAGGGATACACAGTGGTGGCTCCTCCGCTAAGGCGGAGGAGCGTCACCAACGAAAAGATAAAATGATAATAACTGAAGTTATGAGCATTTATTTTTGTATGGTCAGACTAGGGTGGGGCGGGACTTGGCTCCCCTGACGCCGGGGAGGAGCAGTGGTTGTGCACTCTGTAAAGTGCGCATGAATGTTTGACTGGCCCTCTCTGGCCAGCCAAACATTCATTCGCACTTCGAATGTTCTCCATGCAGGCTGCATTACAGCCTGCACAGAGAACATGCCCAGGCCTCCATTCCCTGGCTCAGTACCGAACCACAGCACTCAGACCAATCACAACGCTGCATTGCAGCATTGTGATTGGCTATGGGGAGCCTGGGTGCTTCCCGGTCCCCGGAAGAGACTCACTCAACATGGGAGAGACGCGGTGATGGAGGCACGGCGGCGAGATCAGGTAAGTGATTTATTTTTTATGCAAAACTGCTCCCCTCGCCCCGCCACCCCTGTACCTTACTGGCTGCCACTGGGGATATGCCAAGTGATTGTGAAGAAATTAAGCTGTTATCAACCATTTTATTAGCACCTATTTGCTCATTGTGTGCAAACATGCCAAACTTTGCAAATATAGGGGCATATTCACAAGGAGCTATCGCCGAATTAACGGCACTTTATCGCAGCCAAGGTCGTGATAAATTTACCCCCCCATTCACAAGCCGGTGTAAACAGCCCACAGCACCAGTTACCCGCGATAGCAGCCGCAAAAAACATCGCCACAGAGGACCCCCGCAAATATCGCTAATGAGATGCAGAGTAGGCATTCCCGTGACTAAAGCCGAGACAACAGCACACCTCAACATTCACAACGACCAGCCACATCCGCGATAAAAACACAAAACAGGTGATAAGGCGCGTTAGCACCAGGAAATCTACACCAGCTCTGACCTGGTGTAAACTCGGACAGCAGCCAGCACCACAAAAGGGAGCACAGCCCAGGGCCACATCCGAAGGGCAGCAGATGCCATGGAGCCACACATCATGCGGCCCGGACACCCAAGAGAGCCACAACACCCACCGCCACCACCCCAGGACCACCCCTCCCTGGCACCCCCCCCGACCAAAGACATGCCACATCAGCCACACCTAAACATGTACAAAATATTCCGCCTGATGCCGCACAATCACAACTGGTGACATGGATGTGTCGTCACAGAAATGACCAGCACACATTCACTTTCGAAGCAACAAATGAAACTTTATTAAAATGAACAACAAAATGAAATGAAGACACATGGCCGCTCCCCTCCGGACAATACGTAGGTCACAGCCTGTAAGACAAAAATACATGATGAGAAGGTGTGTCCTGCGCACATCATAGGACAGAGAGAGAGCGAAGGAGAGAGAGAGGAAGAGAGGGAGAGAGAGAGAAGAGGGGAGAGAGAGGAAGCGAGGGAGAGAGAGAGAGAGGAAGAGAGGGAGAGAGAGAGAGAGAGAGAGAGAAGAGGAGAGAGAGAGGAAGAGAGGGAGAGAGAGAGAGAGGAAGAGAGAGAAAGAGAGAGAAGAGGAGAGAGAGAGGAAGAAAGAGGGAGAGAGAGAGAGAGAAGAGGAGAGAGAGAGGAAGAGAGGGAGAGAGAGAGAGAGAGAGAGTGCCGCTCCTGCGCACCCAGGCCACACTGCTCACCTGCTGCCACCGGTGTGTCTCCAACCACGTGCCGGTATGTAGGGCAGTTCACCAGGTCACACATCTGATTCAGAGCCGTCAGCTGAAACAGAGCCCAGATACAGTACTGGCACAGTACACACACTTGCACAAGACAACATCGCCTGCCCGCCCATGCACACCCAGGCAGAGGCACCCCAACCCCTCCCGCCGCCCATCGGAGCATGCCCGCCCATGCACACCCAGGCCTCAATGCTCACCTTCCGCCACCGGCACATACACAGGAGGTCCCACCACGTGCCGCTGCAAGCCACAAGGCCGGGGCCCGCGGACATGGCACCCTCCACATCATGCAGCCCCGCTCCGCAGGCCACCAGGTCTCATGTTTGATGCTGGGTCTTGATTACTCCATGGCAGAGGACATACCAGTGCACCTGGCATCATCGCAGGCAGCACACCCGCTCAGCCCAATGGGTGCCACCAACTCTGGCATCCTGGAAGCAACGCCACGGGGCGGTAGGCCCGCGCTGCACGCTGGCTCTGACCTACACTGTGGTCCAGCAGGGCACCCAAAACCTGAGCTGTCCGGACCGCCGGGACGGGGCATCATCGCAGGCTGCACACCCGCTCAGCAGCTCAAGGTGCCACTGACTCAGTGCACTCAAAGTCACCGTCCCATGGCGGGGTGCCTGTGCCGTCCGCAAGGCCTCTGGTGCCACTAACCCTGTGCAACCCCAGTCTGCACCACGTGGTGGTAGGCCCATGCCGTACTCAAGGTCTTGGATGCCACTAACCCTGTGCAACCCCAGTCTGCACCACGTGGTGCTAGGCCCGTGCCGTACTCAAGGCTTCGGATGCCACTAACCCTGTGCGCAGCAACTCAAGGGCCCCATATGAGTGCGAACCGTGGGGTGTCCGTCATCCAGTCAACACCGGAAGAGGGGAATATGACGCAAGGGAAGGCACTGTCCCCACATTCATCCACATATCCACATAGGAATGACGTAAGACATCACACAGCAGTGCGTCACTGGATGTTTATTTGCACATCCAGTGCAGTCATGCAGCTGGAGCGGTACAGGGCAATGCCGAGCACACCACACAATATGGGCCCGTGGAGGGCCAGCCAGTGTCCATCCCGGGATGACCTGTACTGCGGAAGAGGAAGGGTACAGTCCGCAGTCTGTCCGCCGTGTCATTGGTCGTCAAACAGCATGTGGCAGGCCATGTCGCTGTCCAAGGTGAGTGCCTCGGAGTGTATCGGGGGTCAGTGGTAGGTCTTGAGGCCATGTGCGGCACCAAGCAGAAACAGGCATGGTGGCGGTAATGGATGCTAGTGGCTGACCCTCCTGACCACAGTCCAATCCACGTCCTCATCCCCGGGTGTGTGCCCTGCCCCACCTGTGGGTGTTGCAGTGCCGGCTGCGGCACTGTGTGCCACTGACTCATCAGGGGCCGGAGGAGGATTGTGGGCCGCACTGTGTGGCAGTGACACATCAGGTGCCGGAGTGGATACGCCTGCCGCACTGGGAGGCACTGACACACCAGGGGGCGGAGATGTGGATGGTGTGGGGGCAGCAGCATTCATCATCGCCACGCCTTGTGGCAGCAATGCCATGACGAGGACATACAGGGCACGGTAGATCCCAGCTACATTTCGCTGATGTGCAGCGGCGGCTGCCATCCTTTCCGCCTCCATCCGCACCATGTCCTCCATGAGCCTCCGCATGTGTGCCAGCTCAAGGCTGGCATCGCTGGGGCCACTGTGAGCGGACAGGTATTCTTCCCTCCATGTCATGACTCCAGAGATGTCAGTCAGGGCTCGCTGGAGACCATGGGGCAGACATAGACACCCAAGGATGGCGTCCAGTTTGTTAGCCATGAGCTCGAAACCCACCCGGACCTGCTCGGCCGTCTCCCTCTGGCCCTGCAGCACACGGCATTGGAAGGCCATTTGTGTTTCCTGGGGGTCTTGGGAGGGTGCTGGGGCTGTTAGTGCCTCCTGCTGGGTGGTTTGGGTGGTGGGTGTGGTATCATGGATGTAGCTGGGCTGCCCTGATCCTGGAGGTGAGTTGCGGAGGTGGTCAATGAGGTCTTGGATGGTTTGGATGTCGATGCTGGTGTTGTCCTCCTCCTCGTCTTCAGTGAAGAGTGGCTGTGACTGCACTGCAGGAGGTGTTGAAGATGCCCCTGCGATGTGAAGGGGAGATGGTGTATTACAATGTGTCCACATGTATGTAGCCGCATGGTACAGGTTGACATTCAGACAGCATGGCATTGTACATTGTGACAGTGTGTGGGTCTGGGCGAGGACCCAGAGTGATTGTGGGTGTGCACTGTGCCCTGCTTGCTTGTGCATGTGTGCCATTGTGGCCATCTCCCCCGTCCCCCAGTACCTGGTGGTCACTCACCCTGTTGCGGTTGTGTTGTGTCCTGTCGAGCAGTGTCCGGTCCCCCGACTCCGGCCACAGTCTCCACACTGATGACTGTCGACACCAGCTCCTCCATGTCATCCAGCTCCAGCTCTGGCGCTGGGCCCCCACCTCCGGTCTGCATTGCTGCCTTCAGGTTGGCGGAGAGTTTATCCTTGGTCTTCCGCTTGATGTCATTCCATCACCTCTTGACCTCGTCCATTGTCCGCTTGTGCTCTCCGACGGCATTCACCTTGTCGATGATGTCCCGCCATATTCCATTTTTGGTGCCCAATGACACGTTGGAGGTGACGAAGAGTTGTTGATGGTGTTCCATCACCTCCGTGACTATGATCCGGTTCGCCTGCGGACTGAACTTGGTCTTCCTGGTCTTCTTGTCCTTGCCCTTCCCTGTCCCCGAGGTCCCAGGCTGGTCGTCCGGGGTGCTTGTGGGGTTGCGCTCGTCCTCTGTGCCTGCTCCGGCTGCCTCCATGGTGCTTGTGTGTTGGTCAGTTTGTGTGTGGTTTTTTTTCCTGCTTTTATGGCGGTTTCTGATGCCTGCCAGGTGTGTGTTGCAGGCCTGGCGCTGCTTGTCGCTGGTTTCCTCATCGCGCTTTGGCCCATCGCGTGTTTTTTGGTGTTGTGGTTTGTGTTATTATCTCCATCGTGGTGGTTGTATCGCGGACTTTGTCCGCGGTTTCGGCAGGCTATTGCATGGTACCGCCTTGTTGTGAATTCCACGTTGACACGGGGTTATTTTCCCGTGATAGGCTGCGTTATTGAAAGTTGTGTTACGCTACTCTTGCGGTAGTTATCACACGTTCTTGTGAATATACCCCATAGAGTATTAGAAACTTTCTAGCTCAATCGAGCATGTCGGTGTTCAAATATTCATCTAAAGTATTCCTCACAGCATCACTGCAAATAAAATATACGTGGAGATATTTACAAGCCAGCGTCATCACCACGTGTGAAATTGATGACTGAAATACCCCTTCTCTTTTACTGCTTGGGGTATTATTACATGCAGCAATTTTACACATTATATTACTGCATGTGGAATGTTTCACATGCAAGTAAAGGATGGTTACGAGTCATGAAGCCATGCCTTCAAATTGCTAAAATGAGCCTTAAAGGTAGGTGACAATTACAGCCTAGCATTCTGATATACACATGAGGAGACCACTCATACAAGCAGCAAGCAAAGCAGCATAAAAGGCATGTAAATTGTAAAAAAGGTTCTTACGGGTACGCATAACAGCTATGTTGAACACACTCCTTTCCAGCCTGTAGGACTTTTCATGCATTGTTATGTTATGTCGATTTGTATAGCGCACTAATCACCCATGAGGTTATCCAAGCGCTTGAGCAGATGTGTAGCTGTGTGGTCCCGGCAGAGTTAATTGAAGAGCAGGGTCTTCAGCTTCTTGCGGAACTCAAGAAGAGAGGAGGATGCTCTTATGTGTTGTGGGAGGTTGTTCCATGTTTTAGGTGGTCCTGTTCTGTTTTTGTGAATGCAGGATATCTGGGTGTGCATGAGTGAGTGCATTAACACTTTGTACTGATACAGGATGAAGCCAAATCAAATGTACACCTGAGAAATCGATTATTAGCAACTAAATAACCAATTCACATAGATATGTGCAACTCATGTCTACGGGATATATATAAATGCATCCTCATCACCAACATAAGAACAAACATAGTTTGAGTAGTTGCGTTCAAGAGCTACAAAATATATGCTGCTGCAGTTCTTTTTCAAGCACAATGTATAGTACAGATTTTACCATATTATCTACAGCAACAGGGGAACCAGACTGCACTCCGTCAATTGTCAGAGCAATATGCTGTGAGAGCAGCATGCCTAGGGTGCTCATGACTAGGGAAAATGTTACCAATATGGCAGCAGCATTTGCAAGCATTAGCTGAAAGTAAGGGTGCTAGTTGAGCAAGACATAGAACCCTGAAACAATTTTCCAACTGCCGTGTTGGTGAAAAGAACGATGCTGCTGGTACTATAATTCTGTGAAAGCGATCCAGATATTTTACAACTACTTACAAAGGTTACCAATGTACTTCTCATGCATATCCATCAGTACATTACATCTTCCACTGACCCCAAAACAAGTGAACTAAATAATGGCAAAACTGAAGCCAACTGTGTACGTTTCCCAAGTGTGGTGAGAGCAAAGTGCTTAATTTGAGTCTGTGGTTGCCGGTGGGACCACCCGCACTTATCTTTTGAGACAGCCACTTAACTTTCCACATCAGATATTTACGAAGTGTAAGAGGTGAAAAACAAAAAGTTCGGAAAGAAGGAGGAAGAGAAAGATGGCAAAAGCGCCACAAAAGGAGAAATTATGAACCTGCAAGAGTTAGATAAAGGGGCAAGGAGTGTCTGGTAGTGTATTAAAGAGGCGTGAGGTTGATTTAAGACTACCAGCCTTGATATTCGGAGGGACATTTAATTGCACAGACCGCAAACTCCGGAGCAGAGATTCAGGCACAGCACTCTTTCTTTTACAAACTAAGCACTGCTGGTAACTCCTACAAGCTATAAAGCAGGTATTCATAGAGCAAGATAAAGAAAATACTGATTAACAAACAAGTTTTTTAGCATTTTATGAGAGTGCAGGATTAGTAGTAAGGACTCAGGTCAATATTAATCATAGTATTGCATCGCCCTCGCGCCACTCAAAGGAATGCAAGGCTCATGCAATGCTAACGTCATATTTATCAAGCTACGCGAGGCCATCTTGCATGGCTTGATAAATCTGGAGTAATGTAAGGCAGCGCTAATCGCTGCACTGTGTTACTCTGCCACAGGGAGGCACTCCATGGGTGGATCGTGGGTGTTCCCACGCATTCACCCATAGATTTTGGCACATTCCCAGATTTACCATTGGTGGTAGACCTGGAAATGTTTCAAAATGCTATGCATCCCCTGGGGAGGCATAATGAGGAGAAATATCTTTATTTCTCGTCTTTTCTCTCCGCTTTCTATGTGTGCTGCATAGAAAGAAGAAAATGCCTCTGAGTATTGTTTTTGTGCAGGAAGGTTGCACCATTCCTGTCCCTTCCTTGTGCTGGCGTAATGGTACAAGGGTGTCTGCCTTGGCGCTAGGCAACCAAAAATGCACCAGCGCAAGGGAAGGACAGGAATGCACAGTATAATGTTAAATATGTTGCATTCTTTCCCTTTCACACAACGCTGTAAGGTGATTTGCTGAGTTGCGATGTGCGTGTGTGCAGTATGATAAATATGCCCCTCAGTAGCACAGCAAACACTCCTCAGCCTCCTCACATAAATATAAGAACAATGCATATGCATATTTCGTTTCGATATACATGTAAAAAAACACAAACCGTAAATATTACAATATCGAAGCACACAACGTTTGAACTGTGCAACAGCACAGATATGAGCCCTAGCTTTTAATCATGCAGTGACACTATGCATGATATGCACATGTTAACACCACTGCAGTTTAAGGTAAAATATATATCATGTCGGAGTGACAATGCACAACTCTCAACACACGGTTATTCTGCAAATATTACAATATAGGACTAGTTTCTAGCCATATCAAACTCTCTAATTGCTCGGCTGCTGTACAGACTTGAATCAGTTTATTTTTAAATAAGCCCATAGGTGTCCTTAGACAAAAGTGATAATGCACTTGCACACACATCTTATTGCTTGCCCTGTATGTGTGACTGAAAACGCGCTTGAACTTTGCCACAATTGCTCACACAAATAATTTGGATAAGTGTTTTACAATATCTGTTGTTGCTGTGGGTATTGGTCACCATTATGAACACATTTATAATCCCAAGGAGTAGAAATACGAGAGAAATGAAGTATGGAAGCAGAGGTGGCATAATATAACATTGTTTTTTACGGGATCAAATATCTTTTGTTGCAGTTGTATTCCAATGATTGCGATGTCAGACGAAATGTACCATTTAATTGAAAATCCAAACGCTTTTTCTTGTTGGAGGAAATGCCAACATGGAATCACATTCGTTTTACTGCTGTTTTTTTACAACTGCCAATGCGCCACTGCAAATGTGAGAACATAGAAACATTTGCAATAATCTTAAAATTATGGGCCCCTGCATTTTGATCTGTTATATTTTGCCGATCGTTGGGGGCGACAAATGCAAAAAGAACAGATGGTGGACGGAATCAAACATTCACCCCCAGTCACAGATCTGGGTTAAATCAATCGGGTTTTTTGCACGTCTCACCATTCCAGTTTAGACCCAGCCATTTGCAATCAGTCTTGACCCTGCTCCCCATGGGAACAGTCCAGCCCAAACTGTCAGGCCAGGTCGTCCCTGGCCCAGAAACAAGCATCCTGGGACCGGTTTGGGGGTTTCACCCCTCATCAGCCAGGCTAGCTTGAATCTGGTGGCGTAGCGAGCACGGGACCCACATCTGTGCATACCCTTCCCACTTAGGTTGACAAAGAACAGATGATGGAAGGAATGCTGAACAAATCAAACATTCCCCCCAGTCACAGATCTGGATCCTTGGGGGAGTGACAAGCTGGATATGGAATAACATGCTCGCCCTGGAGCTTCTATCTGGTCACACCTTCTTTACAAAGTCCTGTGGAGAGAGCCGGGTTTGAGCCTTCTTCTGACAAACTAGTTGAAACGTTGGAATCATTACCACTACTGGAGAGGCAATGGAGACTAAAATAGACGAGGATCAGAGAAACATTGGAAAAAGTAAAGAAAAATGAATCTGTGGTACAAATGTAGCAAATGTAGCCAAGCTTTTCTGAGGCACAAAAACAAGTTTAGGAACTTCTGGAATGCAAACATTTGTGGAATACTGAGTTGAGGATTCATAAGCATTAATATACAAGTTATTGGCCTCCACGAGAAACATGAAGGAACAGATATGGTAACAGACATTGAAAAGTTCAATGCACAAACAGATGTAACAAGTGGATCTCAAACCTTTGTGCAGTGGAATGAGTGCAAAGTCTTTGCAGGACCTTTCCTACAAAAGCACCTTCTAGGCTCATAATGGTATGGCTGCTGGACTAGTGAGAAAGAGATTCAGTTCTACTGACAGCCTGCACTGAAACACATTTTACAGTAGATAACGACAAGATTATACTCTTTTCTGATTATGCAGTGGTGGTGCAGGACTACAGATTATCCTTCTTAGTTGTAAAATGCAGACTCAAGAAATGGGAGTACCATGCATGCAGAGCTAAAGACTACCGACAACTACGTTGGCAGCAACTAGGTGCCAGGGACAATAGAAAACACAAAGAAACAGTAAGCAACTGAGTGCCAGGGGCAATGGAAATGGCAGAGGAACAGTCAGCCAAACCATCAAAATGATAAGGAACCATCCCGTAGCAAACAGTAGCAGAACAGAGGGCAGCAGCAATGGTTAAGACCGGCAATGACAGAACACAGTAAAGAGAATCCACTAAAACTGAGAGCATTCTTCTGAAGATGGCTCAGAGGCTAGTCCTATGCAGAGCAAAAGAGGAACTACTGAAGGTCACATTCAGATTAGCAGCTTAATTGATATGAAATATCACTCATGGAAGTCACTGAAGTCACTGGAAGGAGCTCTCTGAGTTACATTCCATGTAGGAAATGTTTTTTGAACTTGCTACTGACCCCTCCTCATCTCCCTTCTGACAAGATGGGGACACAGAAATTGCTCTGTTTTATGTATCTATTATTAAATGGGGCAGGTTGCTGCCCTGTTGTAAGAGGAGTTTGTTAGGGAATGTTGTTTTGAGGTCTGTTGTTGGTCAGCATGGTATAACACTGCCGTCTCTTACAGTGGTACCTTTTTATTCAGATACGGCTGCTTACTCTGGGGCATGGGGCACTGCAAGATGGGCATGGACGTCAACTGTTGAAAATTCCTCTTGAATGTGGGGAACATGGTGGCCAGTGAGTAGCCGGTCGCGGAGGCTCCAGGAGTCAGGAGTCTAATTTTCTTTGATATGCGCTAATTAAGTTGAGAGGATGCTCCGAAAGACTGTGCTATGCGGCCGTTAAAGATTTCGGGAATACAATAAAACAGAATCTAAAAACATACGCCGACAGAAAAAAAAAAGCTCACGTGAGAGCTCGAGGACTCCTTGTTTGGGCTTTCGTTTTCTTCTCTCATCTTGGCGGCGGAGGTGGCAGGTCCGGCGGAATTTGCGGCGGCTGCTGATGGACTAGTCCGGGGGGCTCGAGACACTCGAGAGCCGTTTTGGTCCCGCACAGCCCTTGAGGTGGACCAAGGGCAGAGAGCCGTGGCCCGGATCCGTGTTCAGGGTGGCAGAGTAAGGAGCAGCACAAGCGCAGTGCGCCCAGTGCAGGAGCCACGGGGAAGACGAAGCCTGCAGGGAAAGTCACCGCCGGTGGGGAAGCTGGAGCAGGTAGGGAGGAAAGCCCAGCATGGGGCTGCAAGGAGGGGGATACTAACCTGGGAAAGAATCTTGGTGGAGTTTTGGAGGAGGGGGTGAAAACAGGCATCAGAGGCAGAGGCATAGGGGGACAAAAGAGATATGCCCTGAGAAGTGCGGGCTTAAATCAGCATAAGAACTCTGCTAATACAGATTCCAAACTATCTAAAAGTAAGGAATCTCAACCTGGGAAAAATTACATAACCACACGGCCACCCCAGCTCAAAACAGTAGTGGAGGAGTGGGTTAATCCCAGGAGGAGAAAATCTTGAAAGATAAAAAGTCCCCCTCTAAGTCAACACAAAGTAACACTCACCCCTTCGCTAAGGAGCTTCTTTAAGGTTATGCCCAGGACTTTAATATTAAGACCTATAGATTGCACTACTTCTAACAGTGCCCCCAAAGCATTTGAATATCCGGAAGGTATCCTAAGCCCTAACAGGTTTCAAGTACTTGCAGACGATTTGAAGCCAATAGAAGAAGAGGGTATAAAGGGAATTCCAATGGCAGATGAAGAAAATAAAGATACAGTTATGAGCCCCCTGACGAACCAAGGGGAAATGGGGCTCTTGAGAGACAAGCAATTAGGTGGAAATGATCCAGGACCAGTGTTAGTCCAGAGAAGTGAGCTTCCAGGCCAGGCTGCCTCCCAGTCAGTTTCAGACTTGGTGCAATTGCTGACAATTGAAGTCAGAAATAGATTTGAAGTGTCGGAAAAAAATCAAGCTGAGATTAAGTTGACATGCGAAAAAATGGAGGACAAGCTAGACTCATTAACAGCCAGAACAGCAGCCTTGGAATCCAATGTAACGATGCTAGTCACTCAAACAGAAGAAAACGTAAAAGATATAATCCGGATGAAAGAAAAAGAAATGGGTTTTTAAGAGTAGCTTGAATCCCTTGAAAACTCTCAAAGGAGAAACAACATACGTTTGCTTAAAGTCCTAGAGGGGGCCAAAGGGAACAACCTCAAGGAGTTCGTAGTTAAATTGATCAGACAAGCTACCCAAATTGACAGCACAGAGCAAGCCCTTATTGCTGATATCCAAAGGGTTCACAGGGATCCTTTTAGGCTGAATCCGAATAAAACAAGACCCAGGAACATTTTAGTTCACTTTCTAACATACAAACTGAAGGAGGAGATTTTGAATAAAGCTCTCAATATGAACTCATTAACAGCAGAAGGAATAACTTTTGGAATACGTTCTGATGTTTCATCTATCACAGCAACCAAGCAATGGGAGCTGGGGAAGCATCTCGACCCCTTCCGGAAACAGGGCGCTACTGCGCAACTAAAATTTCCCGCTACACTAAAAGTGATGCATAATAATAAAATGCAAGTTTTTAGACGGGTGGAAGATGCGGAAAAGTTCCTGCAATCTATTTCGGAGGGAGCGGTAAGCTAGAGAAAGAAAAGAAAAGATATCTCCTCTCTCTAATCCCGTTGGTTACGGCAATAAATATTGATAGGTAAGGAGCATAAAATAGTCCCAAAACAGTTTAAAACATGAATTATATATTCTTCTGACTCTAGGAGGGGAGCCTCACAGGCCAGTGTAGGGCCATTAAGGAAAGAAGAGGGGGTTCTCCAGGGTGGGGCTCACTAGGGGGTAGGGGGGGAGCACTGGGAGAAATTTTTTAGAAAACATGCCCGATTCGCTTTGATATGACCCTTAAAACTTTTTGGGTGATGGGGATATGACACAGTCAATAAATGACCCTAACGTACAGTTAAGGGTCCTGTCATGGAACGTAAATGGTTTAAGAACGAAGTATAGGAAGGAAAAGATTCTTCAATACCTTAAAGATGCCCTGGAACAAGTTCTTATACTGCAAGAGACACACCTAACAGACACAGAAATGAGAAACCTAGTAAAGTCTAGAAGTAGGGTCCAGGATATAGTCCATACCACACAACAGTTAACAACAAAGGGTGTGGCAATATTAATCAAAAGAAACCCTTCTATTATTGTAGAAAGTAGTAAAGTAGATAAAATGGGGAGATGGGCCATAGTCAAGATTAAGTGCCATTCTCACAAATTTACAGTGGCAGGGTATTATGGGCCAAACATAGATGACCCAGCCCCTTTTAGAGGCCTGCTCATGGAACTATTAAATTTTCCAGATCCTATAATCCTTGCAGGAGACTTTAACGTAGTTTTAGACCCGGTTATGGATCGTTCACTAAAAAGCAGAGCAACGCAGAATTGTAAGATGAGATCAACGATAAAGGCCTCTATGAGACAGTTAGGATGGGTAGATATATGGAGAATGAAAATGGGAAACAGAAGAGGATATACTTTCAATAACAAGAAGTATGGACACAAATCCAGATTAGACTTCTTTCTAGTTAATCATGATCTGGAAAGATGGGTTAAAGATGCAAAGCATCTGGGGGCACACCTTTCGGATCACTCGGCAATAACTCTAATACTAGAATTACCAGTCAGACCGACATATAGGAGATGGACTCTAGATCGTGCCATTCTATTAGAAGAAGAAGTTATTGAGAAGCTGATTGTAGAGACACAAGATTTCTTTGCAACTAACTTAGATAGTGCCCCGATAGGAATTGTCTGGGACGCCTACAAAGCCTTTTTGAGAGGATGCATAACGTCTCTTCAGATATCTAGACAAAAGAAATATAGAGCTGAAGTGGGGGAAATTGAGTGCAACATCCAGCAGCTGGAACAAAAGCTATCAGCCCATGGGAGTAGCTCGCCTACAGAAGACACTCTAGCAACATTACAATCTCTTCAATTGGAACTTGCTGGGGTGATGGAACAAAGATTAAAGAAAAAATGGCAAGCTAGCAAGATAGCCCACTTCGAATATGGGGAAGGCTGCGGAAAGCTTTTAGCTTGGAAAACCAATCAGGACCTAGCTAGAGGATTCATAAAAGAACTAAGATGTGAATCTTCTGGGAACATACTCAGGAGCTCTGCAGAGATTGAGGAGTCTTTTCAAAATCACTTTGAAAAGGTTTACCAGGAAGATTTAACCGTCCTGAAGGAAGATATTAGGGTCTGGTTGGACCAAGATGTGCCGAATAAAATCAATGAGGAAGAATCTAAAAATCTTAATAGTCCAATTATAAGAAGTGAGGTGAAGAAGGTGATAAAAGCAGGGAAATCTGGGAAAGCAGCAGGACTTGATGGGCTACCTGCGGAACTATATAAATGTTTGATGGTGGTCCTTATCCCTATAATGGAGAAACTTTTTTCTCAAATCTTTGAAGAGGGCAGGAACATGCCGCTATCATGGAATGAAGCCAAAGTCGCTTTGATCCTCAATCCATCGAAACCACCAAACTCCTGTGATTCATATAGGCCTATCTCTCTGCTCAATACTGACTATAAAATCTTCGCTAAGATTTTAACAGAGAGATTAAATGAAGTAGCAGGAAGTTTTTTACACGAGGATCAAAAAGGCTTTGTTCATGGGAGAGGAATTCAGGACCTCACCTATAACTTGATAGGGGCAATAGATCTGGCAACACTACATGAAGCACCATTGGCTGTTATCACTTTAGATGCAACAAAAGCGTTTGATAGGGTCAATTGGCTCTATTTACAACAGATACTGAGACTGTGCAATTTGGGGGAAAACTTCTGTAGGGCAGTGAGCTTGATATACCAAACCCCCACAGCCAGAGTTTTAGTGAATGGGAATATGTCTGCCCCCTTTAAAATCCAGAGGGTACCAAGGCAGGGGTGCCCGTTATCACCTTTACTGTTTAATCTGTATATTGAGCCTCTAGCTGAAAAGATCAGACGTCATGCAGGAATATCTCCTTTTAAATATAAGAACTGGGAAAAAAAGGTGGCCATATACGCCGATGATCTGATGGTATATACGTCAGATTTAATCACGGCAATTCCAATATTGTATAATTTGGCTTTAAAGTTTGGCTGTGTCTCTGGCTATGAGGTGAACGCGTCAAAGACGGAGTGCATGGTCTGGAATCAGGATACACAACAATACACAAGGGAAAAAGAGACAAGATACCTGGGCATCATGATCTCACAAAATATTGAGAAAAGTCCGGAAACAAACTTTCGCAAAGTTAGTAAGGAGATATGTAAATCTCTAATAAATTGGGCACACTTACCATTGACAATAATTGGCAGAGTAAATTTAATTAAAATGATGGTCTTACCAAAACTCACTTTCTTATTTCAAAAAATCCCTCTAGTTTTCAGAGAAGAGTGGTGGAAGAATCTCTAGTAAAAAATAAATAGCTTTATATGGGCATCTAAAGGTACACGAATCTCCTGGAAAAAACTCTGCAGGAAAAAAAACAAGGGGGGCTGTGTTTGCCGGATTTATTCTTCTATGCATGGGTGTTCCTCATAAGGGAAAGGAAAATGCTCCTGAGTGAACCGGATGGCTCAGATATTGGGAAAAGGTGATGCTGTTAGATCTGAAGGGAGGAGACCAAGGTTTTATATACAAATTCGGAGATCCCAGATTTTTAAAAAGGTACGCCTCAAGACTCTACATGGGCTAGTTTTCACGTGGCACAAAATCAGGAAGGCATTAAGAATCAGCTACTATAGTGCACTGGCTCCTATCTGGGATGCGCCTGGCTCTCCAGAATGGGCCAAAGACTCCTTAGCAACACCTTTAAAAATAGCCGGAATACTGAGCTGAGACCAACTTATTCAAGAGGGCTCTCTGCTTTCCTGGGAAGACTTTGGGAGCATTACGGGTAATGAGTTGTCCAAATTTAAATATTTGCAAATGAAGAGCTGGCATCAAGCAGTCGAAACAACTATCGGTATACCCAATGTGCTGGAGTCCGCGCTAAGAAGGAAAGTCGGGAGGAAAAAGGAGGTGGCAAACTTATATTGGCTTCTGACCGATTTGGCGGAGGGCAATTTTGAACTTTCATCGGAGCTGTGGGGAGAGAGCTTGCCTGGGATCCATCTAGAAGAGTTATGGCAAGTATCATATAACACTTTGTATTCCACAGTCCAAGCTGCAAACCTAAGGAGAAATCACATCTTTTGTCTCCACAGGGTATATTGGTCTCCTTTAAAGCTCTCCAAATTTGGGAAGGGAGCCACACCGAAGAGCCCTAAATGCTTTCAGGAAAAAGCTGCTGATGTGCATATGTTTCTAAGTTGTCCAATGTTACAACATTTCTGGGCCGCTGTAAGTAAAGACATCTCTGCTATGCTTGGGGTGGACTCACAGGTAAGCATAAGGCTGGTATTTTTTGGGGTCATGGTAAATTATGAATATATGCCCTCAGATAAAAATAAGCTCCTGTTTTATTTGAATTTACTTGCACGAAGAGAAATCTGTAAATACTGGATTAAAAACACATCCCCGACTATTTCAGATTGGATCAACTCTGTAAAATATACGATGAAGTTAGATAGGGCATCTCTGAATAAGAGAAGTAAGAAAAAAGACTACTGACTACCATGTATAGATTGGCTTGAAAATGGGGCGAACACAGTCCAATGATTATGCCTCTACACTGGGATACTTCACCACTCCGGCTGTTCTGTGGGTTACTTAGAGAGAGGGCCAGAACAGACCAACTATGAAAAGGAGAGGTTCTGTGTAAAGTGCATCCATTTGGATACAGAGCTCTCTAGTTGGCACCAATCAAGAGGGGGGCCTCAGAGAAACCCAAAATAACTCTGTTTACATCCAATGGCGAATGAGGACAAAAAAAAGAGAAAATTCCTCATGAAATCTCTGAATGACTACTTATGGGGAATGTGAGAGGCATGAGCAATCACAATAAACAATACATGCATAACTGAAAAGATGTGGAGAACTGGTAGCATTGCTACAAGAGATGCACATTGTGATAGATAAGGGCAATAGACTGAAAAGAAGATGGAGGGGACAGTTGTATTTCATGGGGCTCTCAACCTATGCTGGGAGAACTCTGATATGGGCATGGCCAGGAGGCTCACTCACAGCAGAGTACTACGGGACCAAAAGGGAAGATATTTTATTGTGAAAGGTACATTAGCTAGTGTATGTGCTTTCTACACTTACTAGGCAACATTTTTAAACACACTCCCATGCCATCTGGCACACCCTTCACACATATGCTGAGTCCTAGAGGAGGGTATCAATTATAGTTGTATCATCTCCCTGGATAGATTACACTTGTATTCAATATGTGGGTCATGTTTTCAAAGAAGGATACCTCAATTCCTTCGAGGACTTAATACATATAAGTGGGGTGATGAGCATACACTTTTTGATGTAAGAGAAAATACTTAGATTAAGCTGTAAGGGCATTGAGAACTTGAACCTCCCACACATGATATGTTAATCTGCTGTTCACTGTAGGATATGGTAAGAAGGCAAGCACCATCCTATACAGTGCACCGCAAGATGAGTTCAAAGACAAACTAAGTGCACAGAGAGAAATGTAGCTATGAGATGGGGAGGTATGTGAGTTAAGAGGGTCAGAAATTAATACTTAGCAACAACCCCATAGTTGCCCTGTTATAACAAGCCATCTATTCGACATGGAAAGGAAAAGAGAAACGATAAAGGCAAGGTAACTACGGTGTCAGTATCATGCTCTTGAGGGTTCCGCTTAGGATCGTTCATGAGCCGGATTTGAGGTAAATGATGTGTTTTGCCAGTTGGTTGGAGCCGGCTGAAGAGGAGGTCTTGCTTACCGTTGTCTCCTGTTTCTCTGCAACTTGTTGACGCTACAATAAAAGGGTGTTTGAAGAACATACCTGCTCTACTCGTCTTTCATCACTGGCGATGAGGCTCTCATTGTCTTTCATCAGTAACTTGAAAGTGGAGCAAGATGTTGCTAACCTTAGAGGAGCAAAAGGGGGGAGGCAAACCTCCATGAGCTAGTGCACCAATAATGCATACTAGGCAGCTTCTTTCTCATTCCATGTTTTATTGGGCAAACACGCAGATGAGAGGCTCCCTTGCCTGTTCTCTCACCAACTGACTTCTCCTCAGCTTCTGGAACCCCCAAACGATTCCACAAAGCGCTATGGCAACTCATACCTGAACATTCTCCATACAACATATCCCCTTTCCTTATACAACAATAATACACTACAATTATAACAATAAAGTACATTTTCTAGGTACATATAAGCTACACATTACCACCCATAAACTATATACAAAATTTGAAGGAAAAAAAAAAGATCTACTCATGACATAATCACTGAACTTGGCTGTCATACGATGTTGCCTAGGTCGACTTCGTAATACCTCTTACACCGCCATCTTAGGTCACACCACTCTCCCTGGTCATGTCCATACCCTCTCTCGCTTGCTTGGTTTCTTTTCTTATGACATTACTCTCCTTCAACCATTGCTGGGAAAACTTTGTTTGGGCTCTCTCCCTCTCATTCTCTTGAAAGGTGTTTCACCCGTAACACCATTCTCCATTGGATTTTAAGCCCATACTGTTCTTTCAACTGCACAGCTTACACTAGTTCCGTCACTCACAGCCAATTGTATGGTTCCTTTCATTATACAATTCACTCGTTCAACCATTCCATTCCCTTGTGGATTATATAAGGATATGCTTATATGTCGCAATCCTTGTTTCTCCAAAAACAACTACGTTGTGTCCCATCGTCTGTTATGAGTACTTCAGGGCTGCCTTCTCTCATAAATAGCTGTTCTAGTATCCTTAAAGGACTCTGTTGCAATATTTCTCATAAATTCAACCACCACCCATCTTGAAAAAACAACCACCAATACAATGGCAAACCTGTTTCTATCACCTAAAAAATCAATGGGACCCACGAAATCCAAACACACCTTACTCCAAGGAGCATCCGCCTCACTCACAGAACCTGTTCTGCCACCTTCCAGTTTTTACCGTTTCTCACTCTCCCTACATTGTACGCACTCCCCAACCCACATTTTCAATCACTATCAACGCCAGGCCACCAACATTTTGTAATAAGGGTAAATAAGTCCAGTGACTGAGGTGTAGATAGATGATGAAGGTTTATTGATGAAGTTCTAGATGTTGATAGGTAGATATAATGAGCCCCACCAGGAGCAGCTTCCTTGCTGCTCAGCCCTTACTCTCAACTGACACTCCACCACCAGGCATCCCAACATTCCATTACCTCACCATGCACACCAGCATTCCACAGCACACCCTCACTGGCTGAGCAGCAAGGCAGAGAAGCAGGAAAGATGCATAGCACTGAGAACCAGATACCACACATCTTCCCCCTTATATAACAGCAACAAAATGAATACAAGAAGTAAGCATGTCAATAGTATAAGTGACATAAATGTGTACATGCTGCAAACAACGTAATGGAAACTTGCAAAACAAGAACACAAAGCATTTCATGGAAAGACATACAATAAATCCATAAGATGAAATTAAATGAAACATCACAATAACACAATGTGGAAGGAGAAGACATTACAAAGAATGAATAACACACACATCTTCCCCTTATTCGAAGCACATTGGAAAATGGTAATAGTAAAGAGAGGAAGCTAGATACCAACAATGGTTTCAATAAGAGATAAAATTTAGCATGCCACAAGGGCTGTAGTGAACAAAATAGCGTACAGAAACACATAAAGAGGAAGAAAATGTGAGAAAACAAATGTTTCTCACCAAGGAGAAGCAATAACAACACAAGCATGTAAAGAACACAGGACAAAACGTTCAGAGTCACACCAGAACACACCAGTTGGCCAGAGTAGCATGGAATATATAAACAATGAACGCCAAACAATGAAAAGTAAAATGCAAGAACCACAAAAGACAAAAGGTACTCCCAACAAGAGAAACCAGGCAGGATTCCCATACACACATACTCAGAAAGAAAGGTGAAACTACACCCGCTAGGAGTACATACAAGAATGAAATTGATGAATACCTCAAATGCCAGACTATTCACGCACAAAACCTTTTCACAGAAGTAGAATAGACCGTGACAAAAATTAGTAGAAAAATATAGCAAAGGATCCCACATACTGACACCATGAAAACGAAATACTGTAAAGTAGAATATAATGCACAAAAAACATAGGTGACAAATACACGCACAAGCAAAATGTGCAAAAGTCACATAGCTACAAGGCTATAGCATTGCATACCTCAACCAGAGGAATTTCCCAAAATGGAAACTTGTAAGAAACAAACTGTAAAGATAATAATATGCAGGGAATGTATAGGTGACTAATATACACCCAATAAATTGCACAGGTGCAAAGTCACATAGCCAATAGGCTATCTAAACGCAAACCTCAGAGAAAAAGGATCCCCTTACGTAAAACTTGCAAGCAAGATACCGTAATGAAAAATATAAAACAGGAAAGATGTAGGTGACAAGTCCACGCAAAGTAATATGTAAAAGTGGCAAGTCACATAGCCAAAGGCTATCATAACACATAAGTCAAACAGAGAAAATTCTGATACGAAAACTTGCAAAGAAAGCAGTGTAAACAACATTATCATGCAGTAGGTGAGCGAATCCACGCACAAATAATTGCGCAAAAGGTGGAAAGTCACATAATGGCTAAGCATTATGAAAATAAGAAAGTAGGTAACCAGTAAACGTGAAAAGAAACAGGATGTGAAACATCAAGAAGAAAGTGAGGAAAGCTCTGTGAAAGTTGTATGGAAAATCAAACAGTACAGTAAAGCATTGTACAGTAAATAGTAAAGCATTAACATTAGCAACAAAACAGTTTTAAAGAATTGATACTTCTCTCCGGTGAGCGACTCCTCACCCGAAGTCCGTGTCAAATCCAGGAACCATAAAAATGTTTTGCAGAGTCTAGTCAGGAAGAATGTAGAAATCTGGAAGTCCGGAACCAAAACAGAGTACATAACGCTGGCTCCAACTTGAATTCTATTGTGGAAACAGCAAAGCGTATCAGCAGGAAAACAATACCAACTGCAACAACCGAGTGCCATGTCTTCAGAACCCTCAGTGATAGATGCGTCGAGAAATTGAGCAGCTGTACAGGAGCAATACTTTGTTCATAGGCTCACCAGGAAACAGCCAAAACGGAGACAAAAGGATGGCGCACTGCAAGTGGGGATTGGAATTTGAAAAACATGGCGGCACATTTTAGACGTGGTTGCAGGATGGCACTCGGGTCGCTTGTGCACCAAAACGTCCCAGAGCAGGCAGACAGGCAGCAAACGAACGTCACAAAAGGTCCCACGGAGCTGCGTGTTAGATTTCAAGGAGGGAGCGCGCTGTAGCAAGCTCGTGCTATCATTTAAATATAAGGAGAGCTGTTGAACTGTCATTTCAATGGCTGTCATTAAAGTCGGTAAAAAACATAAAAACAGTTAAAGATAAAAGCACAGCCGACAGTAACACCGAAAAGTAATATCTGTCAAAGTGCGCCGCTTTCTCAGTTTTCTCTGAGGGGTTGGAAAGTCATTGCGGGGAAAGCATAAGCGGCATGACAGGAAAGGCACTCACCGTCAGCAGGATGTCAAGTTCGGAACAGGCAGTAACGAGCCTGAAGAGCAACTCGACAATCACAGGCACCGATCATAAACTGACACTGCCACCTCACTGTATAAATGTAGAGAAACTTGCAGGGCTACTGCTGAGACGCTTGACACAACCAAGACCCAGGTTTTAAGTAGGCTGCAGCTCTTGTAAAGTTGAAATAGGAACTGGCACAATATGGTTAAGGCTGAACAAAACACTTTCAAGGCAGCAGGAAGGGTAAATTCACAATACAGGGGAGATGGCACGTAAGGCTGAGTATAGGCAGAGAAGCAGTAAGTTGACTTAGAAGGGCAGGAACTGGCACGTTAAGGTTGGGGCGACCGGTGGGGGTCACTGGTGGGGCTCAGGGGTGCCAGTATGCTTATGAATCCGTAGTTTAAAGTTTCAAGGGATACTTGTAGTTACCTTGAAGTTTCTTCAGAATTAAAATTTGTAATTCATAGGAAGATACACGTAGATTCTTTCCAGATCGTCGCCAAATGTAATAAGGGTAAATATGTCCAGTGACCGAGATGTAGATAGATGATGAAGGTTTATTGATGAAGTTCTAGATGTAGATAGGTAGATCTAATGAGCCCCACCAGGAGCAGCTTCCTTGCTGCTCAGCCCTTACTCTCAACTGACACTCCACCACCAGGCATTCCAACATTCCATTACCTCACCATGCACACCAGCATTCCACAGCCCACCCTCACTGGCTGAGCAGCAAGGCAGAGAAGCAGGAAAGATGCATAGCACTGAGAACCAGAAACCACAGATTTTTCTCTCAATCTTTTCTTTGTTAATGTTTGTTCTAGATGGCCTTCGTGGGCTAAGTTGAATAACTTCTTTCTCACACCCTCTGGAGGCACAAACTTCTCCCCTCTCATCACTAATGCATCACTGTCCCCTTCACTCAATTCTTCCTGGATCTTCACGCAGCCAACTCTTTGAAGGTTTCATCCTCCATGGCCGCTGTCTCCCACTCCTTTCGGGTCCCTGTCGCAAACTCCCCTTCCACTGCATCCTCAACATTTCTTACCACACAAACTACTTCTTTCTCAAGTTCATTTTCATCTCCAGTTTTCAAAGGTAATCTCGATAAGCAGTCTGCTTGCACATTCTTCCATCCAGCTACATATTCCAACTCATACCTGTACTCTTGCAGTCTGGATGCAAAATCTGCTAACCTAGCTGACAATTTATCTGATCCCCAGGTCTTAACACTCTCACTAAAGGCTTGTGGCCAGTCCTCAAAACAAAACTTTCACCCTACAAGTAAGTGGGGAAATATTCTGCACCCCAAGCTGCCACCAAAGCGTCCCTTTTAATCACAGAGTATTTACGCTCTGTTTGGCTCAAGGTCCTGGACGCAAAAGCTATAGGTTTGTCGACGCTATCCCTCTCTGGGGACAAAACTGCCCCTAAACCATGAGCACTCGCATCCACTGTCAAAATACCTTTGCTCTTTGGTTCAAATGGTGTTAAAATTCTTACTTTGGCTATTTCATCCTTCATTCTGACAAATGCACACTCATGTTTGTCCAATCTTTCAAATTCTTTTCCTTTCCTCAATAGTTCTCTTAGTACTTCAGTTTTTTCTGCAAACTTTTCCACAAACTTCACATAATATTCGATCAACCCCATGAAAGACCGGAGTTGATCCTTCCCCCCAGGTGTGGGAGTCAATCGTTTTGACTTCACCAAATCTTCTTTTGGCTTCAATCCATGTTCAGAAATCATATATCCCAAGTACTCAATTTCTCTCAATAAGAATTGACATTTCTCTTTCCGCAAAGTTAAACCAGCGTCACTCAAGACTTTCAAAACTCTTACTAACGATCTGTTATGTTCCTGCTCTGACCTGCCAAAAATTAAAATGTCCTCCTGAAAAAATAAACATTATGAACATCACCAAATAGTTTGTGCATCATCCATTGAAACACGCTAGATGCCGTTGCCAACCAAATGGCAGTCTTTTGAGCTGAAATACACCATCCATTGTTATAAATGCCGTGTATGACTTGGACTTAGGATGTAACTTGATCTGCTGATATGCTGATTTTAAGTCCATCCTTGAAAATAATTTTGCATTGTTCAGCATTAATATCATTTCTGAAATATTGGGTAAAGGGAAAGTATCCATCACTATACACTGGTTTAAAGCTCGTAAATCCACACATAATCTCGAGCTACCATCCCCCTTCTTCGTGATCATCACAGGAGATCCCCCTTCTTCGTGATCATCACTGGAGAAAGCCATTCTGATGCCTTCACCGGCTCAATTATCCTCTCCTTTTGCATTTCTCCCAACATTTCCTTGTCTTCACTCCGTACTGATAAAGGAACACATCTGACAGCATGTCTGATGGGTGTTGCACCTCCCTTCAATTTTATCTCATGGACATATCCCTTTAACATGCCTATTTGTTCACTAAATAAATTTGAGAATTTGTCAAAGATGAGATCCACACCTTCATGTTCCCGGATGGTCAACACCTGTTCACTTGCCCTGGGGTTGAAAACAATATGTAGGTCATATTGTTGTACCCAACCCAAAATCGCTGAACCAACCTTTAGACACATAAACCTTTCCTATTGCCCATCTCCCTTTGAATTCCAACTCAGACTCCATATAGACTAGAATATGTATGTTTTCACCACTGTATCCTTTGGCCTGAATATCGCTCTGCTGTAACGTAACCTTGTGCAAATGCTCTTCAAAAAATTCTCTGGACACTATGGTATACATTGAGCCTGAGTCCAGCATTAACTCAATTGGCACCCCACTCACCACAAATTTGGCCCTTGAATTCTTACCTTTTCTCCATTCTTGACACACAGCACTATATCCTCCACACTCTCTTCTTCCCCAACACAAGCTACACGATTCCTAGCTATGTCCTTACACACCCTTGCTAAGTGGCCTTTCCTACCACACTTCCGACACTCTTTGTCCCTCGCGAAACAACCTCTAAAGTCTGCGGCATGCACCATACTGCCACACCTGTAACACCCTCTAAATCTGGTTCTGCTAACGCTACTATTCATTCTTTCCTTCACCTTCTCCCCTGTTTCTTGCCTCCCTTCCACATTCAATTTTCCTTTAAACTCCCCTTTCAGTGGTACCTCTCTTTTATTAACTACATTAACACCTTACTCACGCTTGGTTTCTAACATCTGCATCTCCTTCATGATTGTATCCGACTCCACTACTACCTTTGAGATGGCAATAGCCTCATGTAATGTGGGATTTCTTGCAGCCCACAACCTCTCTTGCATCCTCTTATTGTTGCATTGTACTATCAATTGAACCCTGATCATCTGATCAGTCATAGCACCAAATTCACATTTCATGGCAAGCTCATCAACCTAGTAACCAATTGATCTACTGATTCTTGACCTTTCTGTGAGTGGGTATAAAACTTATGATGCTGCATAACTATATTTACTAGCTTCCCATAATACTTCTCCAATCTCTTCTTTGCTTCTATGTATACCTTCTCTATGTGCTCCCGATCAGCACCTCTCCCCTCAGGTAAAAATGTCAAAACATGTTGTCCCTCCTTGCCTAGGGCATTTAATAACAAGGCTTTTGATCTGAGCGCTGCAAATCTTAATCCATCTATAGCCTCTAAATAATTATCAAAAATCCCAATCCACTCCTCCCATTCTATTGAAGGTGTACTTGGTTGCGATAAGAACATAGGAGGTGCTACCACGACCTGACTTGGTGCCATATGGTCACTATTCTGTACTTACTATTTTGTTGTATAATTATGTTCTACTCACACTCACACTCAGGAAATAAACGAAATTAAAATAAAACCCCAAAATGTAGAGAAAGGAAAAAAACAAAAACAAAAAAAATAGTCTTCTTTTTTTCTTTCTTCTTTACTTTTAGGGTTGTGTCCTTTGCTGCAAATAGTCTTTCCTTCCTTGGTTCCTTTCACACAGTCTGCCTCCTTGCCAAATTGTCAAGTCTGCCTGTCTTTTTTTTGTTTGTTTTTTAACGCACACTGGGGGCACGGAAAACACACAGGTAATGCGCTGGCTCCTTCCTTAATTTTGCCTCACAGCTGTGCTTACCCTGGTGCTGGCATCTTCGCATTGCGCTCGATGTGAGTGTGGCATCAACGGATGCTGCCACTGGATGCTGTAGGCCACAATCTCTGCCTGGCATTGCACTAGTGTACTGTCTCACACCCAAGTGCCTATTGAAAGCGGCTCGCGGCTCTTCCTACGGCTGCGCTCGCGCGTTGCTCCTTAAATAATGTCACACGCTGTAGACTTTTTTTTTACTTTCACACAGCTGACATATACTCAAGCCGATGAGCTGCATATGTTGATCTCCACTCTCCGAGTAATATTCTTGTCAAGCAGATGTGATGTAAGCTTCCCGACTTCCCACTGGGTTCAGCCTCGTTGTGTTTGCCGGGTCCTAAACAGGCGATCATCGCAAAATGTAGCAATAATGTAGAATAGGCAGCTTCTTTCTCATTCCCTGTTTTGTTGGGCAAACACACAGACAAGAGGCTCCCTCACCTGTACTCTCACCAACTGACTTCTCCTCGGCTTCTGGAACCCCCAAACGATTCCATAAAGCGCTATGGCAACTCGTGCCTGAACCTTCCCCACACAACAGCTAGCATGCATAAAAACATGGAAATACGTAAATTTAAGCAAATTGACATGGTAAATGTTAGAAATGGGGGTCTCTAGTTGGCAATGGTTTGCACATTGACCAAGAATGGACCCTTTCTTCTAGTCAAGGTAAGGGGGATAGCTTGGCACAAGCAGTCAGGCTTATCTCAGAGGCAATGTGTAAAACATTTGCACATAACTCACAAGAATACAGTGAAAACACTACAAAAGGACACCACACCAGTCTTAGAAAAATAGCCAATATTTAGCTGTACAAAACAAGGCCAAAATGAACATACAGTTATTCAAGAATATCACTAAGCAAGAATAGACATTAGAAACAGTTCCTTGAACTTGATAGCTCCATCCGGGGCTACCACGGCGGAAAGCTTTTTAACAGTAGATGAAATCAAAAACCTCCCTATTCTTTTAATCTGCTGTTGAAGTGGATTCTCAATGACACTTGGATTAGATGAAGACTGAGAAGCAAGTGAAAATCATAAAAAAGCTTTCCCATGGCTGGAAACAGGATCTACGGCAGTAGATCCAGTGTCCATAAGCAAAGAGATCGAAATGATTTATTTGCTGCTCCACAGTACTCAGAGCATTGGAACAGCAAATGTCAGTACATGTCACTGGTGCATCAAGCCTATGCCACGTGCAGACTAAGTGAACATGCTGGACAGTACACAAAGCGCAAATGGATAACGAGCAACATCGAACTAGGCAGCTGGCAGCAAAACTAAGATGGATGGATATAAAAGAAAATGAGACAATAATCACAGGTTACCAGCAGTTGCCTGGAGTCTTGTTGTGAAGAATTTCCAAAAACACAAGCTGGCCGCAACGCCCCTACAATGCCAACTGAACCATGCTGGCTCCCTTCGATACGGTACTGGTAGGCAAAATGGGGAAAAGGTTAGTCCCGGGGCTTGTGTGCTGGCTCCACAACTAAGACGGCGGCACACAGTGTTGGAGGGTGCCGAATGGCTGGAGGTGCTTGCGTGCGCCAAACATCGCTATGCAGCACTTGCCGAAGGAGCAAGAGGGAGACACAGCTGCTCGAGATGCAATGCCATGGCTAGTGGTCATGGCAACAGCGCAGAGTCGCTTGGACAAAAAGACCCCTCCTCACCAGTTGGAGCCTCATGCACAAAGGTAACAGTTTCTTTTTTTAAAGTTTAAAAAAAAAATTGCATTAGGCCAGGCAATAGCACATTTCACCAAAGTCAATAAAAAACATATGGCCACATCCGCTTACCGGCTCCGTCACAAATCTAAGGCACAAGCAATGACCATGCAGCTTGTCACATGCCTTAAAACTGTCTTTGGGACTGTAATGATATTGCAAATGTATTCGTATGCTGCCTCTGCCTGTTGTCTGGACAGAGATTACTTTACACTCTGTGACTCCACTAAAAACTCAACTTCATAAGCGCAAAGCGAGGTACTGTCCGCCCTTTTGGTAATGCACTTTGTAACGCAGTTTGACAGGCACAAGGTATATCTTGCTGAGCTTAAATAGCTACCGGTTTGTTGTCGTAAGCGTACACCTGACTGGTGCAGCTTGCCCTGGAAGTCTAATGCCCATAAAGATGTTAATGAGCACAGCACTCCTAGGCTGAGGCTGTCCGATGGAAGGACACTGGTGAAGCTGCCAGGCGTGGTGTTCCAGTTTCTCTGCTAACTTGTAAACACTTGTGCTTTTTGAGAAAATCTTCCAGTTTCTGTGAACAACTTCATACTGCAAATGTACTATATGTTGTCAGCATCAGTAGTTTCTGTAGGTTCCTTCAGCTTTTAAATCTTCTTTTGAGTGCCAGCTTCAGGAAGTCCAGTTGTAAGACATGGGTCTGTCCACAGATGGTCGCCAAAATGTAGACACCCTTTACAAAACCCACATTAAAAACATTCACACATGGCGAGAGAGGCAAGATGGCGGCCGCGAGTGCGGCTGTGTGAGCTTGAGCTCCCGGAGTTACCCCCCCCCTGCACCACCTACCGCACTGCGAGCTATCATCAGCTGAGCTCGGCTGTTTCTATGCGGGATTAGGAGTGAAAGTGAGCGCGGCGTGTGTAAAGGCGCGACTCACCGGGATGCTGTAGAGCGCCTATCGGGCTCCCCGTGTGGTTCTCCTGCGGCTGATGGCATTGGTGAGGCGGACTTCCGGGTGTGAGCAAGTCAGTAGCAGGGGAGAGCATAGAGCGTTGACGAGAAGGAAAGCTGACGTTGAGTCAGATATGGAGACGTGTGGAGCTACTATGCCCCCGAAGGCAGGACGTGGAAAAACTAGGAACACTATGGAGCCGGCTGATAACGCGACGGGGGGAGAGGCGGAGAGGAAGAAACCTGAGCCAAGTACAGAGAAAGCAGGTACCTGAGTGGAGGGGGGTAAGAAATCTGTCCCCGCTTTGTTTCTATTGGGGAAACCAAAGAAACAACTGCCCCCCACACCAATGACTTTGGTTAACACACACAGTAAGGAAATTGGCATGCAGGGGGAGAACTGTTCTTCTGACACATTACCTAACAAGTAGTGTAAAGTGGGTGATATCTCCCAGGACATATCAAAAGAGGGGGAGAAAGGCGCAATTAGTGCAGTATTGCCCCTGGATAGTCCGGATACGGTGTCAAATGGAAAAAACTCTGCTAATCTGGAATTTACAAAAGAGTGTGACTCGGGGGACTTCCCCTTTTTTTCGATGTCAGATCCTTCTGATACCTCGGGGGATGAGACCGACTCAAGCACTCTGGCTAAACGGAGGGGCGGCCTTCCTGGTATGGGGCGTAAGGAGCCTAGCAACAGGCAGAAGAAGGAGGGCGCAGAATGGGGAGCCGACTCGCCCGGCACTCCGGAGAACAGTCCCAAAACAGTGCGCAAGAGGGGTGACTCAGGTGCAGGGGCAGGCATCCAGATAACGGGGAGTACAGATTCTTTTCAGTGGGATTACTCGTTTATGGGGGAAGCCAGGACTAATGGTGCGGCTAATGGGACACAATCTAATATTTTGGAGAACCCTGAAGACATTTCTTTGGCTGTTATCTACCAAAGTATAATGGCCCACAGGGAGGAGACCCGTACTGAGAGCCAGCGCACACAGGGAGCCTGTCGTAAACTGCAGAATTCGGTGCGGAGGATTGCTAAATCATGCTCTGAGTTCGTTGATAGGTTTAACGAGGCTGAGACTCGTATTTCGAATCTAGAGGATGAACTTGCCGCACAAAAAGTAACAACTGAGGCTCTCCGCACCGCAAAGGATGACACTCTATGGAAGATTACTGACTTGGAAAATCGCCTGCGGCGTAACAATCTCAGTGTGTTGGATATTCCCGAGGGGGTTGAGGGGCTGGATGCAAGGAAATTTGTGATAGAACTTTTTTCTGAGGCTTTCCCTGGGTTAACCCAATGGGATTGGAATCGTGAAATTCAGCGGGCGCACAGGTTCCCATTCATACAGCGCAATAGACCAGGCCAGAATACGAGTAGACCTAGGGCAATTTTAATCTCAGTTAACAACTTTCTGGCAAGAGAGGCTATATATGATCTGGCATGCCCGGATCGAAAGAAGAGTGGGAAGGATATAGAGTTTTTTGTGCGCCCTGATTATTGCCCCCTTACAGTTGAGAAGAGATGGCAGCTGCGCCAGCTTATCACCCCATTCCGAGACAAGGGTGCACAAGCTTTTTTGCTGAACCCAGCTAAACTTAAGATTATTTATAACGAGCACGTGCGGTTTTTTACAGCTGAGTCGGCAGCTAAGGAGTATTTGCATTCTTTGTAAAAGTAGAGGAGAAAACAAATAAAACAAATTAAAAAAAAAAACCAGAGAGTAGGGATCATGAAGGGGGAGAAATCCAATTGTAAATGTGTGTTGTCTGCTCTAGATCATTTACACTGATTAATTTCGTTTGGCACTGGATTAAGGTTAATGGGAAGATATAGTGTGAACGATCTCTCCCTTTATGTTGTTTTTTCTGCTGGTTGCGGGTTTAAATGTAATATAAGGTTTTTTGTGATTTGTTTATAGCATAGGTGTGTGGGGATTGCTCAAATACACAAGACTGGAGGTGGGGCAGGGGGGTCCCGGGGGGGCAGAAGCTCGTTCCATCTCGGAGGCCTTGTGTCTCCAAGCCTCTATTGTTGGGAAGGGTGGGGGTGGGTCACGGCTTCGGCTGAAGCCGTGTTTGGAAGGAGGGTGGAGGGAACGTGGGGGTCCTGGGGTTGGTGGAGAGGGGGCACTAGTAAAAATAATCCATGATGGTGTATTGAAATCAAGTATGAAGGTCAATGGTTTTAGACATTTAGTCCTTATGTATAAATATTTTGGGAAAACAGATGGGGGATAGGCAAGAAAATGGTGGCCTGCGGCTCTGTTCCCTGAATGTATGTGAGTTGAACAATTATAACAAGAGACAACGGGTTTTGGCAGAATTACGATTGCTCCAATTAGACCTGGTATGTGTCCAAGAAACCCATATCCCATGGGGCAAAAGGAAATTATTGGCGGAACTCGGGTTTAATGTGTTGGTTTGCACAGAGCAATCAACGACTATACGGGGGTAGCGATATTGGCAAAAAACCATATACAAGGGACTGGAAGAGTACTGGCGGATAAAGTAGGGAGATGGGCCATTGCGGAATGTATTATTGGCAGCTCAAAGTGTACAATCTGCTCTATTTATGGTTCAAACTTTGATGAGGCTTCAATATTGGAGGGGTTAAATGTGGAATTAGCACTATGGCCAACTCCCCTGATTATGTGCGGCGACTTAAATATACACCTCGAGCCAGGGGTGCTACAGGATACTGGCAAATCTTATAGTGGGAGGAAACCTAAAGTTTTTAAGGCACTTCAGTCTTTAATGGGGGATCATGGGTTGGTGGATGCATGGGCGGTATTGAGAGGGGTTGGACCCTGGGTGTACTTTTACTCACACCCACACAAGAAATTAGTAAGACTAGATTATTTTTTTTTATCTGGTCTTTTACTTTCTGGTGCTAACATTCAGGTGTACCCCCGGATCTCTTCGGATCATGGACCCCTAGTATTGAATCTTGGTACGTTTAAATTTGGAATTAGGCCGCAAACATTTACTTTTGACAGGAAGCTGCTTCTTGATAGTGAGTATTTGGCACATATGAAGGTGTGGGTCAAGCAATTTCTGGCCATAAACCGCAATACTGCCGGGAGTGGCTTTGTATGGGATGCTTTTAAAGCGGGTTTTAGGGGGGAGACACTTAGCTTTGGGCTGCATAAACAAAAACAGATACAAGTACCTTTACAGGAATTATGTGGCAGCCTAATAACAGCGGAGGAAAAACTTATGCAGGGGATTCACGCTGGTCAGGAGATCTCTGATTTGCAGATGCAGGTAGCCCGGTGTAAGGCCAAAATAAATCTATACTGGAGCAATGAGATAGCCAGGAAACATTCTATTAATAGAAGCCAAAGTTATGAATATGGGGAGGCAACTGGGCGATGTCTGGCGCAGAAATTGCGTTCAAGGGAGGCGGCCCAAAGAATTAAGTCAGTGGTAGACCCTAGTGGCAATATGATAGACACTGACGTAGGGATCTTAAAGGTGTTCCACGATTATTATGAGGTACTTTATACTGAGGAGTGCTCTGATGCACAGGTTGGGGAAACACTGCTGCAGAGTCTCAACTCTAAAAAAGTGGATCCGCTAGATGCAGAAATGCTGGAGGCACCCATCACTATGGAAGAGCTGGAAGGAGCAATTAATAGCTTAGCCTCTGGCAAAGCTGCAGGGCCCGATAAGCTTCCGCTGGAAATTTATAAAACCTTTTTTGGGGAACTTAAGGCTGATATGCTCGCCACTTTCCAGCAGGCGCAAGTAGGGGCTGCGCCTTCGACTTGGGATGAGGCCAGCATAATTGTTTTTAAAAAGAAAGATAAGCCTGCCGAACAGCCAGGTTCGTATCGACCTATATCATTATTAAATTCAGATGGCAAAATTTATGCCAAAATCCTCGCGACCCGGTTGGCTGATGTATTAACACTTGGTGTCAATACGACAACACAGGTTTATACCAATGAGGGGTACAACCAATAATATTAACAGAGTGGTAACCCTGATAGATATAGCTAACACCATGGGGAGTAAATTCAGTCTGATTTTATTAGACGCCGAAAAGGCGTTTGACCGGGTCACGTGGGAATTTCTATGGGCAGTATTACGACAAGCTGGCTTTAAGAAAAACTTCATTTCAGCCATTCAGGTTTTATACAGATGTCCGACAGCTAAAATATGTATAATGGGTCTTGAATCAGATTCGGTATATATAACAAGGGGTACAAGGCAGGGGTGTCTCTGCTCCCCCTTATTGTTTTCATTATATATCATCCCCTTTTTAATGATGTTGGAACAAAGTGTGGGTATAGAGCCGGTAATTTGGAAATACGAGCGTTATCGAGTGTTTGCTTATGCAGACGATGTGGCAGTAGTCTCTCCAAACCCTATGATGGCTATGCCGGAGATAGAGAAGTTAGCTCTGGAGTTTGGAGCCGCTTCAGGATACAAGCTTAATGTGTCTAAGACACAAATTCTGTGCTTAAATCAAACCGGTTATAACGATCAACGGATCCTGAGTGAGGTATCATACTTAGGGGTTAATATTCTAATGGCGGTACGGAAGCAGTTAGATCGGTGTGAATGTTTGCATCTCTCACTCGTTGGACGATGCAACGTACTTAAGATGTCAATTTTACCCAAAATTTTATATTTTTTTAGAAATTCCGCTAGAAATTTCTCGGGTTCAACTGGTAGCACTGCAGTCAATATGCGCTAGGTTTTTATGGGCGCAAGGGAAACCTCGAAGAGCCATGCGTTATATGATGTTACCTCGTGAAAAAGGCGGGTGGGCAGTGCCCGATTTTACTCTATATTACCTGGCGTGTATGCTGCAACATATGAATGTTTTATTAACTGGGGCAGAACCGCTTAGTATTGCCGAGGCTCCTTCAATATATCAAATGCTGCTGGGTAGTGATGCCAAAAATCGGCTATTTGTTAGTTCGGAGCCAAGTTATTATAAAAAAACCATGTTTAAGGTTTTAAATGCCGCCTATAAGGTGTGGAAAGCGGTGCGTAAATGTTACAGTTTCGAGAAGGTTTCCCAGTATACCCCTTTTACAGCTACAACATTCTTGCCCCCTATATTTTGGGATAGGACTATTGACAGATGGCGTCCAGAGGTATTCAATGTATTAGTGACTTATATGTTAACGGGGGTTTGATGTCCTTTGAGATGCTTTCTGAGAAATTTCATCTTCCTAGATCCGAACTTTTTAAATATTTACAAATACGTGAATACCTATGTAAAAGCCAATGGAAAGTTGATTTGAATCCTGTAGTTGAAGCGGTAAGAAAAAATGCGCGCATTGGATTGTTATATAATCTACTATTAGACACTAAGGGGCCGATTCCGATTCGGGCCGGAAAACATACCGACCGACTCGGTACGGGAATGTTGTCCGAATGACACGTACCGGCGATGCCCGACCCGCGTAGTACGAAGAAATGCATGTGAATCACGACCGACTTGTACGGAACACAAGCCGAACGACCGAACCGCACGGAAACCAGCTATCCGGCCGGGAAACTACGCGAATCGAACCGACCGACACGCACCAGGAATGAACCCGACAGAAACGTACCCGCGAACTCCGACCCGCGCAGTACGATGCAATGCGTGTAAAACCAGACCGAGTCGCACGGAGCCCAAGCCGTACGACCGACACGCATACAAAACCGAGCCGAAGCAACCCAATATTCCGCGACCGACGCGTACGCCGCACATGAAACCCAGCAGGAGCACAGCTTGAAAGACTCGGAGAAGCCTGCACGAGCCAACTGCAGCGTCTTACTCGGTCAGTAGAACGTCTCCTACATGCCTAAAAAACACAAGAAAAAATACAAAAAAAAGGGCCAAACAAGCAATGACAAAGTCAATAAATACAGGGGGGAAAAAACATGGAACAAGGACACACCCCCAACTCCACCCATATAAAGGCCACAAATCCCTATCATGATCCTTTGCAAATTCAACTGACCTGCCAGCACAGAACACCATCAGACAGCAACCACAGACATACTCACAACTCATCCATCACACAAGCCACACACCATTAGCACCTCACAAATAGCACCCTCACATACACCCAGCAAAACCTACACTCACCCACCCTCACTTGCACACTCACACACACATCAATCCCCACCACCACCAATCACCATGCCCCCAAAGAAGAATCCAAAGTTCCTAGACAGTGAATTGGAAGTCCTGGTAGATGAGATCCTCAGGGTAGAGCCACAGTTGTTTGGTACATTGGTCCAACAGACCCCCATGTCGCAGAAAACCAAGATGTGGGAGAGGATCGTCGACAGGGTGAACGCACAATCACCATGTTTGCGCACAAAGGAAGACATCCAGAACAGGTGGTATGATGTGCGCAGGAGGGTCAAGGACCTACTCAAGAAGGATTACGCCTTGAGTAATCGCACCGGCAGTGGCCCTCCTGCCAAACCAGTATACCTCAGGCCCTGGGAGGAGAAGGTGTGGGCCATCCTACCACCAGTGAGCGTATATGGACTATCAAACATCCCAGAGCCTGGTGAGTACACAACCAATATACACAATATTGTGTGACAATACACACACATCACTGTCAAGGGGATAGTCAAACCATGCACCCTTAGCAAATCCACAGCAACCAAAAGATAATCATCCCAAGATGTGTATGTTAGTCAGATAAACACAATACATGCCATCTCATAATGATATGTAACTGTGTCATGACATGTACAAACCTAACAACAAATAGAGCAAGGCAGTGGCACAAATCTAACCAACAAACACAGTCAGATATTTTGCCACCACTAGAACACCACCTCACAGGGAAGCTCACTGAAAGGAAGCAATTCTGTGTATGCTGGTGAAGTGAGTGTAGGCAATAGCATGATGGGAGTTGTAGTCACAGATATTGGTCACCCTCACAATTTGCCCATCAACACCACTCTGAACCATGCTCACATCACAGGAAGTGGAAAAGAACTGACAAGATGGCTGACACTGGGTACTGCTGTGGGGAGCACAAGGCCCTGCTGGGAACTGTGCAACAACCAACAGCAGGACACCACTGACTGACATCCTGAAAGCCAACGTGCACTCCCTGCAATGGAAGCACGTTCCATGGTGGGATATCTGGCTGGGTGGGAAGGAGGACTGACAGCTCTGACCATAGTTACCAGCAGCTTTTCTCACACACCCCTTAACACAAACTCCACACAACTCACCTGGGAGAATGCAATGCCTCACACTCTAATTAAATATCCCACAAAGAACAACCACACTGGGTTATGCTGTGTGAAGCACAGGGACACTTTTGGGACTTGTAGCCAAACAAACGCCAGGACAACACTGTCAGCCATCCTGTCAGCACAGGCCCACTACCCCACAGGGAAGCAGAGTCAAAAGGAAGGAAGTATGTGCATGCTGGGAAGGGGGGTGTAGGCAATAGCATGATGGGAGTGGTAGTCACAGCTCAACATCCCCCACCCACATGGCCCAGCAAGCTCACACTGAAGCATGCACACCTCACAGGGAGTGAAAAGCCACTTCAAAGATGTCTGACACTGTCCTCAGCTGTGGGGAGCACAAGGCCCTGCTGGGAACTGTGCACCAACAAACAACAGGACCACACTGTCAGCCATCTTGCCATTGCTGTCACACTCACACACAGTGAAGTCCACTCAAAAGGAAGGAAGTATGTGCATGCTGGAAGGGGTGTGTAGGCAATAGCATGATGGGAGTGGTAGTCACAGCTCAACATCCCCCACCCACATGGCCCAGCAAGCTCACACTGAAGCATGCACACCTCACAGGGAGTGAAAAGCCACTTCAAAGATGTCTGACACTGGCCTCAGCTGTGGGGAGCACAAGGCCCTGCCGGGAACTGTGCACCAACAAACAACAGGACCACACTGTCAGCCATCTTGCCATTGCTGTCACACTCACACACAATCAATCAATCACAGAATTTGTAAAGCGCACTACTTACCCGCGAGGGTCTCAAGGCGCTGGGGGAGGAAAAAGGGGGGGGTGCTGCTACTGGTCGAACAACCAGGTCTTGAGTAGCCTCCTGAAGGTCAGCAGGTCTTGGGTCTGTCGTAGGCTTAGTGGAAGGGTGTTCCAGGTCTTGGCGGCGAGGTGGGAGAAGGATCTGCTGCCGGTGGTGGTTCTTCGAATGTGAGGGACGGTGTCGAGGGAGAGGTCGGTGGAGCGGAGTTGGCGGTTGGGGACGTAGAAGAGGAGTCGTCTGTTGAGGTAGGCTGGGCCAGTCTTGTGGAGTGCCTTGTGTGCGTGGATGAGGAGTTTGAAGGAGATTCTCCTGTCGACGGGGAGCCAGTGCAGGTTCTTCAGGTGGGGGGTGATGTGGCTGTGGCGTGGTACATCGAGGATCAGGCGTGCGGAGGCGTTTTGTATGCGTTGCAGTCGCTTGATGAGCTTGGCCGGGGCTCCCGCGTAGAGGGCGTTCCCATAGTCGAGTCTGCTGCTGACGAGGGCCTGGGTGACTGTTCTTCTTGTGTCTGTCGGGATCCACCTGCAGATCTTGCGAAGCATGCGGAGGGTGTTGACGCAGGAGGATGAGACTGCGTTGACTTGCTTGGCCATGGAGAGCGTTGAGTCGAGGATGACTCCCAGGTTGCGTGCGTGGTCGGTGGGTGTCGGGGCTGCTCCCAGCATCGTTGGCCACCAGGAGTCGTCCCAGGCTGAGGGGTTGGAGCCGAGGATGAGCACCTCTGTCTTCTCCGTGTTCAGTTTTAGTCGGCTGATCTTCATCCAATCGGCGACGGCCTTCATCCCTTCATGGAGGTTGGATTTGGCGGCGAGGGGTCCTTGGTGAGGGAGAGGATCAGTTGAGTGTCGTCGGCGTAGGAGATTATGTTGAGGTCGTGCTGTCTGGCGATGCGTGCGAGCGGGGCCATGTAGGTGTTGAACAGTGTTGGGCTGAGGGACGATCCCTGGGGTACGCCGCAGATGATCTCAGAGGCTTCGGATCGGAATGGTGGGAGGCGGACTCTCTGGGTTCTGCCGGCGAGGAAGGAGGTGGCCCATTCCAGGGCCTTGTCTCGGATCCCTGCGTCGTGGAGGCGTGCGCGTAGAGTGCGGTGGCAGACAGTGTCGAAGGCGGCGGAGAGGCCCAGCAGGATGAGGGCTGCGGTCTCACCGTTGTCCAGCAGGATCCTGATGTCGTCGGTGGCGGCGATGAGGGCAGTCTCAGTGCTGTGGTTGCTGCGGAACCCCGATTGGGATGGGTCCAGGATGCTGTTTTCTTCGAGGTATCGGGTTAGCTGTTTGTTGACGATCTTCTCGATGACCTTGGCTGGGAACGGAAGCAGGGAGATGGGCCGGAAGTTCTTGAGGTCTCTCGGGTCCGCCTTGGGTTTTTTGAGTAGGGCGTTGATCTCTGTGTGTTTCCAGCTCTCTGGGAAGGTCGCTGTTAGAAATGGGGGTCTCTAGTTGGCAATGGCTGGCCACTGTCCAAGTAGGGACCCTTCTTCCTAAGTCAGAGTGAGAGGGCTACCCTCTTTAATACCCCTGCTCAACCCTGTGGTAACGTAGCACGAGCAGGTAGGCTTATCTCAGAGGCAGGGTGGGAAGCATTTATGACCATACACAGTAACACAGTGAGGAACACTACAAAGGGACACCACACAAGTAGTTATAAAAAATAAGTATCTTTATATAAAGGCAGATTTATCACAAGACCAATAACTGTAAAAGCCACAATACTTGTCAAAAATAGGATAGCTGTTGAAGGACTGTCAAAAAGAGTTCAAAGGTTGCAAGAATAAGGTTCAAATTCAAAGCAGGGGTCTCTGTGACCCTTTCTCTCATAAGACTGTCAAAAATAGGATGGCTGTTGAAGGACTGTCAAAAAATAGTTCAAAGGTTTCAAAAATAAGGTTCAAATTCAAGGCAGTGGTCTCTGCGACCCTTTCTCTCACAAAGTACCTGGGTTTAGTAGCAAAACCAACAAAATGTCGCAAAGAAGTGGTAGCGATGATTTTCCTCAAGCGAGGCCGGCGATGCGTTAAAATCCTTGCCGCAAGGGAGGATGATGCGCCGATCTGCTGATGCGTGCGGAGACGATGCGACCAACTTCTGCACGCTAGGCCGCCGATGCGCTGAGACCTTTGCCGCGAGGGCGAAGGCGATGCGACGATCCTGTTGCGTATGCGGAGACGATGCGACAAACTTCTGCACGCTAGGCCGCCGATGCGATGACTTTCTTGCCGCGAGGAGAAGTCGATGCGACAAGCCTGTTGCGTTGTGCGATCGTGTTGCGATGCGAAGAAATGGCGCTCCGCGAGGAGCGACGAAATCCGGTGCGATGCGATGAAAATGGCGGACGCACGGTGTCCGCAATGCGATGTCTTGAAGCAATAATTCTGTAGGGGTTGCGAGCGCTCGGCGACAGCCGCGCGATGATTTTTCCAGCGCGTCTCGGCTGCAGCGGCTCGCAAAGGGGCGTTAGCGATAGTTTCGTGTTGCGAGCACTCAGCGGCAGCAGCGCGATGATTTTTCCAGCGCTCTCGGCTGCAGCGGCTCGCAAACGTGCGTCAGTGACGATTTCCAGCACTCTTTTCTCTGAAGCAAACTAGAGGCCCTGGAACTCACAGGAGCCTCATCAGCAGATAGCAATCCTCGCAGGGAGGAAGCAGGAGGTTGGTGGTGGAGTCTGATGTGCCTGAGACTCCAGCAGGAGGCTAGCTCTTTTCCTAGCCCTTGGGTAATTGCTGTAACAAAAATAAAAGTTCTCTTCAAAAGTCCTTTTCTCTCTTCTTCAAGGTCCAGTGGTCACTGCTGCAGGCCAGTGCAAGAAACAACACACAAGCACAAGGACAGTCACTTCCTGCAGATTCCTCCAGTGGCACGGACAGAGTTTCCTCTCCAGATCCAAAAGCAATACAAAATGTAGGGGCTTGAGCACAGATATTTATACCCCAAAAGCCTTTGATCTTTGAAGCTACCAGTCCCTGAACCTAGCCAGAACCAGTTCTGCTCAGGCCTGGAGCACTTTGTTTACCAGGCTGCATCCTTCCTTTCAGAAAGAGGGGTCTGCTAGCAGACACACAGTGGGAGGTGGAGCCAGCATTCACTTTGCCAGGCACAGCCCTATTCAGATCAAAGAGCCACCCCTCCCCACACTCTAAATGCAGATCTCTCTATTCAACCCAGGTCTGACTCAGCCTGTCCTGCCCCTCTAAAACCAGACAGCCAATACACATAACGGCAGAGCACACTGGAAGGCTTAGGCAAGAAAATACCTACTTTCTAAAAGTGGTATTTTCAAACACAGAATATAAAAATAAACTTCACTAAAAGGTGTATTTTAATATTCTGAGCTCAGGCATACTAAATTCGTTTTTCTACCATGTTCCTGGGGTCAGTTAGGACTATAGAATGTAATAGTCAAACTGCCCATTCTAGCCTATGAGGAACAGGTAGCCTTACAGTAGTGAAAAACGAAATGGGGTGTAATTCACTACCAGGACATGCTACACACACCAAGGCATGTCCTACCTTACACATACAATGCACCCTACCATAGGGGTGACTTACAGGATGCCAAGGGAAGGTTCAGGGGCTGGGAAGTGGGTGCACTTCACAGCCAAGATGGCAGTTCTGGACTGCACACAGACACTGCAGTGGCAGGTCTGAGACACACTTTACAAGCTGCTTCTGTGGGTGGCGCAAACCAGCGCTGCATGCCCACCAGCAGCATTTGGTTTACCAGCCCTGGGCACACACAGGCCACACTACTAGGGACTAACAGGTAAACCAAATAAGCCAATCAGGGATATACCAATTCACATAGACATATTTACAAAGGGAGAGCATATGCACTTTAGCACTGAACAGCAGTGGTAAAGTGCCCAGAATCATAAAACCAACAGAAACAGGTCAGCAATAATACAGGAGGCAGGCAAAAAGTTTAGGGGTGACCCTGCAAAAGGGCCATTTCCAACACAACCCCTTCCAGCCAAAACGCAGGGGTAGACCAATCACTACTTTGATGGGCTTCCCTGCTTCGAGCGATAGAACACGGAACTGGCCCGCAACTGCAGGGGCATATGCCAGCTCTACTCCAATCTGAACCCTGGTGGATCCCTCTGTCCACACTCCCAGGGCCCACTAAGATAACCAATGGGGAACTCTGCCCCTCACCTGTGGACACCACCTGTGCAGCACCTAACCTTAACTGGCCCCCAGGTGTGTCCCAACAGATAAACAATAAGCCACAGTAGCCACTGACAGTAGTCAGGGATGAGACCCAGGCCTTATACCTCTCAGGGCTCACTAAGGCAACCAATGGGGAACTCTTCCCTTACCTGTGGACACCACCTGTGCAGCATCTAACCTTAACTGGCCCCCAGGTGTGTCCCAACAGATAAACAACAAGCCCCAGTAATCACTGACAGTAGTCAGTGATGAAATCCAAGCCCTATACCTCTCAGGGCTCTCAAACTTTTGTGGCATCAGAGAGTGAGGGGCAGTAACCCCAGGTGCCTGGCACCTTTTGTACACTCTCCCTCCTGTCAGGTCAGGCAAAGCACCCGGACACTGACCCACCAGCCCTGGGCCTGTACCCAGCGGCTGGGCCAGAGACTGGGGTGGGCTCTCCCACACCCGGTCCTCCTCTTTGGGGCTCGGTATCCTCCCACCTGGAGTGATACCCCCTTCCAGAATTGTCAGGGCACCTGAGGCAGGTGTCCTGCATACTTCGCCCACCAGTTCAGGGGTTCTATCCTGCAACTGGTATCCCAGCATAGGGTCTGTACCCTTAGACTGGGCGGAGGTCAGGGGTGAGGCTGCCCTCTCCCCGCCCCTTTACTGGGGCCCGGCACCCTCCCACCTGGAGAGGTGCCTCCATAACACAAACCGGGAGGGGCACTGTTAGCAGTTGCCCCTTCCTCCAGATCAGGGGGACACCCTGAACCTGGCCCCCCAACCTAGGGTCTGTACCCTTGGGCTGGGCCTGTGCCTGGCAACCCAGGACTTCTGGGGGCGTACACCAATTCCCCCCAAGGAAAATACCCTTTTCCACTAGTTCAGGGCCTTGTCCCTGCAACTGATCCATCAACCTGGAAAGACCCTCAGGTGGTACTGGGGTCAGAGGCGAGGACTCCCTCCCTCTGCACCCCCTTCCAGCATACTGCACCCTCCCACCTGGAGTGGTGCTTTTAGAAAAGAAAATGGTCGGGACACTGCTTACAGTTGTCCCTTCCTCCAGGTCAGACAACACCTGGACCTGACTTACCATCCCAGGGACCAACCCCTGTGCTTGAACAACTGCCTGGCCAACTAGGACTTCCTGGGGAGCACACAGGCCCCCTCAAGGGAAACACACCCCTCCACCAGTTCAGGGCCTGGACCCTGCAACTGACCTACCAACCTGAAAAAACCCGCAGGTTGCACCGGGGTCAGAGGCGAGGACTCCCTCCCTCTGCACCCCCTTCCAGCATACTGCACCCTCCCACCTGGAGTGGTGCTCTTAGAAAAAATGGTCGGGACACTGCTTACAGTTGTCCCTCCCTCCAGGGCAGACAACTCCTGGATCTGACTTACCAACCCAGGGACCAACCCCTGTGGCTGAACAACTGCCTGGCCACCCAGGACTGAAGTGGTGTCACCATGGTCACTCCTAGGGGGCTCAGCCCTTCTGACTGGCCCCTGACCCACTGGCTCTTCCACTGGGGACTCCTTCCCCCTTTCATCCCTCAGACTGGACTTCCGTACCCTCCCCCTAGGAGTGGCACTGCCAGGCACAAGAACTGATGGAGGCCTGACTACAGGCACTCTCAGCTCACCTAACACTGGGGTACCCCCCACAATGGACGGTCCATCCAGACAGACTAGGCTCCCCCCTGGTGTTCCCTCATGGAACCATCCAGTCCTGGGGACTGAGGCTGGGGCACTTCGGGACCTATCCCAGTCTCACTCCTGCTCCCACGAGACAGGATGTGAGTCCCTACAACCTCCTCACAACAAGGGGACCCAGCTGTAACACTCCTAACCTTTCCCAGCACTCTGGGTTGGAAAACTTCTGAACCACTTCTCTTAGGGTCATTCCCTAATGCCTCTACAGAGCCTCTGGTACTCACCCAGAGGTCTGCCTCCTGCGCAAGTTCCCTAGGATCAGAGAACTCGCACTCTAATACATGTTGGTTTAGCTCTGGAAAATAGGAACTCACAATATGCTCTCCCACAATTGGATTACACAGCTCCACACAGGTGCTAACCTTTACCTCACAATCCAGTGCCTCACACACGTACCCCACACCACTCTCTTGAAATGGGCGAGACATTAACTGACTGTCTCTATCACTCAACCCACACTCTTCTGGGCGGTCCTCACACTCATACACCAGGACTTCAACCACGGGGGAACCCCTCTCCCTGCACCTCTCATCCAGAGTCGGTAGAGTCTCCCTCCTTTCACTAGGACTATGGGCCCCTGCGCTAGTTCCCCCATCCACCTCAGGGACACTGCATATTAATGGAGCTACCTCATGTCCTTGAATCCCCTGGTGTAGATCAACCCCCTCCTTCAAGTCAGGTGCTACATCTCTGGGTGGGTGTACTACCCTGTCATCACTATATACCTCAATTTTGCTGCCACCACTGGACCCCACCCTCTCTGGGGAATCCAGACAATTAAAACTGCGCTCCAGGGGTAACCTACCCTCTTGAGCTAACTTCTCCTTTTCTGCTATCTGCGCTAGGTGCGCCTCCAGCTGGGCAATCTCTATTTGGAGCCTCTCCAATTCCAGCTGGTACTCCCTCTCCCTCTGTCTGCCCAACTCCACTGGGGACCATGAAGGGGATTGGGTGCTACCCTGTGCACTAGATCCAGCAAGGGACTCCCTACCTATGGGACCTTCCCGCCTGTCCACCAACTCCTCTGGGGACCCTGAGGGGAATCTGGCACTACCATAGACACTAGACTCATCAAGGAACTCCCCACCTATGAGATATTCCATAACACTTTCTTCCTCCTCTTCAGACTCTCTAGAGCCACCCTCAGACCAACTACCCTCTTGGTAGGTGTACTGGGACTCCAAGAATCTCCATCTGTCTTGTTGCCAAAGTCTCAGGGATGTCTGCAGGGATAGCTGAGTCTCCTTCCTACTCACTGCTAAGCCCTTCTCCTCACAGAACCCCTTAGCTCCTCTAGACTGTAGGTTAACAGATCATCTATATAAAAGGTAGGTCTCATTTCAGCAAGACCCATTGTAGCAATATCTGGCAATATCAATAATAAAACAAATAGGTTTGCCCCGTTGTAACAATCACGGGCAATATCAATAACAGATAGAAGAAAACTTCTCAAGAAAATGTATGCGGGTAAAAAATCACCGGCAATATCAATCACAATATAGGATCCAACAATTCTCAAAAATGTATGCGGGTACTATCACCGGCAATATCAATAAAACATAGGCTTGCCCATTGTAACAATCACGGGCAATATCAATAAAAGATAGAAGAAAACTTCTCAAGAAAATGTATGCGGGTAAAAAATCACCGGCAATATCAATCACAATATAGGATCCAACAATTCTCAAAAATGTATGCGGGTACTATCACCGGCAATATCAATAAAACATAGGCTTGCCCATTGTAACAATCACGGGCAATATCAATAAAAGATAGAAGAAAACTTCTCAAAAAATGTAAGCGGGTGAAAAATCACCGGCAATATCAATCACAATATAGGATCCTAAAAACTCTCAGAAATGTGCGTGGGTGAAAAATCACCAGCAATATCAATCACAATAGGGGATCAAAAACTTTCAATAAATGGGCGCGGGTGAAGAACCACCGGCAATATCAATCACAATATAGGAGCAAAAAAAAATTCTCAAAAAATGTATGCGGTACGTTATGGTCTGCACTCACTAGTAGTGTACACTATAATTACTGTATGCGATCATAAATGCAAGTCCAGATCCTCACCGCTGACCACCAATGTTAGAAATGGGGGTCTCTAGTTGGCAATGGCTGGCCACTGTCCAAGTAGGACCCTTCTTCCTAAGTCAGAGTGAGAGGGCTACCCTCTTTAATACCCCTGCTCAACCCTGTGGTAACGTAGCACGAGCAGGTAGGCTTATCTCAGAGGCAGGGTGTGAAGCATTTATGACCATACACAGTAACACAGTGAGGAACACTACAAAGGGACACCACACAAGTAGTTATAAAAAATAAGTATCTTTATATAAAGGCAGATTTATCACAAGACCAATAACTGTAAAAGCCACAATACTTGTCAAAAATAGGATAGCTGTTGAAGGACTGTCAAAAAGAGTTCAAAGGTTGCAAGAATAAGGTTCAAATTCAAAGCAGGGGTCTCTGTGACCCTTTCTCTCATAAGACTGTCAAAAATAGGATGGCTGTTGAAGGACTGTCAAAAAATAGTTCAAAGGTTTCAAAAATAAGGTTCAAATTCAAGGCAGTGGTCTCTGCGACCCTTTCTCTCACAAAGTACCTGGGTTTAGTAGCAAAACCAACAAAATGTCGCAAAGAAGTGGTAGCGATGATTTTCCTCACGCGAGGCCGGCGATGCGTTAAAATCCTTGCCGCAAGGGAGGATGATGCGCCGATCTGCTGATGCGTGCGGAGACGATGCGACCAACTTCTGCACGCTAGGCCGCCGATGCGCTGAGACCTTTGCCGCGAGGGCGAAGGCGATGCGACGATCCTGTTGCGTGTGCGGAGACGATGCGACAAACTTCTGCACGCTAGGCCGCCGATGCGATGACTTTCTTGCCGCGAGGGAGAAGTCGATGCGACGAGCCTGTTGCGTTGTGCGATCGTGTTGCGATGCGAAGAAATGGCGCTCCGCGAGGAGCGACGAAATCCGGTGCGATGCGATGAAAATGGCGGACGCACGGTGTCCGCAATGCGATGTCTTGAAGCAATGATTCTGTAGGGGTTGCGAGCGCTCGGCGACAGCCGCGCGATGATTTTTCCAGCGCGTCTCGGCTGCAGCGGCTCGCAAAGGGGCGTTAGCGATGGTTTCGTGTTGCGAGCACTCAGCGGCAGCAGCGCGATGATTTTTCCAGCGCTCTCGGCTGCAGCGGCTCGCAAACGTGCGTCAGCGGCGATTTCCAGCACTCTTTTCTCTGAAGCAAACTAGAGGCCCTGGAACTCACAGGAGCCTCATCAGCAGACAGCAATCCTCGCAGGGAGGAAGCAGGAGGTTGGTGGTGGAGTCTGATGTGCCTGAGACTCCAGCAGGAGGCTAGCTCTTTTCCTAGCCCTTGGGTAATTGCTGTAACAAAAATAAAGGTTCTCTTCAAAAGTCCTTTTCTCTCTTCTTCAAGGTCCAGTGGTCACTGCTGCAGGCCAGTGCAAGAAACAACACACAAGCACAAGGACAGTCACTTCCTGCAGATTCCTCCAGTGGCACGGACAGAGTTTCCTCTCCAGATCCAAAAGCAATACAAAATGTAGGGGCTTGAGCACAGATATTTATACCCCAAAAGCCTTTGATCTTTGAAGCTACCAGTCCCTGAACCTAGCCAGAACCAGTTCTGCTCAGGCCTGGAGCACTTTGTTTACCAGGCTGCATCCTTCCTTTCAGAAAGAGGGGGTCTGCTAGCAGACACACAGTGGGAGGTGGAGCCAGCATTCACTTTGCCAGGCACAGCCCTATTCAGATCAAAGAGCCACCCCTCCCCACACTCTAAATGCAGATCTCTCTATTCAACCCAGGTCTGACTCAGCCTGTCCTGCCCCTCTAAAACCAGACAGCCAATACACATAACGGCAGAGCACACTGGAAGGCTTAGGCAAGAAAATACCTACTTTCTAAAAGTGGTATTTTCAAACACAGAAATATAAAAATAAACTTCACTAAAAGGTGTATTTTAATATTCTGAGCTCAGGCATACTAAATTCGTTTTTCTACCATGTTCCTGGGGTCAGTTAGGACTATAGAATGTAATAGTCAAACTGCCCATTCTAGCCTATGAGGAACAGGTAGCCTTACAGTAGTGAAAAACGAAATGGGGTGTAATTCACTACCAGGACATGCTACACACACCAAGGCATGTCCTACCTTACCATACAATGCACCCTACCATAGGGGTGACTTACAGGATGCCAAGGGAAGGTTCAGGGGCTGGGAAGTGGGTGCACTTCACAGCCAAGATGGCAGTTCTGGACTGCACACAGACACTGCAGTGGCAGGTCTGAGACACACTTTACAAGCTGCTTCTGTGGGTGGCGCAAACCAGCGCTGCATGCCCACCAGCAGCATTTGGTTTACCAGCCCTGGGCACACACAGGCCACACTACTAGGGACTAACAGGTAAACCAAATAAGCCAATCAGGGATATACCAATTCACATAGACATATTTACAAAGGGAGAGCATATGCACTTTAGCACTGAACAGCAGTGGTAAAGTGCCCAGAGTCATAAAACCAACAGAAACAGGTCAGCAATAATACAGGAGGCAGGCAAAAAGTTTAGGGGTGACCCTGCAAAAAGGGCCATTTCCAACAGTCGCGGTCTCGAAGGAGAGATTGATGATGTTGCACAGGTGGGGTGCGATGGAGCTGCTGGCTTTGTTGAAGATGTGGTGCGGGAAAGGGTCTGACGGGGAGCCGGAGTGTATTGTGCTCATGGTCTTGATGGTGTCCTCGATGTTCACGCTGGCCCAGGCTGGCAGGGGATCGTGGTCGATGGTGTGCGGCGGGTCTGGTGCATCGATCTTAGTTGGGGCTGTCTGGGTGTTGAAGCTGTCGTGGATGTCGGCGATCTTGTGGTGGAAGAAGGTGGCGAGGGAATCGCACAGGGGTTGCGACGGTGGGATGTCGTTGGTGTTGGAGCTGGGGTTGGAGAGTTCCTTCACGATGTTGAAAAGCTCCTTGCTGTTGTGTGCGTTGTTGTCGAGGCGGTCTTTGAAGGAGATTCTCTTGGCGGACTTGATGAGGTGGTGGTGGTTACGGATGGCGTCTTTGTGGGCTGTGTGGCTGTCCGGTGTCTTATCACTGTGCCATTTCTTCTCTAGTTTCCGGCAGGTACGCTTGGAAGCTAGGAGTTCCGAGGTGAACCAGCTGGCTCTTTTGGTGGTGTCAGCGTAGGTGAGTTTTTTCAGCGGGGCGAGGGTGTTGGCACAGTCGTCCATCCATCTTCTGAGGTTGCAGGCAGCGTCGTCGGTGTTGGATGGGTCGGAGGGAGGGCTGAGAGCGAGGGTTGCCCGTAGTTGGTCTTCGGTGACTTTGATCCAGCAGCGGCGTGGGATCTGTTGGGTGCGGTGGTGTGTGGTGGGTTTCTGGAAGGTGAAATGGATGCAGCGGTGGTCGGTCCAGAGGAGTTCCGTGGTGTGGCTGAAGGAGACGTGGGAGCTTGAGGAGAAGATGGGGTCGAGCGTGTGGCCGGCGGAATGGGTCGGTGTTGTGACGAGCTGGCTCAGACCGAGGTTGGCGAGGTTGTCGATCAGGGTGGTGGAATTGCTGTCGTTCTTGTTCTCCAGGTGAAAATTCAGGTCTCCGAGGAGGATGTAGTCGGTAGAGGTCAGGGCGTGCGTGCTGATGAAGTCTGCGATGGAGTCGCTGAACTGGGGTCGGGGCCCAGGGGGTCTGTAGACGAGGGTGCCTCTGAGGGTGGTTTTGGGGTCCGTGTGGATCTGGAAGTGCATGTGTTCGGCGGTGCTGAGAGTGTTGTCGGTGCTGGTCGAGACCCTGATGGTGTTCTTGTGGACGATGGCGATTCCTCCTCCTACTGCGTTGACGCGGTCTCTGCGGGTGATCTTATAGCCGTCTGGGATGGCTATGGCGATGTCGGGGGCGGAGGAGTCGTTCATCCAGGTCTCTGTCAGGAAGGCGACGTCTGGTGATGATGTGTCGAGCAGGTCCCAGAGCTCGACGGCGTGTTTGCGTGCGGAGCGGGTGTTCAGTAGGATGCATCGGAGGTGGTTGCGGTCCTTCTTGGCGGGCGCCTCGGTGGCTCTGAGGCTGGTGTAGCTGCAGTTCCGGCAGGTGAAGGGACCATGGGTGCGTTTCGGGGCGGCCTTGAAGCAGTTGTGCGTCCGTCCGGGGTTGAGAGCGTGGAGTGTGGTGGCATCGTATCGGCGTCGGGCCTCGAGGCTGGTGCGGGGGGGCATGGCCCAGGGGGTCTGGCGCTGGGCGCGGTCCAGGCACGGACGGGCGCAGACGGGCTTGCCTTAGGCGCGGCCGCGCAGCGGCCGCTATATGGGGAGGTGGGAGGGAGGAGCAGCTGGGAGGCAGGGACAGCGAATGGGCAGTCAGGGGGCGGGGCCGCAGGGGACGCAGCGGCGGGAGTGGAGAGAGGCAGCGAGGGGTACAGAAGGCAAGAAGGACACAGGGAAATGGGGGCAGCGAGGGAAACAGAAGAGAAAACGGGCACACAGCAATGGGGGCAGCGAGGGAACAGAAGGAAAAAATGGACACAATACAGTGGGGGCAGCGAGGGGAACAGAGAGAGAACGGGCACACAGCAATGGGGGCAGCGAGGGAACAGAAGAGAAAACGGTCACACAGCAATGGGGGCAGCGAGGGAACAGAAGGAAAAAATGGACACAATACAGTGGGTGCAGCGAGGGGAACAGAGAGAGAACGGGCACACAGCAATGGGGGCAGCGAGGGAACAGAAGAGAAAACGGGCACACAGCAATGGGGGCAGCGAGGGAACAGAAGGAAAAAATGGACACAATACAGTGGGGGCAGCGAGGGGAACAGAGAGAGAACGGGCACACAGCAATGGGGGCAGCGAGGGAACAGAAGGAAAAAATGGACACAATACAGTGGGGGCAGCGAGGGGAACAGAAGAGAATGGACACAATACAGTGGGGGCAGCGAGGGAAACAGATGGGAACGGGCACCGAGGCCACAAGCAGAGGGCGAGCTTTCCAGCAGCAGCAGCGGGCAGGACACCACAGGCGGAGCTGTGTGGCGGGGGAGCGACCTACCTGGTAAGGTCAAGGGTCGCTCTCCTCACCGCGCAGCGGCCGCCATATATGGGGAGGTGGGAGGGAGGAGCAGCTGGGAGGCAAGGACAGCGAATGGGCAGTCAGGGGGGCGGGGCCGCAGGAGACGCAGCGGCGGGAGTGGAGAGAGGCAGCGAGGGGTACAGAAGGCAAGAAGGACACAGGGAAATGGGGGCAGCGAGGGAAACAGAAGAGAAAACGGGCACACAGCAATGGGGGCAGCGAGGGAACAGAAGGAAAAAATGGACACAATACAGTGGGGGCAGCGAGGGGAACAGAGAGAGAACGGGCACACAGCAATGGGGGCAGCGAGGGAACAGAAGAGAAAACGGGCACACAGCAATGGGGGCAGCGAGGGAACAGAAGGAAAAAATGGACTCAATACAGTGGGTGCAGCGAGGGGAACAGGAGAGAACGGGCACACAGCAATGGGGGCAGCGAGGGAACAGAAGAGAAAACTGGCACACAGCAATGGGGGCAGCGAGGGAACAGAAGGAAAAAATGGACACAATACAGTGGGGGCAGCGAGGGGAACAGAGAGAGAACGGGCACACAGCAATGGGGGCAGTGAGGGAACAGAAGGAAAAAATGGACACAATACAGTGGGGGCAGCGAGGGGAACAGAAGAGAATGGACACAATACAGTGGGGGCAGCGAGGGAAACAGACGGAAACGGGCACCGAGGCCACAAGCAGAGGGCGAGCTTACCAGCAGCAGCAGCGGGCAGGACACCACAGGCGGAGCTGTGTGGCGGGGGAGCGACCTACCTGGTAAGTGAATTCCACTCAAAAGGAAGGAAGTATGGGCATGCTGGGAAGGGGGGTGTAGGCAATAGCATGATGGGAGTGGTAGTCACAGATATTGGTCACCCTCACAATTGGCCCATCAACACCACTCTGAACCATGCTCACATCACAGGGAGTGGAAAAGAACTGACAAGATGGCGGACACTGGGTACTGCTGTGGGGAGCACAAGGCCCTGCTGGGAACTGTGCAACAACCAACAGCAGGACACCACTGACTGACATCCTGAAAGCCAACTTGCACTCCCTGCAATGGAAGCACGTTCCATGGTGGGATATCTGGCTGGGTGGGAAGGATGACTGACAGCTCTGACCATAGTTACCAGCAGCTTTTCTCACACACCCCCTTACCACAAACTCCACACAACTCACCTGGGAGAATGCAATGCCTCACACTCTAATTAAATATCCCACAAAGAACAACCACACTGGGTTATGCTGTGTGAAGCACAGGGACACTTTTGGGACTTGTAGCCAAACAAACGCCAGGACAACACTGTCAGCCATCCTGTCAGCACAGGCACACCACCCCACAGTGAAGTACACTCAAAAGGAAGGAAGTATGGGCATGCTGGGAAGGGGGGTGGAGGCAATAGCATGATGGGAGTGGTAGTCACAGCTCAACATCCCCCCCCACATGGCCCAGCAAGCTCACACTGAAGCATGCACACCTCACAGAGAGTGGAAAGCCCCATCAAAGATGTCTGACACTGGTGCTCTGTTGTGGGGAGCACAAGACCCTGCTGGGAACTGGGCACCAACCAACAGCAGGACACCACTGACTGACATCCTGAGAGTCAACCTGCACCCACTGCAAGGGTGGCATGCTTCATGGTGGGATAACTGGGCTGGGGGGAGAAGGAGGTCCGGATGTCAACCAAATACCACCAATGCTGGTCATGCACACACCTCAACATCCACATTGAAATGCATCAGGTTGGCAGGACAATGAGCCACACCAATATCAACCTCTGACTGTGACAACTTAGGACAATGCAATGTACAGGGCCGCATCCAGAGGTACAGTCACAACTGTCATGTGTTTGAACCATTGATGCCTGCAGAAACATAACATACATTGTGTGTCTCTTCCAAAAACAGGTGATGATGGGGACACAGCAGCAGATGAGGAGGAGTCCCTGTCCCAGGCTCCGGGGGGCCCTGAGCTCTCTGATGTGGAACAGCCTCTGCCCTCATCGGATGGCGAAGACCAACCTGGCACCTCCGGTGTGAGTCATCATGCAGCACCAGCAGGACCACCATCTGCACCCCTGCACCCATTCCTCCAACATCTGTCAACACACAGACCACCCCGCCGACACGGACAGACCAAGGACACTGAATGACAACAGCACAGGGACCACAGCCCACCGTGAAGCAACGGACAACAACCCCAGTACCAACCCCCAAGGGGGCCTAGGGTCACCTGTGCGTGCCACCGCAGCTCCCGCACGTGTGGCCAGGGGTGGTGGGAGGGGTGGTAGGCAGAGGTCACTGTTTGCAGAGGGGTCTGGACTGCATGATGACCCACAACTGGCACGCATTGCTGATGCGTACCAGAATAGCACCGGAGAGGTCAGCCAGGTAGTGGGGATCCTCAAGGACATTCAACAGCAGCAGGCTGCCCATCATGCCCGCTTGGACTCCCACATGTCCCGTGTGGAGACACACATGTCCCGTGTGGAGACACACCTGTCTGGCATGGAGTCCAAGTGGGACACATTGGAAGAACTGACAGCGGTGCAGAGGGACATATTGACATGCCTCCGCCAGATTAGCACCAACATGTCCACACCTCCCTGTGTGCCCACAACATCTGGTGCCGCAACAACTGCAAATGCCACAGGGAGGGAGGATGACTCTGGTGGAGAGTCCTCTGCACCGCAGCGGCCTGCACGTGAGGGTCCCCCAGAAAGAAGAGGGGTCGTCCAAGGAAGGACAACTGAGAGGCCGATGGCCATGTACATCCCCAGGAACCCAACACCTGTTCTGGAAATTCTCCTTTGTGTGCAAACTGTTCACCCTGTCGAATGCAACCCATCTCTCCCACATGACATAGGGAGTTTAATTTGGACTAATGTATCAGATGACTGTGGACTCTACTCAGGACATTTCTGCTACCAACACTTCCAACTCATCTGGGAACTTTAGATTCCAATACCAATGTACAGCACCCACCATCCTGTGCACTATCCTCACACATGTATGTAAATAAACTCACTAATACACCATACTTGCCTCTGTTGTGATTCCAACGTTGTTTTTGTCATGGAGATGATCTGCTAAATGACACTGTGCATGCTAACTGCTACAGCAAGTTCAACACCGTCATGTGAGTCATGGCGACGTGACACATATGAGGGAGACACACCACTAGGGCTATACAAAACATAGACACCAGGGCCATCTGACTCATTGCCTACACTGATGTTGCCAGGAAATACAGTGGAATGCACAGACACCACACCTATTCAGAGTCTGTGTTAACTAGCCCACAGGTGCAGTAAGCAAATGTCAGTCAGATGTGTGACCACAGACAACGCACATCCCAAAGTGAAGCACAGGTTTATTACACATTTGTAACATGTTGTTTCCACTACAAATGCAAGGTAATCCCACATGGCAGTGGCCACACAGTCAACAAGTGTAGAAGAAATAAAGTCCAGGTGTGTGTGGCACATCACCTGTAGGGAAACGACTGCTTCCACCCTGAAAGCTGAATCATGGTGTCGGGGGATCCGAGTTGACCAAACAACTCTGAAAGTACCCTGTGAAGGACAGACATGACACACAGTCAAAAGCACTGAAGAACAGGACAGAACTGAAAATATTCATGCCCAATAAATGTCACAAGATACCTACACAAAACCAAGTTAGCATGTCAACACTGTTGGGGAGTACAGACTACCTGTAAGGACACATCGCTGCACGCATCCAGTCAAGTAGCACATGGCCACACTCAAACAGCACCAGAGCACCACCCACACATATCATGCAAACTCACATCATTGACATGACATTTCTGGATACTCACATTCAGCTGAAGAAGTTGGTGATGAGCTGTGAGCGGACATCACCCTCATCATCATCATCATCACTGGCATCGTGGGCCAGGCCAGGATCCTCCACAGGTGGCGGATGTTGGTCATCGTCATCCAGGATGAGAGGCAACTCCTTCCTCACTGCCAGGTTGTGTAGCATGCAGCAGACGATGACAATCTTGCACACCTTTGCTGGGGCATATGGGAGGGCCCCTCCTGTCTTGTCTAGGCAGCGGAAGCGGCTCTTCAGGAGACCAAATGTCGGCTCGATCACTCTCCTGGTCCGACCATGTGCCTCATTGTAGCGCATCTGGGCTGGTGTCACAGGGTTCCTGAGGGTGTCAGCAACCACGGCATGTTGGGGTATCCGGAGTCACCTACATACAGACAATTGCACATTAGCTGAGTTGGAAAAGAGGGCGGAATACAACATTGCAGAACACACACAATGGTACAAAGTCAGTACACACCGACAAGCCAGGCACGCTGGTTCTGCATCTGTGACATCATCCTCGGGATGCGACTACACCTCATCACGTAGGCATCGTGTGCCAAACCGGGGAAATGGGCACACACATGTGAGATGCTCATATCTGCAAGACATACCACCAGAGCATTGATCGAATGGTAATGTTTTCTGTTCCTGTATGCCTGCTCATGTGCCTGTGGTGGTACCAAAGCCACCTGTGTCCCATCAATGGAGCCAATGACATGTGGCATCCTCCCCAGGGCATAGAAGTCACTCTTGACGTCAGTGAGTTGTTGACGTTTAGGGAAATAGATGTACTGGTTCAGGTATCTCAACATTGCCTCCAAAACATCGCGTAGCACACGGCTGAACATGGTCTGTGACATCCCACCAGCAGACGCCACAGTGTGTTGAAGGGTACCGGTGGCAAAGAAGTGTAGGGCTGCCATCACCTTCACCTTGGGGGTCAGCGCTGTAGGGTATGGCCGGCCAGGTTGCAAATGTGGGGCCAACCGCACCGCCAATTCCTCAATCAGCGCCCTGTTGAAGCGGTACCGTCGGATGCAGACACGTTCAACCATCATTGCAAGGTCAGGGAATGGTCTATGGACAGCTGGTGCCCTGCAGTGCATAGGTGAAGAAAGAAAGATTGTCAGTCACCCCACATATGTGGCATTGACCATACTCAATATCACATGATACATCATTAGGAGACACAAGTACCTGATGTGTGTGCCGTTCTGTATGGACATATGTGGCACCTACATGGCCAACATCTAACATCACAGTTCAACATGTGTTGACAACCAGTTCCAGGTTGTGCTATGGGAAATCATTAGGCTGTGTCACAGTACCCATGTACTGCTGTCACGTTCCAAACACACACCACAGTGACATGTGAGGACAGATGTGCCACAGGCATCACAGCTCATTGACAGGTAGATTCCCAGGTATCCTCTATTGCCACATGGACACTGGCATGACATGGCGTATCATGTACACGTCAGCAAAACAACCATGACTCCCACAGGTAGTGGCCCCTGTTGCCTCTGCAGGACAGACATGGACGTCTGTGACACACACACGCACAACATCAAAGTCCATGCACAAACAACGTGGATGTGGAGACTGTCTCCCATTGTGCACATGGAATCAGAGACATCGGAAACACAACATGCACAGAGACTGTGGAGGGCCATCACTATTGTGGCAATGGGTCACCCTGTGACGTACATACCTTCCCACATGGGACTCAGGGGGTATGTGACATGACATACACATACACAACCTGGAAATGTGACCATGCCACATGCTCTGAACTGAACAGTTGCACATCACAGTGGTCATGTGCACAACACACAAAGGATTCTGTCCCCATGAACACGTGCACAGCCTGGGAGTGGCTGCCCCCAAGTGCCACCAAAAAAACCACATGTTGACGCCCATACACACATAGGTAATGCAGCCTTACATGCCTTAGGATACAGTGTGGACAGGCTGTGGTGTTGTAGGTGTGCCCCTGAGTCCCTGGCAAGTAAATGTGGCTGGCATACGTTCACCAGTGACAACCATGGTGACATATGCAAGTGACTTGTACAGGGACGCGTTGTACAGCAATGGACTGATCCGTGTGTACACATTGGCCATTGCATATGATGTGGATGGATGCGTGTTGTTTTTTGAAATACGCGTTGTAGAGCAATGGACTGATCGGTGCGCATGCATTGGCTATGGCCATGACATGGTAACGGACGCGTTTTTGAAGCTTGTACGAGTCGCATGCAGTGAATTCAGTTGGCCACCCACAACAATGTTGCAAATTCATGGGTGTCATGAAGTTAAACTTTTGAAGGATGCTGTGGGCATGTATAAGTGGTGCAATTCCATGGATCGGCCAGATTCAGAAGATGCAAACGACTTGGACCTATCACTTTGGACACATGGGACAGTATCTGCCTCTGCAGCACACATATAATGCTGGCTGTTCCCCTGAGAGCTCACTTGCCTGCACTACATGCTCCAGGACGACATCTGCCACCAACACAGCTGCTGTCTCTGCATCCTCTGGCTACTGCAATGGCACGTACTGTGGATAGAGCCCCAGCCTTCAGCACTGAGGAGAACCAGGCCCTGCTGGACAGCCTCCTTCCACAGTACAGCAAGCTGTATTGGAAACCAGGGGAGCAGGTGAGTGTGCTGTCCACTGCCTTACTAACTGTGCATGTTGTCTGACTAGCAAGACGTACAGTGTGTACACCAGTGGCTAGCATGCTCACTGAGTAGTTGTCACCCCCAAAGTGTGTAGTCACATGCACTGAACAGGTATAGTGCAGAAACAGTGCATTCCAACAAGGTTTGACTTCCCAGGCAATGATACCATTTAGTAACTGCTGGCAAACTGTTCATAGCCATAGTTGCACTACCTGTGTAGATCATATGCCCCTGTGATTGAGACATGTATATCCAACTGTGTGATGCACAGAAATGTTGCATGTATAGTAATGGCCTTTTCACTTTGTCATCCTCACAGGTTGATGCCCACCCGAAGCAGGAGATCTGGCTGACCATCGTCCGGGCAGTACGATCGGTGGGGGTCTACAGGCGCAGGATCCGCAACTGCCAGAAGAGGTGGCAGGACCTTCGTGGCTGGACCCGGAGGATCGCAAGAGTCCAGCTGAAGCTGTCGCCTCCTCGCAGGAGGGGCGGACACCGGATCCTGACCCCCCACATGCTCCGGATCCTGGCGCTGGTCTTCCCTGACCTGGATGGGCCGCTGAAGGCCAGACAGCAGCAAGGAGGGGGTAAGTGCTAGCCTCAACTGTGTACTATGACTGACATGCTCTATGCACTCCTTTAGCCTGTTTCCACTTCCACAGTACAACTGTCATGTCGTCCTGGACTCATGTCCCTCACTTGTGACATGCCCCCTCCTCATCTGATACACAGGTGTGGCCCTTACAGTCTGCGACTTAGGTCACTTGGATACTGTGTACTTGCAGTTACCTGTGGTTCAAGTTGGGGACAGCATCAGTTACATGAACTTTGTGGTGGGCTGCATGGGTGGTACAATTGCTCACAATGCCTGTGATCTGACATGTACTCTGGGCATGGCTTTGATGTGTGTTCCAATTGCTGCTCTGACTCACCACATGTCTGGGGTATGTGCCACACACCCATGGTGCTGCAGAGACCAAGGTAGGAGCCTCAGAAGTATGTACATCATGTGTGTGACACATGCATAGCCGCCTGCCTAGTGTTCAGGGTAATACCATGTTGCACATGGACCAGGACTGTAATGCCTACTCCGGACATCGAAGGCACTCTGTTCTCCCACTCCCGTGTGTCAGCATACATATTGGGCATTGTGAAGAGTGCACTCAGGTGTCTGCCTCTGTGTCACTGTGGTGTGGCCTTGCTTTTTGGACTCCTGGAGTGTTTAACAATTTGGGGTGGCCAGCCATCTGAGTTGTGACTATAGGATCTGCACATTGGTTAATGCATAGGTCTCTGATCCCTTGACTGTGCACAATGGTGTATGAAACATTGAGGTGCAGGCAGCTTTGGTTCATTCTCATCAGACGGTGAAGTGCTCATGTGTATGGATTTGTGTTTGCAGTCACTCAAATGTCTCATTTGAATGACGTGGGATCATCTTAGTCCTCATGATGTGGGTGGCCAGGGGTGCACATGTGCACCTGTCAGCTACAGGGCTTGCATTCCCAAAACTTCCATGATTGTGACACAGTGCAGACTGGTGTTGTGTGTATGCACTGCCCCTGTGACAGGAGACAGTTATGACTGACTTGCCAGACAGGCCTGTGCCATGACATTCCATTCGCAAAGGGTGATCCAGCAGTGGTGTGATATGTCCTGCATGCACACCATTGTCGCATTGTCTATCAGGACATGAGGACATCATTGTGTCTGGTGATGGAACCAAAACACGCATGTCAACAGAGACTTTGCCCATCACTTTTCCTGACACATGTACTGAGTCAGTGGCAGGAGATGGCATGTGTTTGGAGTGACACATTTCCATATGTTCTCTTTGATGTCCAACAACTGTGTATGTGGTGCATGTGTGCACATATGATTAGTCGCATACAACAGGCAGCAGATAGATGGGTGCATGGACAGGTAGGATATGTGTGGCATGACTGACTGTCAGGCAGACAATGGGCTTCTTCAAATCAGTGTCAGCACTAATTGCAATGTCTAGCAAATGATGGCAGGGCTTGCTCTGTGATGTGCTGTACTTACTGTGGTGTGTGTGGTCAGTACAGGTGACTAATGTTGCTCTGTTTATCCTGATTGTTTGCAGATACATCCACGGCCACAGGAGGAGACAGCTCCACGGACCAGGAGGAGCGGCAGAGCCAGACTGGGTCCACTGCAGGAGAGACCGAGGGACCCAGTGGCACGGAGGGTGAGGGGAGCCACACTGAGGAGACCTCAGCTACGACCACCTTGGCTGGGGAAAACAGCACTTCCAGTGAGGACTCCCTTGTGGAGGCGGGTGTCAGCAGACCAGAGGCAACGTCAAGCAAGTCTGTCCCCGCCACCACCACCATCTCCACCCTCCCATCTGCTCCCATCCCACATGTCCGTGGAGGCTCCCGTGTAGGGGAGCGTGTCTCCTTCATGCCAGGCACCGCACCCCTGCCTCTGTCCCCCTGCTGCCCTGAGTGTGGAGTCTGTGGACTTGCTGAAACAGATCCATGTAGGGCAGACATTAATGCTGAGTGTCCTCCATGCACACACGGGTCTTTTGACACAACTGGTGTCATTCATGGAGGGCATGTCATCTGGCATCTCTGCCCTACATCGGACCAATCAGTCCATGGCCTCCTCACTGACGGCAGCAGTGTCCCTCCTGCAACAGTCCCTCACCCCTCCTACCTCTGCCCCATCCACAATCCCCAGCACCCTACCTGTCCCAAGCACACACACACACCGGCACCGGCACGCACCAGCACAGACACAAGCAGCACACAGACACACAAGCCAAAATCCAGACGCACACGCATGCACAGTCAGGGGACTGATACCTCACTCACAGGGGATGGGGCCCAGACACACACACACACGCATCCACGAGCACTCCGCAGTCCTCAGATACCTCTCCCTCCAAAACCCCTTCCCTTGCCTCACCTGCAACCCCCCCCTCCCAGAAGCTCTTCCTCTGTGAGCTTGGCCTCTTCCCCACAGATACATCTGACACGAAGTCCAGGCGGAAGAGGCGACCACCACACACAGAGGGAGAGCCCCTCACACCCGGACACCCTCCCCCAGGCACAGGCAGACTGAGGACCCCATTCGAAAGTCCCCCCGGCCCAGGAAGGGCAAGACCCCACCACCACCACCACTACCACGCAGCTCCACCACACAGTCTCTCTCCTCCATCCCCCAGGCCACCACTCCACAGGTTCCACCACCACACCCTGCCCCAGGTTCCCCCACACACCAATACCGCATCCCCAAACTGCTTAGGCCCTCCCCTATCACTTGCTCTTCCACCCCAAACCAGACGCTCTGCCTGTTTGTGCCACTGGTGTGGAGACCGGGTCCCCCCTCTGTCCTGCCCACCTCATCTGCCCCCCTTCCACTCCCTTGGAGCCATGCACTGCAGTGGAGTCCACATCCACCCCGTCTGACTCGGGCACTGCAGTGGGGACCCAGTCCACTCCTTCTGACCGGCCCACTGCAGTGGTTGCAGCACCCACACCATCTGACTTGTGCCCTACAGTGGTGCCGGCCCCCACTGAGTCAGACACCTCCACTGCAGTTGCCGGTGACACTCCTGCACCCACCACCCCTTCACTGCCTCCTTCTGGCATCCCCTGATCCTGGCCTGCCCCTTGTATGCCCCTCCGAGGGGGGTGTCCCCTGTCCGTACCAGTGCAGGCAAGCAATGGGTGACAAGTTGTCACATATCACCCTGTTGGGACTGTGTATTTGGACTGGCCATTGGCCTTAGTTTCTTTTGGACTAAAGATTTTAGTTTAACATTTGCTCAATAAAGCCTCTTTTTGTTTACTTGTGGTTTTTCTTTGGATGTACATGATGTAGATGAGTATCATCATGCATTTGCAGTTGTAATAGTGTTCAGATCAGGAAAATGAAGTGTTGCTGTGATGGACTCCATGTGGTCCATGGGATACGTGTCCTAATGTAGTCTGGATCTATAGCATCCTTTGCTGCAGTCTGAGGGTTTAATGTTCAGCATTTGACACAGGGATGTACGTTTTGCATTTGTGAATTAACATCTTTGGCTTACACTGATGCACATCTGGTGGGCTTACCACTGTTCAATGTTTCTATTTCCCTGACTGTGTGCCCATCTCCACTGGACATGCAGTTTAGCACATCAATGTTGAAGGACTCATCTGTGTATACAGTGCAACTTGCTTGACACGTGTTTTGGGTGTATGCAGATGACTGACGTGACACTCCCGTACCCAGGCTGATGTGAGCAGAGCCTTCAGTGTGTTGTAGTTGTTGACTCACTGACCGAGTGTTCGGCTGACATGTTTGAGTCGTGCACAGACAAGGTTTGGCACAGCGGACCTTCCACAGGAGTGGAGTGCCCTCATGGCAGTGTGTAATCCCGTGACATTGCCTGGGCCCGTGTTGTGTGTTGTGTGAGCATGTCTGTGTGTGTTCCCTTCCCTTTTCCTACACAGGCTGTGTCCCTAGGGATGTTCCTGTTTGTGATGCTTGCTGAGTTGTCCTGTGTTCATCCAGCATCTTGGACCTGGTTTCTCCGGGATGTGGGTGCATGGCAAACTAATGTTCATCAGGTTGTCATCCCTAGTTGTCTTTGTTGTCAGGGCTGGGGATGTGGGCAAACGCAGATGGGACACAGTCAGAATTCCCCTTGGCACTTGTTGATTACACAAGTCATGTAATTTACAGTTTGTGGTAGCTTTCAGTGATTGTGACACGTTGTGTGTGTGACTGCTGCCACTCCTCAGGGTCAGAGCTGCAATGTTGGAAGTTGTCTATGTGTGTTCTTTGTGTGTCACCTTGGCTTCTTCATTGGTGTGTGACTGTGGCCGGGATCCCATTGATTGGGGTCGATTTCACGTCATGCCCATGTACGGCATACTGTGCAGTGTGTCAGACATTCACGAGTCTTGTTGACTGGCCATGTGTGATGGGTTTCTGCACCTTAGTTCCCACCACCACCCCTGGGATTGTAATGGGTGCATGTGCAATGTCACCAGTCCACGTGAGCTTCACTGCTGCACATTGGTGGAGATCAAGGTGTGTGGTGTTGAGTGTGTGCAAATGTGAGTTGTTGCATGGCTAGACCCCTACCTCCATATTGTCCTTGGCTGACAGGCCGTGCTGATTGATTTGTGCTTGTGTAGGTGTGATGGTAGTTAGTTGCTCAGGACACATGGTTGTGGTTCACAGTGTGAACGACATCTACCTTTGTCATCACAGTGGGATTATCATGCAGGCTAGTGTCACCACAATGTGGGGTCCCTGGGGGTAGTGCTGTGGTGGGTCTGTCTCTTGCTGTGTTAGTTGCTGTTCCTACAAGCTTGTGAGACATGTGTAATTTGGGCTCCCTCTCATCTAACAATGCCTGATTGCCCACATAGGGGAATCCGATCCATGAGTTACTTTTGTGTGGCACTGTATACACATCTGTGTAATTGGAATTCAGGCCTCCTCATGTGTTGTGTGGTTGCCTGGGGACACTGGCACACCCCCATCACCTGTTGAGTTTGATATGCAGTGTGAGGCTGCCTGTTTGTGTTTGTGCATCTGCACCACTGCATTGGCATATCTTTAGTGTGCCATTGGCTGTATGTTGTTTTGAGGATTTCCCCTGCTGTCCCTGGAACTCCTAGGTCATCAGTCAGCACAATAATCATGGTTTGTATGTCCCATTGCTGCCATGGTATGGTATTTGTTCACCTCACATCTACAGTCTCCACAGGATCTCAACATTTGTGTGTCCATTGGTGCAGATATGTGGGTCTGCATTATGATAGTCACTTCTGTCATTGTGTAATTGATAAATGTTGACAATGTCAGCCCCCATGGGTGATGTTTGTCTGCACATGGCCAAAGGTATGTTTTATTTGCACTGCACTGTTTGCCTCACCCAATCTATGTTGCTATGGGACACAAGCACTACTTTGCCACTGATGTGTTTGTTGTTGTGTGACCAGGAATCATCCATGCTGTTTGGCAGTTGCAGCTTTTTCCATGACAACACTTACCTTTTGGTCACTGTGATGATGGGGGTTTAGACCCCATTGCCACAATGTTCAAAATGTGCTTCAACTATGGACCCCACACTTACCTTTTGGTCACTGTGATGATGGGGGTTGAGACCCCATTGCCACAATGTTCAAAATGTGCTTCAACTATGGACCCCACACTTACATTTTGGTCACTGTGATGATGGGGGTTTAGACCCCATTGCCACAATGTTCAAAATGTGCTTCAACTATGGACCCCACACTTACCTTTTGGTCACTGTGATGATGGGGGTTTAGACCCCATTGCCACAATGTTCAATTGGGCTTCAGCTATGGACCCCCACACTTACATTTTGGTCACTGTGATGATGGGGGTTTAGACCCCATTGCCACAGTGGTCATAGTCTGCTTGCATTGTGGAGGCCACACACATTTATGTGTGACACATGTGATAGGGGGTCACATTGTATGTTCAATGTCATGTTCAGTGTTGTAGGCATTTGACACAGACTACACACGCTTGTCATGATGTTGGGGTGATGTCTTTTTCTGACATTCCTTATGTTGGAGTATGCTGGTTGTGTCATGCATTACCCGTCCTATGAGTGGGGATGGTAGTAGTGACAGGCATCCAGGCCCACATGAGTAGGGGTGGTGGTAGTGGTAGGCATCCAGGCCCCCCTGAGTAGGGGTGGTGGTAGTGGTAGGCATCCATCCCCCTATGAGTGGGGATGGTAGTAGTGACAGGCATCCAGGCCCCCATGAGTAGGGGTGGTGGTAGTGGTAGGCATCCAATCCCCTATGAGTGGGGATGGTAGTAGTGACAGGCATCCAGGCCCACATGAGTAGGGGTGGTGGTAGTGGTAGGCATCCAGGCCCCCATGAGTAGGGGTGGTGTTAGTGGTAGGCATCCATCCCCCTATGAGTGGGGATGGTAGTAGTGACAGGCATCCAGGCCCCCCTGAGTAGGGGTGGTGGTAGTGGTAGGCATCCATCCCCCTATGAGTGGGGATGGTAGTAGTGACAGGCATCCAGGCCCCCATGAGTAGGGGTGGTGGTAGTGGTAGGCATCCAATCCCCCTATGAGTGGGGATGGTAGTAGTGACAGGCATCCAGGCCCACATGAGTAGGGGTGGTGGTAGTGGTAGGCATCCAGGCCCCCATGAGTAGGTGTGGTGTTAGTGGTAGGCATCCATCCCCCTATGAGTGGGGATGGTAGTAGTGACAGGCATCCAGGCCCCCCTGAGTAGGGGTGGTGGTAGTGGTAGGCATCCAGCCCCCCCTGAGTAGGGGTGGTGGTAGTGGTAGGCATCCATCCCCCTATGAGTGGAGATGGTAGTAGTGACAGGCATCCAGGCCCCCATGAGTAGGGGTGGTGGTAGTGGTAGGCATCCAGGCCCCCATGAGTAGGGGTGGTGGTAGTGGCAGGCATCCAGGCCCGCATGAGTAGGGGTGGTGGTAGTGGTAGGCATCCAACCCCCTATGAGTGGGGATGGTAGCAGTGACAGGCATCCAGGCCCCCATGAGTAGGGGTGGTGGTCGTGGTAGGCATCCATCCCCCTATGAGTGGGGATGGTAGTAGTGACAGGCATCCAGGCCCCCATGAGTAGGGGTGGTGGTAGTGGTAGGCATCCAGGCCCCCATGAGTAGGGGTGGTGGTAGTGGTAGGCATCCAGGCCCCCATGAGTAGGGGTGGTGGTAGTGGTAGGCATCCATCCTCCTATGAGTGGGGATGGTAGTAGTGACAGGCATCCAGGCCCCCATGAGTAGGGGTGGTGGTAGTGGTAGGCATCCATCCCCCTATGACTGGGGATGGTAGTAGTGACAGGCATCCAGGCCCCCATGAGTAGGGGTGGTGGAAGTGGTAGGCATCCAGGCCCCCATGAGTAGGGGTGGTGGTAGTGGTAGGCATCCAGGCCCCCATGAGTAGGGGTGGTGGTAGTGGTAGGCATCCAGGCCCCCCTGAGTAGGGGTGGTGGTAGTGGTAGGCATCCAATCCCCCTATGAGTGGGGATGGTAGTAGTGACAGGCATCCAGGCCCACATGAGTAGGGGTGGTGGTAGTGACAGGCATCCAGGCCCCCATCAGTAGGGGTGGTGTTAGTGGTAGGCATCCATCCCCCTATGAGTGAGGATGGTAGTAGTGACAGGCATCCAGGCCCCCCTGAGTAGGGGTGGTGGTAGTGGTAGGCATCAGGCCCCTATGGGTGTGTATGGCATTGGTGATAGCCATCCCGCCCCTATGGTTCTGCTGTTGCTAGTGTACGTCATTTCTGCATCCCTATGTGTGTGTGACATATGTCGGGTACGTGTCGTTTGTTTGTGTTGTGGGTGTTTGACTTACCGTCTGCGCCGTACGCGTCCGTACCGGTTCCGGTAATAGATGTAGAGTATTGGTAGGACCTGCGCGATGGGATTCATGGTTGGGTCGTCGCGTTCGGGTTTCTCGTGGCTTCGACTCGTACTCGTCGCTGGCTTGTTCGTCTCGTAGCCATGCATCGTCTTGTGGCGCGAATCGGAGCTTATGTACAGCTCTCCCGGATGCTTGACGTGCCGGACGTAGCGACGGGTTCGGCGCGTACGGAAGGCGCATCGTACTAGTCCGGCCGGAAGGTGCTGTATATTTGCTTCCGTGCGACTCGATTCGGCATTTACGGATCCGGCTCGGGCGGGGAACAGGAGCTGGAATGGGTAAGTACGGCTCGCGCCGAATCTGTGCTGTTATGGGCATCGTACTTGCTCGTTCGGACGACTGTTCGAATCGGTCGGGAAACACGCATTCGGCTTAGTTTTTTTCCGGACGAATAGTGTTAGGTGCGCTTACGGCCGAGATCGGAATCGACCCCTAAGAGTGGGGATTTAGACAGACACAACACTAAGTGGGACAACTAACTTGGGTGTCAAGGAACGCGGGTGGAATATTCTATTGGACTAGCAGGGAAGTTATTGATGTCTGCTAACCTCCGTGCACAACAGTATAAGACTGTGTTTGACCTCTATTATACCCCATCCCGGTTGTTAAAATGGGGTGGAGTAAATGATGGCAAGTGTTTTCGCTGTGGTACTGATAATGCGGATATCCTGCACATTTTTTTCTCATGTAGACGCTTAAGGAATTTTTTGGAGCACTTAGAATTTTTTTTAGCGGAAATGTTGGGGGGCCCAATAACATTGTCTGCAGGTCACGTGTTATTGGGGGTAGTAGAGAGTGACGGATGTGACCAGCTGGCTTACAGATACCGGTATTTGATTTTTGTGGCTACAGCCATAGCTAGGTTATGTGTTGCCTCAATGTGGCTGCAGAAAGATGCTCCGACATTTGAACTATGGAGGGCAAGATTTCTTACCATTTTTAATTTAGAACATAGTTTATATGCATTAAAAGGTGCTCGAAAGAGGAAATTAGGTCTGGAAATTTGGGGGCCGGTGTTGTCCTATATGGATGAGTGATATGTTGCTTTTTTTTTTAACTAAAACGCCGGCACCTCAATAGAATTGTTTTTTTTTATACCCTGCACTTTAGATCTGCAATAGCATCGTATGTACTGTAACTAATGAACCTGCCAATCACTTTTTAGCTTACTCAGTGTGGTGTTCTTATAGGATTATTAGGAAATTTGTTAGATTGATAATGAAGTTGTATTAATGGTATGTAAAGCCTGTCTTAAATTGTATCCTACATATTTATATTAACTTGTCTTAATACTCTGTTGCATTTACTGTTTGTTTTTTCTTTTCTGTGTCTCTCTTTTAAACCATTGATTATTTAACTGCAATGAATTGTATCTATCATGGATTAATAAAAAATAAAAAAAAAAACATTAACACATTTTTAAAAACCAGACAATTGCTATATTTCAAAATTCTATCACTCAACAAGTCTTTTTATAAAAATTCTGTCGAACCGGCGTTTCAGCGGTTCTTGGAGTCAATCCCCCACCTTCCTCAGGACAAATCCATATACATTAAAAACTTTATGTGTAAAACAGTTGTTACTGCAGGGGAGACAAAAAAAAACCAATCAATTCAAATGTATAGCTTCCGTTTCATGCATATCATAATTTAATTCACTGCAGACTATTGACTCATGACATACTCTCAAATTATACACTGAGCGGGGTATATTATTATGTATAAAAATCCCTTTCTAATGGGGCAACCAATGTCTTCCACTTAATTTCTGAATAGTTGGAAACAATATGACAAAATGAACCTCTACTAAGTTTTGTTATATCATTTTAATATAATCACCCTACATCAAATTATTAACTCAACAAGTCCTTTTGAAAAAAAAATTCTGTCGACCTGTAATAAGTAAGGTTTCCTAACCAGTATGTATATCTTCTAGGATTAATAATTTGATCAGACGTGATCATATCCTTATCACTGAAATAAGCCCTTGAAGAGAAGAGGGAATGGATTTGTAATAAAGGTATATATTATACTATGATGAATTGATTTCGATATTATCATTAGAACATCCATGTCGGCTGATTATATTAATATAATATAAGAACACTTAGAAGAGGTTCTTTTTGTCATATTGTTTCCAATGATTCAGAAATTAACTAAAAGACATTGGTTGCCCGATGGGAAAGGGTTTTTTATACATAATAATATACCCAGCTCAGTGTATAATTTGAGGGTTTGTCATGAGTCAATAGTTTACACTGAATTAAATTATGATATGCATGAAACGGAAGCTATACATTTGAATTGATTGGATTTTTATTTGGTTTTTTGTCTCCTTTAGTAACAACTGTTTTACACATAAAGTTTTTAATATAAATGAATTTGTCCTGAGAAAGGTGGGGGATTGACTCCAAGAACCGCCGAAACGCTGGTTCAACAGAATTTTTATAAAAAGGACTTGTTGAGGGATAGAATTTCGACATATAGCAATTGTCTGGTTTTTAAAAATTTGTGTATGTTTTTAATGTGGGGTTTGTAAAGGGTGTCTACAAGAAACGGAGGGTCTGTTTTAAAATATTTCAATGTTTGCTGAGATTATGTACAGAAGATGTTTGATATCTATTAAGATGCTTCATGGTTTTAGATTTCTTATTGTATATTGACTGATTTGTATACTGTGGATACAATCAAATTTACTTGAATAATTTAAATAAACATAAATTTTTTAATATGAGGAGACAGTCATAATTAATGATATAGATTAATAATATATATGCAGTATTTCATTCAGTGCACTCTAATTGATTTGAGACATAATTTATCAATGGATATATAGTGTGAGCACAAAACAGAAATTGTTTTTCATTGGTTTCACTTACCCTGTCCCTTTTGACTTTAAAGGGTGACTCTTTTGAATATAGAGACAAGTAGGTTGTAACTATATTTATGACTGAATTTACCTTTGTGATTGGGGCCCACAATTTATGAGACACCTTTCACTTCAAATGCTGGTACCAGGTATGCTGTAACTTGAATTTCTGTTTCTTTAGTATGTTCTTTGTGCTGTTTTTTGTTCACAATTCTCTAGGGTCAAAGCCCTTCTTAGTCATTGCTACACAGTATCCATTCGGGCAGGAGATTGTGATTTTCCTTTCTTACAGTATCCTGTGTCTCTATCAAACAGGATTTGTAAAAAGTAGCCCTTTACTACAAGTTTCCTGCAACCTTATTTCCAGTTTCATACTGCGTTGTATTGGTTCTGTGTTTCTATAATTCTTGGTGTGTTCTGAACTTGTGAACATTATAGCTTTGTGAACAATAGATTATTGAGAATGTTAAAGCTTTGCGAACATTACAGAGAGGATTTAGCCAGTGGCCCTGATTTTAGTTTTCTTTTGTATTGTTATCACCTGCTTCACTAGGTCACCATTGTCTAAATGAGATTACCATTCTCATTGTGCTATTAGCGGTTTCATTCTGTGATTACACTGTTACATTTGTATAGTGTGTTTTGTGTACTTCCAATTTTCTGATAACTATTTATACAGGAATATATTTAATGCATGACATACCATTAAAAGTATTTTTCTGATGCACGAAGCCTGGACCTTCATAATTTATAGAAAATGTGATAATTGTGTTACTCACCTCACACCACCGCTCTTGAGATAGGCTTGATGTTCAAGAGTCAAGTAAGCTTCAGTGAGGTCTGCATTGCATTGCATATCTTGTTTCTGGAGGTTGCTATGAGCCCTCAGTTTTGGAGCACTTATTGACCCCTCCGCCTGTGTGTCCCAGAGCCTGAGCCTGATATGGACCATGCACATTTCTGACTGAGAGGGATCCAGGTCTTGTACACCAATAAAATCTGTTGCATGCTAACAGCCCCTGATATATTACTGAAATTCTTAATACACGTTTGAAGGCGCCACGAACAAATGTTAAATACCACAATAGCATCATTTTAATATGTATTGTTTCCAGTTGTCCCCTAACTTCTGGAAAAGTTTAATACTATGTCAGAGTTAATATAGCTGAAATTTACCAATAAGTGTGAGTTTGCCCTAAACTCTGCTTGGGAATCTCGTTTTTTTTTGAAGATCTAACAATCCTACATTTAGTAGAATGGAAAGAAATATCGCTTATTCTACCTGCACAAATAGTTGGTATCATGATGGGCATAGATTAATTATTGGCAATGGAACAATTCAGATTTCATGTCCGAACACTTAAATGGGATAACATCCCTTGATGTATTTTCATCTCAATAGAAAATTAAGAAAACTATTTCCTCTATCTGTATGCATGGCAGCACTCATTTCCATGGCAGGAGTCACATTTTCCTTCTGAAAGAAAGAAATCTAATCAAACGTTCATTTATTTAAGGCTAAAAATGAGTGGATGGCAAAATCACATTAAACCTATCTGAAATAATTCAATTAAAACGTTGCAAAACTGCTGAATGTAGTTTCCTAAAGGATTAGAGTTACCCTGCTAAGATTAATGAACAGTTCCATCTTAATCATTCTGCAGCCCTGTCATTGCGCCCTTTCTGTCACTTCCCACTGACATTTGAACAACTAATCCATCTCCCTTTCATGTTTGCATGTTTTTTTACCTGTCTGCTCGGTTAAATGTGTCTTGCTTTCTATAAAGCTGCTAATTAACTGCTGAAAGCCCCCTTATGTTTTAAGAATCGTGAATGTGTTTGGAATTCAAGTTTGTTCTACCACTGATTTCCACAAATCCTATCAGTGTCGCACAAAATATGGAGATTCATTCCAAGAGTGACTGCTCTGAAGTAGCAGTACAATGGTCCTTTGGAGATCGGAGAGGGCAGGGTGCTCGCACAAAACAGCTGTTTATAGCTGTATATATCTGTAGTTCCCTCACAATGTGTATACTATGCAGAAAAATAACAACCTTGAGTTTTATATCAGTATATGACTCAGTGATCTGCTGTGAGGCTCATATCAGGCGTTCGAATCATTGCACGGCCAACAGGACCGGACATCTTTCCGAGATACGGAAATTGAGTACCAATAAAGGTGCAAATCATAACGCCTGTTTTTATAGTGCTTAGAAATGGCACAAGGGCGCAAGTGCTTTGTCAAAAACTAGATATACATTCTTATCAACATATCTCTTTATTTGCATTTCTACTCATTGTTTCTCCTCTTCTGGGGGAACTGGTCTCCCACTATGCTTTCTATTCGCCATCTGACCTTGAAGCGACCTTTCTTCTTCCCAATTTCTGACCTTTATTGTAACAGAAACTGGTGGGCAGAGAATAGACTGGGAGAACCTTGCACTTCAGAAACCTAGGGGCCTATTTATGAAAAAGTCACGCAGCTCAGTGCATTAAGTCACATTGATGCGCTGCTCTGCGTGACAGGGAAAGGGCAGGAATCTGTTGTATTTGAGGCAATACAGACCATTCCTGCCTTTTCCTCTGCACTGGCACCCTTTTGGCAGCCCAGCGCCATCGCAGGCACCCTGACACCATGATGCAAGGGTGCCTGCATTGCATGCAGGATTGTTTTAGAGCAGGAAGGGGCACCTTCCGGCACAAAAACGATCACGAGAGGCATATTTATATATCTGCAGAATGCAGCACACATAGAAAGAGGAAGTAATGAGTAGAAATGAAGATATTTCTCCTCGTTACTCCTCTCCGGGAAGGCATATCTTTTTGGCGCATTTCCAGGATAACCAGTTCTCTTAAATCTGGGAATGCGTCGAAAGCCATGGGAGTTGCGTGGGAACATCCACGCAATGCCTTCCCTGGGCAGAGTAAGGCAACACAGTGATTTGTGCTGCGTTGCCTTACTCCAGATTAATGGAGCCACTCAGGGCCACGCAAAGTGGCCACGCAAAGTGGCTTCATAAATCTGACTTAAGGTTTATGTCGCTCTTGCACCACATTGCGTGGTGCAAGAGCGATGCAAACCTGCTCATAAATAGCCCCACAGTTCCTGTACCACGACGTAACTTTCCCACCCACACCTGAAGAGGACACAGCAATCAATATTACAAAATGACAATAAAATATAGTTTACCTCAATTAGAAAAAGTCTGAATAAGGTGCTACTATTCCTTCTTTTTTCACACTTCCATTCCAACAAGTATAACTCAGTTGATTATTTCTATAATATATATGTGTGTGTTAAAAATAAAAATTGTTTAATGAGAAAATAATATATTTCAAAAAAATAAACGTAGCTTTAATTGTTTTAAAAAAGTTACATTAATTTGAATTATTCTATACATAACATTTTGTAAATATAATATATTATTTTCTCATTAAACAATTCTTCTTTTAACACACACACATATATATTATATATATATAATATATATGTGTGTGTAACTTTAGTTGTTTATATATATATATATATATATATATATATATATATATATATAGTACATACAAAAATGTCATAATATAGTACATAATTATAAATTATATACTTATACTCCTTCATTTTCTTCTCTCTTTTTTTCATGCTGTTCAAGGATGGCCATAAATATTTCAGTCCTCCTCATAATTCCACCCTGAATGGGCTGCCCTTCAATCTCCTATGTTCCACAAATATCTGCAAAGTTTATATCTGTGGCGGTGGCAAGGGGCAAAGACTTTTAAACAGAGACAAGACATGGCACTGAGGAGATTGAAGGGCAGCTCATTCAGGGTGGAATTATGAGGAGGACTGAAATAACTATGCCCATCCTTGAACGAGATACTCAGTACTGTCGTTTTTTGTCTATGCAAGACTAATATTGTATTGGCTCATTTGGGACTGTATAAATGAGGAATATAACAAACGAAGTACTGCCATTTGGATTATATGATTGCAACAACATTCCCACATGGCCGCCGTAATAACAGTATGTGAACTGTAATGGCAGTAGTCCTTACTTGTTTGCCATGATGATATCGTCCAATAGGATCAGTTCAAATGATTTTTAAATGCATGTCATTAACTTTGCAGTGTCAACTTTACGGGTATTGAGGAAGGCAAATCGCCAAAACGCGTCTGCTCATCAAAATAAATGTCTAATAAGACCCTGTGAGTGCTCTGTGTTTGTTTTGGATATATATATATATTCCATTTAATGTGAAATATATTTGGCATATATAAGGGGTGCCAGTGTGGGGTCTGGGAGATCAATGGAGCAGGGCATTAGCACGATCCAGACACCACAATATGAGGGTTTGAACAGCAAGCCTGAAGTCGGTTACCAGAAAAAATGATTTGACTTTCTTTAGAAGCGAGAACAAGTACTGGGCCATCTTTGTTGTTTTGGCAATGTGCTCCTTAAACAAGCATCCTGGGACCAGTTTCGGGGCATCAACCCTCACCAGTCAGGCTAGCTTGAATCCAGTTGTGTAGCGAGCATGGAACCCACGTCTGGGCATACCCTTCCAAAACCGGTCCCAGGATGCTTGTTTCCGGTCCAGGGAGGACCAGGCTTGGCAGTTTGGGCTGGACTGTTCTCATGTGGAGTAGGGTCAAGACTGATTTGCATACGCCTGGGTCCAAACTGGTGTGGCGTGGTGAGCAAAAGAACAATGGATTAAACCCAGATCTTTGTGACCAGGGGTGAATGTTTTCATCCATCATTCGCTCCTTTTACATGCGCCACCTCATGGCAAGCCAGAAGGTGCTGCTTCTCGAGTTGGATTGCTGTCACTTGAGTAGATTCTCTTCTTGAGCGACAGCTTACCCACTGCAAACGGTCACGACCTCTCGTGTTGGGAAAAGCTCACCGGGTGCCTTCCTAGTTCCTGAAAATCACACTATGGGTTGCAAATTCTCACTCATCAACTTAACGTTGGCAAGCCGCGCACGAGAAATAAATATGCCACATGGCGGTTGGTGGAATTTGGCTGAAACTCTGTGTTAAATGCGTAACACGGAATGGCCACAACTCCGCAAACTCTGCCGGCAGAACGGAATTTATCACCCATCCCTAGTCAAAAGGGCATTATCTATGATGTGTAAGGTAGCAGTCCCCAAACTGCAGGTAGGCTGGTAATCATGCAAGAGCTGGACTTCTTTTACAAAGATATTGCAGATATATGGTAGGTGAGTGATGGATTGGTAATTGACTGTGTTGTCTAAGCCTAATATAGGTTTCTTTAGGAGTGGGAGGATCTGAAAGAAAGCCTTGTCACATCTGCTAAACAAGCCACAATTTGAATTGGTCAATCCAGTGGCCAAATGTACTGATTTATTTGTTTTTTTTCTTTTTAAATACTGCTAACCACTTATTTGGTGGTCTCACAGAGTTCTCAGAGTAAGAGGAAAATGAGTGAAAGAAAAAGCTATGATGTATAGGTGTCTGAGCTAGTCATTGTGCATCAATCAGTCCTTCAACTACAACGCAATATGTCATACCCACAAATAAGCTCACAAAAACATTAAAGCCTTGAGCATGCAAAAGCCAAGGAATAAAATGCAGGCTAGCCTAAGTTGTGTGACCAGCAGAAATCTCTTTTAAACTCTGGCCTAATCCACACATGAACACATCACTCTAGTCAACAGTGGGCATGAGAGAGGTCAACCATGCCCATCCAAGGTTGCAGCAGATTATATTTCCACAGGTTGTGGATTTACTTGACACACCTGATTCACACATTTATTTATGTCAACATAAGAGCGTTAAATACAGGTGTGTAGGATTTTCAAGACAATTGAATTCTCACTGCTGGGTTTAACCAATGTACAACTTATGAGCTCTCCATGTTCGGCCCACAAAATTAGTCATATTACTGGATTTGCTAGTTAAATTATCTTATATTTCTTTTTTCACAGGTTTGCCATGGTAATTGGATGATTTCAAGTGGCACTGCCCTATAATTGCCTTCTGAAGATATATTTATGTATTATGTTTATTAGTAGTTTGACATAAACTTTATGGGGCCGATACACAGAACTAATCTGAGATAAAATCCTAAACTTACTACTTTTGGTATTCACAGAAGGCATTTAGTTGTAGTAAAGTTAGGACTCCTAACTTTACTACTACTAAATGCCTTTTGTGAATACCGAAAGTCGTAAAGTTAGGATTTTGTCTCAGTTTAATAGTAGTAAAGTTAGGAGTCCTAACTTTACTACTACTAAATGCCTTCTGTGAATACCAAAAGTAGTAAGTTTAGGATTTTATCTCAGATTAGTTCTGTGACTCGACCCCTATATAATTATTTGGAATATTGCCAGTTTTCCCTAATTTAATGCCAATTTATTTATTACTAATTACTGTTAGCAATACATTGTATACAACATTTTTTTCGAGTGTGCGACATTTGCACATTTCTGCAAAGCATAACATCGTTTTCAGAGTTGGCAGTTGGAAGCAGGAATTTAGGAGAATAGTGAACTCTGTATTTTGATTATGAATATTATCTTCTGAAGGCTGTCTTATGCTTCAACAAGAGAAGGTCCTGCCAGCTGCTGACTGGATACTTTTTTGCTGAAAGTAGCATGTTTCCGTTACATACATGATTGAGATCCATAGACTTATATTGAAAGAAAATCTATGTATATACAATACTACATTTCATATATTTTAGCATCAGGCCCCAACTGACCATTATCTAGGGAAAGCTGTGGTCAAGTAAAACGGCAAATGTTTTTTATTTATTTGCTGTGAAGCCTGTTCTTCTTGTACTACGCACTTGTCAGAGTGGAGGGCTTCCTGCTATGTTTTTTTAACAGAAAGTGTGTGTGGCATTGGGAATCACCTCAACAAATAGAAGAAAGGCAAGTTTTGCACAACAACCTCAGAGGCCAGAGGTAAGGGAGAAGCTTTACAAGGGTGAATAACGGCCCATCCCTGGGCCAGGTGCAATCACTAAAGAGCTGAAGATGTGAGCATGAATTTAACCAAAATGTTTGGTAAAGTGTAACTGAGCTTATTGCTTGTTTTGTTTGCTTGCTTTGCATGGCTTATATTGTCTTGTGGTTAATGTATTGTCAAAAAGGGTGCACACAAATAGGAGACAACAAGGAAAACAAGTTGGTTGGGCAGGTAAGATTGGAGTCCAGTTAACAGAAAAAATGCATAGGAGTGTCAATCCATGAGATCAGTTAGATCAGTTAGAAGAATTATAACTAGACTTTCCTGTTTACAGTTTCTATTTTTTTAAATTCTGGTGGGGTTGTACTAGTGCTTTTAAATCTTATAAACATCAGTGGTTATCAGTATTCAATTGTTTACCTTCTCAAATAAATTACAGGTGTGTTTTCTCCAGTTCATATTAAGAATTTGGGGGCATATTACCACGGATTTGCGATAATTATCGCAAAGCGTGCTTAGCGCTGTTTTTTTTATCGCCGGCTATTGCTGGATTGCATCGTGGAGATAACGCGTTATTATCAACGCTTATCTCCAAGGCGATAAAAAATCCAGCGATAGCGGCGAAACTCGCGGGCATTGCTAATAGGGGGAAGTTGTGTTTGCGACTGTTTGCAGTTGCTTTTAGTTGGGAACGCCTACTTTGCATGTCATTAGCGATAATTATCGCTGACATGCAAAGCGGCAACAAAACGGCCGCTATCGCCATAGCTTGCTAATAGGGCGATAAAAATATCGCCGCTTTATCGGCAAAAAGTGCCGCTAAAGTGGCGATACTGCCCTTGCTAATATGCCCCTTGGCTTTTATTTTCCTATGTCCCTCATTCAAACCTATTGTTCGCTCATCCTTCTTTCCTACTCCTAATTCCCTTTTCTGTATTTTTCCTTGAATTTGCTCTTACAAATAACTTTTTATTATTACCTTCACTACTCAGCCTGTTACTCAGCAAGCATGGATTGAGATATGTTTGCACCTCATTATGATTTGATTGCTGCACATAATAGGTTAATGGTGAACATTTGGCACACCTTTCTACTGCAATATTCCTCAAATGACAAAGTTCAAGTGAATGAAGACTTTCTACTTAGTGCATTAGATATGCATTGTGGGGTGGATCGCACTCATATTGCATGCCAGTATAAAAAAAAAACTACTGTTTTTTGTCATGAGATACCAAGAAAGGACAGAGTTAATTAATGTGGTATTACTGTCTGATCTGGGCCTATTTCTGTTGTACATGGCCATAGTGGGGTAATCTGCTAAGGGCCTATTTTGTACACTGTTACATATAGGGTCTTGGTTGATTTTAAACTATGCCGCTGTATAAAAATGCAGCTGAGGTAGTAAAGAAACTTCTTGACCACCAGTATGCCTTGAATCTTTTGCCTGTAATTTGTGTAATTTTAGGAATTTCAAATTGCACTTCTTACGTGACATTCCCGAAAATATTTCATTATGCCTTTCACATACGTATGCACCATTCACAATAAAGATTTACTGCAAATAAGCTCTTCACAGGTAAATGTGACTGCAAATGCACAGGAACAACAGAAAACAAGTGGCTGTTAACGTTGCTTTTGTATAAATGCTTCTTCGCGCCAACAATTGACACAAGGGTGCATTTCATGCTAAAATATAGTGCAAAATTAAGGATTTGCATTTTACATAATTACACATAATTTTGGAAAGATTTAGCAAGTAAGCGAAAGCAAATAATGCAAATTTCACACACCTCAATTGTAGGTCGATGCCTATAGCATTTTCAATTTATTTAAAAGCCAGTGTGAGGGTCGCTAAGCAATGATTTTTACTTCGCATGTGCGCCTTTGTTTAGCTGACAGCAGTGGGGGAACTAGCCTCCTGAGTGGCTTGTGGGAGAGTTGCCCAAAGCATTTTATCTTTGTGTTATCTGTAGCAGTCAGTATTCTAGTACATTCCCACACTCAGTGACGAAGGACCACATCATGGTGGTGCCTCTTGGCCTGGCCAGGACCCTGTTCATAGTTCAGCTACAAACCTGCTAACCACTACTCATCAGTGTGCAGTGAAAAGTGAACTGAAGTCATAAGTGGTGAGCCATGCTCTCATTACAGGGGTGGAAATACATCCATGGAGTCTAGGGGTCAAGGGACCTCGTGGATGTTATAACAGGCATATTAATTGGCTTACCATGGCCTGAGTGGATCATAGAGGGAGCATCCATAACAGAAATGTGCCTAAAGGTGGAGGCTGCACTTATACTACTGTGACAGTGGAGGGCACCAATGCAGTAAAAGTGCAGCAAAATTCAGGGCCCGATTATGATGACGGTGAGACCGCTCACTGCCATTGTTAACATGTTTTCAGGAAAGCCCAACCGCCATGCATTCGACGGGCTCCTTGAGCCCACCGGTGCAGTGGAGGGCCTCACATTCCCTACAATGGTGGCGGTGCCTACCAGGCACCACCGTAGGAATTACGATGTCCCTTTCCGCCCGCCTGTTCATGGCGGTTAACCAGCCATGAACAGACAGGCAGAAAGGGACTTTGGGGGCCTGTAGCAGCCCCCAATTCCACCCTGACCCTAAGCTGTGAGCACTGGGGGGCACCTATGGTGCCCCCCTACAGATCCCTGCACCATGTGGCAGTCACCGCATGGTGCCTGCCACTTAGTGCAGGGATATGTACAGTGTACCTTTTTTGCATGGCGGCGGGTGATGTAGCCAGAAGCACCCGCCCCAATGCAAAATATAATGCAAAACCAAAGGGGATGATGGATGGAGTGTTGAACATTGCAAGCACTCACCCCCAATCAACTGATCTGGGTTTAATCCATCATCATTCTTTAGCTCACTCCGCCACCTCAGTTCAGACATGGCCATATGCAAATCAGTCTGACCCTGTGCCTCATGGGAACAGTCCAGCCCGAACGGCCAAGCCATGTCTTCCCTGGACCAGAAACAAGCATCCTGGGACCGGTTTCGTACTCACAGCCCTCATCAGCCAGGCTATCTTGAATCCAGTGGCAAAGTGAGCAAGGGACCCACGTCTGGGCATACCCTGCCAACTTAGTGCGAACAATGCAAAACCAAAGGGGATGATGGATGGAGTGTTGAACATTGCAAGCACTCACCCCCAGTCAACTGATCTGGGTTTAATCCATCATCATTCTTTAGCTCACTCCGCCACGCCAGTTCAGACATGGCCATATGCAAATCAGTCTGACCCTGTGCCTCGTGGGAACAGTCCAGCCCGAACTGCCAAGCCATGTCTTCCCTGGACCGGAAACAAGCATCCTGGGACCGGTTTCGGGCTCACAGCCCTCATCAGCCAGGCTATCTTGAATCCAGTGGCAAAGTGAGCAAGGGACCCACGTCTGGGCATACCCTGCCAACTTAGGGCGAACAATGCAAAACCAAAGGGGATGATGGACGGAGTGTTGAACATTGCAAGCACTCACCCCCAGTCAACTGCTCTGGGTTTAATCCATCATCATTCTTTAGCTCACTCCGCCACCCCAGTTCAGACATGGCCATATGCAAATCAGTCTGACCCTGTGCCTCATGGGAACTGTCCAGCCCGAACTGCCAAGCCATGTTTTCCCTGGACCGGAAACAAGCATTCTGGGACCGGTTTCGGGCTCACAGCCCTCATCAGCCAGGCTATCTTGAATCCAGTGGCAAAGAGAGCAAGGGACCCACGTCTGGGCATACCCTGCCAACTTAGGGCGAACAATGCAAAACCAAAGGGGATGATGGACGGAGTGTTGAACATTGCAAGCACTCACCCCCAGTCAACTGATCTGGGTTTAATCCATCATCATTCTTTAGCTCACTCTGCCACCCCAGTTCAGACATGGCCATATGCAAATCAGTCTGACCCTGTGCCTCATGGGAACAGTCCAGCCCGAACTGCCAAGCCATGCCTTCCCTGGACCGGAAACAAGCATCCTGGGACCAGTTTCGGGCTCACAGCCCTCCTCAGCCAGGCTATCTTGAATCCAGTGGCAAAGAGAGTAAGGGACCCACGTCTGGGCATACCCTGCCAATTTAGGGCGAACAATGCAAAACCAAAGGGGATGATGGACGGAGTGTTGAACATTGCAAGCACTCACCCCCAGTCAACTGATCTGGGTTTAATCCATCATCATTCTTTAGCTCACTCCGCCACCCCAGTTCAGACATGGCCATATGCAAATCAGTCTGACCCTGTGCCTCATGGGAACAGTCCAGCGCGAACTGCCAAGCCATGTCTTCCCTGGACCGGAAACAAGCATCCTGGGACCGGTTTCGGGCTCACAGCCCTCATCAGCTAGGCTATCTTGAATCCAGTGGCAAAGTGAGCAAGGGACCCACGTCTGGGCATACCCTGCCAACTTAGGGCGAACAATGCAAAACCAAAGGGGATGATGGACGGAGTGTTGAACATTGCAAGCACTCACCCCCAGTCAACTGACCTGGGTTTAATCCATCATCATTCTTTAGCTCACTCCGCCACCCCAGTTCAGACATGGCCATATGCAAATCAGTCTGACCCTGTGCCTCATGGGAACAGTCCAGCCCGAACTGCCAAGCCATGTCTTCCCTGGACCGGAAACAAGCATCCTGGGACCGGTTTCAGGGTATGTCACCCTTCTTCAGCCAGGCTAGCTTGAATCCAGTGGCAAAGTGAGCAAGGGACCCACGTCTGAGCATAGCCTGCCAACTTAGGGCGAACAATGCAAAACCAACTGGGGTGGCGTAGTGGGCAAAAGAACGATGTATTTAACCCAGATCTTTTGACTGGGGGAGAATGTTTGCATTGTCAGCATTCTGTCAATCATTTGTTTGCTGTAACACTTTTCGCCCTAAGTGGGATGGGTATGCCCAGACGTGGGTCCCTTGCTCACTGTGCCACTGGATTCAAGCTAGCCTGGCTGAAGAAGGGTGACATACCCTGAAACCGGTCCCAGGATGCTTGTTTCCCGGTCCAGGAGGACCTGTCCTGGCAGTTCGGTCTGGACTGTTCCCATGGGGCACAGGGTCAAGACTGATTTGCATATGGCTGGGTCCAAACTGGGGTGGCGTAGTGGGCAAAAGAACGATGGATTTAACCCAGATCTTTTGACTGGGGGAGAATGTTTGCATTGTTAGCATTCCGTCCATCATTTGTTTGCTGTAACACCAATGCAAAATATAGGCATTGCGACCACCGTGATGGCGGTCGCATCCTAATGCCTACTATAGGACCAACAACAGCCTGTCAGGTGGTCCCGTCTGCCACAGGGTGGAGGGCAGACAAAAGTCCGCCTGCCATCCTATTCTGGCTCTCAGTGTTTTGCAGTTTCTACTGAAAAACTAATATTCCCGTTGGTGATGTTTTGTTGGTTAAAATTAGCTTTAACTGAAAACTGTAAACTCTAATTGTAACTGAGGGAAGCCTATCCAGTTTATCTGTCTCCTTCACTATCATCTCCATGGGGTGAGTTGCAGGCTTAACTCCAACAGACTCTTTCCCTGTCACACAGGTGTGAGAGGATGATAAGGAGCAGAGATGGGAGCCCATAAATCTAAACATTGTGAGCCCCCACCAAAAGGGACCCCTGTCCATAAATATGCACTAATAATATGGTAATTGCACATACAAATATTTATCATAGTGAGTGGAACTCACTAATGATAACAGGAAGAAGTTCTTGATATGGAAAGATTAGGTAACTTGCAGAAGACACTGAAGGATTAAAAAAATAAGAGAGATGCTAAATAATGGACTCTTTTCATATAATGGCATGAGGAGGCCAAGTTTGAGGCATGAGGGAGTCCAAGGAGAATTGAAACATCAAATTAGTCACCTCAGGGACAAAGTTAGGGATTGTGCTCCAAATGGATGGCCTTCTCCACATCTATTTCTCCTGATCACTAACACACAGGAGGAGAAAAAAGAGCGTGAGAATACAAAGGAGGAGGATATTTGGACATGTTTCCCATGCTGGCTGAATGGGGTAGGGGTGCAGCTGCTGAGACACTTGGAAATGGGGCAGTGCCTCCAAAGCCGCCAGTGTTTTGATTACAAGGAAGTGACATGGAAGCAATATATGCAATAGGACTAATTGACAGTAAAGCACCAAGTCAAGGGGTATGAGCAAGTAGACAAGAGGCTGATTCCATTACTATAGATCAGCCTAGGACCAGGCTAAGGTCTGTCCTGGGGAAGAATGAAGCCTTACCATTACTCTTGAAAGTTTGAGACAGACTGCAGCATGTTTATCTAGAAGGCGTACTCTTCTTATTCAAGTGGTGGTCATGAAGAGGGCCCTTCCTCCTCCACCCTTCTTGCCTAAAGGGACAACCCAGTGGCCAGGAGTAGAATTATGGTCCATGCCCCCTGGACCATCTCTGATATAGTGAGTATTACGAAACAATGTCCTAACATTCAGGAAAACCCCACTCAGTTCTGAAAGAAACTCCAGAATGTGTTTGAAGTGTACAGACCCAATTGGGTGAATGAGACTCAGTTATTTCGATTGGTAATGCCAGGTGAGGTGTAAAAAGACAGGGGAAGGAAGTACCATGGTCGAGAGTGGGCCCTGGGAATGACGTCAAATTGAGTGCAGCGAAGGATTTGTTGTTGCATGCGATTGCGTATGTGTGCCCGGTGAAAGGCAATTGAATTAAGATCTTGAATCGTAAGCAAAATAAGGGTGAATCATCGACTAATTATTTAGACAGACTTAAGTATGTGTTTGAGAGATAATGGGATACATCCCACCTACAGTGATGGCTCAGGAAGATGTAGGTGCGGCTGTGTGCATGGATTGCTGCTGGATTATTGGAGTCAGATGATGACTATCTTTATTGAATGGCAGACTTGGGCCAGAAGTTGGCCAAAGTGGTGACAGTCACTAACCATTGCATAGCATTGCAAGAAAGAAATAACAAATGTAGAATCAAAACTGATGTAATTGAAGTTACAAAATATACAGAGAACGGATCACTGACAGAACATCGACGACCACAATATCGAGGTCCCAAAATATCGGGACCTTAATATCGATGTCAAGAATATCGACATCCTATCTACATCATGGTAAGTACAAAAATATCGAAACAATAATATAAAGGCCCATTACGATACCGGGCGTGAAAAAATCTGCCAGGCATGAAAGCGGCAAAAATCCGCCCGCACACACCGTCTGAACACCGACCACGCCATTACGATTACACAAACCAAAAACCGCCATCGGCGAAAAACCACACAAGATACCGCCCGCCCTCGTCCGAGTCGGAGTCAAACCGCCCGCCACGGACGGAAACACGCACGACAACACAAAACCGCCCACCCTCACGGCCGACACACCGCACGTGAAATTACGATCGCACCGCCATGAGCGCGGGTAAACCACAAATATACCGCCCGCCAGCGCAAACAACGCCGATGAGAATTGACACGGCAGAAGCCATGGCGCCCACGTCCCTGCACAGAAACCATCCGCTGACAAAAACAATCGCACACAACATGGCCAACCAGTCCACACATCAAGGCACGCACAAATACACAAGCACAGTACACATCCCGAAAACACCCCCCTGGACCAACAAAAAATACAAAGGCCAGAACACCAGACACAACACACCTGAAAACAACAGACCATGAGGACACACCCACATAGGTAAGTACAAAAGCAGCACTCCCACAGACCACAACCCCTTGCAACATTGCAAACTAGAGAGGAGAGGAGAGGACACAGTGACACAGCAAGGACAGCAGCACACCACAGAAACGCACACATCACAACCACCACCACCACCACCACCAAACACCGGCACCACAAACCCCCTGCACATTACACAACACACACCGCACCAGCACCACAAACACCATGGCACCACAAAGAATGCCCAAGTTCACGCCCATTGAGCTGACGGTCATGGTCGACGAGATTATCAAGGTGCACCCACAAATCTATGGGAACCTGGTCCAGCACACACCACTAGCCACCAGAAACAGAATGTGGAACCGGATCGTAGACCAGGTCAATGCAGTCGGGACCCTGCCCAGGAACAGAGTTGAAATCAACAAACGGTGGAATGACGTCAAGAGCCTGGTCAAGAAGAAGGAGAGCAAGAACAGAGAGCTGGCTGCCGTCACTGGCGGAGGGAATCCCGCGCTCTTCAAGACCTTCAAAGCGTGGGAGGAGAAGGTGCGAGTCATTATACATCCGGAGATCCTTGCCGGATTAGCAGGGGGAGTGGAGGCTGGTAAGTACAAACTAATGTATACCAGCACACCGCTATGTACTCACATGCACTACCACCATGCCACAGCTCCCAGGGACAAACACCCCCATGTCCAGCACACAATACACAACACATCACACACACATGCAACAGACACCACCACACACAGCCCAAACCTAACAACTGTAAGATACGTGGGGGCATGTGTACACTCAGCCAGCCACGTAACCACCAACAGGTCCCCAAGTATGCCAGAAGCGCCACAACGAGCACCCACCACACCCATGTGTCCGCCATAGCTGCCATAACCGACAAGTAACAGGTAAGTGGCAGGAACACAAAGTGCAGTGGGTGGGAGGGTGGACAGCTCAAGTACAACACACACCAGGCCCCTAGTCCCACAGCACAGCAAGGAGGAGCATCCCCCACACCCCACACCCACGTGTCAGCCACCGCAGTGCACACCGACAGCCAAAAGGTAGACATCACGGTCCACAACAATCGGTGTCAGTGGGTGTCCAGCCATCACCACGACCCACAACACCGCCCCCACCCCCACAGACCTGCAACATGGAGCACCCCCGCTTAGAACCATGTGGCATCCAGTACAGTGCACGCACGAACAACCTGCAGGTGGGAAACTGGACAGGGCTGGATTACTGGAGGCATGAGGACCGTAACACGACCAACACATGGGACATGTTACGTAGCAGACGAACACGCAGCACCGCCCACTGTCACGAACAAGTGAACAATGTGCACACGGACATGAACCACAGACTCACACCCCAAATGACCCATCACAGACACAGCAACACCCAAGGAGCCACGTCTGCATGCACAAGCCACACTGAATATAGTACCACACGGCAGCCACTGTGCAACCCATCACACACAACCGAAACACCATTGAAGTCCTGTCCATGTAGCCCCTACTGCCTGTCAACCACACACCCCACAACTACGCCTATGTAAGACAAACAACACAAGACGCAACAGAGCGGAACAACATAAATGCACACGAACACCACTGAACCCATCAAACACACAGACACACCATGCACATACAACATACCATCCATCCCATCCGTCAGCCCCAGTCTCATGAAAGGCATGTCATCCGCACAGCTGCCACACATACAGCAGTCACGCTAAGATACATGCCCATGACCAACCATGTGCCAGAAGTCAATGAAGCGCACGCCACACTGTGACCAACAACACACAACATGGGCCACACCCCCCGAGCACTGCAGTGATGCACATGGCACAGGGCAGCACGCACACCAAGGAGATGGGACAACTGCAATACGTCGGGTGGCACACAACCATCACACACTCATAACGATGCGTCCAATGCCATGTCCAGTAATCACAACAGACAGCAAATATGCAGGGTATGTCAGACATGCACACACCTCAGACCATGCACTGTCATGCTGCCACAACACATGTCACGTTCGGCACCCATGGCTCACAGCATGTAGCCCAAAAGCATATTCCATCCCAAATGCGTTTCTGGGGCATGACCCCCATGTTGCCATATGCGTTCCTAAGCGTTCCATTTGCACCCCAAAAGCATATTCCATCCCAAATGCGTTTCTGGGACATGACCCCCATGTTGCCATATGCGTTCCTAAGCGTTCCATTTGCACCCCAAAAGCATATTCCATCCCAAATGCGTTCCTGGGGCATGACCCCCATGTTGCCAAATGCGTTCCTAAGCGTTCCATATGCACCCCAAAAGCAAAGTACAAACCAGACCCAGGATGGGCCTGGAGCCCGCATACACCAGAGTCACAATAAGTAGGAGCACAGCAACACACCCATCGGCATAGCCAATCCGTCCCATGCCACATGTGCACAGCACACAGTCCCATTGCCAAGCACACACAACAACAGATTGTACAGCCACACACCCGCCTCCGGGACACACGTGCACGAGAGTGCACGAACGGAGAATGTCAGACAACCAATACAGACTTCGCCAGGTGCAACACAATAACAAATCTCATTCTCTCCACAGGTGACGAACTGCTGGATGCTGGGGATGGAGACAGCAGCCAGCACAGCCAGCCTACAAGCCCCCAACGAGGACACACGGATGTGGAGGATCTGTCCTCCTCTTCGGACACGGACCACCAAGCAGGCCCATCTAGTGTGGCAGGGCCCAGCCGCTCCCCAGGACCCCTCCTACCCACCAACCCATCATCCAGGGCTGCTGAACATTCCCAGCCCCCTGCTGCCACTGTCGTTGCGGCCACACCCACGGTCATTGCGGCCACACCCACGGGCATTGCGGCCACACCCACGGTCATTGCGGCCACACCCACGGTCATTGCGGCCACTACCACTGCCGCAACCGCCACCACGTCTTCGCTGGCCCCAGCCCCAGCGCAGGTGGTGGCCCGGACGACTGGATCCACCCTGGGAGCCAGGGCGAGGACCGTGGTGAGCAATGTGGCTAGTGGGCAGGCCGGTGGCAGCAGGACTGGTAGGAGGAGCAGGGTCAGGGAAACGCCAGCCTCCCCTGGGAGCCATGCCCTGCCTCAAATGGCCAGAGTCCTTGGGGCCTATGAAGAGGCCCAAGGACAATGGGCCAGGTCAGCTACAGACACGCGTGAGGTGCTGGGGGTGCTGAGGTCCATGGACGCCCATATGGGCCAACTCGTGGACCTCATGGGCCAGCTGGTGGTGGCGGTGAGGTCACAGCCAGGGACAGCAGCTCCCCTCCGCCACCACCTGCCGGGGCGCAGGGTCGAGCAGCAGTGTCCAGTTCCCCTGCGTCCACAGCCAGTGAGCACACCTCAACCACCAGCATGTCGCAAGCAGGCACCCCCTCGCAAACGTGGAAGGGGCCGTCCGAAGTGGAAACAGATCTCCCGGGAGGACGTCGCACGCTCCAGACGCAAGTGAGGCAGCCAGCCAGCCTTCCTTGACCACCCACTGCATTGACTTGGACTACGATCCCACTCCACACAGCCATCTGGATGGCATGTGTGTGTTGGACTATGGACATAGAACCAGTGGGTACACCCTGAGCATCACGCAGCCATGACCGACAGCTCATTGTCACTGCACGCACCACTTTTGTCATCACCTTACACACAATCACATGTCACAGTTTGAAATAAATGCACCTCTTCCACAAACTGCTGTCTGTGCCCTGTGTTTTAATTGTACGGAATACAACGGCCACCTTGAGCGGAACGGCACCTGATGCGTGGCATGGCAATGGAACCGGAGGGCCTGTAGGGACCTAGGGGTGGGAGACAGAACAGGAGCACATTCAATGAGTGTGTCACACACCCATCACACAGTACATGTCAACAACTACAAGCAATGTACACACATCGCACAGAGCAATAGGGCACAATGCCACAGCCACCATCAGTGGCATACTAACCTGGGCATGGAGCGTTGACACACAGCACGCAGTGAACAAAAGGCCACCCTGACACAGCACACACACACCTGCACAAATACAGACACATCAGCCGTCGTACATGGACACTCACCGTTAAGTGAAGTAGCGGGCGATGAGCTGCTGGCGCACATTCCCAGCTTCCTCCTCTCCGCTGTCCTCCTCACTCGAGCTGTCCTGGTCTGCGGGCTGGGGCCCTGGTTGATCTCCGTCATCCACAATGAGGGGGATCTGCTTCCGAATGGCCAGATTGTGCAGCATGCAGCACGCCACCACTATCTGGCACACCTTCTGTGGGGAGTACGCCAGCGCACCCCGGTGTGGTCCAGGCACCTGAACCTGGACTTGAGAAGGCCAAAGGTACGCTCGACCACACGTCTGGTCCTCCCATGTGCCTCATTGTAGCGATCGTCTGCTGGGGTGCGAGGATTCCTCAATGGACTGAGCAGCCATGCCCCATTTGGGTACGCAGAGTCACCTGGGTGTGAGGGACACAGAGAACCGTTGCTATTCCAACTGGACAGGGGACAGCATCGCACAACCAGCACGCTACACCACTCCACATACTCACCGACAATACAGCCACGATCCTGTTGCAGATTGGACATCAGTCGTGGCAAGATGCTGTTGCGCATTACGTGTGCGTCATGGGCCGAGCCTGGGAACTTTGCACACACGTGGGTTATCACCATGTCTGCAAGGCACACCACAATGCACATTCAGGGAGTGCGTGTGCTTCCTGTTGCGGTACAGGTGCTCAGTGGCCTGTGGTGGAACAAGGCCAACATGTGTGCAATCAATGGCACCAACGACGTGTGGGATCCTGCCAAGGGCATAGAATGCACCCTTCACTGCCGCCAATTCACGAGCCCTGGGGAATCTGATGTACCTGTTTCGGTACAGCATCATGGCTTCCAGTACATCCCTCAGCACCTTGCTGAACATGGGCTGGGACATCCCTCCTCCACTGCCCACTGTGTGCTGGAATGACCCAGTGGCGAAGAAATGCATGGCGGCCATCACCTTAGCCGTGGGGGTGAATGCTGTCGGATACACCCTGCGGCGACGGAGATGGGGTTCCAACATGGCACACAGTCGATGCAGGGTTGGCCTGTCCAGCCGAAACTTCCTTATGACCTCAGTATCCTCCATGTCCGCCAGCAATTGGTATGGGCGGTCAATGTTCGGGCTCCGCCTAGGGAAGATGGCAGTGGACACATGTCAGAGCAACACAACACATAGCAATTTCGCATTCACATCACTGACATGACTGAGCAAGCACATGAGTCACAGCCCAGCTGTCAAGCAGGGACGGCACGGCCACAATACACTTACACAGGTCTCCCACCAATGGCAATGGCTAGTGATGCAAACCACTGCCATGGTCATGCACATGGGGATCTAGGCCCCAATGACTTGCGGGGCGTGCTGATGGGGACTGACTGCATATTCGTCAAGCGGCAACGCCACGGCAACATGAATGTCTGCTGAGCATGGCACTGCTTCCGAGGCTGGATGAGTATGGCACACGACGACGACGATGTGGGCACAGGCTGAGCGGCCAAAACAAGTGGGACCTGTGGCACGAGGGGATATGAGACAGTAGTAGGTGTCAGCACTGCACCCTATGTACAGCACTGTACGGATCACACCTCCCGAAACATTGACAGGTGTCCACATTGACAGCCCCATGCCAAGACGGCTGTGTGCTTGCAGTCACACGTCACAGGTGAGAGGTTACATTGCACGTGCCAGGTGGCAGACGTACATAGTGGGAGCTATCATGTGTGTGCATGTGTCTCCTGTTCAGGATCCACCAGATGGGCGCTGACTCTGTACTGACCATTGGACACAGCATGTTCCGTGGAAGGCTTGTGTGTGTGGGATGGTGGCACTGGATGTGCCTCCGTTGGGTGGGGGGCCATGCACAGGGCGGGTACGTCGATGATTGCGCATTGTTGGTCACGGTGGGTGCACCCACTAAGATGTGTTGCCCTGTGTACAATTCCTATGTCCGCATGATGATGGACTGTAGATGTGGGCAGAATACACATTGGTCGATGTGCTGTCTATGTGCATGTGCCTTCACACCAGGCACAGCTGCCCCTGCACATGTGACCCCTGCTGGACTCGCTGCTGGGTCTGTGGAGCTGATGCACCTTCTGTGCGTGGGGCGGACAGCTCACCTCACTTCCCTCATTGCGCATGTCATGACTTTGCCGCAGGTGACATGGATCATGGAGGGCCCACATGTACGCGTGGGTAGGCTACACATGTTTGTTCACTGGTCGCCACCCCCAGTCAGTGTTTCGAATGGGAAGGTTGTTGTGCTGGTGGTATATTCGATGTGGCGGATGGGCGGGCCTAGGTGCGGGCTTACATTCCGGACATGGGGGGTAGTTGGATTGGCGACTAGTTGCAGTACACACGGGACACGTCTTTTCCTTTCCACATCTGGGTCATCCCTTGTACTCACTGACAGTGATACAGTCATCTTCGCCCCAGCCCTCATGTCCTCCCCTCGCTCCCCCAATATGCATGTGCACCTGCGAGGCTAGCGCTTGCACAGGCAGCCCCAAGCTTGCACCAGAGAGGGCAAGGAGTGTATGTGTGGGTCCAGTTGCACGAGTGGGCTGTCTCAGGGTATGATGTGTGGCGGGACGCCGTCCACCTGCGTGGTGCCCCAAATGGAGACCCGGCCTGCATGGACTATGCATCACAGTCTTCGCCTTCCGGATCCGCCACCTGCGACACCCAGTGCACTTAGTCGCAATGGCATGTGGCGTGGTTGGTATAATGGGCAATGGATGGGATGGTGCGAGCCACCTCCCGTGACGTCAGTGCTGCTCGTGCTGAGGTGCGTCCCCCTACACTTCCATTTGACTTGTGCCATGCTACACGTTGAGGTTCTATTGCCTGCGTGATATGACCAGGAGGAGCGCGAGGAGACCTCTCACACACCATGCTCCACTGCCATCCCGTGCCCTGTATCGCCTGTGCGGATTGACTATGTTGGGGTTACACCTGGTCGACTGGGGCTGTGTGTGCCTTGTCAAGGGGCATGGCGGGCGCACAACAGGATCCAGCTAGTCCACGGAGGGTGGGCTGACGTGTGCGCCTGGTTCCGCATTGTTCGTGTGCCCGGCTGCTGTGCACACATGTGTTCACTTCCCCCCCAACAGGTGTCCTCTCACAATGCCCAGGGAAGCGGTGGTGTACTGTTCATGACCCCTCCCAACACGGCGTGCTCCAACTTGGCATGTGCGCATCTACCCGTCGCACCCACCCACCTGAGCACTGCGTCCATACGACTTCACACGACACATGTGTGTCTTCCACAGTTGTGCTACTCATTTGCGTTGACATCCAATACCAGTGGACTACATGGTCATGTCACGACTGCCGTGTACTTCACATACTCTCATCCTCTCTCATTCGTACTTGTGAAATGAGTCAGCGGAGACAGTTTTGGTTTCAAACATTATATTGAGTCTTCTGTCCTCTGTGATGCAGTATAGTGGACACTACTGGCAGCGGAATACATGTTGAGGATATACTGAGCATGATTACAAATGGGATAGGGTGTGGGGTTACATGTGATTGGCTGTTGCATGTGGGATGTGGGCTTCAGAGTTACATCTGCTTGGCCAAGGCTGTGCTAATGTACATTTACGTATAGCTGCGGAGCTGCGGACTTTGACACAGACGGTATACAAGTAGCCTACCAGACCGCTTGGCATCATGGGCACAGTCCATCTCAGTTCCATGTGACAGGTTTGCTGCGGTTGTTCCTCATGCACGCGTGCATGTGAGATGACATCAGGGCATGTGCTTGCGTGCATGCAGCGGCGTGCCACTTGTTGTTGCAATGTGGTGGTTACTGGACATGTCACAGTCACTGGGGTCGTGTTGTTGTTGTTTGCACTTGTCGTCCGTGCAAAGGTCCTGGTATGGGATTCCCGGGGCGGGGGTGGGAGGGGTGCAGCACCCACAGACTCCAGGCGACCTATTCATGTCCACTGAGCGGTGTGTGTGTCCATGGGCGCTGGATCCATGTCGTGTCCTGGTTGTTCGTGCAGTTCCGTCCATGTGGGTGTGATACACAGACCCCATGCCACTGCCTCCCACGATGCATGCGGTGTTCCTGGATGTGATGGGGAACAGTGTGCATGTCCCGGTCATATCCGATGTCATGGTGATGTCGTTGATGGTGTGGTAATTGTTGCCGGTCGTTTGGTATGGCTGTTGTGGTGGTGACTGGCCAGTCCGTGCGGAAGCTAAGCATGGGTGCGGGGTTGGACATCATAGGTCAATCGGGGAACCTGCGTTGGGGTCCAACGAATTTACAGGTTGTCAGGTATGCGATGCCGTCCAGCAGGGCTTCCATGTCATTGGTGGTGTTTATGTTTGCCAGCCAATGTAGCGGATGGTGGCTGTCAAGGTGTTGTTCGTAAGTTGTCCCTTGGAGGACCATGATGGGGCATGCTGGGTGACATTCGATGTAGCTGTGCTCGATGATCTGTCGTGTGGAGGCACAGTGGTCCCATTTCAGTGCGGGTGCGATGTTGGCCACATACGCCATGCCCCCATAGGCAGAGCAGGCCCTGTCGTGTGCGTCCAGAGGGAGGAATAGTACTAGCAGGTCCGCCTTTAGACATGCCGGGTTGGAGAGACACATCTCTACGGGATGCTGGTAGGGACACCTCCGACAGTAGAAGACGGGTATGACGCAGCTGAACAATGTGATGCGGTAAGTCAGTCGGTAACTTACGTTCAGCAGGGACAGGAGTTCGCATCCCAATATATGTATCAGGTTGGTTTTGTACAGCTTGACCTGTCCGGCGTAGTTGGGTAGGTGTGTTGCGGTTGCCATTTTGCAGCGGTGCGTTGTGGTGGCGTGCTCCGGCTGTGTGTGCAGTCTGCAATGTGCACGCTCCGAGGTTGCTGTGAGCTCTGTGTAGTCGTAGGGAGACAGGACTTGTGTTCTGTTGGCTTGTGCGGAGGACACGGGCCCTCATCCCACATGCTTCTCAGACAGTTCAAGGTCAGTGATGTGTGACTCCTTCCAATTAACTTGCATGGGGCCGACATGGGGGAGTGTTTTCTTTGTTCTTTCCCGTCCGTTGTGTTCTTCTGTGATATGCGCTATCTGCCCTGTGGTCGGTCTTCTCTGCATGCCTGTGTTGGTCTTTTATTGGACAATGGCTGTATTCACCGGCTTCTTTCGTAGGGCTGTGGTTTCGGAGTTGGAATGGAAGGTCATTCAGTGCTGTCTGCTCTCCCTTGTGTGGGCGGCAGGCTGCCTTTCCGCTCTGCGTTGGGCCTTGTGTGTGAGTGTTATTCTTGGGCCACCTGTTGTCGGTCCCCGGGCTCTTTGGTGTTCCGTTTTGTATGTCTTGTTCATATGTGCAGGGTGGTATGGGTATTTCAGTGTGGTACTGGCGTTCCTCTTCCCGAAGGGGCCCTGCTTCTCCTAGTTGGTGTTGCCGCCGCTGTGTGCTTCGCCATGTTTGTTGCACTGGGGTGTGTCCTGCTGTTGCGTGACTTCACTGACATGTGTGCGTCGGTTGTGTGACGTTGGGTGTTGTCCGTGAATTGGGCGTTGGGGACATGTCTGTGGCAGGCCTGTCACGTGTCATGTGCGTTCGGGGTGGGGCTGGTGTGTGTGCTGCTTGGTTGTGTCCCTGTGTCTGTGTGCGACGCATGCATGGCGCTGCGGTTGGCCTCTGCGTTGTGCGCATGTGTGGCAGCGTCATCGCCGCTTTGGGGCCGTGACGGGGTGGTTGGTTCCTAGTCCCAGGTGGTGTGTACACATGTGTTACGAGATGTTACAATTTGGCCTGTGTGTCATATGTGGATGCTATGGTAGATGTGTCGTGTACACGCGGGGGTGGGGGGTTGTCCGCTTTTTCCGCCCTTGCACTGTGTGCGCTGTTTGCGTGCACTTGTTGTATGTGTGCCTACCTGCGTCTTCGCGGTACGTTGCGTCCTTGGTGGTGCATCAGATAGAGCATAGGGAGGGCCTGCAGTGCTGGATTCATGCTCTGGGGTGCCGCTTCTTCGGTGTCTGTGCTCGGCGTTCGTGTTACCGCTTCGGTTTGACGTACGGTGTCTCTTAGCCGTGGGTTCAGTTTGTGTGCGGCATCGTAATTTGTACGCCGGGCGGTACGTGTTTCGTCGGACGGTGTGTGTCAATTGTGCTGCGCCGCTACGTGTACGGGCGCACTTTGATGGCGGACGGTGTCGCTGGCTTGCAGGTGGTGTTTGGCTGACTTTTCGCATCGTAATCGGGCGGGCGTGTGGACTGCTGCGTGCAGGCGGTAACTGGTGGTTTTTGCATCCGCCAGCACGGCGGTAGTGCTTCCGCCCGACATCCTAATGGGCCCCATAGTTGTTAAAAATATCGGTTAAAAATATCGTTTTTTTTAAACGTATAAAAAAAAAAGTAAAATAAATTAAATAATACATATAACTTAAAAATAAATATTTATAATTATTGGAAAATGTTAACAATTATAAGTAATAAATGTAATGTAAAAAAAAATTAAATATACATATATAAAATATAATATATATATATTCACTTAATAATTATTAATAAATAATGAATTTAATAAATTATAAAATGTTAGAAATGTATTAAAAATTATAAATACATATATATACATACACCTCTAACATAAAAATAAAAAATATATATATATTATATATTAAAATATTAAAATATGTATTAATTTTTAAAACTACATTTTACACTACATTAATTACAAAAGTAAGGATAGTGTTAGATAGCGGAGGTGAATAAATTACTATTCCCACTCCATCAAGTGCAACAGTAGTGAAAGTGTTGGATAGCGGAGGGGAATAATTTACTATTCCCACTTCAGCGAGTGCAACAGTAGGGAAAGTGTTGGATAGTGGACGGGAAAAATGTACTATTCCCACTCCAATGAATGCAACAGTAGGGAAAGTGTTGGATAGCGGAGACGAATAATTTACTATTCCCACTCCAATAACTGCAACAGTAGGGAAAGTGTTGGATAGCAAAGATGAAAAAAATACTATTCCTACTCCAGCGAGTACAACAGCAGGGAAAATGTTGGATAGCGCAGGGGTAAAAATTACTATTACCACTCCAATGAAAACAACAGTAGGGAAAGTGTTGGATAGCGGAGGGGAATAATTTACTATTCCCACTCCAATGAATGCAACAGTAGGGAAAGTGTTGGATAGCGGAGGGGATAAAATTAGTATTCCCACTCCAGCAAGTGCAACAGTAGGGAAAGTGTTGGATAGGGCAGGGTTAAAAATTACTATTAAAACACACAAGATGATGGACGGAATGTTACACATTGGCAAAACATTCACCCCCAGTCACAGATCTGGGTTTAATCCATCGTTATTTTGCTCACCACGCCACCCCAGTTCAGACATGGCCATATGCAAATCAGTCTTGACCCTGTGCCTCATGGGAACAGTCCAGCCCGAACTGCCAAGCCATGTCTTCCCTGGACCGGAATCAAGCATCCTAGGACCGGTTTCTGGCTATCAGCCGTCATCAGCCAGGATAGCTTGACTCCAGTGGCGTAGTGAGCACGGGACCCACGTCTGGGCATACCCTTCCCACATAGGGCGAACAGCAAAACACACAAGATGATGGACGGAATGTTGCACATTGGCAAAACATTCACCCCCAGTCACAGATCTGGGTTTAATCCATCGTTATTTTGCTCACCACGCCACCCCAGTTCAGACATGGCCATATGCAAATCAGTCTTGACCCTGTGCCTCATGGGAACAGTCCAGCCCGAACTGCCAAGCCATGTCTTCCCTGGACCGGAATCAAGCATCCTAGGACCGGTTTCTGGCTATCAGCCGTCATCAGCCAGGATAGCTTGACTCCAGTGGCGTAGTGAGCACGGGACAACGTCTGGCCATACCCTTCCCACATAGGGCGAACAGCAAAACACACAAGATGATGGACGGAATGTTGCACATTGGCAAAACATTCACCCCCAGTCACAGATCTGGGTTTAATCCATCGTTATTTTGCTCACCACGCCACCCCAGTTCAGACATGGCCATATGCAAATCAGTCTTGACCCTGTGCCTCATGGGAACAGTCCAGCCCGAACTGCCAAGCCATGTCTTCCCTGGACCGGAATCAAGCATCCTAGGACCGGTTTCTAGCTATCAGCCGTCATCAGCCAGGATAGCTTGACTCCAGTGGCGTAGTGAGCACGGGACCCACGTCTGGGCATACCCTTCCCACATAGGGCAAACAGCAAAACACACAAGATGATGGACGGAATGTTGCACATTGGCAAAACATTCACCCCCAGTCACAGATCTGGGTTTAATCCATCGTTATTTTGCTCACCACGCCACCCCAGACATGGCCATATGCAAATCAGTCTTGACCCTGTGCCTCATGGGAACAGTCCAGCCCGAACTGCCAAGCCATGTCTTCCCTGGACCGGAATCAAGCATCCTAGGACCGGTTTCTGGCTATCAGCCGTCATCAGCCAGGATAGCTTGACTCCAGTGGCGTAGTGAGCACGGGACCCACGTCTGGGCATACCCTTCCCACATAGGCGAACAGCAAAACACACAAGATGATGGACGGAATGTTGCACATTGGCAAAACATTCACCCCCAGTCACAGATCTGGGTTTAATCCATCGTTATTTTGCTCACCACGCCACCCCAGTTCAGACATGGCCATATGCAAATCAGTCTTGACCCTGTGCCTCATGGGAACAGTCCAGCCCGAACTGCCAAGCCATGTCTTCCCTGGACCGGAATCAAGCATCCTAGGACCGGTTTCTGGCTATCAGCCGTCATCAGCCAGGATAGCTTGACTCCAGTGGCGTAGTGAGCACGGGACCCACGTCTGGGCATACCCTTCCACATAGGGCGAACAGCAAAACACACAAGATGATGGACGGAATGTTGCACATTGGCAAAACATTCACCTCCAGTCACAGATCTGGGTTTAATCCATCGTTATTTTGCTCACCACGCCACCCCAGTTCAGACTGGGGTGGTGTGGTGAAGCAAAATAACGATGGATTAAACCCAGATCTGTGACTGGGGGTGAATGTTTGCCAATGTGCAGCATTCCGTCCATCATCTTGTGTGTTTTGCATTTCGCCCTAAGTGGGAAGGGTATGCCCAGACGTGGGTCCCGTGCTCACTACGCCACTGGAGTCAAGCTATCCTGGCTGATGAAGGCTGATAGCCTGAGACCGGTCCTAGGATGCTTGATTCCGGTCCAGGGAAGACATGGCTTGGCAGTTCGGTCTGGACTGTTCCCATGAGGCACAGGGTCAAGACTTATTTGCATATGGCTATGTCTGAACTGGGAGTGGTGTGGTGAAGCAAAATAGCGATGGATTAAACCCAGATCTGTGACTGGGGGTGAATGTTTGCCAATGTGCAGCATTCCGTCCATCATCTTGTGTGTTTTGCATTTCGCCCTAAGTGGGAAGGGTATGCCCAGGCGTGGGTCCCGTGCTCACTACGCCACTGGAGTCAAGCTATCCTGGCTGATGAAGGCTGATAGCCTGAAACCGGTCCTAGGATGCTTGATTCCGGTCCAGGGAAGACATGGCTTGGCAGTTCGGTCTGGACTGTTCCCATGAGGCACAGGGTCAAGACTGATTTGCATATGGCTATGTCTGAACTGGGGTGGTGTGGTGAAGCAAAATAACGATGGATTAAACCCAGATCTGTGACTGGGGGTGAATGTTTGCCAATGTGCAGCATTCCGTCCATCATCTTGTGTGTTTTTAAAAATTACTATTCCCATTCCAGAGAGTACAACAGTAGGGAAAGTGTTCGATAGCAGAGGGGAATAAACTACTATTCCCAATCCAATGAGTGCTACAGTAGGGAAAGTGTTGGATAGCGGAGAGGAATAATTTACTATTCCCACTCCAATGACTGCAACAGTAGGGAAAGTGTTGGATAGCGAAGAGGAAAAAATTACTATTACCACTCCAGCGACTGCAACAGTAGGGAAAATGTTGGATAGCGCAGGGGTAAAAATTACTATTCCCACTGCAGAGAGTGCAACAGTAGGGAAAGTGTTGGATAGCGGAGGGGAATAATTTACTATTCCCACTCCAGCAAGTGCAACTGTAGGGAAAGTGTTGGATAGCGCAGGGATAAAAATTACTATTCCCACTCCAGGGAGTGCAACAGTAGGGAAAGTGTTGGATAGCGTAGGGGAATAATTTACTATTCCCACTCCAGCAAGTGCAACAGTAGGGAAAGTGTTGGATAGCGCAGGGGTAAAAATTACTATTCCCACTCCAGGGAGTGCAACAGTAGAGAAAGTGTTGGATAGCGGAGGTGAAAATTGTACTATTCCCACTCCAGCAAGTGCAACGGTAGGGAAAGTGTTGGATAGCGAAGGGGTAAAAGTTACTATTCCCACTCCAGGGAGTGCAACAGTAGGGAAAGTGTTGGATAGCGCAGGGGAATAATTTACTATTCCCACTCCAGCGAGTGCAAAAGTAGGGAAAGTGTTGGATAGCGTAGGTGTAAAAAATAATATTCCCACTCCAGTGAGTGCAACAGTAGGGAAAGTGTCGGATAGCGGAGGGGATTAATTTACTATTCCCACTCCAGCGAGTGAAACAGTAGAGAAAGTGTTGGATAGCGTAGGGGTAAAATTTACTATTCCCACTCCAGTGAGTGCAACAGTAGGGAAAGTGTTGGATAGCGGAGGGGTAAAAAATTACACAATTAACATAATTAATTAACAATTAATTAATTAATTAACATTTATTAATATTTTTCAAAATTCATATTTAATTAATTAATCTTTTATAGTGTTAATTGTGGGAAATAAATTATAATTAAATATTTAGTAATTTGTTATTAATTATTATTAATTAATTGGTAAATATGTTAATTGTGTTATTTTTTAGGAGTGGGTTGTGGGTTGATAGGGGAATAGGGTGGGAAGTGATTTAATTTTAATATATTTATTTATTTATTATTATTTAATATGTAATTTTTTATTTATGATTTTATAGTGTTAATTGTTTGAATTAATTTATTAATATATAATTATATTTTCATTGTTAATTGTTATTAATGAACAATTAATTAATTAATAACAATTAACAATGAAAATATAATTATATATTAATAAATTAATTCAAACAATTAACACTACAAAATCATAAATAAAAAATTACATATTAAATAATAAATATATTAAAATTAAATCACTTCCCACCCTATTCCCCTAACAACCCACAACCCACTCCTAAAAAATTACACAATTAACATATTTACCAATTAATTAATAATAATTAATAACAAATTACTAAATATTTAATTATAAGTTATTTCCCACAATTAACACTATAAAAGATTAATTAATTAAATATGAATTTTGAAAAATATTAATAATTTAATTATAATTAAATTACTTCCCACCCCTTATAAACTCACAACCCACTCCTAAACAAATTACACAATTAACATATTTATCAATTAATTAATCCATAAAAATTAACAGCCAATTATTAATTAATTAATTAATTACCATAATTAACACTATAAAATAAAATGTATATACATACTAATAAATAAAAATTATTATTCAATTAATTATTTTTAAATTACTTCCCACCCTATTCCCCTATAAACCCACAACCCGCTACGGAACTAAAACGCAAAATGTAATTCAAATAAAATTAATATTCAATTAATTATATTTAAATTACTTCCCACCCTATTCCCCTATAAACCCACAACCCGCTCCGGAACTAAAACGCAAAATGTAAATAAAAAAAATTTAGGGGCCGATTATGATGGCGGGTGGACTTTGTCCGCCCGCCATCGCCCCGGTAAATGGGACCGCCCGCTATGTGTGCGGCGGTCCTGCACATGTGATTAGGATGCCACCGCCACGGTGGCATCCCCATTTCCAGCATTGTGGCGGGCGGTGCTCACAACACCGCCCGCCACAGTGCTGGAAATGCATGTTGTGCATCTGCATGCACAACGTGACAGGCACCGCAAGGTGCCTGCCACCTTGTGCATGCAGATGCAGGGGGTACCATAGGTACCCCCATGTGCAGCCCCCACCCCCAACACCCTGGGGGCCCGCAACGGGCCCCTAACAGCAAAGACCGCGAGCCTTTCCATGGCGGCGACGCCACCATGGAAAGGCTCATCTCCGCCAGCATCATAATATGGATGGCGGTGTCTTTCAGACACCGCCACCATATTAAACCCTTTTCCGCCCGGTCGACTGTTCGGCCGGGCAGAAAACATGCAGACGGTCTTACCGTCTGCCGGGCTCCCCTCCGCCATGGTAATATGGCGGGGGGAATTTGTTGGCGGACGGGCGATTATGGCGGGCGGATCGCCACCGCCATGCGGGCGGTGGCGATCCGCCAGACATCGTAGTCGACCCCTTAGTAACTTCTAAATATTTAACACATACATAAAAAAGAAATGCAATACTTAGACAAAAAAATATAGCACATACATTTAAAATACATACTAAAATACATAACACTAACAAAAACAACGATATTTTTAACAACTATGGGGCCGATTCCGATTCGGGCCGGAAATCCCTCCGACCGAGCCGGACCTGGAGAGATTTCCGACCGAATCGGACCCGTGCAGCCCGACCGAACGAGTACGATGCGTCCGTATGCTATCGTACTCGAGTCGGTCGGACTCCCATTGAAGTCAATGGGAGCCGGTCGTACAACGCGTACGCGGGCTCCCATTGCCTCAATGGATGCGAGGCAAACAAGGGCGCCCCCTACAGCGGGTACGTGGCGAAGCGACTCGCGCCGTACACGCACAGGTAGGGGGGACCCATGGGTCCCCCCTGTGTGCGACTCGCGCGGCTACGCGTACAGGGGGTCTGACACGGACCCCCAAAGTACGGCTCCGACTGCTCTTTCGAGCCAGACGGCGCGTGTCGGTCGGACTGCACGCGGCGCGCATCGTACTTACCCGGCCGGGGAACGTCTCCATTGCGCGGTGCGAGTCGTGTCCGAGCGAGTCGGTCGGTGTGGTTTCGGGAACGAGTCGGTCGGAGAAGTTGGGTCGCCCGAACGAGTCGGTCGGCGAATTCGCATCGTACTCGCTCGTCCGGACGCGCGTACGAATCGGTCGGGAAATAGGGCTCCGAATCGGATCCGGTTATGCCGAATCCGATTCGGAGCCCTACCGGCCGAGATCGGAATCGGCCCCTATATCGTTGCAAACGATATTAATGACTTCGATATTTTTTTAAACGATATTAACAACTTCTATATTTTTTAAAACGATGTTACTTACCTTAGACTCGATATTCTTGCCCACGATATTCTGACTGTCGATATTTTTGACAGACGATATTCTGAACTCGATATTTGTGCTAGTCGATATTTAAAACTCGATATTTAGACTGTTTACCACAGAGAACAAAAGGACCTTATATAGATTGTGTGATTAACTGTAAATTACTACCTGTCTAATTGACACATGTACTAGTCGACCAGCTCTAAAAACTTCAGAATTCCCTATTTTACCTCTCTTGGGTTTGGTCATAGGTGCATTCAGTATTTCTAACCAATGAGTGCCCCACTAAGGAGCATATTATCAGAACGGCGTTAAGATTATCGCCGGTTTAGCGGCAGAAAACTGCAGCTAAAGCGACGATAATGTGCTTGATAATATGCCCTTGGGAATTCAATAGAAGTCCATGTTCTGGTGTCAAAATGGGCTTCTATTGGAATTCTCCAGGGCATATTATCAAGCACATTATCGTCGCTTTAGCAGCAGTTTTCTGCCGCTAAACCGGCGATAATTTTAACGCCGTTCTTGATAATATGCCCCAAAATTACTAATCCCATATCTATTTCTGCATGAGCCATTACAAATAAACATTCTTTTTTGCTCAGTCCAGTTTCCCCTAATAATCTGTTAGTCAGTGATTTTCTCTGGAAGCTAGCTAAATTGTTCCATATTGGCATTCTGGAAAACATTTTCTTAAACATATCCTGACAACAAGTACTTGCCCTATTGTGTGAGATCACAAAGTGCATGAGTAATTCAAATTAAACTGTCATGTCTCCTGATGTAGCCAAGTTATTTTCAGATCTAGCATCTACTCTGTGGTCCACAGGGGCCAATGAAGGACAGGTTATATCTTCAACAGAACCACTGAAGGTGTAGTGTGCCCCTCAGAAGAAGCTACTGAGAATACACCAGTATCAGTTGAAACTTAAGGTGGAGGAAGAGGTCTGGCCTGAAATAGCAGATTTGATTAAGGGATGTATTTTAGCACCTATTGTTAGTAGATGTAATGCCTCAATCCTCCCAATATGCAAGGTGGGGAAGGGCAATGTGTACCAGTACATACAGTTCGTAAAGGCCATCAATAATGTGATTATCCCACATTTCCCTTTGATCCCAAACCCTGCCACCATGCTTTCTTGCACCACCACAAGTGCTCAGTTGTCCACTGTAGTTGACCTTTCTTCTGCTTTCTGCTCCATTCCTATACAGGAGGAGTGTCTGTATCCCCACTCATTCACATTCGAAAGGTCTCAACGTTTGTGAACCTCAAGGATTCATAGAGTCTGCAACAATCTTTTCTCAGGCCCTCTGCAAGGATATGCATTAGTTGGCCTTCTCCCGGGGACATACTTCAGTCCAATATCTTGACAACCAGCTTTTGGCATTCTTACTCGATCATTACAACAAGGACTACATCTGTCTCCTCACCAAATAGTCTAATAAAGGCATAAAGCTTTAAAGGAGAAATTACAGATCATTTAATCTCCCTTAAGTGTTATTTTGCTTCAGTCAGTGGATGCACTCAGCCACACTACAAAAACCAAGCACTTCTCTAGAGCCTACATGTCCCAGTATGTGAACTTTTACTGTCTCCTTCCCACATTACCATGAGCTGGTTTCCATCTTTGAACCCTGTCTCTCTAATTCACATCTGTGAGGATGGGGAACCCCATGATTGTATCCTTGTTGCTGCACATGCAACTAAACCCTGCATGGACTTAAAAGATGGACCTATTCTTTACTGAGTTAACATATTTGTTGACGGTTCATGACCCCGAAACAATGATGGTATCTTGGTTGCTAGCTATGCTGTATGTACCATGTATCAGATTGTGAGAGTTGTCAGATACCAACAGTGAAACTGGCTTAAGTTGCAGAGCTTATAGCTCTCGTCAAAGCCTGCATTTTGCCAAGGAAAACAGACTCAAAGAGCATTTGTAGTAATGCATGACTTTGGGCTTGTATTGACGCTAAGGTTTCTTAACATCAGCCAGAACCCCTTTTAAAGACAGACAGTATTTTCAAAATCTTTTAAATGCCTTGCAGTTGCCTAAAATGGTGGTGGTAAAGTGCATTGTGAACCAGCATCCCAGTGATGATGTTTCGAGGGGTAACACCCTAGCTAATGCAGCCTCTTAAAATGCTGCTTTGTCTAATACTGACTTATTTCCTGTACCAGTGCTAAAGCATTTGTCTCAACTACAGGAGCATGCCCCGAAAGTGAATAACAATCCTGGATCAAGCAGAAAAGTAAAAGAGACTCTGAGGAGACATGGAGAAATAGAACTAGGCTTGTGGTCACACAAAAATTTCTATTCCTCAACCTCCCTAGGTTGTATCACAGAGCAGACCATGTTTTTAGGGACGACATGATATATGCCGCGGCAACCAATTGGTATATGTCCTTCTTTTCTTCCATAGCCCAGCCCTATTGCCAGACTTGTGCCTTCAGTCTGTCACAACATGTCATAAAAGGGATTAAGATGACCCCAGCAGCTCCCCCTCATCCTGGTGGCCCCTTTGTGCACATGCAGATGGACATTATCTACATGTCCAAATGTGCAAGTTATTCATAGTTCTAGTTTTTCCAAGATGGTTGGAAACGTATCCCTGTGCCCATGCAGATGCCATTACAGTAACAATGTGTTTTCTCAGAGATTTTATCCCTCACTTCGGAGTACAGTACCAGCTTGTAAGTGGCTGCAGGACACACTTTGTATCATCAGGATTACAATCACGTTAGAAGGCTTTAGGAATAGGCCAGCAATCTCACTGTGCACAACTTCAGCAGGAAAAATGGAAAGGAGCGATTGTACCATTAAGAACAAGATTCCTAAAATGTGGTCAAAGGCCCAGTTAAAATGGGCAGATGCACTAGAACTAGTGTTATGGTCCCTCAGAGTTATTCCTTTCCAGAAGACCAAATTGAACCCATATTAAGGGGCCGAATCCGATTCGGGCCGGAAAAAATACCGACCGACTCGGTACGGGATTATAGTCCGACCGACACGTACCGGCGTTGCCCGACCTGGGAAGTACGATGTAATGCATGTGAATCATGACCGACTCGTACGGAACTCAAGGCGAACGACCGACCCGGACGGAAACAAACTATCCGGCCGGGAAACCACGCGAATCGAACCGACCGACACACACCAGGAATCACCCCAAACGAAACGTACCCGCGAACTCCGACCCGCGCAGTATGATGCAATGGGTGCAAAATCAGACCGATTCGCACGGAGCCCAAGCCGTACGACCGACACGCATACAAAACCCAGCCGAACAAACACAATACTCCACGACCGACGCGTACGCCGCATATGAAACTGAGCTGAAACACAGCGGGAACGACTCGGAGAGGCGCGCACGAGATAACTGCAACGTCCTACTCGGTCAGAAGAACGACTCCTACATGCGCAATAATCACAAATGAAAAAATACAAAAAAAGAGGGCCAAACAAGCAATGACAAAGCCAATAAATACAGGGGTGAAAAAAATGGAACAAGGACACACCCCCAACTCCACCTACATAAAGGCCACAAATCCCTACCATGATCCTTTGCAAATTCCACTGACCTGCCAGCACAGAACACCATCAGACAGCAGACACACACACAGCTCATCCAACACAAAAGCCACACACCATTAGCACCTCAACAAATAGCACCCTCACACACACACAGCAAAACCTACACTCACACACCCTCACTTGCACACACACATCAATCACCACCACCACCCATCACCATGCACCTAAAGAAGAATCCAAAGTTCCTAGATAGTGAATTAGAAGTCATGGTAGACGAGATCCTGAGGGTAGAGCCACAGTTGTTTGGCACATTGGTCCAACAGACCCCCATGGCACAGAAAACCAAGATGTGGGCGAGGATCGTCGACAGGGTGAACGCACAATCACCATGTTTGCGCACAAAGGAAGACATCCAGAACAGGTGGTATGATGTGCGCAGGAGGGTCAGGGACCTACTGAAGAAGGATTACCTCCTGAGCCAGCACACCGGCAGTGGCCCTCCTGCCAAACCAGTATACCTCAGGCCCTGGGAGGAGAAGGTGCGGGCCATCCTACCACCAGTGAGCGTATATGGACTAACAAACATCCCAGAGCCTGGTGAGTACACAACTAATATACACAATATTGTGTGCCAATACACACACATCACTGTCAAGGGGATAGTCAAACCATGCACCCCTAGCAAATCAACAGCAACCAAAAGATAATCATCCCAAGAAGTGTATGTTAGTCAGATAAACACAATACATGCCATGTCATAGTGATATGTAACTGTGTCATGACATGTACAAACCCAATACCAAATAGAGCTAGGCAGTGGCACAAATCTAACCAACAAACACTGTCAGATATTTAGCCACCACTAGAACACCACCTCACAGGGAAGCTCACAGAAAGGAAGGAATCCTGTGTATGCTGGTGAAGTCAGTGTAGCCAAGAGCATGATGGGACTCGTAGTAAGAGATAATGGGCAGCCTCACATTCGGACCATCAACACCACTCTGAACCATGCTCACAACACAGGGAGTGGAAAAGGACTGACAATATGGCTGACACTGGGTACTGCTGTGGGGAGCACAAGGCCCTGCTGGGAACTGGGCACCAACAAAGAACAGGACCACACTGTCAGCCATCTTGCCATTGCTGTCACACTCACACACAGTGAAGTCCACTCAAAAGGAAGGAAGTATGGGCATGCTGGGAAGGGGGGTGTAGGCAATAGCATGATGGGAGTTGTAGTCACAGATAATGCTCACCCACACAATTGGCCCATCAACACCACTCTGAACCATGCTCACATCACAGGGAGTGGATAAGGACTGACAAGATGGCTGACACTGGGTACTGCTGTGGGGAGCACAAGGCCCTGCTGGGAACTGTGCACCAACAAACAGCAGAACACCACTGCCTAACATCCTGAAAGCCAACTTGCACTCCCTGCAATGCAAGCACGTTGCATGGTGGGATATCTGGCTGGGTGGGAAGGAGGACTGACAGCACTGACCATAGTTACAAGCAGCCCTCCTCACACACCCCTCAACACAAACTCCACATAACCCACCTGGGAGAATGCAATGCCTCACACACCAAATGAAGATCCCACAAAGAACCACCACCCTGGGTAATGCTGTGTGAAGCACAGGGACACTCTTGGGACTTGTAGCCAAACAAACGCAAGGACAACACTGTCAGCCTTCCTGTCAGCACAGGCACACTACCCCACAGGGAAGCAGAGTCAAAAGGAAGGAAGTACGGGCATGCTGGGAAGGGGGTGTAGGCAACAGCATGATGGGAGTTGTAGTCACAGATATTGCTCACCCTCACAATTGGCCCATCAACACCACTCTGAACCATGCTCACATCACAGGGAGTGGATAAGGACTGACAAGATGGCTGACACTGGGTACTGCTGTGGGAGCACAAGGCCCTGCTGGGAACTGTGCACCAACAAACAGCAGAACACCACTGCCTGACATCCTGAAAGCCAACTTGCACTCCCTGCAATGCAAGCACGTTGCATGGTGGGATATCTGGCTGGGTGGGAAGGAGGACTGACAGCACTGACCATAGTTACAAGCAGCTCTCCTCACACACCCCCTCAACACAAACTCCACATAACCCACCTGGGAGAATGCAATGCCTCACACACCAAATGAAGATCCCACAAAGAACCACCACCCTGGGTAATGCTGTGTGAAGCACAGGGACACTCTTGGGACTTGTAGCCAAACAAACGCAAGGACAACACTGTCAGCCTTCCTGTGAGCACAGGCACACTACCCCACAGGGAAGCAGAGTCAAAAGGAAGGAAGTACGGGCATGCTGGGAAGGGGGTGTAGGCAATAGCATGATGGGAGTTGTAGTCACAGATATTGCTCACCCTCACAATTGGCCCATCAACACCACTCTGAACCATGCTCACATCACAGGGAGTGGATAAGGACTGACAAGATGGCTGACACTGGGTACTGCTGTGGGGAGCACAAGGCCCTGCTGGGAACTGTGCACCAACAAACAGCAGAACACCACTGTCTGACATCCTGAAAGCCAACTTGCACTCCCTGCAATGCAAGCACGTTGCATGGTGGGATATCTGGCTGGGTGGGAAGGAGGACTGATAGCACTGACCATAGTTACAAGCAGCTCTCCTCACACACCCCCTCAACACAAACTCCACATAACCCACCTGGGAGAATGCAATGCCTCACACACCAAATGAAGATCCCACAAAGAACCACCACCCTGGGTAATGCTGTGTGAAGCACAGGGACACTCTTGGGACTTGTAGCCAAACAAACGCAAGGACAACACTGTCAGCCTTCCTGTCAGCACAGGCACACTACCCCACAGGGAAGCAGAGTCAAAAGGAAGGAAATACGGGCATGCTGGGAAGGGGGGTCTAGGCAATAGCATGATGGGAGTTGTAGTCACAGATATTGCTCACCCTCACAATTGGCCCATCAACACCACTCTGAACCATGCTCACATCACAGGGAGTGGATAAGGACTGACAAGATGGCTGACACTGGGTACTGCTGTGGGGAGCACAAGGCCCTGCTGGGAACTGTGCACCAACAAACAGCAGAACACCACTGAATGACATTTTGAGAGTCAACCTGAACCCACTGCAAGGGTGGCATGCTTCCTGGTGGGATAACTGGGCTAGGTGGAGAAGGATGGCCGGATGTCCACCAAATACAACCAATGCTGGCCATGCACACACCTCAACATTCACATTGAAATGCCCCAGGTATGCAGGACAATGTGCTACACCAATATCAACCTCTTACTGTGACAACTTAGGACAATGCAATGTACATGCCCGCATCCAGAGGTACAGTCACAACTGTCAGGTGTGTGAACCATTGATGCCTGTAGAAACATAACATACAATGTGTGTCTCTTCCAAATACAGGTGATGATGATGGGGACACAGCAGCAGGCGAGGAGGAGTCCCTGTCCCAGGCTCCGGGGGACACTGAGCTCACTGGTGTGGAACAGCCTCTGCCCTCCTCGGATGGCGAAGACCTACCTGGCACGTCCGGTATGAGTCATCATGCAGCACCAGCAGGACCAACATCTGCACCCCCTGCACCCACCCCTCCAACAACTGCCAACACACAGACCACCCCCGCTGACACGGACAGACCAAGGACCACCGATGATAACAGCACAGGGCCCCAGGCCCACCGTGGGGCAACGGACAACAACACCACTAACAACCCCCAAGGGGGCCTTGGGGCACCTGTGCGTGCCACCGCAGGTCCTGCACATGTCGCCAGGGGTGGTGGAAGGGGTGGTAGACATAGGTCGCTGCTTGCAGAGGGGTCTGGACTGCATGATGACCCACAACTGGCACGCATCGCTGATGCGTACCAGGATAGCACTGGAGAGGTCAGACAGGTAGTGGGGATCCTCAAGGACATACAACAGCAGCAGGCTGCCCATCATGCCCGCTTGGACTCCCACATGTCCCGTGTGGAGACACACATGTCTCGCATGGAGTCCAAGTGGGACACATTGCAAGAACTCACAGCGGTGCATAGGGACATATTGACATGCCTCCACCAGATTAGCACCAACATGGTCACACCTCCCTGTGTGCCCACAACATCTGGTGCTGCAACAACTGACACCGCCACAGGGAGGGAGGAGGACTCTGGCGGAGACTCCCCTGCACCGCAGCAGCCTGCACGTGAGGGTCCCCCCAAAGAAGAGGGGTCGTCCGAGGAAGGAAAACTGAGAGGTTGATGGCCACGTACATCCCCCAGGAAGCCAACACCTGTTCCGGAAATTCTCCTTTGTGTGCAAACTTTTCACCCTGTCGAATGCAACACAACTCTCCCACATGACATGGGGAGTTCAAGTTGGACTAATGTATCATATGACTGTGGACTTCACTCAGGACATTTCTGCTACCAAGACTTCCAACTCATCTGGGAACTTTGGATCACAATCCCAATGTACAGCACCCACCATCCTGTGCACTATACACACACACATTTCTGTAAATAAAATCACTAGTACACCATACTTGCCTCTGTTGTTATTCAAATGTGGATACTGTTATGGTGATGATGATCTGCTAAATTACACTGTGTATGCTAACTGCTACAGCAAGTACAACACCGTCATGTGAGTCATGGTGACGTGACACATATGAGGGAGACACACCACTAGGGCTACACAACACAGCGACACCAGGGCCATCGGACTCATCGCCTACAGTGATGTTGCCAGGAAATACTGTGGAATGCACAGACACCACACCTATTCAGAGTCTGTGTCAACTAGCCCACAGGTGCAGTAAGCAAATGTCAGTCAGATATGTGACCACAGACAACGCACATCCCAAAGTGAAGCACAGGTTTATTACACATTTGCAACATGTTGTTTCCACTACAAATGCAAGGTAATCCCACGTGGCAGTGGCCACACAGTCAACAAGTGCAGAAGATATGAAGTCCAGGGGTGTGTGGCACATCACCTGTAGGGAAACTACTGCTGCCACCCTGAAAGCTGAATCATGGTGTCGGGGGATCCAAGTTGACCAAAGTACTCAGTAAGCACCCTGTGAAGGACAGACATGACACACAGTTAAAACCACTGAAGAACAGGACAGAACTGCAATACTCATGCCCAATACATGTCACAATACAAGTACACAAAACCAAGTTAGCATGTCAAAATTGTTGGGGAGTACATACTACCTGTAAGGACACATTGCTGCACGCATCCAGTCAAGTAGCACATGGCCACACTCAAACAGCACCAGAGCACCACCCACACATATCATGCAAACTCACATCATTCACATTACATTTTCCTGGATACTCACATTCAGCTGAAGAAGTTGGTGATGACCTGTGTGCGGACATCACCATCATCATCATCATCATCACTGGCATCGTGGTCCAGGCCAGGATCCTCCACAGGTGGCGGACGTTGGTCATCGTCATCCAGGATGAGAGGCAACTCCTTCCGCACTGCCAGGTTGTGTAGCATGCAGCAGACGATGACAATCTTGCACACCTTTGCTGGGGCATATGGGAGGGCCCCTCCTGTCTTGTCCAGGCAGCGGAAGCGGCTCTTCAGGAGACCAAAGGTCCGCTCAATCACTCTCCTGGTCCGACCATGTGCCTCATTGTAGCGCATCTGGACTGGTGTCACAGGGTTCCTGAGGGGTGTCAGCAACCACGGCATGTTGGGGTATCCGGAGTCACCTACGGACAGACAAGTGCACATTAGCTGATTTGGAAAAGTGGGCGGTATACTACAGAGCAGAACACACACAATGGTACAAAGTCAGTACACACCGACAAGCCAGGCACGCTGGTTCTGCATCTGTGCCATCATCCTCGGGATGCGACTACTCCTCATCACGTAGGCATCGTGTGCTGAACCAGGGAAACGGGCACACACATGTGTGATGCTCATATCTGCAAGACATACCACCAGAGCATTGATCGAATGGTAATGTTTCCGGTTCCGGTATGCCTGCTCATGTGCCTGTGGTGGTACCAAAGCCACATGTGTCCCATCAATGGAGCCAATGACATGTGGCATCCTCCCCAGGGCATAGAAGTCACTCTTGACTTCAGTGAGTTGTTGACGTGTAGGGAAATAGATGTACTGGTTCAGGCATCTCAACATTGCCTCCAAAACATCGCGTAGCACACGGCTGAACATAGTCTGTGACATCCCACTGGCAGTCGCCACAGTGTGTTGAAAGGTACCGGTGGCAAAGAAGTGTAGGGCTGCCATTACCTTCACCTTGGGGGTCAGCGCCGTAGGGTACGGCCGGCCAGGTTGCAAATGTGGTGCCAAGCACACTGCCAAATCCTCAATCAGCTGCCTGGTGAAGCGGTACCGTCGGATGCTGTCACGTTCCACCATCGTTGCCAGGTCAGGGAATGGTCTATGGACAGCTGGAGCCCTGCAGTGCATAGGTTGAAGAAAGAAAGATTGTCAGTCACCCCACAAATGTGCCATTCACCATACTCAATTTCACATGATACATCATTACGAGACACAAGTACTTGATGTGTGTGCCATTCTGTTCGGACATAACTCGCACCTACATGGCCATCATCTAACTTCTCAGTACAACATGTGGGGACAACAGGTTCCAGGTTGTGCTATGGGAAACCATTAGGCTGTGTCACAGTACCCATTTACTGCTGTCACGTTCCACACACACACCACAGTGACATGTCTGGACAGATGCGCCACAGGCATCACAGCTCATTGACAGGTAGATTCCCAGTGACCCTGTCTTGCCACATGTACACTGGCATGACATGGTGTATCATGTACACGTCAGAAAAACAAACATGACTCCCACAGGTAGTGGCCCCTGTCGCCTCCGCAGGACAGACATGGACGCCAGTGACGCACAACATCAAAGTCCATGCACAAACAACGTTGATGTGGAGACTGTCTCCCATCGTGCACAAGGAATCAGAGACATCGGAAACACAACATGCACACAGACTGTGGAGGGACATCACTATTGTGGCATTGGGTCACCCTGTGATGTACATGCCTTCCCCCATGGGACCCTGGGGGTATGTGACATGTCACACACATACACAACCTGGAAATGTGACCATGCCACATGCTCCGAAATGAACTGTTGCACATCACAGTGGTCATGTGCACAACACACAAAGGACCCTGTCCCCATGAACACATGCACAGCCTGGGTGTGGCTGCCCACAAGTGCCACCACAGAAACCACATGTTAACCCCCATACACAGAAAAGGTAATGCAGCCTTACATGCCTTAGGAAACAGTGTGGACTGGGTGTGGTGTTGTAGGTGTGCCCCTGGGTCTCTGGCAGGTATATGTGGCTGGCATACGTTCACCAGTGACAAGCATGGTGACATATGCGACTGACCTGTACAGGTACGCGTTGTACAGCAATGGACCGATCGGTGTGCCCGGCCGGCCCATTGCATCTGTTGTGAGCGGGTACGCGTTGTACAGCAATGGACCGATCGGTGTGCCCGGCCGGACCATTGCATCTGTTGTGAGCGGGTACGCGTTGTACAGCAATGGACCGATCGGTGTGCCCGGCCGGCCCAATGCATCTGTTGTGAGCGGGTACGCGTTGTACAGCAATGGACCGATCGGTGTGCCCGGCCGGCCCATTGCATCTGTTGTGAGCGGGTACGCGTTGTACAGCAATGGACCGATCGGTGTGCTCGGCCGGACCATTGCATCTGTTGTGAGCGGGTACGCGTTGTACAGCAATGGACCAATCGGTGTGCCCGTCCGGCCCATTGCATCTGTTGTGAGCGGGTACGCGTTGTACAGCAATGGACCGATCAGTGTGCCCGGCCGGACAATTGCATCTGTTGTGAGCGGGTACGCGTTGTATCCCGACATACTCGTTGTACAGCAATGGATCGAACGGTGCGCATGCGTTGGCTGGGGCCTGGCATGGCAACGGACGCGTATTCGAAGCTTCAATGAGTCTGATGCAGTGAATTCAGTTGGCCAACCACAACAATGTTGCAAAATCATGGGTGTCATGAACTTGGATTTTTGAAGGATGCTGTGGGCGTGTATTAGTGCTGCTATTCCATGGATTGGTCAGATTCAGAAGATGCAAATGACTTGGACCTATCACTTTGGATACATGGGACAGTATCTGCCTCTGCAGCACACATATAATGCTGGCTGTTCCCCTGAGAGCTCACTTGCCTGCACTACATGCTCCAGGACGACAACTGCCACCAACACTGCTGCTGTCTCTGCATCCTCTGGCTACTGCAATGGCACGTACTGTGGAGAGAGCCCCAGCCTTCAGCCTTGAGGAGAACCAGGCCCTGCTGGACAGCCTCCTTCCACAGTACAGCAAGTTGTATGGGACACCAGGGGAGCAGGTGAGTGTGCTGTCCACTGCCTTACTAATTTTGCATGTTGTCTGACTAGCAGGACTTACAGTGTGCACACCACTGGCTAGCATGCTCACTGAGTAGTTCTGACCCCCAAAGTGTGTAGTTACATGCACTGAACAGGTACAGTGCAGTAACAGTGCATTCCAACAAGGTTTACTTCCCATGCAATGATACCATGTAGTAACTGCTGGCAAACTGTTCATAGCCATCGTTGCACTGCCTGTGTACATCATGTGCCCCAGTGATTGAGACATGTATATCCAACTGTGTGATGCACGGATATGTTGCATGTGTAGTAATGGCATTTTCACTTTGTCATCCTCACAGGTTGATGCCCACCAGAAGCAGGAAATCTGGCTGACCATCACCCGGGCAGTAAGATCCGTGGGGGACTTCAAGTGCCGGATCCGCAACTGCCAGAAGAGGTGGCAGGACCTTCGAGGCTGGACCCGGAGGATCGCAAGGGTCCAGCTGAAGCTGTCGCCTCCTCGCAGGAGGGGCGGACACCGGACCCTGACCCCCACATGCTCAGGATCCTGGCGGTGGTCTTCCCTGACCTGGATGGGCAGCTGAAGGCCAGACAGCAGGAAGGAGGGGTGAGTCCATGACAGCACTGTGCACTTTGTCTGACATGCTATGTGCCCTCCTCTGGCCTGGTTAAACTTCCACAGTACATCAGTCTTGTGGTCCAGGACCCATGTCCCTCTATTGTGACATGCCCACTCCTCATCTGATACGCATATGTGTGGCCCTTACAGTCAGGAAATTGTGTCACTTGGGGACTGTGTCATTGCATTTTGCTTTGCTCAAGGTGGGAGACAGCATTTGTTCCAGTGACTATGTTGTGGGATTCATGGGTGGGTCAATTGCTCACACAATGCCCAAGTCCTGACATGTAATCTGGGTGTAACTTTGATATGTGGTCCACTTGCTGATCTGATTCACCACATGTCCCTGGGGTATTTGGCACACCCCCATGCTGTGGGTGGGAACAATGTTTGGGCCTCAGGAATATGTATATCAAGTGTGTCACAGTGGAGAGGTGTTGGTGCAGCGGCCAGGGCAGCTGACTTCGGAGCACAGGGTTCACGGTTCGATCCCCGGCTCCGGAGGCAGCTCAGCTCAGCACCATGTGACTCTGGGCAATAGCTCACTTAATTTCCACTCCGGCCCCCAGCGCCTTGAGACCCGTAAGGGTGAGTAGCTGCGCTATATAAAAACGGACTTACTTACTTACTTACTTACTATATCAAGTGTGTCACACATGCTTAGACACCTGCCTACTGTCCAGGACTCATCCCTCTTACAGGTGGAGCTGGACAGTCATGCCTACTCCAGGGCATACAATAGACTCTGTACTCCCACTCCCGTGGATCATCTGACATGTTGTGATCAGTGACATGTTCCCTCAGGTGTCTGCCTCTGTGTCAGTGTGCTGTGGCTTCGTTGTCAGGACTACTGGTATGTTTGTCGGTTAGGGTTCAGCATGCCATCTGAGATGTGACCATGTGAGACGATACTTCTGTGACTTATAGATGTTTGATCACTTGACTGTGCACACAGGTGTATGCGACTGTGACTTTCAGGCAGCTGTTATTCATTCACAGCACACTGTGAGGTGCTCAGGTTCTGGGAGTTGTGTTTCATGTCCCCCATAAGTCCAATTGGCATGACGTGGACAAATACTAGTTCAGATGATGTGGTGTGTGGGGGATGGACATGTGCACTTGTCAGTTACATAACTTGCATTCCCCATGTCCTAGGATTGTGACACAGTGCAGACTGTTTTTGGCAGGCTGCCATGGCCATGTGACTGGAGACAGTGATGTATGACTTTGCACGCATGCCTGTGTCATGGCATTAAACTTCCTAAGAGTGGTCCTGCAGGGGAGTGACATGTGCAACATGCACCCCATTGTGGCATGGACTATCCGGACATGGGTGCATCATGGTGTCTGGTGCTGGTATTTCTATTTAGACTCTGGCCATCCCTTTCTCCGGACACCTGCACTGACTCAGTGGCAAGAGATGTGATGTGTGCATGTTCACATACTTCACTGTGTTCCCTGCAATGTCCAACAACTGTGTAGGTGGTGCATGTGTCCACACTGGGGTCTTACCATCAGACAGGCACCAGACAGATGGGTGCAAGGGCAGGAGGGGTGTGAGTCCCATGGTTGACCATCAGACTGACAATTGGCTTCTCCAAATCTGTGTGAGGAGTTTTGGCAATGTTCTACTAAGGATGCCAGGGCTGGCTCTGTAAGTGCTGTACTTACTGTGGTGTGTGCAGTCAGTGCAGGTGACTGATGTTTGTCTGTTTCCCTAATTGTTTGCAGATACATCCACGGCCACAGGAGGGGACAGCTCCACGGACCAGGAGGAGCAGCGGAGCCAGACTGGGTCAGCATCCGACGAGTGGTCAGAGGGACCCAGTGGCACGGAGGGCGAGGGGAGCCACACCGAGGAGTCCTCAGCACCATCCACCTCAGCTGAGGACCACAGCAGCTCGGAGGATGACTCCCTTGTGGAGGCAGGTGTCAGCAGCCACCACACCCCCGCTAGTCTGTCTGGCCCCGCCACCACCAACACCAGCACCGCCCTCCCATTGGCTCCAATTCCAGACGTCCGTGGAGGCTCCCGTGTTCGGGAGCGTGTCTCCTTCGTGCCAGGCACCGCACCCCCTGCCCCTGTGTCCCCTGCTTCCCTGAGTGAGGAGTCTGTGTACCTACTTCGGCAGCTCCATGTAGGGCAGACAGCAATGCTGAGTGTCCTCCATGCACACACCACTCTGTTGACATCTGGTGTCGTTCATGGAGGGCATCTCGACGGGTATGTCTGCCCTACAGAGGAGCAATAAGTCCATGGACTCCTCCCTGAGGGCAGCAGTGTCCCTCCTCCAGCAGTCCCTCCCACCTCCTACCTCTGCCCCATCCACACTTCCTGGCACCCTACCTGTCCAAAGCACATGCACACCTGCACAATCACCCAAGCACATAGACACGAACAGCACAGATACACCCAAAAGAAAGGCAAGACGTGCACACAAGCATCCTCAGGGGACAGATACCACACACACAGGCGATGGGGAACAGACACACACACAGGCATCCACAGTCACTCCGCAGTCCTCCAAATCCTCTCCCTCCAAGACCCCTTCCCTTGCCTCACCTGCAACCCCACCTACACAGCAGATCTTCCTGTGTGACCTCGGCCTCTTCCCCTCCGCTCCTGCAGATCCGGCATACCGGGGGAAGAGGAAGTCCACCCACACAGAGTGGAGTGCCCCTCGCCCCCGGACACCCTCCCCCAGGCGCAGGCAGACTGAGGACCCCATTCGGAAGTCCTCCCGGACCAAGAAGGGCAAGACCCCACCACCACCACCACGCAGCTCCACCACCCAGTCTCTCTCCTCCATCCCCCAGGCCACCACTCCACAGGTTCCACCGCCACACCCTGCCCCAGGTTCCTCCACACACCGATACCGCATCCCCAAACTGCTTAGGCCCTCCCCCTGCCACTTGCTCTTCCACCCCCAACCCAGACGCTCAGCCTGTTTGTGCCACTGGTGTGGAGACCGGGCCCCCCTCTGTCCTGCCCACCTCATCTGCCCCCCTTCCACTCCCTTGGAGGCATGCACTGCAGTGGAGTCCACAACCACCCCGTCTGACTCGGGCACTGCAGTGGTGCCGGCCCCCCTGAGTCAGACACCTCCACTGCAGTCGCTGTTGACACTCCTTCACCCACCACCCCTTCACTGCCTCACTCTGGCATCCCCTGATCCTGTCCCTGCGGTGCCTGGCCTGCCCCTTGTATGCCCCTCCAAGGGGGATGTCGCCTGTCCCTACCAGTGCAGGCAAGCAATGGGTGACAAGTTGTCACATATCACCCTGTTGGGACTGTGTCTTTGGACTGGCCATTGGCCTTAGTTTAATTTGGACTTCTGATTTTTTATTGACATTTGCTGAATAAAGCCTATTTTTGTTTACTTGTGGTTTTTCTTTTGATGTACATGATGTACATGGTTATCATCATGCATTTGCAGTTGTAATAGTGTTCAGAACAGGGAAATGAAGTGTTGCAGTGATGGACTCCATGTGGTCCATGGGATATGTGTCCTGTTGTAGTCTGGATCTATGGCATCCTCTGCTGCAGTCTGAGGGTGTGATGTTCAGCATATGACACAGGGATGTACGTTTTGCATTCGTAAATTAACATCTTTGTCTTACAGTGATGCACATCTGGGGGGCTTACCACTGTTCAATGTTTCTATTTCCCTGACTGTGTGCCCATCTCCACTGGACATGCAGTTTAGCACACCAATGTTGAAGGACTCATCAGTGTATACAGTGCACCTTGCTTGACACGTGTTTTGGGTGTATGCAGATGACTGACGTGACACTCCCGTACCCAGGCTGATGTGAGCAGAGCCTTCAGTGTGTTGTAGTTGTTGACTCACTGACCGAGTGTTCTGCCGACATGTTTGAGTCGTGCACAGACAAGGCTTGGCACAGCGGACCTTCCACAGCAGTGGAGTGCCCTCATGGCAGTGTGTAATCCCGTGACATTGCCTGGGCCCGTGTTTTGTGTTGTGTAAGCATGTCTGTGCGTGTACCCTTCCCTTTTCCTACACAGGCTGTGTCCCTACGGATGTTCCTGTTTCTGATGCTTGCTGAGTTGTTCTGTGTTCATCCAGCATCTTGGACCTGGTTACTCCGGGATGTGGGTGCAACGCTAACTAAGGTTCATCAGGTTGTCATCCCAGGTTGTCTTTGTTGTCAGGGCTGGGGATGTGGGCAAACGCAGATGGGACACATTCAGGATTCCCCTTGGCACACATGTCATGTAATTTACAGTCTATGGTAGCTTTCAGTGATTGTGACACGTTGTGTGTGTGACTGCTGCCACTCCTCAGGGTCAGAGCTGCAATGTTGGAAGTTGTGTACGTGTGTTCTTTGTGTGTCACCTTGTCTTCTTCATTGGTGTGTGACTATGGCCAGGATCCCATTGATTGTGGTGGATTTCACGTCATGCCCATGTACCGCGTAGTGTGCAGTGTGTCAGACATTCACGAGTCTTGTTGACTGGCCATGTGTGATGGGTTTCTGCACCTTAGTTCCCCCACCACCCCTGGGATTGTCATGGGTGCATGTGCAATGTCACCAGTCCATGTGAGCTTCACTGCTGCACATTGGTGGAGATCAAGGTGTGTGGTGTTGAGAGTGTGCAAATGTGAGTTGTTGCACGGCTAGACCCCTACCTCCATATTGGCCATGGCTGGCAGGCCATGCCGTTTGATTTGTGCTTGTGTAGGTGTGATGGTAGTTTGTTGCTCAGGACACATGGCTGTGGTTCACAGTGTGAATGACATCTACCTTTGTCACCACAGTGGGATTATCATGCAGGGTAGTGTCACCACAATGTGGGGTCCCTGGGGGTAGTTCTGTGGTGGGTCTGTCTCTTGCTGTGTTAGTTGCTGTTCCTACTAGCTTGTGGGACATGTGTAATTTGGGCTCCCTCTCATCTAACAATGCCTCTTTGCCCACATAGGGGAATCCGATCCATGAGTTACTTTTGTATGGCACTGTATACACATCTGTGTAATTGGAATTCAGGCCTCCTCGTGTGTTGTGTGGTTGCCTGGGGACACTGGCACACACCCCCATCACCTGTTGTGTTTGATATGCAGTGTGGGTCTGCCTGTTTGTGTTTGTGCATTTGCACCACTGCATTGGCATATATTGAGTGTGCCATTGGCTGTATGTTGTTTGGTGGCTTTCCCCTGCTGTCCCTGGGACTCCTAGGTCATCAGTCAGCACAATAATCATGGTTTGTATGTCCCATTGCTGCCATGGTATGGTATTTGTTCACCTGACATCTACAGTCTCCCTAGGATATCTACATTTGTGTGTCCATTGGTGCAGATATGTGGGTCTGCATTATGATGGTCACTTCTGTCATTGTGTTATTTGTGAATGTTGACAATGTGAGCCCCCATGGGTGATGTTTGTATGCACATGGCCAAAGGTATGTTTTATTTGCACTGCACTGTTTGCCTCACCCAATCTATGTTGCTATGGGACACAAGCACTACTATGCCACTGATGTGTTAGTTGTTGTGTGACCAGGAATCATCCATGCAGTTTGGCTTTGGCAGCTTTTACCCTGACTACACTTCCCTTTTGGTCACTGTGGTTATGGGGCTTTGGGCCCCATTGCCACACTGTTCAAAAGGTGCATCAGCTATGGACCCCACACTTCCCTTTTGGTCACTGTGTTGATGGGGCTTTGGGCCCCATTGCCACACTGTTCAAAAGGTGCATCAGCTATGGACCCCACACCTACCTTTTGGTCACTGTGGTGATGGGGCTTTGGGCCCCATTGCCACACTGTTCAAAAGGTGCATCAGCTATGGACCCCACACTTCCCTTTTGGTTACTGTGGTGATGGGGCTTTGGGCCCCATTGCCACACTGTTCAAAAGGTGCATCAGCTATGGACACCACACCTACCTTTTGGTCACTGTGGTGATGGGGCTTTGGGCCCCATTGCTACACTGTTCAAAAGGTGCATCAGCTATGGACACCACACTTCCCTTTTGGTCACTGTGTTGATGGGGCTTTGGGCCCCATTGCCACACTGTTCAAAAGGTGCATCAGCTATGGACCCCACACTTCCCTTTTGGTCACTGTGGTGATGGGGCTTTGGGCCCCATTGCCACACTGTTCAAAAGGTGCATCAGCTATGGACACCACACTTCCCTTTTGGTCACTGTGTTGATGGGGCTTTGGGCCCCATTGCCACACTGTTCAAAAGGTGCATCAGCTATGGACCCCACACCTACCTTTTGGTCGCTGTGGTGATGGGGTGTTCGACCCCATTGCCACAGTGGCCATGGTCGGCTTGCATTGTGGAGGCCACACACATTTATGTGTGACACATATGCTAGGGGGTCACATTGTATGTTCAATGTCATGTTCAGTGTTGTAGGCATTTGTCACAGACTACACACGCTTGTCATGGTGTTGGGGGGGATGTAATTTTCAGACATTCCTTATGTGGGAGTATGCTGGTTGTGTCATGCATTACCCGTCCTATGAGTAGGGGCGGAGGTAGTGGCAGGCATCCAGCCCCCCCTGAGTAGGGTTGGTGGTAGTAGTAGGCATCCATCCCCCTAAGGGTGGGGATGGTAGTAGTGACAGGAATCCAGCCCCCCCTGAGTGGGGTGGTGGTAGTGGCAGGCATCCATCCCCCTAAGGGTGGGGATGGTAGTAGTGACAGGCCTCCAGCCCCCTGAGTGGGGTGGTGGTAGTGGCAGGCATCCATCCCCTAAGGGTGGGGATGGTAGTAGTGACAGGCATCCAGCCCCCTGAGTGGGGTGGTGGTAGTGGCAGGCATCCAGCCCCTCCTGAGTAGGGGTGGTGGTAGTGGTAGGCATCCAGGCCCCCTGAGTAGGGGTGGTGGTAGTGGTAGGCATCCATCCCCTAAGGGTGGGGATGGTAGTAGTGACAGGCATCCAGCCCCCTGAGTGGGGTGGTGGTAGTGGTAGGCATCCATCCCCCTAAGGGTGGGGATGGTAGTAGTGATAGGCATCCAGCCCTCCCTGAGTGGGGTGGTGGTAGTGGCAGGCATCCAGCCCCCCCTGAGTAGGGGTGGTGGTAGTGGTAGGCATCCAGCCCCCTGAGGGTGGGGATGGTAGTAGTGACAGGCATCCAGGCCCCCCTGAGTAGGGGTGGTGGTAGTGGTAGGCATCCAGCCCACCCTGAGTAGGGGTGGTGGTAGTGGTGGCCTTCCATCCCCCTAAGGGTGGGGATGGTAGTAGTGACAGGCATCCAGCCCCCCCTGGATGGGGTGGTGGTAGTGGTAGGCATCCAGCCCCCTGAGGGTGGGGATGGTAGTAGTGACAGGCATCCAGGCCCCCCTGAGTAGGGGTGGTGGTAGTGACAGGCATCCAGCCCCCTGAGTGGGGTGGTGGTAGTGGCAGGCATCCAGCCCCTAAGGGTGGGGATGGTAGTAGTGACAGGCATCCAGCCCCCCTGAGTAGGGGTGGTGGTAGTGGCAGGCATCCAGCCCCCTGAGTAGGGGTGGTGGTAGTGGTAGGCATCCATCCCCCTAAGGGTGGGGATTGTAGTAGTGACAGGCATCCAGCCCCCTGAGTGGGGTGGTGGTAGTGGCAGGCATCCATCCCCCTAAGGGTGGGGATGGTAGTAGTGATAGGCATCCAGCCCCCCCTGAGTGGGGTGGTGGTAGTGGTAGGCATCCATCCCACTAAGGGTGGGGATGGTAGTAGTGACAGGCATCCAGCCCCCCCTGAATGGGGTGGTGGTAGTGGCAGGCATCCATCCCCCTAAGGGTGGGGATGGTAGTAGTGACAGGCATCCAGCCCCCCCTGAGTGGGGTGGTGGTAGTGGCAGGCATCCAGCCCCCTAAGGGTGGGGATGGTAGTAGTGATGGGCATCCAGCCCCCTATGAGTGGGGATGGTAGTAGTGATGGGCATCCAGCCCCCTATGAGTGGGGATGGTAGTAGTGAAGGGCATCCAGCCCCTATGAGTAGGGGTGGTGGTAGTGGTAGGCATCCAGGCCCCCTGAGTAGGGGTGGTGGTATTGGCAGGCATCCAGCCCCCTGAGTAGGGGTGGTGGTAGTGGTAGGCATCCATGCCCCCTGAGTAGGGGTGGTGGTAGTGGTAGGCATCCAGCCCCTGAGGGTGGGGATGGTAGTAGTGACAGGCATCCAGGCCCCCTGAGTAGGGGTGGTGGTAGTGGTAGGCATCCAGCCCACCCTGAGTAGGGGTGGCGGTAGTGGTGGCCATCCATCCCCCTAAGGGTGGGGATGGTAGTAGTGACAGGCATCCAGACCCCCTGAGTGGGGTGGTGGTAGTGGCAGGCATCCAGCCCCCTAAGGGTGGGGATGGTAGTAGTGACAGGCATCCAGCTCCCCCTGAGTAGGGGTGGTGGTAGTGGCAGGCATCCAGCCCCCCCTGAGTAGGGGTGGTGGTAGTGGTAGGCATCCATCCCCCTAAGGGTGGGGATGGTAGTAGTTACAGGCATCCAGCCCCCCCTGAGTGGGGTGGTGGTAGTGGCAGGCATCCATCCCCCTAAGGTTGGGGATGGTAGTAGTGACAGGCATCCAGCCCCCTGAGTGGGGTGGTGGTAGTGGTAGGCATCCATCCCCCTAAGGGTGGGGATGGTAGTAGTGACAGGCATCCAGCCCCCTGAGTGGGGTGGTTGTAGTGGCAGGCATCCATCCCCTAAGGGTGGGGATGGTAGTAGTGACAGGCATCCAGCCCCCTGAGTGGGGTGGTGGTAGTGGCAGGCATCCAGCCCCCTAAGGGTGGGGATGGTAGTAGTGATGGGCATCCAGCCCCCTATGAGTGGGGATGGTAGTAGTGATGGGCATCCAGCCCCTATGAGTGGGGATGGTAGTAGTGAAGGGCATCCAGCCCCCTATGAGTAGGGGTGGTGGTAGTGGTAGGCATCCAGGCCCCCTGAGTAGGGGTGGTGGTAGTGGCAGGCATCCAGCCCCCTGAGTAGGGGTGGTGGTAGTGGTAGGCATCCAGGCCCCCTGAGTAGGGGTGGTGGTAGTGGTAGGCATCCATCCCCTAAGGGTGGGGATGGTAGTAGTGACAGGCATCCAGCCCCCTGAGTGGGGTGGTGGTAGTGGCAGGCATCCAGCCCCCTGAGTAGGGGTGGTGGTAGTGGTAGGCATCCATCCCCCTAAGGGTGGGGATGGTAGTAGTGACAGGCATCCAGCCCCCCTGAGTGGGGTGGTGGTAGTGGCAGGCATCCATCCCCCTAAGGGTGGGGATGGTAGTAGTGACAGGCATCCAGCCCCCCTGAGTAGGGGTGGTGGTAGTGGTAGGCATCCAGGCCCCCTGAGTAGGGGTGGTGGTAGTGGTAGGCATCCAGCCCCCTGAGTAGGGGTGGTGGTAGGGTGGTGTTGGTGGTAGGCATCCATCCCCCTATGGGTGTGTATGGCATTGGTGATGGCCATCCCACCCCTATGGTTCTGCTGTTGCTAGTGTACGTCATTTGTGCATCCCTATGTGTGTGTGACATATTTCGTGTACGTGTCGTTTGTTTGTATTGTTGGTGTTTGACTTACCGTCTGCACCGTACGTGTCCGTGCCGGTCCCGGTAATAGATGTAGAGTATAGGTAGGACCTGCGCAATGGGATTCATGCTTGGATCGTCTCGTTTGGGTTTCTCGTGTCTTCGAGTCGTACTCGTAGCAGGCTTGTTCGTCTCGTAGCCGTGGATCGTCTTGTGGCGTGAAACGGAGCTTATGTACGGCTCGCCCGGATGCTCAAACGTCCCGGACGTAGCGACGGGTTCGGCGCGTATGGAGTGCGCATCGTACTCGTCCGGACGGAAGGTGCTGTGTATTTGCTTCCGTACGACTCAATTCGGCGTTTACGGATCCGGCTCGGGCGGGGAACAGGAGCTGAATTGGGTAAGTATGGCTCGCTCGGAAACTGGGTTGTTATACGCATCGTACTTGTTCGTCCGGACGAATGTTCGAATCGGTCGGGAAAAACGCAATCGGCTGGGGTTTTTTTCCGGACGAATACTGTTAGGTGCGCTTCCGGCCGGGATCGGAATCGACCCCTAAATATTTCTTCTTTGACACATGATTCTGCCATAGAGTCCCTCTGTCCCAACTGCTACGCTGGAGTTACAGTTAAATGACGATGCAGTTGTACAGTATTGTTGAAAGCTTACAGAATATCTCTGGAGTTTCCATTCTCAGGTTTAATCTGTTTCACCTGAGTGTCTGACCGAAGCCCACCACTCCCTCCAACCCCGCTACTGGGTGTACATACTCGAACACCAGAGGAAGACTGCCCTGCTGCTTCGTTGGTGTAGACACAATTAGATCATACTCCTCGTCAACGCAGATGTCAAGTATGGTGAAGTGGATCCCCCTCATTTCACTGGAAATGGCCTGCTCCTTCAAGAGACAACAGAATGTTAGAAAAGGACAGGCAAACAATAAATCATTTGTCTTGCTGGGTTTGCACACACATGCATGTTTATGTGGGGAACAGCATTCCTTTGACAGGAGTACCCATCAGTTATACTTAAGGATCCCACAACAATATATTTCCAGTCTGCATTTATTTTTAAAAATTGAAAAATAAAGAAACTCGGGCTTCTTTTGAGTGACTTTCCATACTGTCTTTCATCAGTTCCAGGCCAACAGCTGAGCAGATAAATGGCATGAGGAGTTAGAAAACAGGATATTTCCTTGAATAACAACGTGTTAACATCCTTTTGAATTATAATGCTACCTGTGGGGATACTGTTACGTTATATTTGGCTGCTTTACACAACAGGCGTCAAAGTATGAGTGCACACTAATTAGTTAAATAAATGTGGAAATATACAATTTTGCAGCTTAATTTATTCACAAAGCACAAAATACATATGGATAAATACTGATAAGATGGCCAAAAAATAAGTGTGGCTATTACAGACTGAAATGTTCAAAAATAAATACCATAAAACTGGGAGCCCTAGTTAATTATAATTACATTTACCTTCATCTTTTCTACCATAAGCACTGGCTGCCTGAGTGTTCCAGCACCTCTTACTAAGGTCTTGAAAGGTTTTTATCAACCAGAGGTTGCTTGATGTGACTCATCTTGAAATGACTGAGCAAGTATTTATTTGCAAGCACTGGGAAGAAAACATTTCTAATGTTTCTGTTGGGCATAGTAACCATGTTTTAACAGTAGAAAAAAATCCTTTTGAACTACCTCCTTTCGAGTACCATCTTCCTCACGCGCTGTTGTTCCAGGAAGGTGGTCAGGCCTATTTCATTGCAGGTAATAGGCTTGCCCTTTGCTTCCCTTAGTTTAGAGTGGGCATTGTTATCCAGAAAACACTTGTTCCCACTATGAGACATTTGATGATCGCCCCTCGTAACTAAAGAGGGGTGTGCAATTGTAGTTCCTGAATGTTTTACCCTTCATCCTAACACTTCCTTTAGCATACATGAACAGATGCATAACAATAAGGAGAGTGCCAGGAAACTACATTAAATAAAAAATTGTGCCACATCTAAGTACCAACGGCATTTTGATGTGGATTAGGGGAAGTGACAATGAAGATATAAAAAACTAATGGGCATATGTACAAGGAGTTAACGTCGCGGTACGTCAATTTTTTGACGTTACGGCAGCTTTTTTTTAATCGCCATATGTACAAGTTGCCGCTAACCGTGGTTAGCGACAGTTTACTGGCGAAATCGTCCGTTTTTCCGATCGCCACTTCTGTTAGCGATAGCTAACAAAAATGAGATGCAAGGTAGGCGTTCCTGTGCAAAAACGGCCGCTAACCCCACTTCGCGATATTTACAGTTGATTGCCCGGTCCGGCAATACATTCCAAAAACAGCCGCTAAGGCCCATTATGTTATGTTATGTTATTGTGTCTTGTAGAGCGCAACGGCTGCCCCAGCGAAGGGGCGTCCCGGCGCTAATGCAGGAAAGACTGACGGAACATACGAAACGGCAAACACTAAGATGCAGAGAAAAGATAGGTCTTAATGGCCTTTCTGAATGCTAAGTAATTAACAAGGCCACGAATCTGCCCAGGGAGTGAGGTCCAGAGAGTAGCGGCTCTGAAACTAAAAGAGCGGCCACCAGCCCTAACTCTGCGTGTCCGAGGAACCACCACCAAATGCTGACCCTGTGAGCAGAGGAGTCGAGTAGGGGCATATGGCAGCAAAAGGTCAGCCAGAATAGGGGGCGTGGCCAAATTTAAAATCTTGAAAGAGATACATAGGGTTTTGAATTCAATGCATCTGGCCACGGGTAACCAGTGGAGACGTCGAATGGCGTTTGACACAGAGCAAGATTTACGCAGACCTAGGAGTGTTCTTGCTGCTGCATTCTGTGCCCTTTGCAGCCTCGAGACCTCCGCTTTATTGGACCCTAGATAGAGCGAACAGGCATAATCAAGTCTCGACATAACCGTCATTTGAATAATGACCTGACGTGTAGATGCGTCAAAAAAAACCAGCAAGGGTCTGAGCCCTCGTAAGAGACCGAAACAGGTCCCTGCTGTCTTTTTTGTTTGGACTCGATAGTTTAAAGAATAGTCCAGCCAAACCCCTAAGTTTTTTACTGCCTGCTTTGGAGAAGGGGGGTTACCTAGGCTGGCTGGCCACCAGTGCTCACTCCACCTACCATGGTCCTTTCCTACTAGCAGTACCTCTGACTTGTTGGAATTCAGTTGGAGGCAGTTGCTGTTCATCCACTCGGCCACTGCCGCAAGATCGCCCTGAAACTTAAGGGCGTCTTGCTCGGTGTTATTAGAGAGTGCCACCACCAACTGAGTATCGTCAGCGTAGGAGACCATGGTCAGTCCCCTGCTGCTGGCTACTGCCGCTAAAGGTTGAACATAGATATTAAATAGCAGGGGACTGAGGGAGGAGCCCTGTGGCACCCCTTGCTTCACTGGATATTCACCAGAGGCAAACGGGGGGGCAGTTACCGTAAATGACCTCTCATAGAGAAATGAAGCAAGCCACTCCAGAGCCAGGCCCGTAATTCCAACCTCCGCGAGGCGTCTTAGCAGTATATCATGAGACACAGTATCAAACGCGGCGCTTAGATCTAACAAGATCAGCGCCGATGTTTGGCCCTCATCCATTGCTGACCAGAGGTGTTCTGTAACAGCTAGGAGAGCTGACTCCTTACTGTGACCCGACCTGAAACCATTTTGGGAGGGATCCAGTATGTTATTCGTGGCCAGAAAATCCAACAGAAGCGAGTTCACATAGGCCTCTGTGATCTTTGCTGCCCAGGAAAGCAAGGAAATAGGGCGGTAGTTTTCTGGTTTAGATGGATCAAGCGCAGGTTTCTTAAGTAACAGAATTACTTTAGCCTGTTTCCAGGCCCTAGGCACAGTGGCTGTGCTGAGAGACCCATTTATCACCTGATTCAGGGAAGGTAGAATAGTCGGCAACATCTTCCTGAATTGGTCAGGTTTAAGCGGGTCAACGGGGGATCCCGATTTGATCCTGCTGCAGCTGGTTTTTAAGACCAGAAAAAAGGTGGTCTTAAAAATGAGATAAAAAAACAGGACATAAGGGAGACTAGCCCAGAGCCACATTTGCTAACCTACTGATACCAAGGAGGTACTACTCATGCAGCTTGGAGCACCAAGAAGACCACAACAACCACCGCCACTGCCCCCGCCTCCAGGACCACCACGGAGGCAGCGCCAAAGAAGACAACGGGTCTATTGTCAATGCATCACCCTGATAGACCTAACGAAAGAGGATGTGATAGCCCACTACAGGCTGACAAGGTCCTCCATCCTCCGCATACTGACCCAGATAGCCCCCATGCTGCAGGCACCAACACAGCGTAGCACCAACATCCCTCCGTAGACAAAGCTACTAGCAGTGCTGCACATGTTGGCCTCTGGTACCTTCCAACCAACCACTGCCAGAGTTGGGGGAGTCTCCCAGTCATCCTTTTCATGGCTCCTCCCAACTGTCTTGGATGCCATAATCAGCCTGACGCCACAGCACCTACGCTTCCCCAACACTGCGCAAGCACAGCTTGACACAAAGCAAGGCTTCTATGCCATTGCTGGCTTTCCGCATGTGTTGGGGGCAATTGACAGTACCCATGTCCCACTTGTGCCTCCTGTGGACACTGCACACATCTACCAGAACAGGAAGCACACACACTCCATGAACATGCAGGCAATCGTGGACCACTGGGGCTTGTTCACCAATGTCGTTGCCAAATTTCCAGGGAGTGTGCATGACTCCTACATCTTCCGGCAGACCATCATCAACCAGCGGTTTGAGAATGACACATATGGAAATGGACTGCTTGTTGGAAAGTACTAACTGAACACACCACACACCTCAAGTCCACAATCATGTAGCTCACAAATGTGAGAATGCACATGTAGCAAATGTCATACAACATGCCTTGTAACATGTCTACCTACCATACACAAGAACCCAAGGGACTGTGGCCACTGGGGGTAGCCTTGTAGACAAACTTTCATCAAAGGTCCTGCCCCTCCATCACACATCTGCAAATGCTGGGAGAGGTGGGAACCAAGTATGTGTGATGGAGGGTCAGGACCTATGAGGAAAGTGTGAACACAAGCCCGAGTAGGTGGCGGTGTTCTGCATAGTACGGAGCTTGTGGAGTACAGACCTTTCTATGCCGGCGGAGAGGGCGTTTCCGTAGCCCAGTCTGCTGGTAATGAGTGCATGGGTGACTGTCTTTCTTGACTCGGGGGGGATCCATTTGAAGCTCTTACGGAGGATGCGGAGTGTGTTGAAGTAGCTGGAGGCGACGGCGGTGACCTGTCGGCTCATGGAGAGGGAGGAGTCGAGTACGATGCCCAGGTCTCCGGCGTGGTCCATGGGGGTCGGGAGGCTGCCGAGGGCGGTGGGCTACCAGGTGTTGTTCCATGCCGCTGGACTGGTTCTGAGGATGAGGACTTCTGTCTTCTCCACATAGAGTTTCATGCAGCTGTTGCTCATCCAGGTCGCAACTTCCTGCATTCTTTCCTGGAAGTTGAGTCTGGTGGTGGTGGGCTCCTTGGTGAGGGAGAGTATGAGCTGGGTGTCGTCGGTGTAGGATACTATGCTTAAGCCGTGCTGTTGGAGGATGGCAGCGAGGGGGGCCATGTGGATGTTGAAGAGGGTTGGGCTGAGCGATGATCCCTGGGGCACTGCGCAATTGATTTTCGTGGGTTCAGAGAGGAAGGGTGGCAGTCTGATCCTTTGGCTTCTGCTGGTGAGGAACGATCGGATCCAGTCGAGGGCGGTTCCTTGTATGCCGGCGTCATGTAGTCTGCCCGTTAGTGTGCGGTGGGAGACGGTGTGGAATGCTGCTGACAGGTTGAGTAGAATCAGGGCTGCGGTGTGGCCTTGGTCGAGGAGGATGCGGATGTCATCAGTGGCGGCAAGTAGGGCGGTCTTGGTGCTGTGGTTGCTGCGGAATCCGGATTGAGACGGGTCCAGGATGGCGATGTCCGTGGCTTAGCTGGGGGGCTTGGTGAATTCCTGGATGATGTTGAAGAGTTCTTTGGAGTTGGTGGAGTTGGCGACGATTTTGTTGTGGATGAAGGTCCTTTTAGTGGTACAGATGCGTTGGTGGTATTTCGTCATGGTGTTCTTGTAGGTGGTGACGTTTACGGGTGTCTTGCTGTTTCTCCAGTTCTTCTCCAGGCATCTGCAGGTGTGTCTAGATTCTTTGAGGTTGGTGGTGAACGAGGCGGCTTTTCTGGTGCGCTGTCTGTCGGAGTTGCGTAGCGGGACGAGTTTGTCTGCGCAGTTGGAGATCCATGTGTGGAATTCCCTCGCATCGCGGTTGGCATCGGCTGCAGCAGTGGGGGTGTTGCGGTTGAGGGTGGATTTGAGCTGCTCCTCGGTGACTCTGCTCCAGATCCTTTGTGGGGCACGGGGTGCGGGTTTGGCCGGCTTGGGTTTGTCACTGAAGAAGTGTACGCAGTGGTGGTCAGTCCATGGGTGTTGCGTGGTGTGGCTGAAGTGTATGCTGTTTCCTCCTGCGAAGATGGGGTCGAGGGTGTGTCCTGCCTTGTGGGTCGGTTTGGTGAAGAGTTGTTTCAGTCCGATGTTGGCGAGCTTTTTGCCAGAGGGTAGTGGAGTTGGTGTTGTTGAGGTGGAAGTTCAGGTCTCCGATGAGTAGGTAGTCCATGGAGGCAATGGTGTGGGGTGTGATGAGGTCAGTGATGGTGTTGGCGAAGCGGTCCAGGGGTCCGGGGGGTCTGTAGGCGAGTGTGCCGCAGAGTGTGGAGCTGGGGCTGGTCTGGACCTGGAAGTGCAGGTCTTCAGCAGCGGGTAAGGTGTCGCTGGAGGTGGAGAGGCAGAGTGAGTTTTTGTGCGCGAGGACTCCTCCTGGGTGGTTGGGGTGGTCCTCCCTCTGGATCTTGTATCTGTCCGGGATTGCGATGGTGATGTCAGGGGTGGAGGAGGTGGTGCTCCAGGTGTCTGTAAAGAAGGCAATGTCAGGCGAGAGTGTGTCCCGGAGGTTCCAGATTTCCACGGCATGTCTGTGCTGGGAGCGCACAGTGAGGAGGATGCATCTTAGGGCATTGGCGGTGTTGGCGGCCGTGGCGGTGGTGAAGGTCTGGTGGCAGTGGCGGCAGGAGAACTGGCCATGGGTCGTGTTCAGGGTGGCCTGTTGGCAGTTGTACTTTCTTCCGGGGTTGAGTGTGAGGACAGCGGATGACGTTAGGAGATCCAGGGTCCCTGGAGCTGGTCGTGGTCGGGTCGCGGACGGTCGCAGATGGGCTTGCCTGTGGCGGGCCTTTGTTGCGCCAGTGGCGCAAACGCGGAGCTGCCATCAAATAGGGTAGGGGTGAGGGACGAGCAGCTGGGAGGCAATGTAATTTGCATTGATGCTGGTCAATTGTCTGAAGCTACACATGACAAACCCGAATTGACAAAGTAGCACAAATCATACACCCCAAAATAGAAACTCTTCAAACACAGCAGGCACAAATACTAATGGACACATCTCTCCATTATATGTCATGGGTGATCAAGGATATGCACTCTCTCCATGGTTGATGACACCCCTTAGAGCCACAAAAACCCAGGCACAGAGACAGTACAATGTTGCCCTTGGATGCACCAGGTCCATTGTCGAGAGAACATTTGGCGTGCTTAAGTCACGGTGCCTCGACATCTGAGGAGGCAGACTGCTGAACAGCCCTGAACTAGTGTGCAAGATCATCGTGTAATGTTGTGTGTTGCATAACATATGTGTCCGCACCAATGCGCATGGATTGAAGTGCCGGATGAACCGGAAAATCCTGAGGATGACCAAGAAGACAAGGCTGATGCTGCACACACCCCAGCTTCTGCTGAAGGAACAGCATGAAGGGCAGAATTATTAATAACTTCTTCACATAAGCACGTCAAAATATGACATCCCTTTTTTTATTTTCTGTGCAAAATGGACATAAGCATAGTTTGTGCAATAAAACATTACAACACCAAAATCTTGTGTGCATGTTCATTCTCTGCATAAGTACATCTATCTGACAAGTGAAAGTTAAACATTGTGCGGTTAGTAATGGTGAATTGAAAGTTTGTGAGTGGGTATGTGTTTTGGGGTCAGAGATGAATTTTAGGGTGTGTTTTGGGGTCAGAGATAAATTTTAGGGTGTGTTTTGGGGACAGAGATGAATTTTATGGTGTGTTATGGGGTCAGAGATGAATTTTAGGGTGTGGTTTGTGGTCAGAGATGAATTTTAGGGTGTGCTTTGGGGTCAGAGAGGAATTTTAGGGTGTGTTTTGGGGTCAGAAAGGAAATGTCATCAAATACTGTTCATCTGAGGAACAACTTGCACTTAGCATCCACATTTTTCCAGCCTTAACGCTAACGCGACAATTTTTTTCATAACCACGAGGGGAAATAATAGCTAAATACATGTGACAACACCGAATATTACCGCTAAAGTCAATTTGCGTGCAGAATCTCACTGCATAGTCAAAAAACGGGCCGCAAACACACAGGAAGTGATGTCAGCATGCATCCTGTTGCCTGGAGGAGTACTGTGCGCTTTCACTTTCTCTTTTGAGCACACCTCTGGTGACTGTGGAGAGTGTTGGAGGTGTTTGGTGTTGTGTGCTGGTGATTTTGGATTTGAGAGTGTTGTTGTGTCCTCTGAACTGTCTCTAGTGTCCCTGTGAAGTCTTGTATACTTGTCCTTACATGTTTTTGGCGTCTTGTAATAAATCTTGTCGGGTGTTTGTCCAAGGGGTAAATTAGATTCTTAATAGTTGTTGGGGTATATATTAGGGTTTTATTTTTTAGGAGTGGGTTTAGGTTTGTGCTGGGAGATGGTGAGTGTGGGTAGGGAGGGCAGGTTGTCGGAGGGGGCATTGGGGGGCTTCCTCTGGCTAGTGAAGTACTACCTGCCCTTGTTAGTAGAAAGTGGGGGTCAGATCCTGCAGGGATATGCCGTACGTGTGCGGAAGGTGAGGTAGGAGCATGTGAGGAGCCAGATGCTGCGGATCTTCGGTGTGGACAGGACTGTCCAACAATGGAAGCACAGATGGCAGGATTGCGTGGGCGTGAGGGTGACATGTTGGACCAACTGGGAGTCCTCATTGGCCAACAAGGTGGTAAGTACAACCTCAAAATAGTTAAATGAACACTTTTGTAGCAAATAAAAAATGCTGTCTGTAACACAATGCGGTATATGTACAAGAAAGTGGCAGAGTGAGGCGTTAGACGTCATGCCTTCACGCCCAACTTTGCCACTTCAGAATCGCAACGCTGCACCATGTTTACAAGCATATGGTGCAGGCTTGTGTTTCCCCCTGCACTGGCGCAACAATTAGAAGTATAGTGCCAACGCTGGCACCCTTGCACCATAGTGCAAGGGTGTCTGCGTGCAGGGCTAAGATTGTTCATGTAAAGGAAGGGTGACCTTACTGTACATAAACAATCCAAGGCATTTTGCTTATTCCATGTGTGCTGCACAAGGCAGCAAACATGGAAAAAGCAAAAAGGATGAGGAATAATGCTTTTCTCCTAGTTTTGCTAAGTTAGGATCAGCTTTTCCCTGACCTTTACTATTGGCGCTGCCTCCTATGTACGCTACCCTTGTACCTAGGTTTCATGTAACGTTGTATGAGATTTAAAAAATTGGACATTTATCATAGGACATCTCCAGAGTGTCATACACCATCAATAGTTGTGACACACCCTTGTGCGATCTGCAGTGATGCTATTGTCTACAGAGCATGGAGAACATGATGTTGTTGGGAGAAACGGGGCCTTGGGAATGTGTCACACAAGTCGTCTGTGCAAAATGTGCAAAGGTGCAAGCATGATTGTCTTGTTTGGCCTAACTCTGCATTATCATGTCTTGTGGAAATAACAGGCAAACTAGACACAATCATGTATGCAACATGTACTGCAACAGTACAGTCACAGAGCATTGACATTGATGGTGATGAATAGGACACATGTGTGAATTTACGTCTGTTATCAACACGTTTCTTTTCATGTCTCACAGCTGGCAGACCACTCATCACACAGGGAGATATCGACTCCTTCAGGGACCTACACGCCACTGGTGAGTTCACTCATAAAATATTGTCATTGTGAGATGTGATGAATGTCTGGGTCAAATCATGTACTTAGTAGTATGCAGTATGGGTGTGTATCACATGTACCTTGCCTCCAGTGTGATGGTGTTTCGTGGAAGTGTGAAGGGTGCACAAATCAGTAAGTGAAGATGGAGCAATGCATATGTCTTCTGGATGTAATTTTGCACATCCCCAGTCAGTGATACCCATGCAAGAAATATCAATGGGTCCTGTCACACCAGCACATGCATGTGGATTACAGAGCGTACAGACAGGAGAGGAGACATGTGAGTGGTGTTGGTGATGAGTATGACCAGACATGGAATGCGTGTACATCCTTGACTGAGATGACTGTGCAAGTGGGCCAGATCATGCACAAGGAGGTAGTGTTTTTCAGGCAGTGCGGGATCAGACACAGGTCTGCACAGTACGATTGTAGGTATTCTGCATACCAGCTCCCCCAAAGTTGCAGGGCGTAGCTTTAAGCCAAGGCTACCAATGGCACGTTTCCCAACCACCTTGCAAAGATGGCTCTATGTATGTAATTGGCATGTTTTGGCACTGCAATGGTGCTGTCAAGCTGTCTCCTTGGGGGTCATTCCCCTGGTAGACTCAGGGGCAAATGTACAAGCCCCTCTTGCCGAATATGTGATGTTACCCTGCATGCATTTACCACGCATGCTTTTACTCCGCAGTTTTTACTCCACAATACCTTTTACAACGCAGGGCTTTACAACGCTATTCATTACAACGCATTCCCCATTACAACGCAATTAATATTCTAACTCCAGGGGGGGCGTTACTTTGGGGAATGCGTTGTAACAGTTTGCGCTGTAAAGCCCTGCGTTGTAAAAATTTTAGCGAAGTAAAAAATGCAGGGTAAACAACGTTTGTCCCGCTCGCCACCACTACGTCACCTATTGTGAAGTTGTGGTGGCGAGAGGGTCTGTGCCTCATGTACAAATCAGTGTTCAGCTACCTAACGTTGTTTTTCCATGTGTGCTGCTTGATGCAGCACAAATGAAAGTGACAGTATGGCTTTTCCAGGATTATTCCTCTGCAGGAAGGGACACCTTCCTACACATAAACAAGCCTCCCCTGCACACAGACACCCTTGCACTCTTGTGCGAGGGTGCCTGTGTTGGAGCAGAGTTGATAAACTTCACGATATCGCGGGCGGACACACAGGGCTGCACCAGAATATTGTACATATGGTGCAGCCCTGTGTTGCAGAAGTGGAGGAGCGAGGCGCTACACCCAGAGGGCTAATGCCTCTCTCATCCAATTCCTTGTACATGTCCCCCTCAGTCAGGGTATGTGACAGCCCCATCATTTGAAACTGACAGTCTCATTGGGTTGTGACAATCCATGTCACATGCCATGCACTGTCATGTCAGTGTCGCCAGCATGTTGTAACTGATCCTTGATTCTACATTGAATTGTCCATGTCACTTTCGAACTTCACAATCTTTCCTTAGAGTGTAGGCTCCCATGTTTCACTGACCTTGTATTTATGAGTTAAATGGAGAGCATTGACATAGTCATCAGGACTCACATTTTGTCCTTGCTCTTATTTGGCAGACAACATGTCACCAGAGGAGGCCCACGCGTTCCAGGTCAGGAAGGAGCGGTATCTTCACATACACAGGGTGGCCAAGGGATACCGCAACATGGCAAGGAGGCATCAAGCTGACCGGGCAGCTGGGACGTGGAAGTCGGTGCCCGATGTAGTCCTCCGACGCAGGCAGAGTGACACACAGGCCATACCTGGCCCTTCTGGTGACAGGCGTGGGTCCCAACGTGGACAGTGATCTGCACATCCCCCCAAGACACCACACAGACAAGCTGCTGCCTCAGAATCCGGCACACAATCTGGTGCCCCCTCACAGCCCCACGGACAAGGGACAATGCCAGCTGCAGCATCCGATCAGGTAGTGCCATTTACTATGCGGGACAATTGCACAATCATGGACATGAACATCACAGTGGCACAAATAGAACTTGAAATGGCGGAGCATGCCACCCACCTGCAGGACACTAAGGCTGCCCTGGGTCTCCCATTTTGAGCTTTCCGATGGAGACCCATCCCCCTTTTCTCTGATCCCCCAATGTTATTTATTATTATTAGTTAGTGATAGGTACGTTTTTTAAGTGTTTGGTAGTGTAGTTGTAGTGTAGGAATAGGTAGTGTTAGATTTTAACATCGTTTTAGTTATTTATTCTCTTGTAGTATTTGGGGATAAGTTTCCTTTTCTTTTGGGAGGGTTGATGTATTTGTTGTTGTAAAAAAAAAAAAATTACAAAAAATATATATTTGTGTATGATATCTGTGTAGTTAGTTTATGTTTAGCTAAGATGCATTTGCCCTGTCTTCTGATGTGTTTTAAGGGTGGGAGGGGTGATTGATGTCTTAGATATGTTGTTGCGTGTTTAGGATTAGTTACGTTAGATAGTTTAGATTAGCATTCACTTTGTTCTAGTTAGTTAAGATTAGGTTAGTTGTAGTAGTGCTTAGTGTTAGTTTAGGGTAGTTAATTTTATTACTTGATAATAAATGTTTACTGTTTTTGAATTCTGGTTGCACTTATGTCTGAAGTAATTTGGTGGAGTGTTGCTTTTTACCTTGTATACAACTTATTCAATCACAGAAGAATCATTTGAATGTGTACCTGTGGTCATGACATGTTACTTAGCTGGACGGATAGTGTCAGGATCCTTTTGATTTGAGCACAGTAAACTTGCATGGATTACAGGGTGGCAAGTAGGAGTTATGGCCTAGGCTAGGGACACTCTTTTGTGAAGTTTAACATCTTATGTGTGACTCACAGAGTTGGACAGCACATTGTTGCCCATTTACAACACAATGTAGGAACATGGCCTTGAGCAGACATTGACATTGCAACTCTTATCCAGCATAAAAATGGATGTATGCACCGTGTTTCACAGATTACGTCCACACCCTGCATATCACATGAGCCTGGCGCAGAGTCCATCTACCATGCACACACATAGGCACACTTGCTGCGTAGTGTAAGTGTGTCAGCATTATTGAAATTGGATGTTCCTGTGCATGGAGGCTCACCCTCCTGCCCATGCAGAATGTTTTCAATTTACGGATCAAATGTGAACGGCATATGGCAGAACACAGTTCTGATGCAAACAGGAGGGGAAATGTAGCATTGCTCCCTGTAGTGCCAGTGTCATGCCCCCTTTTCCCAGCTGTTACTTTTGTCATTGCCTCATAGTGATGCCACCCTTGAAATGGTGGTACAGCATCGGACTATATGTTAATTGCAGTGCACTACACATCCCTAGACACATTGCCCTCTCCTTTCACAGTGAGCCCAGCATGAGAGGGTTACTTATTTCCAAGGCATTGTTAAGCCACGGGAAGGGGCTGACTGAGGACTTGCACTTTAGGATAAGTCCCTATTGCCAACACAACTTCACTGAAACAGACGTTGTGGTTCTAATAGCGGGTGGTAGATATGTGCCATTATGAATCTTCATCTATGTGAATATGGTGTGCTCTATCGTGGAATGTGACATGCAAGGACCCCCATCACAACAAGCTTTGTCCACCCCGTAGAGTGTGAGTAGATCTGCCAAGTGAGACTTGTTAGCAATGCTAAATGGAGACACTACTTGTGGCATGCGACTGACTTGGACATATTTCCACACGTGCCTATTGCCATCATGTACGTAGGGCAATGTTGGAATCTTGCTAGAAGGTTGTATTTGAGCAATGAGGGCACGGCTAGTTCACAAATGGCCAGTCATCTCACTGCCTATCTGGGACACAGTTGAACCTGAACATTTATCATATGTCCCTCGGTGTATGTTTTGATTGATTCACTGGTCCAAAATATTTGCAGACTTCCATACCTGAATGGTCATGGGAAACACACATCTGTGTAACTTAAATATTTTACTTTGCATGTGCATTGGCTTTGGTGAAGACTGGCCCAGTACTTGGTCAAACAACCCCCACATTCCATAGATGCCCCGTGGAGGGCCTGACAGAGTCCTTTGGGGGGAACATGTCCAGAGGAAGAGGCAGAGTTCAGTCAGCAGGCTGATTGCAGTGTCATTGGGAACAACACAAATTATGGCAGTCCATATCGAGGTCCAAGGTGAGTGTCGCAGTGTCTGAGGACAGTGGAAGCTGATGTTCCGGGGCATGATGCTAAGCACAGATCAAGGCAAAACAGTCCATTTGGCATAGATGAATACTACCGCTTTCTTCTTCGCAATAATGCAGAATCATCCACATCTTCATCCTCTTATGTGTCATGTGCCTCCCTTGTGCGTGGTGGTAGATTGGCTGCGGCACTGTGAGGCACTGACACATCAGTGGGCTGAGATGTGGATGTTGAAGCAGCAGCAGCATTCATCTGTGCCTAACCTTGAGGCAGCACTGCTGTGATGAGCAGCTGCAGGGCATGAAAGATTCCAGCAACGTGCCTGTGGTGTGCAGACTTGGCAGCCATTTGTGAGGCTTGCATCTGCTCCATGTTCTCCATGATCATACGCATGTGACGCAGCTCCTTGCTGACATCGCTGGAGCCACTCTGACTGGACAGTTGTTCTTGTCTCTGAGTCCGTGTTCCAGCGATGTCAGCCATGGAATGCTGGAGAGCTTGGAGCGGACTGTGGGTGTCTGTGATGGTCTGTAGGTGGTCCCAAATGGGACTGAAACACCCACGTACCCCATCTAATTTGGCCGCCAGGCTGTGTAACCCCACCCGCACCTGACCAGCCATCTCCTGCTGGACCTCTACCGCATGACGTTGAAATGCCAGAACTGAGTCCTCAAGGTCCTGGGAGACAGCTGTGGTGGTCGGTGCTTGCTGCTGGGTGGTTTGTGCAGTGGGTGGAGTTTCCACGACGCTGCTGGATGGCCCTGCTTTCGGAGATGGGGTGCTAATTGATTTGAGCAGCTGTTGAAGGGTGTCGTGGTCGATAGTTGCAAGGTCTTCCTCTTCATCATTGAAGAGTGGGACAGGCTGCTCTACAGGAGGTGATGGTTCTCCCTTTGCAATGTAAAGGGGAGATGCAGTTGTATGTGTGTTTCAAGTATGATCATGCATTGGATAAGTTTACAAGCAGACTGCATGACAATGTCCATTCAGAATGTTTAGGAGGAGATGCCTATTACATGGCGGATAGTGATTCATTGTACAACATCACGGATGTGACGTTAGAGTTGTACATAATCATCTCACAGTTTACAAGTAGGCCAAAGGTGAGTGACTAATTTCTACACACATGCAGCACCAGTTGTGTCCTCTGCTCAGGGGTGACTGTGATGCAGTTTGTACCACATTCTTGTCAATGTTGATTAGGTCATATTTATGTGTCTGTGCACTGCATTGTGGGAGAGTCACCCCTACTCAGTACACCCTGATACTTTTTCAAGATTGCTCTTTTTTGGAGGGGTGGATTGCATTGTGCCACACCTTGCTGTTGGCAATGCAACATGATTGTTGTTGTGCCATGATTAGGGCTATCCCACTGGTGTGATCTGGGTTGATGTGATGTGCCACATGATATGGGCAGGGAGATATGCGTGATTTGCCATGATACACACAGTGTAGATACTTGTGTATTTTGTTAAATCAAAGGGAGTGATGACATCTTAATGGATGCATGTTGATCTGCAGGTATGGTCCAGCTTTGGCTTTACTGACCCTTATCCCTTTCACTCAGGGACCCTTTCACTTATGTGCATTTCCAATGGGGAGATGTTGCAAGATTGAGGAAATATGGGTCTTGGTCACAGTTGGGACACTTGTGCATTGTTGGCCAGCAGATGTCTTTCTTACATCAGGGGTTGTATGAACACGAGGAAGTGACAGAGTGTGACCTGCTCCTTTAAGGATGAACTTAGATCAACGGAGATCTTACAATATGTCACGCCCAACTATGGTCCCAAACGCCCCCGCGGCCCTCCCACTGATACCCATAGAAACTGACACAGTGACCCGAACACAGAGACCGAGAAGAACCATAGCCGCTATGTCCTCAAAGGAGGCGGCGGAGCTCTCCTCAACTTACGACTCCCCCACAGCCTACCCTAATTCCAAGATCCAAGTGATCACAGGCGTCGGAAGGGATCACCCCACCTTGAATTCCCCAAGACCCCCGGCCTTTCTCACCACCATACCCAGAGCCCTCCCCATAATAAAACACACCATTGAGGGGTCCCCTGCCAACTGCATGCTTATAAATTGCAGATCCGCCTCCAAACATGCAACAGAATTAGCAGAAACCATCCTCTCTTATGACATAGACATCGCGTTCATCACAGAGACTTGGCTGAACGAGTTCTCCACTCCAAACCTAGATATGCTGGTGCCCCCTGGTTTCTCCATCATCAACAAGGACAGAAAAGACCAAAGAGGTGGAGGTTTAGCAATCATACACAAGAACAACATTGCCATCACAGAAATGAACACCTTCAACTACTCCATCATGGAATGCCTTACCACCAAAATTAAGACAGGCAACAACAAAGCAATGCTCTGCAACCTTCTATATCACCCCCAGGCAACACCCCCGCTTTCGGGGAACACCTCTCTGACATGATCGCTCACTGCTCACTCGGTGAAGCGCATAACCTCATCCTCGGGGACCTCAACCTACGCTGGAATGATGCTAAAAACCCGCTAATCCAAACACTTACCAATCTTCTTCAGGATAACAATCTCGCCCAACTCTGCTCCGAAGAAACGCATAGGAAAGGAGCAACACTAGATGCCATTATCGCTCAATGTGACGCAATTACAATTGACCACACCCTCCCAGTAGACTGGTCGGACCACCACATCATTCTATTCCACATCAATCAAAAGATTCTACTCCAGCCTCCGCAGCAAGACTCCCCCAAATGGTCTAGAAACCTAACTCAGATTCCTAGATCGGTCCTAGAAGAAAAGATAGGCGCGATCCTTCACAACGCTCCTGACCACCTCACCACATCAGAACTCACCTCGCATTATAATTCAAATATGACGTCCATGCTTGACCAAATAGCCCCCCTGAAATTAAAAAAACCTAGGAATACCCCATCGAGATCTTGGTTTAACACTGACATTAACCTCGAAAGGAGACAACTTAGAGCCACAGAGAGACTCTGGAGAAACAATCCTTCGATGACCCCTCGGGAACAACTCAAAGTAGCGCGCAGAAAGTACAAAAAACACATCCAGTCCAAAAAATCCTCGTTCTTCTGCACCGCGCTGGACAACGCAAAAAACCGGCCCAGAGAGCTCTTTAACATCATTAAACAACAAACCTCCAAACCCGCTACCTTCCCAGTTCAGGCTTCCAAAGAACTATGCGACAACTTCACCAACTTCTTTGAGGACAAGATCAACAAGATTGAGCTCGCACTGGACTACAACAGCACCCCACCTAACAAGAACGCAGCACCGGGTCCCACGGACAACGCAGATAAGCCCCTCCAAAATCCTGGAAGTCGTTCATCCCCATTCAGGAGGCAGAGATAGTCAAACTGATCACCACTGCCAACCCCTCTTCCCACGTCCTAGACCCCCTACCTCCTCAACTGTCAAAAATGCTGAAACTCGCCCTTGCTCCTCTCTGGTGCCGGATTATAAACAGCTCCCTGAAAACCGGAGTCGTACCTGACTGCCTCAAAGTCGGCCATGTTTCGCCACTGATGAAAAAACCAGGCCTAGACTCAAACGATCTAAACAACTTCAGACCAGTCTCCAACTTACCTCTTCTATCAAAAACCTTAGAAAGATGCATACTCCTTCAACTAACGCAACACATAGATAGCATCAACATTCTCGACTCCCACCAATCGGGTTTCAGAAAAGGATGCAGCACAGAAACCGCGGTCCTCAACGTCATTGATGACATCCACAAATCACTGGATGCAGACCAATGCTGCCTTCTCATTCTCCTAGACCTATCGGCAGCCTTCGATACGGTCGACCACAAGCTCCTCATCAAAGTTCTCCAAGAAAGAGCTGGGCTAGACGAGGTAGTACTCCATTGGTTCTCCTCCTTCCTTCACAACCGCACCCAAAGAATTAAAATCAAAAACTTTGAGTCCGACTTACACCCTGTCACCAGGGGTGTCCCCCAAGGCTCAGTTCTCTCCCCGCAACTCTTCAATATCTACATGGAACCCCTCACCACCCTACTCAAAAAAGCTAACATCCCCTTCCATCTATATGCAGACGACACACAGATATATCTGGAAACCTCCTCCATGTCAGACATCCAGAGACTCAATGACATGCTCAGAGATGTCCAAAGCTGGCTTTCAAGTAACCACCTAAAACTCAATCAAGACAAAACAGAAATACTCCTCATCTCTAACAAGGAAGAAAATCCCCAAATTGTGGAATGGATAAAAGCAATCGATGCACTCAACAGTAACCTCTCCCTAGCAGACTCTGTAAAATCACTTGGCATCACTCTAGACCCGAAGCTGGACATGACCAAACACATTAAAAACTCTGCCAAGAGCGCCTTCCTAAACCTGAAGCTACTGAACAAAATTAAACCTTACATCCCTCCCAAGGACCTCAAACAAGCTACTCAAGCATTGGTGCTATCGAGATTAGACTATGGGAGTGCAGCCCTCTCTGGTTCATCAAAGACACACCTTGCTCCCCTCAAAACTACTCTGAACGCTGCTGCCAGAATGGTCACAGGAGTGAAGAAATTCGACCACATATCACCCGCACTTAGAGATCTAAAATGTCTCCCAGTGGATATGCGCGCCAGTTTCAGAACAGCCTGCCTCACTCATAAAGCCCTCCACACAGGCAAACCGGAATACCTAGCCTCTAAACTCAAAAAAGCCGGCCAGACGAGGTTCCTCAAGAGCTCTACTTCTCATCCCACTGTAAGCGCGCAAACAAAGAACCGCAGCACGATCCTTCGCGGGCAATGCTCCCAAAATCTGGAACTCGATTCCACCCCATATTAGAACTATCCCCTCGTTTGCAAAGTTCAAAGGTCAGCTCAAAACCCTTTTCCTAGATCGCGCCGGGGGAAGGGACAGGAGCCACTGATTTGAGGAGGACACCAACACCGGATGAGGCGATCACCCCAGGACCCTGGCACCCAGTGAAGATGTCTCACCACCTCTAATGACCCTGGACTCTCATCTCTCGGAAATTCTCCCCCCTTGTTTTATACTTGTACTGTTCTACGTATTCCTCTGCTTCTCGACTGATGTAAAGCGCTCCGATACCCTCGGGTCTGGCTAGCGCTATATAAAACCTCGAAAATAAATAAATAAAATAAAATAAACTCCACACGCAGCCACTTCTGTGACCGTGGCCTGCACTATGTTGACATGTTTATGGTGCAGGCATGCATTTCATCATGCACTGTCACTTGCCTTCTCAGTGTGGCTCACAGACAGGCAGCTTTGCTGGTTAGTGCATATGTGCATGGGTTTGGTGCGAGAATGTTTAGGTGTGAGGAGGGACCCCTTCAGGCACTTTGGCAATGATGGACTAATTGCTGTTTCTATGTGTTCTGCACAATGCAGTACACATGTACATCCAAATAGCTTTGGGTATTGTGATTTCTCTTGTGTGCATGTCGTCGGTCATGTTTTTCCTTGCAAGCATTGCTTACTGCCCTCCTGTTGGCTTAACCGTTGTGAGTATGGTGCAGCGTGACTTTCTATTGTTGTTGCAGGCTGAACAGACAGTAACAGCACCCATTACCCTCAACGTTGACACCACGTGTAGTGTGTAAGTGGGCCTAGATTTCAGGGCTGTGGATTTCCAAAGGCTTATTAGTGGTGCTCAGGCCCTATCATCCCCCCCACATCACATCAGGTGCGATTGGCAGGGTGATGTGTGTTTAGGAATATGCCACGCAGATGCTCACATGGATGATACTTGCTGTCCTGTTTCAGATTATTTTTTGCCGGGGTTTGTGTGCAGATGATAACAGACATGACTGCATATTTGTTCACTGAAACTGTTGGGGCATATGTACAAGCCCCTATCGCCACGGGAACGTCACTTTTTGTGATGTTCCCGTGGCGATAGGGGCCTTGCCTTATGTAGAAGGCAGCGTTAAGCCACTTAACGTGGCTTAACGCTGCCTTGTACATAAGGCACCCTTTCCCACTATGGTTAGCTTGAAAGGGGCGTGCAGTGGGTGTTGTGGTGGGCGTTCCACCACAACACCCATTGTATTTGACGCTGCCCCCTATGTACAAGGGTGGTGTACATAGGAGGCAGCGCCAAAATTAAGACCAGGAAAATCCTGGTCTTAAATTGGCGAAATGAGGAGAAATGCATTATTTCTCCTCATTTTTGCTTTTTCCATGTACATGGAAAAAGCAAAATGCCATGGTTTGTTTATGTACAGGAAGGTGTCCCTTCCTGTACGTAAACAAACTTTGTAAAAAATATTTTGTTTGATACAAAAATACCACCTATACCTCCTTGGAGATTGTTCAGGTAGAATTGGAATTGCATTCTACAAACTCCAAAATAGCTGTCTACATGCAATCTTCCTACTGACGAATATTCTCTGCTAGGCAAGCTCTGCCACAATTGCAGTTACCAGATTAATTAGCTTTCATGTTGTTGTCCTGATGCAACAGCTCACAATCAATCAATACACAAAGGTCAGCTCTAAAGAATAGCAATTGATATTATCCTCACCATAATGCATTTATATGGGTAATTAGAGATGTAATTTGATCTTGGTACAACTCAGAGGCCATCACTCCCTGAAAATAAATCCTTCTAATATAATGCACATCATATACTCAAGGTTTGGAAATACCATTATGCATTTTAGGCAGGAATCACTCTTCTTTTGTAATCTCATCTTCAAAGTGGCTTAGTAGGCAAGGGAATCTGTGCAAACATGTTCTATGGATTACCGGAGGAGCAGGTATAGTTGCCCAATAGCATGAAGATATAGGCTCTAAAAAGGACCCAGAGCTTGTTGCCATTTGTGAATCGTACTTCAAATTATAAGTGTATATTGATCAATGCATTATGATGGAAATTGGGCAGTAACTTAGTCTTGCTACCCCCATGCCACACTGAATTTCCTTGCCTTCTACAAGCAATAGGAAGGAATATCTGAGGAAAGGCCAAGAGTTCTCATCTGAGTAGAACACCAATTCCTGCTGAATGTTGCACCCATTTTCCCAACACTTTTCTTAGCATACATGATCAAATAGATAAAATTGAAGTGTGTGCCTGGAAACTACACAAAATACACAGTGGGCCAGATCTAAGTCCCAACTGCATCTCGAAGTGGATGCGTGGAGTTTCTGGACCAAGAGGCAGTGCTTATTTTGCAAAATAATGAGTGCTGTGCCCAAAGTGCTGCTCAGAGGCCAGTGACTGGTGCTGTTAAACGTCAGCACACTGAATACCAAGGCTGCATAGTCTTGAATACACCTCAGGCCTCTTTAATCAACTATCAGACCCTGTCTGCCCCTTTATATCTGTCTTGCAGGATCCTGCTTTCCCCCTTTGTAACGCCCCCCCACCCCACATCTTTCTCTTCCTCCTTCTTTCTCAATTGTGTGTTTTTCCCTCTCTTGCTACCGGGAAATGTTTGGTGACGAAAAATAAGTACTATTCCCCACAAATGAGTGCCAGTGGCCCCCACTGACAACCACCAGCTCAAATTAAGCACTGCTAAGGGAAATTAAAATATTTTTCAGTTATTGCAACCATTTTTATTGTGGTTGTGTTATACATCTCAATAAAGTTAGTAATGTGCATTATCCTACATATTTGCCCAGCAGCATTAGTTCCCGGCAGTGGGGAGTGTTTGGGTATGGGCCTAGTGTGGCTACATATGGGCAGGAACAAAGACAGCACCCCTCTGTGTAAATTTGTATATGGTGAAACCCCAGTACCAGAAACCCTTGTATAACATGCAGAATGTGTTAGCACATTTTACATTAGCTTTTGCACTTCCATTAAAGTTGCAGGTGGAGTCATAGGGTATCCAAAGGGCTTTGATGCAACAAATAACCATTGTGAGGAGCACAAAGATGGCAGCAAGGCAACACCTTGAGAGTCCCTAGTGCTGGCCCCTGGGACATATGCGATGGTAGCCAATATTCCTTTAAGGCAGTTGAAATCCTCAGTAATTGCAGAGCAAGCTGCAGGTGCTATGGACTGTGCTGAAGCAACATTTCCTTGGCAGTTGGGTTCAATTGTAGGGCGAAACATAAAAGAAGAACACCAGATAGTAACTATTCCTGGAGGGTGGTAATGACTCAGGAGCCAGTTATTTATGTCAACTTAGGGGTTGATTACGATGTCAGTCGGAAAGCATTCCGACCGAATCGGTCTCGGAATGGTTTCTGGCCAAATCGGATTCGGGGAGTCCGACCGACCAATTACGATGGTTCCAGATACCATTCGGTCGGACTCTCATTGACTTCAATGGGAGCCTGTGTTCTGACCAAATACACAAGCTCCCATTGAAGAAAGGGGTGGGTGGGGAAAATTGTGCACCCTGTGGCGGGCACCCCTTGGTGCCTGCCACACTGTGCATGGTCTGAAAGGGGGGTCCCTTGAGCACCCCAAAGGAGACCCATTCGGAAGGCTCCGGGTGAAGGGGGGGTCTGCTACTGGCCCCCAAAGATTCCAACAGCTGATCTGCGTAGGACAAACCGATTCGGAAAGGCTGTCCGAATCCGAAATCATAATCACTCTGTCGGAAACGTGGTCCGTAGACCTGTGCGAGTCGGCTCCGAACGACTCGGTTCCTCTGAATGCCATCCGGAATGCTTTCTGAACATCGTAATCGGTTATTCGGAAACCTTTCTGAATCGGTCGGAAAGATGGGTTCCATATCGGATTCGGCAGATCTGAATCCGATTCGGAGCCTTTCCGAACGACATCGTAATCGGCCTCCTAGTCTGGCTGTTCTCGGGTCACCTGTACTGTCTTTAATAATTCTGCAATATAGTTTAGTTCCAAATGAAAACTTGTGCAGTCTAATTTATTTCAAGTCAAGTGTTAAAAAATCTACATCCTATACACTCTAGTTATGTTATAGCAACGCTATGAAAACAATATATCCAATTGGAGTTGACATTTAATCTCAATCCAGAGAAATTGCATATTACTGCCCCAAACATGATAGCACTTCTTAAGAGTTAGAGTTCATTTATTGGTGGTTTCAGCATACAAAAATACTAAGCACAAGCATAATTTGATCGCACACATGAGAACAAAAGAATTGAGGAAGGAATTAAAATTGCATACGTGGGATATCAACACCTTGGTGTACAAGGAGCTTTTATTTGGAATCGCACAGTCAGTTAGCTCTTCTATCTAGTTCTTCTAGCTTTCCAATTTGTTTTTTACCTGGTGTCTTCCTGTCCATCTAGTTATCTCACTGCAGAAGATGCATTCATCACCGGACTCATGATGTTCTTTGCCAAGGATAGATCCGTTATAGTTTCTCCTGATGTTATCATAGCATGCATTTTAAGACAAAATGCAAGATGTCTTTTGTTTCATTGCAAAGACAGTCTGCCGGGGTGGATTGTTTTCTGTTTTCAGCAGGAAGCTTAGAAGCGGAGTGTCTCTTCTGAATAATATGAAATGCCTTCTCTTCTTTTTTTTTTTTTTTTTTAGAGTTTTCAGATAGGGCTGTGCATTTGGTGAGATGTCAAACAGTTCAGCATGCTATCCTGGGTGAAAATATTTCAGGAATAAAATTTTCTGACCATTTTCAGAGCAGGAAATTGTGCGGTATCACAACCAGACTCAAGGGGCCTGATTCACAGAACTAACTTACGTCAAAAACGTAAACGTAAACGTAAACGTAAAGTTAGTACTTTTTAGGTATTCACAGAATACACTTACTCATTTTGGTATTCACAGAATGAACTTACTCATTTCGGTATTCACAGAAGTTAGGAGTCCTAAAGTCCTAAAGTTCAGTCTCTAAAGTAGTAGTAGGATTTCCTGTTGGTAACGCCAGTAGCCTGTTTCATAATTTCCTTTCAGGACATAATATTTTGCAAGCTTTTTTGTCCAGGCCCCCAAGCTCTGCTCCATAGGCAATCTAACTTCTAGCCTTTACTACTCTGTCAGTGTGTGCTGAGAATCAATGGACATGAGTGTGTACCATTCCGATTTAGGGAAGGTTCAGATTTCTCTATCACCTTTTTAACGTGCAGGTCCAACTGGAGATTGTTTGAGATATGATGACTAAAATATATAAAGAAATGTACTTCTTCCAACTTTCTGTTGTTGATTTAAAGGATTTTTTGTTCTTTCCAATGTTTCCTGTCTTTGTGGGTGTTTATTTTCAGGCCATTTACACAGCAGTATTTTGCAATGTTGAAAGGTTGACTTAAAGCCCTGTCAGAGTCTGGGTGATCATGATGGAGTCATCAGCAGATAGAAGCCCTGGTATAGGAAAGCTGTCGATTGCTAATATGTCTGGAATTGCTTTCAGGATTTCCCTTTAAAGCAGGCAGCCGAAAAGGCTAAAGAAAGTGCTATTTTTTTCTGTACTATATTCATGGACTATGTGCAGAAAAATAAGGATGTGGACAACGGTATACTGGCCGTCTCTGAATAGTCCCTGAATTTGATTTAAGATGCTTCCTTCTTGGATCCAATCTTCAACCACTTTAAGTATCATTTTGAAGAAAATGTTGCTGTCAATACAAATCAGACCAATGGGTCTGTAAGATCTTGGATCACTTTTGGAACCTCTTTTTATACAGGGATATGATTAAGCTGTTTCACTAACAGGGTTGGGGCAAACACCTGTGATCTCCACAAAACTCAGTGTTAGTATTTCTGGAAACCAATCTGTGCTTTGTTTAAACACCTCAACCACAAGGAGATTATGGACGGAGTGCTGAAACTTTTCAGACACTCACACCCAGTCACAGATCTGGGTTGAATCCATCATCGTTCTATAGCTCACTTACCACCCCAGTTCAGACACAGCTATATGCAAATCAGTCTTGACCCTGTTCCTCATGGGAACAGTCCAACCCGAACTGCCAAGCCAGGTCTTCCCTGTAACATAAACAAGCATCCTGGGACCGGTTTCGGGGTAAAACCCCTCATCAGCCAGGCTAGCTTGAATCCAGTGGCAAAGTAAGCAAGAGACCCACGTCTGGGCATCCCCTGACAACTTAGGGCGAACAAAGCAAACACAAGGAGATGATGGACTAGGGCGCTGAAACTTTTCAGACACTCACCCCCAGTCACAGATCTGGGTTGAGTCCATCATCGTTCTTTAGTTCACTTTGCCACCAAAGTTCAGACACAGCTATAATCAAATCAGTCTTGACCCTGTGCCTCATGGGAATAGTCCAGCCCGAGCTGCCAAGCCTTGTCTTCCCTGGACCGGAAACAAGCATCCTGGGACCGGTTTCCGGCTATCAGCCCTCATCAGCCAGGCTAGCATGAATCCAGTGGCAAAGTGAGCAAGGGACCCACATCTGGGCACACCCTGCCAACTTAGGGCAAACAAAGCAAACACAAGGAGATGATGGACGGAGCGCTGAAACTTTTCAGACACTCACCCCCAGACACAGATCTGGGTTGAATCCATCATCGTTCTTTAGCTCACTTTGCCACCCCAGTTCAGACACAGCTATATGCAAATCAGTCTTGACCCTGTGCCTCATGGGAACAGTCCAGCCCGAACTGCCAAGCCATTTCTTCCCTGGACCGGAAACAAGCATCCTGGAACCGGTTTCTGGCTAACAGCCCTCATCAAAGAGGCTAGATTGAATCCAGTGGCAAAGTGAGCAAGGGACCCACGTCTGGGCATACCATGCCAAATTAGGGCAAACAAAGCAAACACAAGGAGATGATGGACAGAGCGCTGAAACTTTTCAGACACTCACCCCAGTCACAGATCTGGGTTCAATCCATCATCGTTCCTTAGCTCACTTTGCCACCCCAGTTCAGACACAGCTATATGCAAATCAGTCTTGACCTTGTGCCTTATGGGAACAGGCCAGCCCAAACTGCCAAACCATGTCTTCCCTGGACTGGAAACAAGCATCCTGGGACCGGTTTCGGGCTAACAGCCCTCAGCAGCCAGGCTAGCTTGAATCCAGTGGCAAAGTGAGCAAGGGACCTACGTCTGGGCATACCTTGCCAACTTAGGGCAAACGAAGCAAACACAAGGAGATGATGGACGGAGCACAGAAACTTTTCAGACACTCACCCCCAGTCACAGATCTGGGTTGAATCCATCATCGTTCTTTAGCTCACTTTGCCACCCCAGTTAAGAAACAGCTATATGCAAATCAGTCTTGACCCTGTGCCTCATGGGAACAGGCCAGCCTGAACTACCAAGCCATGTGTCCCCTGGACCGGAAACAAGCATCCTGGGACCGGTTTCGGGCTAACAGCCCTCATCAGCCACGCTAGCTTGAACCCAGTGGCAAAGTGAGCAAGGGACCCACGTCTGGGCATACCCTGCCAACTTACGGCAAACAAAGCAAACACAAGGAGATGATGGACGGAGCGCTGAAACTTTTCAGACACCCAACCCCAGTCAGTGATCTGGGTTGAATCTATCATCGTTCTTTAGCTCACTTTGCCAGCCCAGTTCAGACATAGCCATATGCAAATCTGTCTTCACCCTGTTCCTCATGGGAACAGTCCAGCCCGAACTGCCAAGCCATGTTTTCCCTGGACCGGAAACAAGCATCCTGGGACCGGTTTCGGGCTAACGCCCTCATCAGCCAGGCTAGCTTGAATCCAGTGGCAAAGTGAGTAAAGGACCCACATCTGGGCATACCCTGCCAACTTAGGGCAAACAAAGCAAACACAAGGAGATGATGGACAGAGCACAGAAACTTTTCAGACACTCACCCCCTGTCACAGATCTGGGTTGAATCCATCATCGTTCTTTAGCTCACTTTCCCACCCCAGTTCAGACACAGCTATATTCAAATCAGATTTGACCCTGTGCCTCATGGGAACAGGCCAGCCCAAACTGCCAAACCATGTCTTCCCTGGACCGGAAACAAGGATCCTGGGACCGGTTTCGGGCTAACAGCCCTCAGCAGCCAGGGTAGCTTGAATCCAGTGGCAAAGTGAGCAAGGGACCCACGTCTGGGCATACCCAGCCAACTTAGGGCAAACAAAGCAATCACAAGGAGATGATGGACGGAGCGCAGAAACTTTTCAGACACTCACCCCTAGTCACAGATCTGGGTTGAATCCATCATCGTTCTTGAGCTCACTTTGCCACCCCAGTTCAGACACAGCTATATGCAAATCAGATTTGACCCTGTGCCTCATAGGAACAGTCCAGCCCAAACTGCCAAGCCATGTCTTCCCTGGACCGGAAATGAGCATCCTGGGGCCGGTTTCGGGCTAACAGCCCTCACAGCCAGGCTAGCTTAAATCCAGTGGCAAAGTGAGCTAGGGACCAACGTCTGGGCATACCCTGCCAACTTAGGGCAAACAAATCAAACACAAGAAGATAATGGACGGAGCACTGAAACTTTTCAGACACTCACCCCCAAGTCACTGATCTGGGTTGAATCCATCATCGTTCTTTAGCTCACTTTGCCGCCCCAGTTCAGACACAGCTATATGCAAATCAGTCTTGACCCTGTGCCTCATGGGAACAGTCCTGCCCAAACTGTCAAGCCATGTCTTCCCTGGACCAGAAACAAGCATCCTGCGACCGGTTTCGGGATAACAGCCCTCATCAGCCAGGCTAGCCTGAATCCAGTGCAAAGTGAGCAAGGGACCCATGTCTGGGCACACCCTACCAACTTAGGGCAAACAAAGCAAACACAAGGAGATGATAAACAGATCGCTGAAACTTTTCAGACACTCACCCCCAGTCACAGATCTGGGTTGAATCAATCATCGTTCTTTAGCTCACTTTGCCACCCCAGTTCAGACACAGCTATAATCAAATCAGTCTTGACCCTGTGCCTCATGGGAACAGTCCAGCCTGAGCTGCCAAGCCATGTCTTCCCTGGACCGGAAACAAGCATCCTGTGACGGGTTTTGGGCTAACAGCCCTCATTAGCCAGGCTAGCTTGAATCCAGTGGCAAAGTGAAGAAGGGACCCATGTCTGGGCATACCCTGCCAAATTAGGGGAAACAAAGCAAACACAAGGAGATGATGGACGGAGCGCTGAAGCTTTTCAGACACTCACCCCCAGTCACAGATCTTGGTTGAATCCATCATCGTTCTTTAGCTCACTTTGCCACCCCATTTCATACACAGTTATATGCAAATCAGTCTTGACCCTGTGCCTCATGGGAACAGTCCAGCCCAAACTGCCAAGCCATGTCTTCCCTGGAACGGAAACAAGCATAATGGGACTGGTTTCGGGCTAACAGCCCTCATCAGCCAGTCTATCTTGAATCCAGTGTCAAAGTGAGTAAGGGACCCACGTCTGGGCACACCCTGCCAACTTAGAGCAAACAAAGCAAACACAAGGAGATGATGGATGGAACGCTGATAGTTTTCAGACACTCACCCCCAGTCACAGATCTGGGTTGTATCCATCATCGTTCTTTAGCTCACTTTGCCACCCCAGTTCAGACACAGCTATATGCAAATCTGTCTTGACCCTGTGCCTCATGGGAACAATCCAGCCGGAACTGCCAAGTCATGTCTTCCCTGGATCGGAAACAAGCATCCTGGGACCGGTTTTGGGCTAACAGCCCACATCAGCTGGCTAGCTTGAATCCAGTGGCATAGTGAGCAAGGGACCCGCGTCTGGGCATACCCTGCCAACTTAGGGCAAACTAAGCAAACACAAGGAGATGATGGACGAAGCGCAGAAACTATTCAGAAACTCACCCTCAGTCACAGATCTGGATTGAATCCATCATCGTTCTTGAGCTCACTTTGCCACCCCAGTTCAGACACAGCTACATGCAAATCAGTCTTGACCCTGTACCTCATGGGAACAGTCCAGCCCGAACTGCCAAGCCATATCTTCCCTGGACCGGAAACAAGCATCCTGGAACCGGTTTCTGGCTAACAGCCCTCATCAAAGAGGCTAGCTTGAATCCAGTGGCAAAGTGAGCAAGGGACCCACGTCTGGGCATACCCTGCCAACTTAGGGCAAACAAAGCAAACACAAGGAGATGATGGACAGAGCGCTGAAACTTTTCAGACACTCACCCCAGTCACAGATCTGGGTTCAATCCATCATCGTTCTTTAGCTCACTTTGCCACCCCAGTTCAGACACAGCTATATGCAAATCAGTCTTGATATTGTGCCTCATGGGAACAGGCCAGCCCAAACTGCCAAACCATGTCTTCCCTGGACTGGAAACAAGCATCCTGGGACCGGTTTCGGGCTAACAGCCCTCAGCAGCCAGGCTAGCTTGAATCCAGTGGCAAAGTGAGCAAGGGACCCACGTCTGGGCATACCCTGCCAACTTAGGGCAAACGAAGCAAACACAAGGAGATGATGGAAGGAGCACAGAATCTTTTCAGACACTCACCCCCAGTCACAGATCTGGGTTGAATCCATCATCGTTCTTTAGCTCGCTTTGCCACCCCAGTTAAGACACAGCTATATGCAAATCAGTCTTGACCCTGTGCCTCATGGGAACAGGCCACCCTGAACTACCAAGCCATGTGTCCCCTGGACCGGAAACAAGCATCCTGGGACCGGTTTCGGGCTAACAGCCCTCATCAGCCATGCTAGCTTGAACCCAGTGGCAAAGTGAGCAAGGGACCCACGTCTGGGCATACCCTGCTAACTTAGGGCAAAGAAAGCAAACACAAGGAGATGATGGACAGAGCACTGAAACTTTTCAGACACTCACCCCCTGTCACAGATCTGGGTTGAATCCATCATCGTTCTTTAGCTCACTTTCCCACCCCAGTTCAGACACAGCTATATGCAAATCAGTCTTGACCCTGTTCCTCATGGGAACAGTCCAGCCCGAACTGCCAAGCCATGTTTTCCCTGGACCGGAAACAAGCATCCTGGGACCGGTTTCGGGCTAACGCCCTCATCAGCCAGGCTAGCTTGAATCCAGTGGCAAAGTGAGTAAGGGACCCACGTCTGGTCATACCCTGCCAACTTAGGGCAAACAAAGCAAACACAAGGAGATGATGGACAGAGCACTGAAACTTTTCAGACACTCACCCCCTGTCACAGATCTGGGTTGAATCCATCATCGTTCTTTAGCTCACTTTCCCACCCCAGTTCAGACACAGCTATATTCAAATCAGATTTGACCCTGTGCCTAATGGGAACAGTCCAGCCCAAACTGCCAAGCCATGTCTGCCCTGGACCAGAAACGAGCATCCTGGGACCGGCTTCGGTCTAACAGCCCTCATCAGCCAGGCTAGCTTAAATCCAGTGGCAAAGTTAGCAAGGGACCCACGTCTGGGCACCCTGCCAACTTAGGGCAAACAAAGCAATCACAAGGAGATGATAGACGGAGCGCAGAAACTTTTCAGATACTCACCCCTAGTCACAGATCTGGGTTGAATCCATCATCGTTCTTGAGCTCAGTTTGCCACCCCAGTTAAGACACAGCTATATGCAAATCAGATTTGACCCTGTGCCTCATAGGAACAGTCCAGCCCAAACTGCCAAGCCATGTCTTCCCTGGACCGGAAACGAGCATCCTGGGGCCGGTTTCGGGCTAACAGCCCTCACAGCCAGGCTAGCTTAAATCCAGTGGCAAAGTGAGCTAGGGACCAACGTCTGGGCATACCCTGCCAACTTAGGGCAAACAAATCAAACACAAGAAGAGAATGGACGGAGCACTGAATCTTTTCAGACACTCACCCCCAAGTCACTGATCTGGGTTGAATCCATCATCGTTCTTTAGCTCACTTTGCCGCCCCAGTTCAGACACAGCTATATGCAAATCAGTCTTGACCCTGTGCCTCATGGGAACAGTCCAGCCCAAACTGTCAAGCCATGTCTTCCCTGGACCAGAAACAAGCATCCTGGGACCGGTTTCGGGATAACAGCCCTCATCAGCCAGGCTAGCCTGAATCCAGTGCAAAGTGAGCAAGGGACCCATGTCTGGGCACACCCTACCAACTTAGGGCAAACAAAGCAAACACAAGGAGATGATAAACAGATCGCTGAAACTTTTCAGACACTCACCCCCAGTCACAGATCTGGGTTGAATCAATCATCGTTCTTTAGCTCACTTTGCCACCCCAGTTCAGACACAGCTATAATCAAATCAGTCTTGACCCTGTGCCTCATGGGAACAGTCCAGCCTGAGCTGCCAAGCCATGTCTTCCCTGGACCCGAAACAAGCATCCTGTGACCGGTTTTTGGCTAACAGCCCTCATTAGCCAGGCTAGCTTGAATCCAGTGTCAAAGTGAGTAAGGGACCCACGTCTGTGCACACCCTGCCAACTTAGAGCAAACAAAGCAAACACAAGGAGATGATGGATGGAACGCTGATAGTTTTCAGACACTCACCCCCTGTCACAGATCTGGGTTGTATCCATCATCGTTCTTTAGCTCACTTTGCCACCCCAGTTCAGACACAGCTATATGGAAATCAGTCTTGATCCTGTGCCTCATGGGAACAGTCCAGACCGAACTGCCAAGCAATGTCTTTCCTGGACCGGAAACAAGCATCTTGGGACTGTTTTTGGGCTAACAGCCCTCATCAGCCAGGGTAGCTTGAATCCAGTGGCAAAGTGAGCAAGGGACCCATGTCTGGGCATACCCTGCCATCTTGCGGCAAACAAAGCAAACACAAGCAGATGATGGACGGAGCACAGAAATTTTCCAGACACTCACCCCCAGTCACAGATCTGGGTTGACTCCATCATCGTTCTTCAGTTCACTCTGCCACCCCAGTTCAGACACAGCTATAGTCAAATCAGTCTTGACCCTGTGCCTCATGGGAACAGTCCAGCCCGAGCTGCCAAGCCATGTCTTCCCTGGACCAGAAACTAGCATCCTGGGACCGGTTTTGGGCTAACAGCCCTCATTAGCCAGTCTAGCTTGAATCCAGTGGCAAAGTGAGCAAGGGACCCAGGTCTGGGCACACCCTGCCAACTTAGGGCAAACAAAGCAAACACAAGGAGATGATGGACGGAGCGCTGAAACTTTTCAGACACTCACCCCCAGACACAGATCGGGGTTTAATCCATCATCATTGTTTAGCTCACTTTGCCACCCCAGTTCAGACACAGCTATATTCAAATCAGTCTTGACCCTGTGCCTCATGGGAACAGTCCAGCCCGAACTGCCAAGCCATGGCTTCCGTGGATCAGAAACAAGCATCCTGGGACCGGTTTTGGGCTAAGAGCCCTCATCAGCCAGGCTTGTTTGAATCCAGTGGCAAAGTGAGCAAGGGACCCACGTCTGGGCATACCCTGCCAACTTAGGGCAAACAAAGCAGATGATGGACGGAGCGCAGAAAATTTTCAGACACTCACCCCCAGCCACAGATCTGGGTTGAATCCATCATCGTTCTTGAGCTCACTTTGGCACCCCATTTATGACACAGCAATATGCAAATCAGTCTTGACCCTGTGCCTCATGGGAACAGTCCAGCCCGAACTGGCAAGCCATATCTTCCCTGGACCGGAAACAAGGATCCTGGAACCGGTTTCGGGCTAACAGCCCTCATCAGCCAGGCTAGCTTGAATCCATTGGCAAAGTGAGCAAGGGACCCACATCTGGGCATACCCTGCCAACTTAGGGCAAACAAAGCAAACACAAGGAGTTGATGGACGGAGCGCTGAAACTTTTCAGACACTCACCCCCAGTCACAGATCTGGGTTGAATCCATCATCGTTCTTGAGCTCACTTTACCACCCCAGTTCAGACACAGCTATATGCAAATCAGTCTTGATCCTGTGCCTCATGGGAACAGTCCAGCCCGAACTGCCAAGCCATGTCTTCCCTGTAGCGGAAACAAGCATCCTGGGACCGGTTTCGGGCTAACAGCCCTCATCAGCCAGGCTAGCTTGAATCCAGTGGCAAAGTGAGCAAGGGACCCACGTCTGAGCATACCCTGCCAACTTAGGGCAAACACAAGGAGATGATGGACGGAGCGCTGAAACTTTTCAGACACTCATCCCCAGTCACAGATCTGGGTTGAATCCATCATCGTTCTTTAGCTCACTTTGCCACCCAAGTTGAGACACAGCTATATGCAAATCAATCTTGACCCTGTGCCTCATTGGAACAGTCCAGCCTGAACTGCCAAGCCATGTCTTCCCTGGACCGGAAACAAGCATCCTGGGACCGGTTTGCTTTGTGCGCCCTAAGTTGGCTGGGTATACCCAGACGTGGGTCCCTTGCTCACTTTGTCACTGGATTCAAGCTAGCCTGGCTGATGAGGGCTGTTAGCCCAAAAACGGTCCCAGGATGCTTGTTTCCGGTCCAGGGAAGACATGGCTGGGCAGTTGGGCTGGACTATTCCCATGAGGCACATGGTCAAGACTAATTTGCATATAGCTGTGTCTAAACTGGGGTGGCGAAGTGAGCTAAATAACAATGATGGATTCAACCCAGATCTGTGACTGGGGGTGAGTGTCTGAAAAGTTTCAGTGCTCCGTCCATCATCTCCTTGTGTTTGCTTTGTTTGACCTAAGTTGGGAGGGTATGCCCCGACGTGGGTCCCTTACTCACTTTGCCACTGGATTCAAGCTAGCCTGGCTGATGAGGGTTGTTAGCCCGAAACCGGTCCCAGGATGCTTGTTTCCGGTCCAGGGAAGACATGGCTTGGCAGTTCCGGCTGGACTGTTCCCATGAGGCACAGGGCAAAGCCTGATTTGCATATATCTATGTCTGAACTGGGGTGGCAAAGTGAGCTAAAGGACGATGATAGATTCAACCCAGATCAGTGACTGGGGTTGAGTGTCTGAAAAGTTTCGGCGCTCCGTCCATCATCTCCTTGTGTTTGCTTTGTTTGCCCTAAGTTGGCAGTGTATGCCCAGACGTAGGTCCCTTGCTCACTTTGCCACTGGATTCAAGCTAGCCTGGCTGATGAGGGCTGATTGCCCGAAATCAGTCCCAGGATGCTTGTTGCCGGTCCAGCGAAGGCATGGCTTGGCAGTTTAGGCTGGACTGTTCCCATGAGGCACAGGGTCAAGACTGATTTGCATATAGCTGTGTCTGAACTGGGGTGGTGAAGTGAGCTAAAGAACGATGATGGATTCAACCTAGATCTGTGACTGGGGCTGAGTGTCTAAAAAGTTTCAGCGCTCCGTCCATCATCTCCTTGTGTTTGCTTTGTTCGCCCTAAGTTGGCAGGATATGCCCAGACATGGGTCCCTTGCTCACTTTGCCACTGGATTAAAGCTAGCCTGACTGATGAGGGCTGTTAGCCTGAAACTGGTCCCAGGATGCTTGTTACCGGTCCAGGGAAGACATGGCTTGGCAGTTCGGGCTGGACTGTTTCCATGAGGCACAGGGTCAAGACTGATTTGCATATAGCTGTGTCTGAACTGGGGTGGCGAAGTGAGTTAAAGAACGATGATGGATTCAACACAGATCTGTGACTGGGGGTGAGTGTCTGAAAAGATTCAGCGCTCCGTCCATCATCTTGTGTTTGTCACTTTCTAAAAGTGGCATTTCTAAAACAGTAATGTGAAATCCAACCTCACCAGTAAGGTGGATTTGTCATTACCATCCTAAACATATTAAACATGAAAAAACTACTCTTTCTGATCAGGAATTACTATCTAAAAGTGTAAAAGGGAATTCCCAAAGCTCACCTATAAGAGGAGTAGGTCTCACAGTAGTGAAAAACTAAAGAGGCTGTTTGTCATTACCAGGACGTGCAAAACATAAATGTACCTGTCCTACCTTTTACTTACAAAGCACCCTCCCTTTAGGGCTACCTAGGGCGTACCTTAAGGGTGACTTATATGTAATAAAAAAGGGAGTCTAAGGCTTGGCAAGTAGTTTTAGTTACCAAGTCAAAGGGGAAGTAAACTGCACACACAGGCTCTACAGTGGCAGACCTGAGACAAGTTTGAAAGACTGTTTCTGTGGATGGCACAATCAGTGCTGCACGCCCACTACTAGTATTTAATTTACAGGCCCTGGGTATATGGCATACCACTTTACAAGAGGCTTTCAAGTAAATCAAGTATGCCAAACATGTGTAAACCAATTATAGTAAGTTTAGTGAGAGCACATGTACTTTAGCACTGGTCAGCAGTGGTAAAGTGCTCAGAGTCCTAAAGTTAAAAAAAAAGGCCAGAAAATGAAGAGGGGAAAGTCAAAAGGTTTGGGGTAACCCTGCAAAAAGGGACATTTCCAACACCAGGGTTGCTGAATGACAGCCAAGCTTAGTCTTCATTCCACCTTATGCCTTATTGTACCACCATCCTAAATTATTTTGCTTACTCCTGCAGGTTCCTTTTCATTTCATATTTCTCCATTTGTCACTGTTCCCTTGTTTTCCCATTTATTTCTTCTGTTTTTGCCTTTCTTCCCCTTGCTTTGGTTCAAAGTCTTATGATGAAAAATAAGTCCTTGTCTCCTCTGCAGCCACCAGCACAAATTAAGCACTGAATTTCTGGCAACTATTCACATGATGCAATAGATAGGTAACATATATCTCCTCTGATCAGAAGTCAAGACATACCTTCTCATGACCACTGCATGACCAGCTGCATCTATTACAAAGCTATCACAGCTAGTACCCCTGCTTAATTTTGCATACCAGCTCACCCTCTCTGGTGGTTCTCGACACACCTGAAGCCAGGACATCATCAGACTTCAGACTAAGAAGTGTAAAAAAGATAAGAAGACAAGGCAGCAGTCCTTTTTCATCTATGAGCCCAGAATGTGGGACAATATTGCTTTATCATCACACCACCCCGTTGCTGCTCCAATTTAGGAAGAGTTGAAGATACACCTCTTTAAAAGGCACGATAACACAATACATTAGTAGTTCACAAGTCAGCTACATCTCCTATCACACATTGACTTTATGCTGGCTTTTGATCCTACACAGCACTCTGCTGCCTTTTAGCTAGGTCTGCACTACAGATATACAACTTACATACATATTGTTGCTGCATTTATTTAATTGAAAACACTTTTTTTTTTGTAAACTGGAGCCACGGCGTGTTTCGTACTTTTAGTGGTTATACGTGACCAAAGGAAAGCGAACTACAGTATGTTTGGGTTCAAGGGGTTTGCTACCCCACCGTGTGCTCGCCACAATAAGAAGGCTAGTGTTTAGCTACAAGGTGTCTGGAACATATATACATACATAAATACATACAAGACAAAGAATCTCAAGTTTTGAGGCCTTGCATTACCCAAGACCTTTTGATTTTACTAAAATTATGTGTAAAATACTTGCTTATAGAGGCTTTCAGCCAGCCCTCGTCGGTCTTTCACATTTTTCCTTTACCCATTAGAGCATACACCATGTGGCATTGGGTCATTCGACTTCAGCCATTGCCCATCGTCACTATGAGCGACGGCATTCTGCCATTTCACATGGAACGCATCCTCATCCTTAACTGTCAAGGACTACTGCGGAAATGTGTGGTTTTTTTTAGACCAATAAAATATTTCTGCTTTTAGTCATTTTTTTTAATTGATGCAGGCCCAGCAGCTTACCATTAATAATGTTTTGCAAAAACCATGACACAACAAATCAAAACAAGCACTGACATAGCCAAAAGGCTAGACCTATTGGCTTTTTGATTGCTTGTTTTTTGCAGTGAATGTTCAAGTGATGCCATTCTTTTACTGTTTTTGGTCAATGGATCATTGACCTCTGGCATATGCTATGGATTGCTTGGAAGCAATCTTAAAGGAGGATGTTGTATCCAGGGCAGGCTTTAGGGCAGTGCAACTGGTGCGACCGCACTGGGCGCTGACCTGTGGAAGGGGCACCGACCTCAGGGTGGGGCGCTGTGTTTAGCAATAGCTTATGATTGGAGAGATGTGGGGCACTTTTGCCCAGTGGTAGTGAAAGAATCGGAGGAGGTGGTCCTGAGGTGCAGGGTGCCAAAAATGATTGTTGCACCGGGTGCCACCAGCGCTAAAGCCGGCCCTGGTTGTATCCCTAAGGAACGCAAACAAAGTTGTAGGTTTATTTAAAATATTTGACTCAATCTATGCAATGAATGAGGTATGGATCCACTATCTTTGCCACTTTATTAGTTGATATAAGGTAGAATGTCATCTGCATTGTTTTCATACTACACCCATACATACTTTGGTAATTCATTTTTTATGATTTAACTGGTCCTCTCTTGACACAGTTTGATGTGTGATGACTTAACTGACCATCACTGTGACTTATAGTATGTGCCTCCACCGTTTTATACTAATAATACTTAGCTTGAATGAAGTTTAAAGCATGCCCAGACACTGAAAACGAGGGGGACAGGAGGTGCTGCAGCACCCCGTTAAAACTTGAAAAAGCTTAGATGGGGAATAAAAAATGAACGGTCGGCTCACATGTTTTTATTCTGGCAACTTTTGATGCGTTTTCAAAGACAGTTAACCACATATCCTGTGCTCATTCACTAGGATGAGGTTTCTACCTGCTCCCCACTTTAAAATTGTTCCATCACTACTGTTTTTTTGTTCTATTAAGAAAAAAATATATTATCCTCCTGGTTTATTGTTCAAATTATTTGGAAGGCAATCTCTTTAGACTTTCTACGCTTACACCTGTGTCTTTAAAGCTTACAGACTGTAATTCGAGGGTATCATTCAGCAAGTAGAGGTAAAAGGTTAAACAGCAGTTCTCACGAGTTAATTGCACAAAAGCAGCTCGAAATGATTGGTCGGAAATCATCAGAAGCATTAGCATGTCTCAAATGAAGTCTAAAGCAAGGCTTAGAAGGTGAGGCCATTTCAAGAACATGAGTTCATTGGAAACGAAATAATTAACTCGGTTTATGCAAACGACATGGTGAGAGAAGGCTCATTAGCGGTCCAGCATTCACATCAAATTCGTCTAATCATCTTAATGGCTGACCGCGGGAACACCCAACGCTCAGGGAAAGCACGTTAAGAACAGTCACGTCATAATTTGTTAAATGATCATCAGCCACATCTCAAGTAAATGAATCCATAAGACATTCGTTTAAAGCTCATCATTGAATACTGACAACGGTAATTGTGTACATTATAAAGTCGAGGTGAGCAAGCCAGCAAATTCATAGAGAGCCGGGCGAGAGCCATGGCAGGGGTCTGACTCGGCTCTAAGAACCATAGTATCAAAACATTGGGAGTGTCAATCGTACAACATTGCAACTGAAAAAGACTAAACTTATTTAAAGTTAAAAAGTGCATTTCTTCAGCATTTGCGTTTTATTTAATCCATCAGGTTGTTTATTAATTTTTGCTATTAATTTAGACTTATATAGGGTACCAGTGGCGGCTGCTGGCAATAACATCGGTAGAGTAGCGGGGTCACGGGGAGAGAGGAGAGGTTTGAGAATAAAAAAAATAATAAAAACCACTTACATGCCGCTCCGCTCTGCTTTCGCTGCCAGCCGCCTTGTTCCTCCTGCTCCTCGCGTCCCGGAAGGGTTTGGTCCCTCAGGGCACAGGCGTCCCACCCAATCACAAGCACAAGAGCAGCGCCAGGATTAGTCTGAGCGGCCTCGCTTGCTGCTCAGACGGTGCCTGGGAGCCTGTGGGGTTTCTCCAACTCAGCTGTACAATAGAGCCGGGTTGGAGAAACATAAGCGTGCATGTGTGTTTAGCTGGCCTAGGAGTCCAAACACACATGCGCACTTATAAGTGCACAGTACTCCTTCCTGCACTGGCCCGGCCCCACCCCTCCTGTCGGACCTAATTAAATCCAACAGAGATAAATAAAATGATAAAAACAACATATTATTATCGTTTTATTTTTCATTTGCTGGCACTGTTGACATTGGGGTGATGCTCCTCCGCCATTACTGAGGAGCCGCTCCTGTAGGGCACTCAGCCCCGGGGTATCCGCACGCTGTACATAAAATTGAATGTTGCTGGCTTCGCATGACATAAAACGCTCACCAGCTCTTTCTATTACAATTCACCCCACACACGCTAATACGTTTCTAAACCTTCACCTACCTCAGCATTACTCAGGTAAAAATCCTCCATTTTATTTGTATAATTGTATAGCTTGCATAAATTCCATAATTTCTCATTCAAAAATTTCTCATGGTCTTGAAATCACTTTTGATTGTGTTAAGTGGAGCGGCCAGCATTATTGGAATCACTTGAACAAGGTCTTACAAAAAGTGTGTGTGTTTTCTTAATAATTGGATCCATGAATGATTGGAATCAGTTTTCATGAAGCATATAATGGGAACATGCCATACTTTTTGCCATTAAGAATGGAGTTGTCTCAGCACTTCTGCCTGCATTGACTCAGGAGGCAAGATATGGAATGTGGAATGTTGAGTGTTAATGCTGAGAAAATGTGATGATTCCCAGAATACTGGGGTCCTTGTGAGACTAGACGTTAATTATAGTGGGAGGGAGGTTGGAGCCCTAAGAGGAGCTACTAGACTGCATTAGTGGCCTAAACGCCTGATTACCTCCAACCCAGATTACTCTAGACTCTTGTGTGAAGAACCTGCCCAACAATTACTAAAGAAGAGCACAAGAGCACTCAGCAACTGCTTGATGGTCTAATCTATCTTTCTTTACTTGATGAAAAATCCAAATTATGTGCAAGTTCTACACCGATCTCTCCAACAATTGTGTCCACTACAGGGTCCAGAGGAGTTTTGAGTAACCCTGGGCGAAGTACTACGCTACGCTCGCGTAGTTTGCGAAGTTTGCGCTACTTCGCACTACGCAAATTGCACGTAGCACAGTGCAAACACGCGTAGTGTAGCGTAGTGGTCATTTTTTGCTTGCTCGCGGTCCTCAACGTCAAGTTGGCGACCGCGAGCAAGCAAAATGACTATCCCGGCGAGACTTTTCCTCGTTAGCGATCAGCAACATCAAGTTGCCGATCGCGAGCGTGGAAAATAAACCTCCCGGCGAGATTCTCAACGCGGGGATGTCAGGTTTCTCATTGCGAGTGGTCGCGTATGCTCGCGACCGCTCGCGATGAGAAACTACCAGTCCGCGTTGAAAGCTGCCGCTCGAGTAGAAATCTACTCGAGTGGCAGAAAACAACCGCTTGCACTGTGCAAGATGCGGTTTGCACTGATTGCACAGTGCGGACAAGCCTCCGGCACTGTGCAATCAGTGCGAACAGCATTTTGCACAGTGCACTACGCAGTTCGCGTAGCTATGCGTAGCTCGCGTAGTGCGAAGTGCACTTCGCGTAGCTACGCGTAGCGCTACTACGCGAACTACGCCCAGGGTTAGTTTTGAGGGGGAAGTGGATTAAATGTAGATGCTAGTTTCTTTTTTGTAGATAGTGACTGTTGAAGTTCATTCACTTGTCATTTGCTTATTGATGTCCTGGTGCATGTTCTTCCAAAAGAGGGTCTTTATGGTGAGTGTGGTCTGTTATTGCTTTGCTTTTTCACTCGGATCTATGCGTCTAGAATAGAGACTGTCGATAACAGATTTTTTTCAACAAGACCTCAAATGCAGTGGATAAGACTATATTTTATGCCTGTCATTATATTTGGGAGATTAGACTTTAAATCCTAGACCGAGGTGCATACTTAATACTATCTTTCAAAGTGACTTATGAATAAGAATGGGGCTGGTCCTTTTGGATGAAGCATGGCTAAAACAAGTGCTCGTGATCAACAAATGCAGGATAGAGTCCCCTCAATGCCTGTGATAAAATGAATTGCACTCTCTAAGTTTGTGATGTTCATGATTTTACCGATACACAAAATTCTACAAATTTCAAAGGTGCAAAATTGTAAACAATTTTTGGAGCAGAGGACTGGTTCTCAAAGAAATCATATTGCTGTAGACGGATTGAATCAGAAAATGTCTTGTGGGAGACATTTTCAGCTTAAACCAGTTCACTTACAGGATTTAAAATATTATGAAAGTTCATTGTGCTAAGATCTGGAACAGCAGCTTTAAAAAACTGATGTATAGGATTCTTTTATGTCTATATTTTTGAAAAAAATGTGCCTGCTTTTTGACGTTGTCTTTGATGCGAAGTGATGCAAAAAGACTTGTAAGCTAAATGTGAGTAACTGAAGAGCATAAGTGGAACTTAATAAAAGAGCATCCAGCACAGAAGTGAAGTATCCCTTGAGTATATCTTGTTGCTATAAATTATTTGAAGCAACTTTGTAAGAAATTGAGCTATTGGTTGAGGGGGTGGAAGCCCCACTCAGGCAACAACTATAATCCTTGTCAGAGTGAACTACAAAACAAATTAAATTATCCTGTGTTTAACACTGGTAGCTTGGCACTAAAGCAGTCAGGCTTAACGTAGAGGCAATGTGTAAAGTATTTTTGCAGCACACAAACAATAATAAAGTGAAAACACAACTCAAGAAAAATCCCAAACGAGTTTAGAAAAATAGAGTAACTAAATAAAATTACACGAAAATGAATTCAATTCAATCAGTAGAACTGGAGTTACGAATTTCTGAAGTTTTTAGTGTAAAATAGCGCATATAAGATGAAAGTGCTAACTACAGGTATCTGGTCACGCGAGACCAGGGCAAAGTCAAAAGTTTAGGTCGACTGTGATGGAGCACAGGTCGGATACATGAGGAGTATTGGCAGTGGCGGTTCCTGCATGAGGGCGTAGGGGGCGGAGCACCACCAGTCTCAGAGGACGGAGAAGGAGATTGGACTGGTCTGAGGCTGCGGCACTTACACTGTCCATTCTGGTAGCAGTGCAGCACAGCCGTGTACAAACACACGCTGCGCATGTGAGGTGGACGACTTCAATATTGCCCAAATCCCGCATGTGCAGTGTGTGTCTGTGAGGCAGTGGTGAGGGCAAGCAGGCGCTACTTAGAGCAGCAGTTTTGCCAGGACTTTGGTCGAATACTCGGCTCGACCGGATCTATGACGTAGCTCAATAACATCCTTCTAGGATCTCGCCTCCTCCTGTGACTGGCTGACCCTTGTTACTGTCAGCCTATGAGAATAGGAGGCGGGATTTCCAGCACTGCTTCCTTCGGTCTGTGCTGGGTTCCTATTTCCCTCCTTCATTCAACGAGCTGCATCTCGGCCCAAGAGGCACCTCTGGGAGAAGCACCGTGTCCGTAACCAAGCTGAAACCGGTGAGTACAAGTGTGACTTGCCTTGGTTTTCAACGGCCGCCACTGTTAAATGGAGAATAATATGTGAAAATTGTTCTTACAAAACTTAATTCTGCATATAGGCATTTATAATGCATTTTCCTCAAGGAAATATTAGCAGACCTCACCTGGTGAAATTTACGTGCATGAAAACTGCAGTTGGGGAAAGGTCGGTAATGACTGCAAAATTCCAAATGCCGATATGCAAAGTGATAAGAGACGACGTCTATTTCTGAACTGAATAACCCACTTGTTTTCGGGCCCTTAACATAAACGAGCACGAAAACAGACAACAGCCTAGCACAATTGGATCGAACCACGCGCCCGTTCAATAGGGCGTGAGGCTATTCCATACACTTGGCCCAAAAGTAGAAATGACTGCATGAAACAGCGCCTTGCCAACAGCTTTTTACCATACACAGCACTGGAGCCTTAGAGGCCTGGCGCCTCATCATCTGCCTTCCATGACTGCCAAACTTAAAGTCTGCGGGGATAAACGGAACGCCCCTCTACTTTCAAAATTCACCGGCCGCCCCTGAGTATTGGGACCGGTCCCAGCTTATCTTTGGACATTGAAGAAAAGTTCCCGAAAAGGTAGAGTTCAGCGGGGCAAGGCAGAAGGTGGTGTCTGAGGAGGAGGTGTCGGCGTCAGGGAGCCGCTGGATAGAGTCGCAGTGAAAATTTTTACTTTAAGATTTTGGCAGCCAAAAAGCAACAGGGTAGTCTTATGGTAAGAGCAGGACAGTCCTCTGGAGTTCCAGGCAGTCTTTCTAAAGTCTTCCACGGGTCCAAGAGTGTATTGGAGCAGTATTCTGAGGGTTCAATATTTATACCTGATGTCGGTCTTTGATGTAGGGGGACATCGTGGGCTTCCACCACATCTGGTTCTGGAAAGTTCCTCGCTTCCCCTCCCAAGGCTCCAACAACTCTGGGGTGATAAAAGACTAGTGGTAGGTTCCTGTGTATTTGCTGGAGGCAAGCCCCTTTGAAATGTAAGTGGGGCAGGGAACAGCTCCTCCCCCAACAATCCAGGCAGGTGGCCCATTCTGCCCACACCCGGTCTCCTTTGTCTCACTGCCTGGCAGGAAGACACAAACCCCAATAGCAGAGCTATTCACAGTCATGTACCCAGAACACTAGCGGCAGACACTTAGGGGTCGATTCCGATCTTGGCCAGAAGCGCACCGAATACGATTCGTCTGGAAAAAATACAAGCCGAACGCGGGTTTCCCGACCGATTCGAACAGTCGTCCCAACGAGCAAGTACGATGCGCATTACAGCTCAGATTCCGACCGAGCCGTACGTACCCATTCCAGCTCCAGTTCCCCGCCCGAGCCGGATCCGTAAACGCCGATTCGAGTCGCACGGAAGTAAATACACAGCACCTTCTGGCCGGACTAGTACGATGCGCACTCCGTACGCGCCGAACTGGTCGCTACGTCCGGCACGTCAGAGCATCCGGGAGAGCTGCACATAAGCTCCGATTCGCGCCACAAGATGATCCACGGCTACGAGACGAACAAGCCAGCTACGAGTACAAGTCGAAGCCACGAGAAACCCGAATGAGACGACCCAACCATGAATCCCATCGCGCAGGTCCTACCAATACTGTACATCTATTACCGGAACCGGTACGGACGCGTACGGCGCAGACGGTAAGTCAGACACCCACTACACAAACAAACGACACGTACCCGACATATGTCACACACATAGGGATGCAGAAATGACGTACACTAGCAACAGCCGAACCATAGGGGCGGGATGGCTATCACCAATGCCATACACACCCATAGGGGCCTGATGGCTACCACTACCACCACCCCTACTCATGGGGGCCTGGATGCCTGTCACTACTACCATCCCCACTCATAGGGGGATGGATGCCTACCACTACCACCACCCCTACTCATGGGGGCCTGGATGCCTACCACTACCACCACCCCTACTCATGGGGGCCTGGATGCCTACCACTACCACTACCCCTACTCATGGGGGCCTGGATGCCTGTCACCACTACCATCCCCACTCATAGGGGGATGGATGCCTAGCACTACCACCACCCCTACTCATGGGGGGCTGGATGCCTACCACTACCACCACCCCTACTCATGGGGGCCTGGATGCCTGTCACTACTACCATCACCACTCATAGGGGAATGGATGCCTAGCACTATCATCACCCCTACTCATGGGGGCTGGATGCCTACCACTACCACCACCCCTACTCATGGGGGCCTGGATGCCTGTCACTACTACCATCCCCACTCATGGGGGATGGATGCCTACCACTACCACCACCCCTACTCATGGGGGCTGGATGCCTACCACTACCACCACCCCTACTCATGGGGGCCTGGATGCCTACCACTACCACCACCCCTACTCATGGGGGCCTGGATGCCTACCACTACCACCACCACCCCTACTCATGGGGGCCTGGATGCCTGTCACTACTACCATCCCAACTCATAGGGGGATGGATGCCTACCACTACCACCACCCCTACTCATGGGGGGCTGGATGCCTACCACTACTACCATCCCCACTCATAGGACGGGTAATGCATGACACAACCAGCATACTCCAACATAATGAATGTCAGCAAAAGACATCCCCCCAACATCATGACAAGAGTGTGTAGTCTGTGTCAAATGCCTACAACACTGAACATGACATTGAACATACAATGAGACCCCCTATCACATGTGTCACACAAAAATGTGTGTGGCCTTCACAATGCAAGCAGACCGTGACCACTGTGGGAATGGGGGTCTAAACCCCCATCATCACAGTGACCAAAAGGTAAGTGTGGGGTCCATAGTGGAAGCACAGTTTTGAACATTGTGGCAATGGGGTCTAAACCCCCATCATCACAGTGACCAAAAGGTAAGTGTTGTCATGGAAAAAGCTGCAACTGCCAAACAGCATGGATGATTCCTGGTCACAGAACAACAAACACATCAGTGGCAAAGTAGTGGTTGTGTCCCATAGCAACATAGACTGGGTGAGGCAAACAGTGCAGTGCAAATAAAACATACCTTTGGCCATGTGCAGACAAACATCACCCATGGGGCCTGACATTGTCAACATTTATCAATTACACAATGACAGAAGTGACTATCATAATGCAGACCCACATATCTGCACTAATGGACACACAAATGTAGATATCCTGTGGAGACTGTAGATGTGAGGTGAACAAATACCATACCATGGCAGCAATGGGACATACAAACCATGATTATTGTGCTGACTGATGACCTAGGAGTCCCAGGGACAGCAGGGGAAATCCTCCAAACAACATACAGTCAATGGCACACTAAAGATATGCCAATGCAGTGGTGCAGATGCACAAACACAAACAGGCAGCCTCACACTGCATATCAAACACAACAGGTGATGGGGGGTGTGCCAGTGTCCCCAGGCAACCACACAACACATGAGGAGGCCTGAATTCCAATTACACAGATGTGTATACAGTGCTATACAAAAGTAACTCATGGATCGGATTCCCCTATGTGGGCAATCAGTCATCGTTAGATGAGAGGAAGCCCAAATTACACATGTCACACAAGCTTGTAGGAACAGCAACTAACACAGCAAGAGACAGAGCAACCACAGCACTACCCCCAGGGACCCCACATTGTGGTGACACTAGCCTGCATGATAATCCCACTGTGATGACAAAGGTAGATGTTGTTCACACTGTGAACCACAGCCATGTGTCCTGAGCAACAAACTACCATCACACCTACACAAGCACAAATCAATCAGCACGGCCTGTCAGGCAAGGCCAATATGGAGGTAGGGGTCTAGCCGTGCAACAACTCACATTTGCACACACTCAACACCACACACCTTGATCTCCACCAATGTGCAGCAGTGAAGCTCACGTGGACTGGTGACATTGCACATGCACCCATGACAATCCCAGGGGTGGTGGTGGGAACTAAGGTGCAGAAACCCATCACACATGGCCAGTCAACAAGACTCGTGAATGTCTGACACACTGCACAGCATGCCGTACATGGGCATGACGTGAAATCGACCCCAATCAATGGGATCCCGGCCACAGTCACACACCAATGAAGAAGCCAAGGTGACACACAAAGAACACATGTAGACAACTTCCAACATTGCAGCTCTGACCCTGGGGAGTGGCAGCAGTCACACACACAACGTGTCACTGTGGAAAGCTACCACAATCTGTAAATTACATGACTTGTGTAACCAACAAGTGCCAAGGGGAATCCTGAATGTGTCCCATCTGCGTTTGCCCACATCCCCAGCCCTGACAACAAAGACAACTAGGGATGACAACCTGATGAACATTAGTTTGCCATGCACCCACATCCCGGAGAAACCAGGTCCAAGATGCTGGGTGAACACAGGACAACTCAGCAAGCATCACAAACAAGAACATCCGTAGGGACACAGCCTGTGTAGGAAAAGGGAAGGGAACACACACAGACATGCTTACACAACACACAACACGGGCCCAGGCAATGTCACGGGATTACACACTGCCATGAGGGCACTCCACTCCTGTGGAAGGTCCGCTGTGCCAAACCTTGTCTGTGCACGACTCAAACATGTCAGCAGAACACTCGGTCAGTGAGTCAACAATTACAACACACTGAAGGCTCTGCTCACATCAGCCTGGGTACGGGAGTGTCACTTCAGTCATCTGCATATACCCAAAACACGTGTCAAGCAAGTTGCACTGTATACACAGATGGGTCCTTCAACATTGATGTGCTAAACTGCATGTCCAGTGGAGATGGGCACACAGTCAGGGAAATAGAAACATTGAACAGTGGTAAGCCAACCAGATGTGCATCAGTGTAAGCCACAGATGTTAATTTACAAATGCAAAACGTACATCCCTGTGTCAAATGCTGAACATTACACCCTCCGACTGCAGCAAAGGATGCTATGGATCCAGACTAGATTAGGACACATATCCCATGGACCACATGGAGTCCATCACAGCAACACTTCATTTTCCTGATCTGAACACTATTACAATAGCAAATGCATGATGATACTAATCTACATCATGTACATCAAAAGAAAAACCACTAGTAAACAAAAAGAGGCTTTATTCAGCAAATAAGAAAGAAAAATTTGAAGTCCAAAAGAAACTAAGGCCAATGGCCAGTCCACATACACAGTCCGAACAGGGTGATATGTGACAACTTGTCACCCATTGCTTGCCTGCACTGGTACGGACAGGGGACATCCCCCTCTGAGGGGCATACAAGGGGCAGGCCAGGCACCGCAGGGACAGGATCAGGGGATGCCAGAAGGAGGCAGTGAAGGGGTGGTGGGTGCAGGAGTGTCACCAGCAACTGCAGTGGAGGTGTCTGACTCAGTGGGGGCCGGCACCACTGTAGGGCACAAGTCAGATGGTGTGGGTGATGGCACCACTGCAGTGGGCCGGTCAGATGGAGTGGACTGAGTCCCCACTGCAGTGCCCAAGTCAGACGGGTGGTTGTGGACTCCACTGCAGTGCATAACTCCAAGGGAGTAGAAGGGGGGGCAGATGAGGTGGGCAGGACAGAGGGGGGGGACCTGGTCTCCACACCAGTGGCACAAACAGGCCGAGCGTCTGGGTTGGGGTGGAAGAGCAAGTGGTAGGGGGAGGGCCTAAGCAGTTTGGGGATGCGGTATCGGTGTGTGGGGGAACCTGGGGCAGGGTGTGGCGGGGGAACCTGTGGAGTGGTGGCCTGGGGGATGGAGGAGAGAGACTGCGTGGTGGAGCTGGGTGGTGGTGGTGGTGGGTTCTTGCCCTTCCTGGTCCGGGGGGACTTCCTAATGGGGTCCTCAGTCTGGCTGTGCCTGGGGGAGGGTGTCCGGGTGTGAGGGGCACTCCCCTCTGTGTGTGGTGGTCGCCTCTTTCGCCTGTACGTTGGCTCAGATGGATCTGTGGGGAAGAGGCCAAGCTCACAGAGGAAGAGCTTCTGGGAAGGGGGGGTTGCAGGTGAGGCAAGGGAAGGGGTTTTGGAGGGAGAGGTATCTGAGGACTGCGCAGTGCTCGTGGATGCGTGTATGTGTGTCTGGGCCCCATCACCTGTGAGTGAGGTATCAGTCCCCTGACTGTGCGTGCATGTGCGTCTGGATTTTGGCATGTGTATCTGTGTGCTGCATGTGTCTGTGCTGGTGCGTGCCTGTGCCGGTGTGTGTGTGCTTGGGAAAGGTAGGGTGCTGGGGATTGTGGATGGGGCAGAGGTAGGAGGGGTGAGGGACTGTTGCAGGAGGGACACTGCTGCCGTCAGTGAGGAGGCCATGGACTAATTGGTCCGATGTAGGGCAGACATGCCAGATGACATGCCCTCCATGAATGACACCAGTCGTGTCAACAGACTCATGTGTGCATGGAGGACACTCAACATTGATGTCTGCCCTACATGGATCTGTTTCAGCAAGTCCACAGACTCCACACTCAGGGCAGCAGGGGAGACAGAGGCAGGGGGTGCGGTGCCTGGCATGAAGGAGACACGCTCCCCTACGCGGGAGCCTCCACGGACATGTGGGATGGGAGCAGATGGAAGGGTGGAGATGGTGGTGGTGGCGGGGACAGACTTGCTCGATTTTGTCCGTGGTCTGCTGACACCCACCTCCACAAGGGAGTCCTCACCGGAAGTGCTGTGTTCCTCAGCCGAGGTGGTCGTAGCTGAGGTCTCCTCAGTGTGGCTCCCCTCACCCTCCGTGCCACTGGGTCCCTCGGTCTCCTCTGCAGTGGACCCAGTCTGGCTCTGCCGCTCCTCTTGGTCCGTGGAGCTGTCTCCTCCTGTGGCCGTGGATGTATCTGCAAACAATCAGGATAAACAGAGCAACATTAGTCACCTGTACTGACCACACACACCACAGTAAGTACAGCACATCACAGAGCAAGCCCTGCCATCATTCGCTAGACATTGCAATAAGTGCTGACACTGATTTTAAGAAGCCCATTGTCTGCCTGACAGTCATTCATGCCACTAATATCCTACCTGTCCATGCACCCATCTGTCTGGTGCCTGTTGTATGCGACTAATCATATGTGCACACATGCACCACATACACAGTTGTTGGACATCCAAGAGAACATATGGAAATGTGTCACTCCAAACACATGCCATTTCCTGCCACTGACTCAGTACATGTGTCAGGAAAAGTGATGGGCAGAGTCTCTGTCGCTATGCGGGTTTTTGTTCCATCACCAGACACAATGAGGTCCTCATGTCCTGATAGACAATGCAACAATGGTGTGCATGCAGGACATATCACACTACTGCTGGATCACCCTTTGCAGGTTGAATGTCATGGCACAGGCCTGTCTGGCAAGTCAGTCATAACTGTCTCCTGTCACAGGGGCAGTGCATACACACAACACCAGTCTGCATTGTGTCACAATCATGGAAGTTTTGGGAATGCAAGCCCTGTAGCTGACAGGTGCACATGTGCACCCCTGGCCACCCACATCATGAGGACTAAGATGATCCCACGTCATTCAAATGAGACATTTGAGTGACTGCAAACACAAATCCATACACATGAGCACTTCACCGTCTGATGAGAATGAACCAAAGCTGCCTGCACCTCAATGTTTCATACACCATTGTGCACAGTCAAGGGATCAGAGACCTATGCATTAACCAATGTGCAGATCCTATAGTCACAACTCAGATGGCTGGCCACCCCAAATTGTTAAACACTCCAGGAGTCCAAAAGCAAGGCCACACCACAGTGACACAGAGGCAGACACCTGAGTGCACTCTTCACAATGCCCAATATGTATGCTGACACACGGGAGTGGGAGAACAGAGTGCCTTTGATGTCCGGAGTAGGCATTACAGTCCTGGTCCATGTGCAACATGGTATTACCCTGAACACTAGGCAGGTGGCTATGCATGTGTCACACACATGATGTACATACTCCTGATGCTCCTACCTTCCCCTCTGCTGCAGCATGGGTGTGTGGCACATACCCCAGACATGTGGTGAGTCAGAGCAGCAATTGGAACACATATTAAAGCCATACCCAGAGTACATGTCAGATCACAGGCATTGTGTGAGCAATTGTACCACCCATGCAGCCCACAACAAAGTTCCTGTAACTGATGCTGTCCCCAACTTGAACCACAGGTAACTGCAAGTACACAGTACCAAAATGACCTAAGTCACAGACTGTAAGGGCCACACCTGTGTATCAGATGAGGAGGGGGCATGACACAAGTGAGGGACATGAGTCCAGGACGACAAGACAGTCGTACTGTGGAAGTAGAACCAGGCTAAAGGAGTGCATAGAGCATGTTAGTCATAGTACTCAGAAAAGGCTAGCACTTACCCCCTCCTTGCTGCTGTCTGGCCTTCAGCTGCCCATCCAGGTCAGGGAAGACCACCGCCAGATTCTGGAGCATGTGGGGGGTCAGGGTCCGGTGTCCGCCCCTCCTGCGAGGAGGCGACAGCTTCAGCTGGACCCTTGCGATCCTCCGGGTCCAGCCACGAAGGTCCTGCCACCTCTTCTGGCAGTTGCGGATCCTGCACCTGTAGACCCCCACAGATCGTACTGCCCGGGCGATGGTCAGCCAGATCTCCAGCTTCTGGTGGGCATCAACCTGTGAGGATGACAAAGTGAAAAGGACATTACTACACATGCAACATATCCGTGCATCACACAGTTGGATATACATGTCTCAATCACAGGGGCATATGATGTACACAGGTAGTGCAACTATGGCTATGAACAGTTGTCCAGCAGTTACTAAATGGTATCATTGCCTGGGAAGTCAAACCTTGTTGGAATGCACTGTTACTGCACTATACCTGTTCAGTGCATGTGACTACACACTTTGGGGGGTGACAACTATTATTGTTAGCCTATGTAACGTTCAGAGTCTTACACATTCCAACATGGCGATGTTCACTTTTCCTAGCTTCCCTTGATTTTAACCATTGTCACATGACGACAATGCACCACATGACTTACCATACGTCATCAAAGATACGCTGCCTTACGGTTCAAAAGAGCCGCCCTGCAACCTCAGGTTCCCGGTCTTCTTGGATTCCGATCCACTATCGCTGCGTTTTTATGGAGGCTCTGCGCATCGTGTAGACACGACATGTTTTAAGGTGAGATACGTATCCCCCTTCTGGATTGTGTTACGAGGATAGCCTGTCTTAGCCCTGCTGTAGGTTTAATTATTGAATTCTGGGACTAGTTAACTTTTGTTATATATAGCCATGGTTGCTGGCTGTTAGCCCCTTTTATTTCTCTTGTTTTTTCATCGGTTATTTAACGCTACATTAGTTTTTTGTTTGGTGTGTTGCATACGGACATGCTTTTCATTCATCTTTGGCCATTCAGCTTTTTTTCTTCTTTGAGACTCATAGTTCTTCTTTTTTTTTAAACTCAGAGTTCAATTGTTACATAATTGATTATTATTGTTGTGCATTATATCGATATTTAGCTCCTTCATGTTTATTTATCGACAGATTCTACTTTCAAAATTGGGGATTTTACACTGTTCAAGTGAATGTCAGGCTGCCCCCATGAGTCTTTTAGCTTTTACATCAAGGTAATTTTCTGGCTTCTTTCTAATATTGGGTTGCGCTGTCAAGCCCTTTTTCTCTTGCGTTTCATCCGAAATTTTTAAAAATTTCATTGTTTAAATCTCTGTTCATTTTTGTGACCTTTCAGGTTTGCAGGATTTAGCCATTTATCATTTTATATTCATACCATGCTAAGCTGATTCCCTATTTCCAGCTCTGCGGCTTGCTCTTTATGCCCTAAGTAAGTCGTTTCACTTAGTTCATTCACAAATTTAATTGGCTTAACCAAAAAAAACCCTCCTTTCAATGTATTCCCAACCATAGTATCGTTTGTCACCATAGGATTTAACCTCTAATTGGGACGTAATTCTATCAAGACCCCGAATTCTGCTTTAGGAACACACCTTCACGTCCCGTGAGGGTGTACATTTGGTAAGAACGGGGCATATTAGCAAGAAGCTCGTTAAAATTATCGCCGTTTTAGCGGCAGGAAACTGCCGCTAAAGCGGCGATAATGGGCTTGATAATATGCGCTATAGAATTCCAATAGAAGCCCAGGTTAGATGTCCTGCACATCTAACCTGGGCTTCTATTGGAATTCCATTACGCATATTAGCAAGCCCATTATCGCCGTTTTAGCGGCAGTTTCCTGCCGCTAAAACGGCGATAATTTTAACGTGGGTCTTGCTAATATGCCCCAACGTTCGGTAAATTCCTTTTCTTTATCTTTATAAATCTTTCTCACCATATATTGCATGGGCATAAACCTCACACCTCTGGTTTAAGGCTTGGCTACTATATGAATTCCATTCTCTATTCACGGGATTTTGAAGTTTCTTCTCTGCTGATGTATACTTTTCTTGGTATCACATTTATTTATTTTTCTTTGGGTCTTCTGTTCAATTTTCGATCTTCTATTCATTTCTTTGTCACCAGATTGTTATAAACTTTATTCATTTATTAATCACCACTCTTAGGCTCTGTAATGTGGACTTTTTATTAATCATGTATATAAATAAAAATTGCTAGACTGAGGATATGGTAGTGTCACTGTGACATTTTGTTGAGACAATAATTTCTTTCTTTCAGAAATATTACGAATTAAGGTGGTTCTCCTGAGGAAGGCAGTTTTCTGCCGAAACGCACGTTGAGACATCTTGGATACCACCCCACTATCATTTTAATTCAAAACATTGTATCTATCATATGTACTGTAATGTGGTTTGTCAGACTATGAATCAATTAATTATGCTGACGGCACACACAATATTATATAGTGAGGTAGCTTTGAATGAATGGATGAATGATAACAGTTTATAGGATGCAATTGATTCTCAACAAAATGTATATGCTGTTTAGAAATGTGTTTTATGTATTCATTTCATAATAAATATTTTTATATTTTTCTAACTTTAGTGTCACTACCATTATTATCAATATAATTATGTTCTAGCTCTGTAGTTTTGAAGTAGCCCTAGAAAATTTACAGTATGTATTTCCCTGTCTAGGTGTACTTCACATAGGTATCAGGGGGCCCTTTGTCTTTTCAGTAACTGCACTATACCTGTTCAGTGCATGTAACTACACACTTTGGGGGGTGACAACTACTCAGTGAGCATGCTAGCCACTGGTGTGCACACTATAAGTCTTGCTAGTCAGACAACATGCACAATTAGTAAGGCAGTGGACAGCACACTCACCTGCTCTGCTGGTTTCCCATACAGCTTGCTGTACTGTGGAAGGAGGCTGTCCAGCAGGGCCTGGTTCTCCTCAGTGCTGAAGGCTGGGGCTCTCTCCACAGTACGTGCCATTGCAGTAGCCAGAGGATGCAGAGACAGCAGCAGTGGAAGCGGCAGATGTTGTCCTGGAGCATGTAGTGCAGGCAAGTGAGCTCTCAGGGGAACAGCCAGCATTATATGTGTGCTGCAGAGGCAGATCCTGTCCCATGTGTCCAAAGTGATAGGTCCAAGTCGTTTGCATCTTCTGAATCTGGCCAATCCATGGAATTGCACCACTTAAACACGCCTACAGCATCCTTCAAAATTTCAACTTGATGACACCCATGAATTTGCAACATTGTTGTGGGTGGCCAACTGAATTCACTGCATCCGACTCGTACAAGCTTCGAATACGCGTCCGTTAACATGTCAGTCCATAGCCAATGCGTGCGCATGGATCGGTCCATTAATGTACGACGCATATTTCGAAACACAACACGCATCCGTCCACATCATATGCAATGGCCAATGCGTGCGCACGGATCGGTCCATTGCTGTACGACGTGTATTTCGAAACACAACACGCATCCGTCCTCATCATATGCAATGGCCAATGCGTGCGCACGGATCGGTCCATAGCTGTACGACGCGTATTTCAAAACACAACACGCATCCGTCCACATCATATGCAATTGCCAATGCGTGCGCACGGATCGGTCCATTGCTGTACGACGCGTATTTCGAAACACAACACGCATCAGTCCACATCATATGCAATGGCCAATGCGTGCGCACGGATCGGTCCATTGCTGTACGACGCGTCCCTGTACAAGTCACTCGCATATGTCACCATGGTTGTCACTGGTGAACGTATGCCAGCCACAATTACTTGCCAGGGACTCAGGGGCACACCTACAACACCAAAGCCTGTCCACACTGTATCCTAAGGCATGTAAGGCTGCATTACCTGTGTGTGTGTATGGGGGTCAACATGTGGTTTGTTGGGTGGCACTTGGGGGCAGCCACTCCCAGGCTGTGCACATGTTCATGGGGACAGAATCCTTTGTGTGTTGTGCACATGACCACTGTGATGTGCAACTGTTCAGTTCAGAGCATGTGGCATGGTCACATTTCCAGGTTGTGTATGTGTATGTTATGTCACATACACCCTGAGTCCCATGTGGGATTGTATGTACGTCACAGGGTGACCCATTGCCACAATTGTGATGGCCCTCCACAGTCTGTGTGCATGTTGTGTTTCAGATGTCTCTGATTCCATGTGCACAATGGGAGACAGTCTCCACATCCACATTGTTTGTGCATCGACTTTGATGTTGTGCGTGTGTGTGTCACAGACGACCATGTCTGTCCTGCAGAGGCAACAGGGGCCACTACCTGTGGGAGTCATGGTTGTTTTGCTGACATGTACATGATACGCCATGTAATGCCAGTGTCCATGTGGCAATACAGGGTCCCTGGGAATCTACCTGTCAAAGAGCTGTGATGCCTGGGGCACATCTGTCCTCACTTGTCACTGTGGTGTGTGTTTGGAACGTGACAGCAGTACATGGGTACTGTGACACAGCCTAATGATTTCCCATAGCACAACCTGGAACTTGTTGTCAACACATGTTGAACTGAGATGTTAGATGATGGCCATGTAGGTGCCATATATGTCCATACAGAACGGCACACACATCAAGTACTTGTGTCTCGTAATGATGTATCATGTGAAATTGAGTATGGTCAATGCCACATATCTGGGGTGACTGACAATCTTTCTTTGTTCACCTATGCACTGCAGGGCACCAGCTGTCCATAAACCATTCCCTGACCTTGCAACCATGGTTGAACGTGACTGCATCCGACGGTACCACTTCAACAGGCCGCTGATTGAGGAATTGGCGGTGCGGTTGGCCCCACATTTGCAACCTGGCCGGCCATACCCTACAGCACTGACCCCCAAGGTGAAGGTGATGGCAGCCCTACACTTCTTTGCCACCGGTACCTTTCAACACACTGTGGCGTCTGCTGGTGGGATGTCACAGACCATGTTCAGCCGTGTGCTACGTGATGTTTTGGAGGCGATGTTGAGATACCTGAACCAGTACATCTATTTCCCTAAACGTCAACAACTCACTGACGTCAAGAGTGACTTCATGCCCTGGGGAGGATGCCACATGTCATCGGCTCCATTGATGGGACACATGTGGCTTTGGTACCACCACAGGCACATGAGCAGGCATACAGGAACAGGAAACATTACCATTCTATCAATGCTCTGGTGGTATGTCTTGCAGATATGAGCATCTCACATGTGTGTGCATGTTTCCCCGGTTCTGCGCACGATGCCTACGTAATGAGGAGTAGTCGCATCCCGAGGATGATGTCACAGATGCAGAACCAGCGTGCCTGGCTTGTCGGTGTGTACTGACTTTGTACCATTGTGGGTGTTCTGCAATGTTGTATTCCACCCTCTTTTCCAACTCAGCTAATGTGCAATTGTCTGTATGTAGGTGACTCCGGATACCCCAACATGGCGTGGTTGCTGACACCCCTCAGGAACCCTGTGACACCAGCCCAGATGCGCTACAATGAGGCACATGGTCGGACTAGGAGAGTGATCGAGCGGACATTTGGTCTCCTGAAGAGCCGCTTTCGCTGCCTGGACAAGACAGGAGGGGCCCTCCCATATGCCCCTGCAAAGGTGTGTAAGATTGTCATCGTCTACTGCATGCTACACAACCTGGGTGTGCGAAGGAGTTGCCTCTCATCCTGGATGACGATGACCAACATACACCACCTGTGGAGGATCCTGGCCTGGGCCACGATGCCAGTGATGATGATGATGATGAGGGTGATGTTCGCACACAGCTCATCACCAACTTCTTCAGCTGAATATGAGTATACAGAGATGTAATGTCAATGATTTGAGTTTGCATGATATGTGTTGGTGGTGCTCTGTTGCTGTTTGAGTGTGGCCATGTGCTACTTGACTGGATGAGTGCAGCGATGTGTCCTTACAGGTAGTCTGTACTCCCCAACAGTGTTGACATGCTAACTTGGTTTTGTGTAGGTATCTTGTGACATGTATTGGGAATGAGTATTGCAGTTCTGTCCTGTTCTTCAGTGCTTTTGACTGTGTGTCATGTCTGTCCTTCACAGGGTGCTTTCAGAGTTGTTTGGTCACCTCGGATCCCCGACACCATGATTCAACTTCCAGGGTGGAAGCAGTCGTTTCCCTACAGGTGATGTGCCACACACCCCTGGACTTTATTTCTTCAACACTTGGTGACTGTGTGGCCACTGCCACATGGGATTACCTTGCATCTGTAGTGGAAACAACATGTTGCAAATGTGTAATAAACCTGTGCTTCACTTTGGGATGTGCGTTGTCTGTGGTCACACATCTGACTGACATTTGCTTACTGCACCTGTGGGCTAGTTAACACAGACTCTGAATAGGTGTGGTGTCTGTGCATTCCACTGTATTTCCTGGCAACATCAGTGTAGGCAATGAGTCAGATGGCCCTGGTGTGTATGTGTTGTGTTGCCCTAGTGGTGTGTCTCCCTCATATGTGTCACGTCGCCATGACTCACATGACAGTGTTGAACTTGCTGTAGCAGTTAGCATGCACAGTGTCATTTAGCAGATCATCATCTCCATGACAAAAACCACGCTGGAATCACAACAGAGGCAAGTATGGTGTATTAGTGAGTTTATTTACATACATGTGTGAGGATAGTGCACAGGATGGTGGGTGCTGTACATTGGGATTGGAATCCAAAGTTCACAGATGAGTTGGAAGTGTTGGTAGCAGAAATGTCCTGAGTAAAGTCCACAGTCATCTGATACATTAGTCCAACTTAAACTCCCCATGTCATGTGGGAGAGTTGGCTTGCATTCGACAGGGTGAACAGTTTGCACACAAAGGAGAATTTCCAGAACAGGTGTTGGGTTCCTGGGGGATGTACATGGCCATCTGCCTCTCAGTTGTCCTTCCTCGGACGACCTCTCTTCTTTCTGGGGGGACCCTCACGTGCAGGCTGCTGCAGTGCAGAGGACTCTCCACCAGAGTCATCCTCCCTCCCTGTGGCAGTTGCAGTTGTTGCGGCACCAGATGTTGTGGGCACACAGGGAGGTGTGGACATGTTGGTGCTAATCTGGCGGAGGCATGTCAATATGTCCCTCTGCACCGCTGTCAGTTCTTCCAATGTGTCCCACTTGGACTCCATGCCAGACATGTGTGTCTCCACACAGGACATGTGTGAGTCCAAGCGGGCATGATGGGCAGCCTGCTGCTGTTGAATGTCCTTGAGGATCCCCACTACCTTGCTGACCTCTCCGGTGCTATTCTGGTACGCATCAGCAATGCGTACCAGTTGTGGGTCATCATGCAGTCCAGACCCCTCTGCAAACAGCGACCTCTGCCTACCACCCCTCCCACCACCCCTGGCCACACGTGCGGGACCTGCGGTGGCACGCACAGGTGATCCTAGGCCCCCTTGGGGGTTGGTACTGGGGTTGTTGTCCATTGCTTCACGGTGGGCCGGGGTCCCTGTGCTGTTGTCATTCAGTGTCCTTGGTCTGTCCGTGCCAGCGGGGGTGTTCTGTGTGTTGGCAGATGTTGGAGGAGTGGGTGAAGGGGGTGCAGATGGTGGTCCTGCTGGTGCTGCATGATGACTCACACCGGAGGGGCCAGGTAGGTCTTCGCCATCCGAGGAGGGCAGAGGCTGTTCCACACCAGAGAGCTCAGGGGCCACCGGAGCCTGGGACAGGTACTCCTCATCATCTGCTGCTGTGTCCCCATCATCACCTGTGTTTGGAAGAGACACACAATGTATGTTATGTTTCTACAGGCATCAATGGTTCATACACCTGACAGTTGTGACTGTACATCTGGATGCGGGCCTGTACATTGCATTGTCCTAAGTTGTCAGTCAGAGGTTGATATTGGTGTAGCACATTGTCCTGCCAACCTGAAGCATTTCAATGTGAATGTTGAGGTGTTTGCATGACCAGCTCATGTATTGATTGGCTGTACATGGCCATTGCTACTCAAGGGCCATCACGTGTCTGACACAGGTGTGTCATCCTTGTCCACATTTGTCCTTTAACAGGGACATACGTGCAATTCCACTTAGGGTATCTTTCAACATTGGGCCATGTGTGGTTGCCTTTTTTGCCAGTCTTTGTGCATCACATTGGTGTGTCTGGACAACATGGTCACAGTCCGGTATGCCTGGGATCTCTTGGGAGTATCTGTGTTGTTGTCTGGGTTCCTAGTTCACGTCTGATTTCATACAAGTGATGTTGTTAACGTAGCTAATGATGTTGTTGCTGAGTTTTGTACGTGCAAACGTGATTAATCTTGTCAATGTCCTCCATGGTGATGAGGATTGGGCACGGCAGCTCTCTGGCTTTTCCATTGTCATGACAGTGATGGCCAGTGGTGTGTGTTGCAGTTCTGCTGCTGTGAGTAGCATGTCTCCTCAAATGCAGTCCAGGTTGGTGCTTGTGTCTACAGTGTCTATGACAGTGAGTGGTGTGTTGTGTGAAGGATGCATATGTTACCGAACGATGTGGGAGTGGAATGCAGCTCACAACCGCAACTAGTGTGACTGACACCATGGTACAGTGTCCGGTATATTGGTGTGTCCATTGCATTCACTGTCAGGTGTCCCCTGTCAATGATGTCTCTGTGACTTCCTGTGTGTTTTGTGCTATGTAGTATGTCTGATTCTCCACAGTTGTCATCTGCAAGACACACCTTCACAGCCAGGCCAGGGGGCACCCATGGACACTGCATCCCCTGACAGTGTGTGTTAACATAGAGTTGCAATGGCTGTGAGTGTGTACGTGTTTGGGTTGGCCAGTGCATGGGTGTGAATTGCAGGCACATCATTTCTCATGCCCATGTGTCAGCCATCTTGCCAGGGCTTTTACTTTGGGAGTGACAGGTCCCACGTGTGCAATGTGTTTTTGCAGAGTAGGTGTGTGTATGGCCAGTATTGGTGGTATTTGGTTGACATCCGGACCTCCTTCTCCACCCAGCCCAGTTATCCCACCATGAAGCATGCCACCCTTGCAGTGGGTGCAGGTTAACTCTCAGGATGTCAGTCAGTGGTGTCCTGCTGTTGGTTGGTGCACAGTTCCCAGCAGGGCCTTGTGCTCCCCACAACAGATCACCATTGTCAGACATCTTTGAAGTGGCTTTTCACTCCCTGTGAGGTGTGCATGCTTCAGTGTGAGCTTGCCGGGCCATGTGGTGGGGGATGTTGAGCTGTGACTACCACTCCCATCATGCTATTGCCTACACCCCCCTTCCCAGCATGCCCATACTTCCTTCCTTTTGAGTGTACTTCACTGTGTGTGTGTGTGTGACAGCAATGGCAAGATGGCTGACAGTGGTGTCCTGCTGTTGGTTGGTGCCCAGTTCCCAGCAGGGCCTTGTGCTCCCCCCAGCAGTACCCAGTGTCAGCCATCTTGTCAGTTGTTTTCCACTCCCTGTGATGTGAGCATGGTTCAGAGTGGTGTTGATGGGCCAATTGTGAGGGTGACCAATATCTGTGACTACAAATCCCATCCTGCTATTGCCTACACCCCCCTTCCCAGCATGCCCATACTTCCTTCCTTTTGAGTGGACTTCACTGTGTGTGAGTGTGACAGCAATGGCAAGATGGCTGACAGTGTGGTCCTGTTGTTTGTTGGTGCCCAGTTCCCAGCAGGGCCTTGTGCTCCCCACAGCTGAGGCCAGTGTCAGACATCTTGGAAATGGCTTTTCACTCACTCTCTTGTAGAGCACAGTCCCAGGTGTGTTGTTTGGAGTTGATGGAAGTGGTGTGTGTGTAAGGGCCTGCTGATAGCTGTAGTCGGAGCTGGCACTCCTCCTCCCCCCAGGCCAGACATCCCACCATGAAACGTGCTTCCATTGCAGGGAGTGCAAGTTGGTTGTCAGGATGTCAGTCAGTGGTGTCCTGCTGTTGGTTGGTGCACAGTTCCCAGCAGGGCCTTGTGCTCACCACAACAGATCACCATTGTCAGACATCTTTGAAGTGGCTTTTCACTCCCTGTGAGGTGTGCATGCTTCAGTGTGAGCTTGCCGGGCCATGTGGGTGGGGATGTTGAGCTGTGACTACCACTCCCATCATGCTATTGCCTACACCCCCCTTCCCAGCATGCCCATACTTCCTTCCTTTTGAGTCGACTTCACTGTGATTGAGTGTGACAGCAATGGCAAGATGGCTGACAGTTTGGTCCTGTTGTTTGTTGGTGCACAGTTCCCAGCAGGGCCTTGTGCTCCCCACAGCTGAGGCCAGTGTCAGACATCTTGGAAGTGGCTTTTCACTCACTCTCTTGTAGAGCACGGTCCCAGGTGTGTTGTTTGGAGTTGATGGAAGTGGTGTGTGTGTAAGGGCCTGTTGGTAGCTGTAGTTGGAGCTGGCACTCCTCCTCCCCCCAGGCCAGACATCCCACCATGAAACGTGCTTCCATTGCAGGGAGTGCAAGTTGGTTGTCAGGATGTCAGTCAGTGGTGTCCTGCTGTTGGTTGGTGCACAGTTCCCAGCAGGGCCTTGTGCTCCCCACAACAGATCACCATTGTCAGACATCTTTGAAGTGGCTTTTCACTCCCTGTGAGGTGTGCATGCTTCAGTGTGAGCTTGCTGGGCCATGTGGGTGGGGGATGTTGAGCTGTGACTACCACTCCCATCATGCTATTGCCTACACCCCCCTTCCCAGCATGCCCATACTTCCTTCCTTTTGACTCTGCTTCCCTGTGGGGTAGTGGGCCTGTGCTGACAAGATGGCTGACAGTGTTGTCCTGGCGTTTGTTTGGCTACAAGTCCCAAAAGAGTCCCTGTGCTTCACACAGCATTACCCAGTGTGGTAGTTCTTTGTGCGATATTTAATTTGAGTGTGAGGCAATGCATTCTCCCAGGTGAGTTGTGTGGAGTTTGTGTTAAGGGGGTGTGTGAGAAAAGCTGCTGGTAACTATGGTCAGAGCTGTCAGTCCTCCTTCCCACCCAGCCAGATATCCTACCATGGAACGTGCTTCCATTGCAGGGAGTGCAAGTTGGCTTTCAGGATGTCAGGCAGTGGTGTCCTGCTGTTGGTTGGTGCCCAGTTCCCAGCAGGGCCTGGTGCTCCCCACAGCAGTACCCAGTGTCAGCCATCTTGTCAGTTCTTTTCCACTCCATGTGATGTGAGCATGGTTCAGAGTGGTGTTGATGGGCCAATTGTGAGGGTGACCAATATCTGTGACTACAACTCCCATCATGCTATTGGCTACACTCACTTCACCAGCATACACACAATTCCTTCCATTCAGTGAGCTTCCCTGTGAGGTGGTGTTCTAGTGGTGGCAAAATGTCTGACAGTGTTTGTTGGTTAGATTTGTGCCACTGCCTTGCTCTATTTGTTGTTAGGTTTGTACATGTCATGACACAGTTACATATCACTATGAGATGGCAGGTATTGTGTTTGTCTGACTAACATACACATCTTGGGCTGATTATCTTTTGGTTACTGTGGCTTTGCTAACGGTGCATGGTTTCACTATCCCCTTGACAGTGATGTATTGTCACACAATATTGGGAATATTGGTTGTGTACTCACCAGGCTCTGGGATGTTTGATAGTCCATGTACGCTCTCTGGTGGTAGGATGGCCCGCACCTTCTCCTCCCAGGACCTGAGGTATACTGGTTTGGCAGGAGGGCCACTGCCGGTGCGATGACTCAAGGCGTAATCCTTCTTGAGTAAGTCCTTGACCCTCCTGCGCACATCATACCACCTGTTCTGGATGTCTTCCTTTGTGCGCAAACATGGTTATTGTGCATTCACCCTGTCGACGATCCTCTCCCACATCTTGGTTTTCTGCGACATGGGGGTCTGTTGGACCAATGTACCAAACAACTGTGGCTCTACCCTGAGGATTTCATGTACCAGGAATTCCAATTCACTGTCTAGGAACTTTGGATTCTTCTTTGGGGGCATGGTGATGGGTGGTGGTGCGGATTGATGTGTGTGTGAGTGTGCAAGTGAGGGTGGGTGAGTGTAGGCTTTGCTGGGTGTATGTGAGGGTGCTATTTGGGAGGTGCTAATGGTGTGTGGCTTGTGTGATGGATGAGTTGTGAGTGTGTCTTTGGTTGCTGTCTGATGGTGTTCTGTGCTGGCAGGTCTGTTGAATTTGCAAAGGATCATGGTAGGGATTTGTGGCCTTTATATGGGTGGAGTTGTGGGTGCGTCTTTGTTCCATGTTTTTTTTCCCCTGTATTTATTGACGTTGTCATTGCTTGTTTGGCCCTTTTTTTTGTATTTTTTCCTTTGTAGTTTTTAGGCATGTAGGAGACGTTCTTCTGACCGAGTAGGACGCTGCAGTTGGCTCGTGCGAGCTTCTCCGAGTCTTTCACGCTGCCTTTCTGCTGGGTTTCATGTGCGGCGTACGCGTCGGTTGCGGAGTATTGGGTTGCTTCGGCTCCCTGTTTTGTATGCGTGTCGGTCGTACGGCTTGAGCTCCGTGCGACTCGGTCTGGTTTTACACGCATTGCATCGTACTGCGCGGTTCAGAGTTCGCGGGTACGTTTCTGTCAGGTTCATTCCTGGTGCGTATCGGTCGGTTCGATTCGCGTAGATTTTCCGGCCGGATAGCTGGTTTCCGTGTGGTTCGGTGGTTCGGCTTGTGTTCCGTACGAGTCGGTCATAATTCACATGCATTGCATCGTACTACGCGGATCGGGCAGCGCCGGTACGTGTCGGTCGGACTACATTCCCGTACTGAGTTGCTCGGTACGTTTTCCGGCCTGAATCGGTATCGGCCCCTTAATGGTTAATCAAGAATATGTCAACTTTCTAAAAGTGGCATTTTCAGAATTGCGACTTAAAAGTCTACTCTACCATTAAAGAGGATTTTAAATTTCATTTGTGTCCAAACATGACATGTCTACCTGCTCCCAATCAAAAGTTAGCATGTATTAAATGTATTAAGGTAACCCAATGTTATCCAATGGGAGAGATAGACCCTGTAGTAGTGACATTTTTTTTAACGGGTTTTCAATTCCAGGACATTTAAAACTTAAATCCACATGTCCTACATTTTTGTCATGGTCATACAGGGCATGGCTCAGTCTGGCACCCGCAAACACCAGTCACTCTAAAAAGGGCTCACCTCAACCATAGTAGTGCATGCATGGAGGCATAAGATTTGTGATTAGGAGGCCAGTAGAGCATGACATGAGCATGAGTGGAGATGTCTGTTTGCAGATATAATGCTACATATTTAGCGCGCACCAGGTGGAGGAGGAGCATTTACTTGTGCATAGTTGCCTATGGAAACTGTTTACCAACTGTGCAATCAGAACATCTTTTGAAGAGCATCTAGAACATTCCTTGAAGGTCTCATGAGATCTGAAAATCTCTGGAGCTATTTTGGATTAGCCAGGTATTTAAATCCCGCCCTAGGTGCCACGCCCTTTGCTAGGCAATCGGTGTTGGTGGAGGAGGTCCTTACTTTGTTCCAGAAAATACTTACCTGATCCTGCTCAGCGCTTTTAAGCAATGCGCCAACCTCAACCAGCAGTCCCACCGAAGCCTTTTGGTTCTTCTCGGGGCTCTTGAAGCCAGATGGCTTTTAGCCCAGCAGCAAATCCCTGACAAATAAGGACAGAAAGAACATCAGTAAGTGGCACTAACATGCAGCAGCGCTCATGCACGATAACCTGCAGTACAGCACAAACTTTATAAATGCACAAGACTTGCTGTTGCCAAAAAGACTAACCAAATGAAACTACTAACAGTGCAACTCCGGTTAGAGCGTTTAATGAAAAGACAACTTCCCTTACAGAGCTTAATGACAAGGCACAAGGTAAATCTGCCTATAAGGCTTAAAGCACAGAAAGAAGGCAACTCCATTAAGCGCATCTGGGACAGAGAGTTAGAACTTAAAAAGGCCCTTGAGGCTGCACAAGAAAGTCTATCTTCAAAGTCAATAAAGCAAGGCACTTTTTGCACTAATGTGTGGTGAATAGAGCCTCTCCATGGAGAAACTAGAACACTAAAACTTGAGAATTCAAACAAGTGCTAAGCATTGAGATACATAGCTCTGATTGGCAAACTGCCAAAAACCCTCACAGCATGCTCCATACACAAAACACATCAGGAGAGGTCAGTCATCATCATTGAGGGGACAGAACCCAAGCGCTGGTCTGACAATGCATAGTCAGCGGTCAGCCAGTTTCTTATTTTGTCCCATCCCCCATTCCCTTTGGTGCTCCTAGGGGGGACCTTGTTGTTGGGTGTCCTTGGGGAGCACTGAGGCGAGTGGAAGAACATACTTCATTGATTGCTCCTGCTGTTCCGGATCTCATAGGTTAGTGCCTATGCATAACTGTGCTGTGACAATTTTTAATATAATGCACCCCGCCATTAAAGTGAAAGTGCGGAATGGGGTGCTTTTAAAAAAATAAGTAGTTCCTAAAGAAACAGATAAAGACCTCCAGTGTAAGGAAACTTTAGTTGGCCGGTGCTCCTGGCTTAAAAACTGAAGTAATGTATCTGGAGCACTGGCCAATAAAGAGCCAGGAAATAAGAGCAATGAAGTTATGAACCACTGGCAAGCAGCAGTTGTAATTACACTCCGTAGAGTGATTACAGCAGGTCTTGCAGACAGCGCATGTGCGCGGGTACTCGACCAAAAAAACAGGAGGGGTGAAGGCAAAACATTTGGGGGAAGACCACACCAAAGATGTCAGGTCTTGTGTATTTAATTTTGTTTCCATAAAACAGCTGTTGTGGTGGTAGGAGAACAGCGTATTGAATAATGTCTCAATCTAATCATAGATGAAACAGGATGGTGTACTTACATTTTCCACACTATATTGGATAAAAAAATATTCCAATTACAAAAAAAAATAGAATAATTGAAGCAGTACATTTTGTGACTGACGGAGATGCCTACTCCCACCAAGGGGAGACTATGAGTCAGAGGGGTCACAGGACATTCGGCTAGCCCACAGAAGGGGGAGGAGGGGCTCTATTGACATTGTGCTATATAGCACTTGCTCACTCCCCTCAGCGCTGGACGCACCTGGGCATGGGCCTGGGCAAACACTAGGCCAAGAGCGTGCCCATCTGGGCCCGCCAGAGCCTGGTAGAGGCTGGGCTGGACCACCCCCTAACCCCTGCTTTGGTTTCCCTGGACATGCTGGTGAGACGTTATTTAAGACATTTTCCTGCTGGCACAACTACTCTTTCTTTTTGTCTTGGCTGGGCCCTGAGACATCTGGGTGACAAATACATCACCACCCCTGGGACTACCTTAGTATGGGGAAGAGAAAAGTGAAGTCTATTAATGCGGTCGGTAAAAGACCATGGGCAAATAAATCCATTTTGACCTTTCTCAATAACGCTGAGGGTGTCCTAATATTTAGTATATTAATAAATATATTAATTAATAATTATTAACGTTGCGAGCAGCTGACCCTTAATTGTTGTGAGGCTACTCCTTTAAATGCTCAAGCAGAGGCCGTGCCTATAATCATATCCACCGGGGCTCCTTCCAACGACAGTGGTTCGGCGTCCAACCAAGCAGAGATTTCTAGCTGGAACATACCATTGGAACATGGCTTTAATATGTGCTGGACTTGCTGAGTAAAGGGCTTATGAACAATTCAGAGAGCCTTAAATGTAATTTGCTTCTCTGCCAAAAGCCAGTGCAGGCCATGTAGACCTTTAGATGCCGACTGCCACTTAGGTATGTCCAGGGTAAGTCTAGCTGCTGCATTATGCACCAGTTGTAGCTTTCCTATGATTGTCTTGTTGGCCTCAAGGTATAGTGCGTTACAGTGGTCTATCCTTGAGGTAACCAGAGCAAGCACAACCTGTTTATGAACTGGACGGGCCATGAAGGGAACATGACTGGACATTTTAGTTGTCTTTAGTGTACGTTTAACTAATTTGGAAGAGTTGGTGGGGAAGTTAGGGGTGACATTAGGTCTCACCCACTCGAATGTGGAGAAAGTGGAGAATTTTGCGTGCAAGCCAGTTATCTCATCCAACATCACTCATGATGTTTTTAAGACCCCCCCCTTACAGAGCTCGCCCAGATGTGCTACCTTACCTGGCCCTCCAGTGCTCCTTAAGGGGCCAGGATCTTCAGGCAGTACCCTTGAAAATAAAACACCTCATTTAGATAATAGCTGGCTAGTCCCCCAGGTGAGCCATTTGAACGACTGCAGCAGTATCCCTCCTCCAAACAGCACTGAGCGCATAGTTCCTGGCCATCCAAAGGTTGCTGATTATTATTCTTACCTGAAGAAGACCGCCCCGGATGAAAAACCTTGTGAGGTGGTCATTCAGCTTCCCCCAGCCTCTACACCTTTTGTTCTTGTGATGATGAATGTTCCCCCAACAGCTCAAAAACAGGGACACCCATTGGTTATTCAAAAGGGTTATTTCTTAACAGCCTCTTCATGATGAGATTATCATGGTGTGTAGAGTGGGCTGGATAGGAAATACCAACAAGGAATGCTCCAGGTGATTGTATTATTATACATTTTCATGGGGCACATACTTTCGAACTTTAGGATTAGTGCAGCACAAGTAGCAACATCCCAGCATTTCCTTTATGCTTTTTTTGCCTACCTAGTACAGCAAGGTCCTTGCAGAGGGGTATAGCACCCTTGGGACAGCGCCGAGGTCCTGTTTGTTTACCTTTTCAGGCATAAATTCCATCCTGCAGCTCCACAATAAATTTGAGTCACTGACCCATCTAAATGATCAGGATTGACTGACCCCACACTCTGTGGCAGACATTCGATGACTGGAGAGGTGTCCCGTTTGCCTATGCATCTCAAGGTGGTCAGCCGGAACATAGCAGGGGCACGTGGTAAAGTCTCTGATGAAGGATGCATTAAGATGTTGAGCAACTATGATATCATCCACCTCCAAGAGACATGGGATGCTCAGAGGTTTGTATATGGATGGATATGCTACGTTCTTCGTTACAGCTACTCCTTCCATCCATGGTGGACCCAGGGGAGGCCTTGAGACGCTTGTTAATTTGGGCCTGAACATCAAAGCCGAGAGGGTCTCTTCCAACTTATTCAACATCCTAGGTGTCCTCTTGACCTTTTCAAATAAGTATAGACTGTTAATTGTGAATGTTTAAAACTCTGCGTTGACCAGAGAAGCTCAAGATGATATTCAGGGCCATAAAATGTTTCTTGATATTTTCTTTCTTGGTCTGTGTTGGACTTGGCCCTTTTTGCAGGGTCATCCCTGAACTTTTTGCCTTCCTCCTATATTTTCTCTGACCTGTTTTTGTTGGTTTTATGACTCTGGGCACTTTACCACTGCTGATCAGTGCTAAAGTGCCTATGCTCTCCCATGATAAATTGATGTATGGATTAGTGACTCCATGATTGGATGATTGGTTTACTTGTCAGTCCCTAGTACAGTGCACTGAGTGTGCCCAGGGCTTGTAAATCCCATGCTGCTGGTGGGCTTGCAGCACTGGTTGTGCCACCCACAGAAGCAGCTTGTAAAATGTGTCTCAGGCCTGCCATTGCAGAGCCTGTGTGCAGCCTAGGGCTGCCATGTCGACTTGGTGAGTACACCCACTTACCAGTCCCTAAACCTTCCCTTTACTGCATGTTGGTCACCCCTAAAGTAGGCCCTAGGGCAGGGTGCATTGTAAGTATAAGGTAGGACATGCCCTGGTGTGTGTGGCCTGTCCTAATAGTGAATTACAGCCATTTTCGTTTTTCACTATTGCAAGGCTACCTGTTCTCCATAGGCCAGAATGGGCAGTTTGATTATTACACCTTATAATCCTAACTGACCCAGGGAACATGGTAGAAAAACGAATTTAGTATGCCTGAACTCAGGATGATAAAATACATCTTTTAGTGAAGTTGGTTTTAACATTCTTTGTTTGAAAATACCACTTTTAGAAAGTAGGTATTTTCTTGCCTAAACCATCCAGCTGCCTCTGCTCAGGTTGTGTATTGTGTGTCTGGGTTTGTGAGTGACAGGGGCTGGGGGATTCCAGGAGGCAGGGTGAGTCAGCACTAGGCTGAATAGGTCTGCCTGAAGGAGGATGGGTGGGAGGAGTTGCACCTGGGTCTGAATAGGGCTGTGCCTGCCTTCCACAATGCTGGCTCCACCTCCTGCCGGGCGTCTGATGGCTCTGCCCCTCACTCTCAAAGGAAAGAAGGAGTCAGAAAAACAAAGTGCTCCAGGACTGACCAGAACTGGTTTGGACTAGGCAAAGGCCTCTCTGCCTTCAGAGAACAAAGGGAAAAGGTGTATAAAAAGGGGACCCAGACCCCTAGGAAATTAGATCACTTCTGGGAAATCAAGAAACCTGTTGCCAAGGAGAAGAACCGGAGAAGCTGAAGGAGGAGTACTGCCCCTGTGCTGTTTTGCTGATTGGGGTTGGCCTGCAGTGGTTGCTTTCTGCCAAGGACAGGAGAAAAGACTTTGCTGTGCTTTGTCATCTTGAAGAAGGGAATCTCCAAGGGCTTGAACTGAGCTTGCCTCCTGCCTGAAGTCACAGGGACACAAAGACTTCACCCCTTCTGTTTGCCTGCATCTGGAACTGCTGTTTTAGCTGCTAACAGAGGGAAATTGCAACACCGACGCCGGCGAGCGACGCCGTAACCTGCACCGAAGCCGTGGGCACCGCTCGTGAAGAGCACGACGCACCGCCCCGACTTGCACCGTAGGCCCGACGCCTGCCGACGCCGTGCGACATCGACTCCGAAGCCGTCATCGAGGCCGCTGCCTGCACCGGAGCCGAGGACACCGCTCGTGACGCTCACGACGCACCGTCCCGACTCGCACCGACGCCAGGGCTTCATCATCGCGGAGCCGATCCTCGACGTGGGTGACCCCCGAATCCATCGACGCCGCACCATCGTAAGGAACCGACGCCTCGCCGCCATCCGTGACGTCACCTCCCCGACACAGTAAGGAACCGACGCCTCACCTCCCTGCGCTGCAGTAAGGAACCGAGACATCACCTCCCCTGGGGTCGTAAGGAACCGACGCCGCCGGCGCCAACGAAGCATCACCTCCCCGACGCCGTGCACCGTCTTTGTTTTCATCGAATTCCAGGTACTGTTCTTCGTGGGTCTGCTCGACACCGGGCCCGACGCCGCGCACCTCGCGGTCGGCGCCGTACTTTGGGATTTCCACCGGTCACGACGTCGTGATAACTCCAAGTGGAGTTATTTGTTGCTACAAGCTTTATTTGATTGACTATCCTATTTTTGAAGATAACGTGAACTGTCTCTATCATTTTAAGTCTATTTTTGAGTACTGTATTGTGGATTTTTGCTATTGGGTCTTGTGATAAGTCTATATAAAGATTACTTATTTTTACATAAACGACCTGTGTGGTGTCCATCTGTAGTGTTTTCACTGTATTACTGTATGTGGTCACAAATGCTTTACACACTGCCTCTGAGATAAGCCTGTCTGCTCGTGCCAAGCTACCAGGGGGTGAGCAGGGGTTATTTTAGGAGTGTATCCCCCTTATCCTGACTAGAAGCAGGGGTCCCTATTTGGACAAAGGTGCAAACCATTGCCAACTGGAGACCCCCAGTTCTAACATTGGTGGTCAGCGGTGAGGATTTGGACTTGCATTTGTGATTCATATACAGTGATTGGTGTACACTACTAGTGAGTGCAGACCAATACGCGACCACATACATTTTGATAGGATTTTTTTTCCTTGGAACCCTTATTTTTGTTGAGAACTGCCAATTTTCACCATGAGCAAAAAGGATCCATTGCACCTGCAGATATTGAATTTGAAGAAGATAGGGTTGATACCTACACTGTGCCAGAACTCAAAGCTGTTTGCAAAAAGTTTAAAATCTCTATGAGAGGCCTCACCAGGAAGGAGGAGTTTCACAAGGCGCTAAGGGCCTGGTTGGAAGCACGGAATGCCAGTGGGCAGTCCGAGGAGCCTGTGGAGGAGGCAGAGAATTTAGATGGGCAGCTTGAGGGGCCATTGGGCTTACCTGGGAGGGGAGTGCCTTCCAGGGAGGGCAGCAGTGTTTCTCAAAGGGCCTGTCTCCAGAGGAGCTGGAGGACAGGGACAAAAGCAGGATGCATGAAATGGAAATGGCCAAACTAAAACAGGGAAGCCATGATAGCCTTGAGCATAAGAAATTGGAGTTGGAAAGTAAGAGGTTGGCCATGGAAGAAAGGAAGATGCTTTTAGAGCATGAGAGAATGATGAGGGTGTTGGAGTTCAAAGCCAGGGGCTTAGGGATTCCTCCCTCTGGTGGCAGCAAAATTGTATTACCTAGGGCTGAGGGAGTAGTACACACACCCAGAGATGTGGTGCCTGACTTGGAGGGGGTTAATATACACCAGGAGGTTCAAGGACATGAGGTAGCTTCCAGTAGTGCGCAGTGTCCCTGAGAGGAATAGGGAAACTGACGCAGGGATTCATGGTCCTAGTAGCAGGAGGGACACTCTACTGACTCTAGATGGGAGGTGCAGGGAAAGTGGTTCCCCCATGTTTGAATTCCTGGGGTGTGAGTGTGAAGACCGCCCAGAAGAGTGTGGGTTGAGTGACAGAGACAGTCAGATACTGTCTTGCCAATCTCAGCAGAGTGGTGTGGGGTACATGTGTAAGGCACTGGATGGTGAGGTGAAGGATAACTTGGTTAACACCTGTGAGGGGTTGTGTGATCCAATTGTGGGAGAGCATATTGTAAGTCCCTGTTTTCCAGAGCTATGCCAACGCCTGTTGGAGAGTGAGTTCTCTGACCCCAGGGAGCTCACGAGGGAGGAAGACCTTTGGTGGTTTCCAGAGGGTCTGAAAAGGCATTGGGGAGTGACCCTAAGAGGAGTGGCTCAGGTATCTTCCAGCCCAGAGTGGTGGAAGTGGTTCAGAGTAGCCCAGCTAGGTCCCGGTGTAGTGGGAGGGGTGTAGGGGCTCACGTCCTGTCTCAGTGGAGAAGGAGTGAGTGTGGGGCTGCGTGTCCCAAGGTGCCCGAAACCCAGTCTCAGAGCCTGGATGGTTCTTTAAGGGAACACCAGGTAGGGAGCCTAGGCTGTCCTGATGGGCCGCCTGTTGAGGAGGATCTCCTAGTGTCTAGAGAACCTGGAGCGTCTGTAAATGGAGCTCCAGTGTTTCTGGTATCTGGCAGTGCCGCTCCACTTGGGAGGGTGCAGAAGTCCAGAGTGAGGGGTGAGAGGGGAGAGAGTCCCCAGTGGAAGAACCAGTGGGTCAGGGACCAGCCAGAAGGGCTGAGTCACCAGTGAATGACCATGGTGACACCACTTCTGTCCTGGGGGATCTTCGCGCGCTGTCAGATGGACAGGGGTCGGGAGATCTGCGCCAGGCGGACTGTCACACAACACATGAGAGATGTGTTACCCTCTGGGGGGCATGCGTGCTCCCCAGGAAGTCCTGGTGCGCCAGGCAGATTATTACACAACTCTAGAGGAGTGTGTTTCCCTTGGGGGGTTGGTGTACCCTCCCGGAAGTCCTGGGTTGCCAGGCACAGGTCCAGCCTAAGGGTACAGACCCTGGGTTGGAGGACCAGGTTCAGGGTGTCCCCCTGACCTGGAGGAAGGGGCAGCTGCTAACAGTGCCCCTACCAGTTTGTCTTCTGGGGGCACCGCTCCAGGTGGGAGGGTGCAGGACCCCAGTAAGGGGGCGGGGAGAGGACAGCCTCACCCCTGGCCTCTGCCCAGTCTAAGGGTACAGACCCTATGCTGGGATCCCAGTTGCAGGATAGAACCCCTGAACTGGTGGGCGAATTGTGCAGGACCCCTGCCACAGGTGCCCTGACAATTCTGGAAGGGGGTACAGCTCCAGGTGGGAGGGTGCAGAGCCCCAAGGAGGAGGACCAGGTGTGGGAGAGCCCACCCCAGTCTCCTGTCCAGCCACCGGTTACAGGCCCGGGGCTGGTGGGTCAGTGTCAGGATGTCATACCTGACCTGACGGTTGGGAGAGTGGACAAAGGGTGCCAGGCACCTGGGGCTACTGCCCCCCGCTCTCTGACACCACAGAGGTTGGAGAGCCATGAAAGGCCTGGGGCCTGGCTCTCATCACTGACGGCTGTCAGTGGCCACTGTGGCTTGCTGTCCTGGTGGACAGAGTTGCCCCTGGGAGGGGGACAGAAGTCACACCCCGGGGTGGACTAGGCCACACATCTGTGTTGGCCATGTGGGTACTGTCTGTCGGTTGGGACACACCTGTGAGCAAGCTAAGGTTAGGTGCTGCACAGGTGGTGTCCACAGTTGAGGAGAAGGGTTCCCCATGGGTTAGCTGGGTGGGCCCTGAGAGTATGGACAGAGGGATCCAAATAGGTTCAGATTGGCGTAGAACTGGAGTATGCCCCTGCTGTTGTGGGCCAGGGTCCAGGTTCTATCGCCCAAAGCAGAGAAGCCCATCAGGGTAGTGATTGGTCTCCCCTGCGTTTTGGCTGGAAGGGGGTTGTGTTGGACTTGGCCCTTTTTGCAGGGTCATCCCTGAACTTTTTGCCTTCCTCCTATATTTTCTCTGACCTGTTTTTGTTGGTTTTATGACTCTGGGCACTTTACCACTGCTGATCAGTGCTAAAGTGCCTATGCTCTCCCCATGATAAATTGATGTATGGATTAGTGACTCCATGATTGGATGATTGGTTTACTTGTCAGTCCCTAGTACAGTGCACTGAGTGTGCCCAGGGCTTGTAAATCCCATGCTGCTGGTGGGCTTGCAGCACTGGTTGTGCCACCCACAGAAGCAGCTTGTAAAATGTGTCTCAGGCCTGCCATTGCAGAGCCTGTGTGCAGCCTAGGGCTGCCATGTCGACTTGGTGAGTACACCCACTTACCAGTCCCTAAACCTTCCCTTTACTGCATGTTGGTCACCCCTAAAGTAGGCCCTAGGGCAGGGTGCATTGTAAGTATAAGGTAGGACATGCCCTGGTGTGTGTGGCCTGTCCTAATAGTGAATTACAGCCATTTTCGTTTTTCACTATTGCAAGGCTACCTGTTCTCCATAGGCCAGAATGGGCAGTTTGATTATTACACCTTATAATCCTAACTGACCCAGGGAACATGGTAGAAAAACGAATTTAGTATGCCTGAACTCAGGATGATAAAATACATCTTTTAGTGAAGTTGGTTTTAACATTCTTTGTTTGAAAATACCACTTTTAGAAAGTAGGTATTTTCTTGCCTAAACCATCCAGCTGCCTCTGCTCAGGTTGTGTATTGTGTGTCTGGGTTTGTGAGTGACAGGGGCTGGGGGATTCCAGGAGGCAGGGTGAGTCAGCACTAGGCTGAATAGGTCTGCCTGAAGGAGGATGGGTGGGAGGAGTTGCACCTGGGTCTGAATAGGGCTGTGCCTGCCTTCCACAATGCTGGCTCCACCTCCTGCCGGGCGTCTGATGGCTCTGCCCCTCACTCTCAAAGGAAAGAAGGAGTCAGAAAAACAAAGTGCTCCAGGACTGACCAGAACTGGTTTGGACTAGGCAAAGGCCTCTCTGCCTTCAGAGAACAAAGGGAAAAGGTGTATAAAAGGGGACCCAGACCCCTAGGAAATTAGATCACTTCTGGGAAATCAAGAAACCTGTTGCCAAGGAGAAGAACCGGAGAAGCTGAAGGAGGAGTACTGCCCCTGTGCTGTTTTGCTGATTGGGGTTGGCCTGCAGTGGTTGCTTTCTGCCAAGGACAGGAGAAAAGACTTTGCTGTGCTTTGTCATCTTGAAGAAGGGAATCTCCAAGGGCTTGAACTGAGCTTGCCTCCTGCCTGAAGTCACAGGGACACAAAGACTTCACCCCTTCTGTTTGCCTGCATCTGGAACTGCTGTTTTAGCTGCTAACAGAGGGAAATTGCAACACCGACGCCGGCGAGCGACGCCGTAACCTGCACCGAAGCCGTGGGCACCGCTCGTGAAGAGCACGACGCACCGCCCGACTTGCACCGTAGGCCCGACACCTGCCGACGCCGTGCGACATCGACTCCGAAGCCGTCATCGAGGCCGCTGCCTGCACCGGAGCCGAGGACACCGCTCGTGACGCTCACGACGCACCGTCCCGACTCGCACCGACGCCAGGGCTTCATCATCGCGGAGCCGATCCTCGACGTGGGTGACCCCCGAATCCATCGACGCCGCACCATCGTAAGGAACCGACGCCTCGCCGCCATCCGTGACGTCACCTCCCCGACACAGTAAGGAACCGACGCCTCACCTCCCCTGCGCTGCAGTAAGGAACCGAGACATCACCTCCCCTGGGGTCGTAAGGAACCGACGCCGCCGGCGCCAACGAAGCATCACCTCCCCGACGCCGTGCACCGTCTTTGTTTTCATCGAATTCCAGGTACTGTTCTTCGTGGGTCTGCTCGACACCGGGCCCGACGCCGCGCACCTCGCGGTCGGCGCCGTACTTTGGGATTTCCACCGGTCACGACGTCGTGATAACTCCAAGTGGAGTTATTTGTTGCTACAAGCTTTATTTGATTGACTATCCTATTTTTGAAGATAACGTGAACTGTCTCTATCATTTTAAGTCTATTTTTGAGTACTGTATTGTGGATTTTTGCTATTGGGTCTTGTGATAAGTCTATATAAAGATTACTTATTTTTACATAAACGACCTGTGTGGTGTCCATCTGTAGTGTTTTCACTGTATTACTGTATGTGGTCACAAATGCTTTACACACTGCCTCTGAGATAAGCCTGTCTGCTCGTGCCAAGCTACCAGGGGGTGAGCAGGGGTTATTTTAGGAGTGTATCCCCCTTATCCTGACTAGAAGCAGGGGTCCCTATTTGGACAAAGGTGCAAACCATTGCCAACTGGAGACCCCCAGTTCTAACAGTCTGTCAAACTTTACAATGATTTTGTTGTTGGTAGATTTTAATTTGCACCGTTCTATGGTTTGTCACAACAGTGGGGGCTCCGACATTTTGTCCTATCCCATAGACCATGTCCATCTCCAACATACCCAGCACGGGGACTAGCAAAACAATTTGGTGTCAGAGTATAACTTAGTTAACATGTTGAATTAGAGGACATCTAGCAATGATGACTGGACATCTACGTTTAAGGAGAGGGGCTGAAGTTCAATTATTGATTATATTTTTGTTTCTGTTTGTTTATTTTCTACTCTTGTTATCGTTAAGGTAGAATGGGATTTCCGTAGCGATCACAGTCCTTTATCAGCTACTTTTCAATGTGCTGAACCACATGTGGACGCAGCATGATTATTTAAGGAGCATGTTGTAACATGAGACCAAGGCCGCAGGATTAGATGGGCCAAGATAACTTCAGCTTATTATCTCTACAATATGGTTGTTACCTGTTCAGCTTGATTTTATTATCTGTATTAATGAGCATGCCTCCGATACCAATATCTTGGAAGCTATTTTTTAACATTTGTAGTGCAGTCAAACTGGCCCTATCTAGATCAGGGACAGTAGCATCCCCCCCTCACTGTAAATGATTTGATAAGAGATGTTCAAGGGTGCATAAGGATTTGCTGTTGGTCTTGCATAAAAAACTGTGCATCCAGGAAAAGGTGAGTATGGCTAGGGCTTCATATAGTTCTGCCTGCAAAGAGCATAAAAGAGAACTAAAGAGCAAGGCCTAGTACCTTGTGGGGCAGTGTTGCCTTTTGGAGAGTAGTGAGCCACCCTCTGTTTAGTTTGGAGCATTTGACCAATCGGGCACTGACTGTTATGGCACAAGCATGGACCAACCTTTTTGAGGCCATCTATAATCATAAAGGTACGAATTCTCCTTTTCCATGCAAGAGGACAAGAGGCTCACTTTCCGGAGGAAGGAGGCGAAATCAGCTATTCTAGTCCTTCGCTCAGCTAATGGCCCTGACGGGGTCCCTAGTGATTTGTACAAGGCGTTTATTGATCTTTGGACCCCCTAGCTGACTTTGCACTTAAATTTTGCTGCACCAGGCTCTCTGCATTTATCGTAAAGGCAAAGGGAAATTATAGTACCAGTATTTAAACAAGCATTGGCATAGCCAATAGGTCTTGCCTTTGGGACCTTATAAGTGTTTAGCCAGAGCTATTGGATTTGCCAATGTCTTTAAGCTATGCTGTAGAGCATTGTGGCTGCTGTGCAGCATGTTGAAAAGTTATAATAAACGAGAGTTACAGCCATTGGCACTGTAAATGACAATGTGTTTTGGTTTGGAGTGGAGTGGATGTATGTGGTGTGGAGTGGAATTATGTGGGTTGGATTGGAATTGTTAGTTGTGGAATTGTGTGGTGTGGAGTGGATTTGTGTAGTGGAAATATGTGGCATGGTGATAGATAGGGGTAAGAGTTGCACAGAATAGATAGACAGGAACACAGAGCGGGATAGGTAGTTTGTGCACAAAGTGGTGAATGAAGTCCAGAAAAGGAGCAGAAAGAGTGCGTGAGAAAGAGAGAAAGAAGAAGAGAGCAGGCGACAGACGCATAAAGAGAGAGCGCCTGTGTATGCAGAGGACACCCCAAGAAGAGGATAGCATGGGATTGAGGGACGGGAACCTTGAAAAGGCATGGGAAAGGAACTGTTCTCGTAGACCTGTAGTCAACCACATGAGAGAGGCAGGAAGAGTGCCTTAGAGAGCTAGAGAGAGGGGTGAGAGAGAGTATGAGGGAGAGGGACTGCTTGCTCTTCCCAAAGAAACCTTATTAACCTTAAAGTAAGACAGATGTTCAGAGAGGCAATGACCACCCACCAGCTGATGGCGGGGCACCGGACTGAGAGAGGCGTATGAGCCGACAGAGAGAGCATGGAAAGAGACAGACTGTGCACATCTTCCAGTTTTCGAGTATAAGTGAGAGCAGCACCAAGACGAGTGGTAGGGGCACTTAGAGAGAGGGGGGGGGCGCGAGAGATGGGCGAGTGCACAGCGCAAGGAGGTACATAAAGGCAGCATGTGTGAGCAGGCATTACAGAGAGGAGGCAGCGAGTGTGAGAGAGGGATGAGAGGGGGCAGTGGGAGTGTGAAGGAGAGATGACAGGGGCAGTGGGGGTGTAGGGGAGAGATGGCAGGGTTGGTGGAAATACAAGTAACGAGGGAGAGATGAGGGGAGTGTGGTATTGTGAGTGAGAGATGACAGGGTCATGGGAGTGCGAGGGAGAGATGAGAGTTGTCATTGAGAGTGTGAGTATGAGGGAAAGGTGACAGGTGGCAAGACCTCAGTCTGTATACTGTGAAAACTTTAACTGGGAAGATCACTGGCAGCAGATCAGACTTCTTAGCAGCAGCATTTGGTACCAGCCGTGTAACAAGAGCAGTAGACACATAGATCTCAAATTATTGAATATCGGGGGCAGATTTAAGAACATCAGATAGGAACAGTCGGGCAGGACACAGTGAGACATTGGTGGGCAAAAAAATAAGCTACAGGCAAACCTAGCATATCTCCAACATAGCCACTGACCTGGATGGGCCTGCTTCCGTATCGGTCCAAAGAACGAGGCCACTGCATCCTGTTCCAGTGAGTGTGATCGGCTGCACTGCCACCTCTACTTGGTAAACGTTGCTGCTTGGGTGGCTGGCTGCCCCCTAGTATCCATCACAGCTCGATCTTCAGGGATCATGTTTTAAGAAACGCGTTAAGGGGGTAAAAAAAACAACAACCTAGCAGGAGCTGTCTGGGTTCTGAAACAGCCCACTGAAAAGCATAGGGGACGAAGAAAGGTTTGCATCTCTGTTTTGGGGAAAGGAACGATAGGGGGCTATATGCAGAAATGTCAGCCCGATGGGGCATAAATTATAGAGAAAACAGCTAATACAACAACAGTCCCGAGAGGAAATGACATAGAAAAACACCTACATGTGTTGTTATGTGGCCGCTGGTTTTGTGGTGTTGTTTGTTACATTCCCTCGCTTTGGGCACAGCTGTCTGTTGCTGTTGCTGTCGCTTCCTTACTATTGTTCCTAAAGCTTGGGCTGCTGCTGCCAGCATGGACATCCCCTAGCATAGAAACTAAAGAAGGAAGTGAATGATAGAAGCATAATTCAGAGGGACCTTTCAATATCGAAAAAATCCGGCAGCCATCTTTGCACTTGTATTAGAAAGGTAAACAAAACTCATGTTATACTGTGCATTATCGCTCAGTGAAAAATATGACAACAAGCTGGTGTTTCTAGGAAGCAAACTGGTGATCTTTAAATTTCGCCATCTCCTAAGCCTTCTGTCGTTCCGCTTAGCTGATAATACGTGTGGGGGGAAGGGTGGGAATAGTGACTAAATGAAAAGGGATAGGACCCGGGTCCTGAGAAGATGTGGATCATAGAGACGTGCCGAATACGGAGGCGCTGTGCAAATGAAAGGGGATGCTGAACCTACGGAAACAAAAAATTGCATTCACCTGAGATGGTCTGGAAGCTCAGGGCAGTTCTAAAATGATCTCAGTAACTCAACGGATTACTCTTTCCAGCATCAATATTTCAGAAGAGCTTTTATCACCAGCAAACTCACCCTGGCACAACAAGAGCACAAGAAAAGTAAGACAGACACATTGTCAGTACTAGTCTGAATAAAAGAACAGAAAAGGCAGAGAGGGTAACCCTCCTAAAGCCTGCGGAAGCACATTGATATAGAATGCGCGGATTTCATTGAAAAAACATACACGCCCAACATAGGAATGAGTGATGAGGGGTATGAAAAGTGACCCCTGACCATGATGCATGTTCTCTTCACTGTCTCTAGGTGCCAGTATCGTGTTTACACACTGAAGAGCCGCAAATTAGCATTACCTGAGGACGCTTTGAGTAGCTGTGAGTGAAGCCTCCATGCACACAGTTTAACTCTCTCCATAAACAGCAGCTAGCTTCTGTCACAGGAAACAAACTTTTCTGTGACCTAAGACCAAGTGTGCAAAGCATTGGCTTGCGCATGCCAACAAAGAGACCAAGGGGCACATGCATCATTCTAAACACCGGTCGCAAAGGAGCAGATCCATGATGAATGATGCAATTTTAAATTGCAATTTCGCAATTAGGGATCGCTAATTACCATCAATTTAAAGTTGATGGTAATTTGCGAAAACTTTGAAAAATGCACTAAAGTGCATTTTTCAGACTTCCATGTTACACACACACATGCACTTGGGGCATGTGTGTGAGCCACATGTGGTCACATGGCAATTTCAGGGGTGCATCAGGGTGTCCTTTTGGCACCCTTGAAATTGCATGCGCAATTTGCGAGTACCTATTTGGTACTCGCAAATTGCACTTGCAATTAGAGGCCCATAGGAATGAATGGGAAGCTATTCCTTAATTGCGATTCGCAATTTGCGAGTCGCAATTAAGGAATGTGTAGGAATCGCAATTTTTGGGGGACTCCTACATGCATAATGAATTGCGATTCCTAAATTACGATTCCTTAAAAATCGCAATTTAGGAATCACAATTCCTTACTTTGATGCATGTGGCCCTTAGTGTATTAGAAAACCGACGGAACACTGAGAATACTTGGGAAAGTGAAAGCAAATGGGCTAGTGTGCCGCTCGTGAGACAGTAATATCTGCCGTCAGCGGTGAGTAGTGAATCGTACGGCTCATAGTGAAACTTCAACAGACACCATGCCTATTAGCATTCCGTATTCGCACCCTCCCAAAACAAATAGAAACTATAGGATTAAAGAATAGACTATAAAAGTATATCAAGTTTATTTACATAAACTATTCATGCAACCATGCTCCTTGCAGGAGGAATGAGCACAAGCACAGCCCCCCTGAGAGCGTGGCCATTTTATAAAACATCTGTAGCTGATGATGGACAGACTGCCACGCCCCCGTGTCCGTGCGAGCCACCAGGGGAAATGTCCAGATGCCAGTTAAACTGATGAGCCGTCTCTGGTCAGCTGCGACCAGTGGCTCAGTCATGCGGCAGCTGTGCTGCCCCGGGGCCAGCGCTCAGGCATCTTTGTTTTTGATAGCAATAAGAGAAAAGCTGCAGCCCTGGGTGGCCACGTGCAGCAGCCAAGCGCCACCTGATGGCGCACAGCCAAAGTGGAGATAGCAGCGCTCGCTAGACGTTTTGTGCCTTTTCACACACACTGCGATCTGCAGGCACAGGAAATGGTAATATGTATGCCTGAAGCGTGAACGTACCTGCGCTTGTAAGAGCTCAGAAATTTAAAGGGAAAGCAGTGGGTGGAAGCCATTTTAGGCAGGCTGCTCTGTTTGCAGGGGTTTGCAGCCTGCTGGGGGTTTCGCGGCGTTGGGGAGATGTGGCAGAGGCTGGGGACGTAGTGTGGAAATAAAAAAATAAAGTCATAAGATGAAAGCGAGGAACAAAAAGGTTGTTTATAAAGAGAAATCAACTATAAAGGAGCCTAAACACCAAAATAAGCGTCTTGTATTTTAAAATACAAACGAGGAGTGAAATTGAAGCCACCAAAGAAGCGGCCGCCATTGTCCGGGGTTGCTTGAAAGTGAAAGAGTGTTACAGCAAACAAATGATGGACGGAATGCTGACAATGCAAACATTCTCCCCCAGTCAAAAGATCTGGGTTAAATCCATCGTTCTTTTGCCCACTACGCCACCCCAGTTTGGACCCAGCCATATGCAAATCAGTCTTGACCCTGTGCCCCATGGGAACAGTCCAGACCGAACTGCCAGGCCAGGTCCTCCCTGGACCGGAAACAAGCATCCTGGGACCGGTTTCAGGGTATGTCACCCTTCTTCAGCCAGGCTAGCTTGAATCCAGTGGCACAGTGAGCAAGGGGCCCACGTCTGGGCATACCCATCCCACTTAGGGCGAAAAGTGTTACAGCAAACAAATGATGGACGGAATGCTGACAATGCAAACATTCTCCCCCAGTCAAAAGATCTGGGTTAAATCCATCGTTCTTTTGCCCACTACGCCACCCCAGTTTGGACCCAGCCATATGCAAATCAGTCTTGACCCTGTGCCCCATGGGAACAGTCCAGACCGAACTGCCAGGCCAGGTCCTCCCTGGACCGGAAACAAGCATCCTGGGACCGGTTTCAGGGTATGTCACCCTTCTTCAGCCAGGCTAGCTTGAAACCAGTGGCACAGTGAGAAAGGGACCCACGTCTGGGCATACCCATCCCACTTAGGGCGAAAAGTGTTACAGCAAACAAATGATGGACGGAATGCTGACAATGCAAACATTCTCCCCCAGTCAAAAGATCTGGGTTAAATCCATCGTTCTTTTGCCTACTACGCCACCCCAGTTTGGACCCAGCCATATGCAAATCAGTCTTGACCCTGTGCCCCATGGGAACAGTCCAGACCGAACTGCCAGGCCAGGTCCTCCCTGGACCGGAAACAAGCATCCTGGGACCGGTTTTAGGGTATGTCACCCTTCTTCAGCCAGGCTAGCTTGAATCCAGTGGCACAGTGAGCAAGGGACCCACGTCTGGGCATACCCATCCCACTTAGGGCGAAAAGTGTTACAGCAAACAAATGATGGACGGAATGCTGCCAATGCAAACATTCTCCCCCAGTCAAAAGATCTGGGTTAAATCCATCGTTCTTCTGCCCACTACGCCACCCCAGTTTGGACCCAGCCATATGCAAATCAGTCTTGACCCTGTGCCCCATGGGAACAGTCCAGACCGAACTGCCAGGCCAGGTCCTCCCTGGACCGGAAACAAGCATCCTGGGACCGGTTTCAGGGTATGTCACCCTTCTTCAGCCAGGCTAGCTTGAATCCAGTGGCACAGTGAGCAAGGGACCCACGTCTGGGCATACCCATCCCACTTAGGGCGAAAAGTGTTACAGCAAACAAATGATGGACGGAATGCTGACAATGCAAACATTCTCCCCCAGTCCAAAGATCTGGGTTAAATCCATCGTTCTTTTGCCCACTACGCCACCCCAGTTTGGACCCAGCCATATGCAAATCAGTCTTGACCCTGTGCCCCATGGGAACAGTCCAGACCGAACTGCCAGGCCAGGTCCTCCCTGGACCGGAAACAAGCATCCTGGGACCGGTTTCAGGGTATGTCACCCTTCTTCAGCCAGGCTAGCTTGAATCCAGTGGCACAGTGAGCAAGGGGCCCACGTCTGGGCACACCCATCCCACTTAGGGCGAAAAGTGTTTCAGCAAACAAATGATGGACGGAATGCTGACAATGCAAACATTCTCCCCCAGTCAAAAGATCTGGGTTAAATCCATCGTTCTTTTGCCCACTACGCCACCCCAGTTTGGACCCAGCCATATGCAAATCAGTCTTGACCCTGTGCCCCATGGGAACAGTCCAGACCGAACTGCCAGGCCAGGTCCTTCCTGCACCGGAAACAAGCATCCTGGGACCGGTTTCAGGGTATGTCACCCTTCTTCAGCCAGGCTAGCTTGAATCCAGTGGCACAGTGAGAAAGGGACCCACGTCTGGGCATACCCATCCCACTTAGGGCGAAAAGTGTTACAGCAAACAAATGATGGATGGAATGCTGACAATGCAAACATTCTCCCTCAGTCAAAAGATCTGGGTTACATCCATCGTTCTTTTGCCCACTACGCCACCCCAGTTTGGACCCAGCCATATGCAAATCAGTCTTGACCCTGTGCCCCATGGGAACAGTCCAGACCGAACTGCCAGGCCAGGTCCTCCCTGGACCGGAAACAAGCATCCTGGGACCAGTTTCAGGGTATGTCACCCTTCTTCAGCCAGGCTAGCTTGAATCCAGTGGCACAGTGAGCAAGGGACCCACGTCTGGGCATACCCATCCCACTTAGGGCGAAAAGTGTTACAGCAAACAAATGATGGACGGAATGCTGACAATGCAAACATTCTCCCCCAGTCAAAAGATCTGGGTTAAATCCATCGTTCTTTTGCCCACTACGCCACCCCAGTTTGGACCCAGCCATATGCAAATCAGTCTTGACACTGTGCCCCATGGGAACAGTCCAGACCGAACTGCCAGGCCAGGTCCTCCCTGGACCGGAAACAAGCATCCTGGGACCGGTTTCAGGGTATGTCACCCTTCTTCAGCCAGGCTAGCTTGAATCCAGTGGCACAGTGAGCAAGGGGCCCACGTCTGGGCACACCCATTCCACTTAGGGCGAAAAGTGTTACAGCAAACAAATGATGGACGGGATGCTGACAATGCAAACATTCTCCCCCAGTCAAAAGATCTGGGTTAAATCCATCGTTCTTTTGCCCACTACGCCACCCCAGTTTGGACCCAGCCATATGCAAATCAGTCTTGACCCTGTGCCCCATGGGAACAGTCCAGACCGAACTGCCAGGCCAGGTCCTTCCTGGACCGGAAACAAGCATCCTGGGACCGGTTTCAGGGTATGTCACCCTTCTTCAGCCAGGCTAGCTTGAATCCAGTGGCACAGTGAGAAAGGGACCCACGTCTGGGCATACCCATCCCACTTAGGGCGAAAAGTGTTACAGCAAACAAATGATGGACGGAATGCTGCCAATGCAAACATTCTCCCCCAGTCAAAAGATCTGGGTTAAATCCATCGTTCTTCTGCCCACTACGCCACCCCAGTTTGGACCCAGCCATATGCAAATCAGTCTTGACCCTGTGCCCCATGGGAACAGTCCAGACCGAACTGCCAGGCCAGGTCCTCCCTGGACCGGAAACAAGCATCCTGGGACCGGTTTCAGGGTATGTCACCCTTCTTCAGCCAGGCTAGCTTGAATCCAGTGGCACAGTGAGCAAGGGACCCACGTCTGGGCATACCCATCCCACTTAGGGCGAAAAGTGTTACAGCAAACAAATGATGGACGGAATGCTGACAATGCAAACATTCTCCCCCAGTCCAAAGATCTGGGTTAAATCCATCGTTCTTTTGCCCACTACGCCACCCCAGTTTGGACCCAGCCATATGCAAATCAGTCTTGACCCTGTGCCCCATGGGAACAGTCCAGACCGAACTGCCAGGCCAGGTCCTCCCTGGACCGGAAACAAGCATCCTGGGACCGGTTTCAGGGTATGTCACCCTTCTTCAGCCAGGCTAGCTTGAATCCAGTGGCACAGTGAGCAAGGGGCCCACGTCTGGGCACACCCATCCCACTTAGGGCGAAAAGTGTTACAGCAAACAAATGATGGACAGAATGCTGACAATGCAAACATTCTCCCCCAGTCAAAAGATCTGGGTTAAATCCATCGTTCTTTTGCCCACTACGCCACCCCAGTTTGGACCCAGCCATATGCAAATCAGTCTTGACCCTGTGCCCCATGGGAACAGTCCAGACCGAACTGCCAGGCCAGGTCCTTCCTGCACCGGAAACAAGCATCCTGGGACCGGTTTCAGGGTATGTCACCCTTCTTCAGCCAGGCTAGCTTGAATCCAGTGGCACAGTGAGAAAGGGACCCACGTCTGGGCATACCCATCCCACTTAGGGCGTAAAAGTGTTACAGCAAACAAATGATGGACGGAATGCTGACAATGCAAACATTCTCCCCCAGTCAAAAGATCTGGGTTAAATCCATCGTTCTTTTGCCCACTACGCCACCCCAGTTTGGACCCAGCCATATGCAAATCAGTCTTGACCCTGTGCCCCATGGGAACAGTCCAGACCGAACTGCCAGGCCAGGTCCTCCCTGGACCGGAAACAAGCATCCTGGGACCAGTTTCAGGGTATGTCACCCTTCTTCAGCCAGGCTAGCTTGAATCCAGTGGCACAGTGAGCAAGGGACCCACGTCTGGGCATACCCATCCCACTTAGGGCGAAAAGTGTTACAGCAAACAAATGATGGACGGAATGCTGACAATGCAAACATTCTCCCCAGTCAAAAGATCTGGGTTAAATCCATCGTTCTTTTGCCCACTACGCCACCCCAGTTTGGACCCAGCCATATGCAAATCAGTCTTGACACTGTGCCCCATGGGAACAGTCCAGACCGAACTGCCAGGCCAGGTCCTCCCTGGACCGGAAACAAGCATCCTGGGACCGGTTTCAGGGTATGTCACCCTTCTTCAGCCAGGCTAGCTTGAATCCAGTGGCACAGTGAGCAAGGGGCCCACGTCTGGGCACACCCATTCCACTTAGGGCGAAAAGTGTTACAGCAAACAAATGATGGACGGGATGCTGACAATGCAAACATTCTCCCCCAGTCAAAAGATCTGGGTTAAATCCATCGTTCTTTTGCCCACTACGCCACCCCAGTTTGGACCCAGCCATATGCAAATCAGTCTTGACCCTGTGCCCCATGGGAACAGTCCAGACCGAACTGCCAGGCCAGGTCCTTCCTGGACCGGAAACAAGCATCCTGGGACCGGTTTCAGGGTATGTCACCCTTCTTCAGCCAGGCTAGCTTGAATCCAGTGGCACAGTGAGAAAGGGACCCACGTCTGGGCATACCCATCCCACTTAGGGCGAAAAGTGTTACAGCAAACAAATGATGGACGGAATGCTGACAATGCAAACATTCTCCCCCAGTCAAAAGATCTGGGTTAAATCCATCGTTCTTCTGCCCACTACGCCACCCCAGTTTGGACCCAGCCATATGCAAATCAGTCTTGACCCTGTGCCCCATGGGAACAGTCCAGACCGAACTGCCAGGCCAGGTCCTGTGAAAGTGAAAGAGGGCATGGCGAGGAGCGCGCGTCGTGCCTGCGGTAGGAGAAACTCATTAAAGAAAAGAGTGCTTACAAACTAAATAAGGCATACCGTGTCGCATCCGAAGTAAAGGGGACAGTCGCCATGGGAGGTTACAAATGCAGACAAGGTCGTACCAAGGAGGGACTAACAACCCTAATAACGACTTGCAAGCCAGCTTTTAGAAAGGACAATGACACAAGCCAATGAAAAATATGGGCGGGGGTGGTCCGGGCTTCTCTTCCATACTCCACCACAACAAGTTTCGCAGAGTAGCGCATGCGCGCTGACTCAGGCTCGACCTAAAAACTACACAAAAACATAAAATGTATGCACGATTGATGGCTAGTACCATTGCAAGGGCAACAGGGTAAAGAAGAAAACCACCTGCCCTGGGAGGGATGAGCTACCAAAAAATTAATAATATTTAACCTAAAACACGTTAAATAAAAACGATGTTTGAGATTAGGTTCACAGTCCAAATATGACCCAAGACCATCCAGAAGAGCAATTTCCATATGGTAGCTAACCGTTGCCATATCTGACATTTTTTTTAAAGCAATTCAGAGAGCTTTTGTCAAGAAAAGGAGATCGAATCAGTGCTTTTGAATTTCTATCAATTTCTTTCGGCGAATAAAATAAATGCAGTACATCCAGTTCTATAAAAGATATTGTAACATAAGCAAGCCAGGGGATATTTTGCCCATGATCTAGAGTGAGACAATCAGAAAGGGCAAGACGGGAAAAATCTGTGGGGAGTGAACTCCAGATTTTGGCCCAAAGTGAAAGTGGGGCTAATTTAACTATGTCCTCAAGATATGACAAATTTACCTCAGCGTGAGTGATGTATTTAGAGGTACATGTTGAAACTGCTAGTAATCTGGAGAGAAATTTGTTTTCTACTGTTTGTAAACTAGTAGAATTTGTGTACCCCAAGACACCCGCCCCATAGGCACCCAAAGAGACACACATAGCTCTCTGTACAGAGAGATTAAGGGGCATATGCATCAAACTCCTCATTTGCGATTACCAAATAGCGAGTTTTAAGGAATCACTATTTGGTAATCGCAAATGGTTATGCATGTAGAAATCGCAATAAAATTTGCGATTCCTTAACATTAGCTAATAGCCATTCTGAAATTGCGAATCGCTACTAGCTAATGTGACTCCATTCATTCCTATGGGCCTACAGGCCCATAGGAATGAATGGTAATGCATCCGCAAATTGCGATTACCAGATTGGCAATCGCAAATTGCGAATGCAAAACCAAGGGTGCCCGGGGGCCAAGGCCCCCCTGAAGCACCCCCCAAAAAATGGTAAGTGTGCACATGTTAAACACATGCTGCATGCCACTTTGAAAAATGCATTTTTGTGCATTTTTGGAAGCATTCACAAATTACCATCAACTTGAAGTTGATGGTAATTAGCGTTACCTAAATACACAGTTCGCATTTAGGAAAGGCTACATGCATCGGCAAATAGGGATTCGCAAATTGCGATTCCCTAAATGACAATAGGTACATGCATCTGAAAAGGTCTTTTTCCATTCGCAAACGGGCCGATTCTGTGAATCTGCCCGTTTGCGAACGGAAAAAGGCTTGATGCATGTGCCCCTATGTCTCTTATTGGTTTTTGTTTGAGCTTTCTGGAAAACTTAAAACTTGCATCAACCACATTTCCCATTTTAAGGGCCCTTTGGGTCAATAACATGTCCCAATTAAAGCTAACGTCCATTAAAATCCCTAGGAAATTAAAATTTGAAACTTTTACAATGGGAACCTCAACCATTTTAAATCTAGATGAGCGAGTATTCCTGAGGCTGCAAGTCATAATAAAAGATTTGGAATGATTAACCTTCAAGCCAAAATCAGACATAAAAGTGTTAAAAGCATTTAATAATAGTTGCAACCCGTTTGCAGTGCGAGACAACAGCACATATATGCAGGGCCAATGGAATTATGCAGCATTATTAAATAAATTATGCTGCAATAAAAGGCAATTATGTGGTATAATTTTGCAAATTTCAGGGCAATAATAATTCATTTTTTGGTTAACAATGTTAACACTCTCTGGGCAGAGTATACCTCTAAATAGTACATTTTAACAGCTGCATTCAGCAATCAGATAAAGAAAGGTAGCCTGTCACTCTTCGGGCTTGCCACAGCGCTGATACAAGTATGGCGTTTTTAGTAAGGTTTGACCCATTTGAGCTAGAAATACGTTTTTTGTTAAAATCTTAAAACTATGCCAAAGGTGGTGAATTATGTGGGGAGTACAGAAAAACCATAATTATGTGGAAAGCGCCACGGCCACAGAACGCATATTTACAGTGGCTTTGAATATACGTGTGCAATTTTTATTTATGTTTGTCTTTTTTTTTACAACATGTGTCTGGCGAGCCTTTATCCCACTTTAGTGCTGCGAAGGGCTGGTTCTGACCCATTATGAGGACAGTCCTAAAAGTCACAGCATGCACAATAGCGTGAGTTAAATTCAGGACAGAATAAATGTGTTAGACACAGGCACTGACACTTGACAGCTACACTTGTGAGGTTTGTGCTATATGTTCACACTCGCTACACAAAAGGTATTCATTGGAAATAGCCAGACCTATAGATAGATAGGGTTTTTTAATTTATTTTTCTCCAAACCATTGCCATGTTCCCAACTATTCCCTGGGGCAGAAAAGGTGGACCCACAGAGGAGAGGTTATTTTCTGTCCTTAGCAGCGCGGCGTCCGGGAGGGGGGGATTGCCTTGCCAAAGCTGCAGAGCAGAACAACTAACCCTGATTGAGGTGGCCTTCCGAGCAGGCCTGCCTTTCATGGGGTCTAATTTACCTTCTCCTTCCAGTAATTTGTCTGCCTGCCTTCCGTTTCCGCTGCTTCCCCACCTCCTGTAAAGGGATAGCCTCCTGCCTCCCCTGCCCCTGGGGAATGGCCACGAGAGGGAGGGGCGGAAGCCACGCGATTGGAGGAGGGCTTGAAAGATTGACACCTAGTGAATCCGAGCCCCTGATTATCCATAACCAAGAGGTGGCTTATTACAAAACAAGCCTTTCTTCCTTTTTTTTTGTTAACCTTTCTGTCAGTGGTATAATTGTTTTGGTTTTTTTTAGCCAGAAACTCTTCAAGGTAGCAGACTCACACAAAAGCGTCAGAGACACGCATTGTACATGCAGGGTTAGCAAAAGACGGGCAAAGGTAAGGGTGTCACCTCTCCAGACTAGTTCAGGACACCACTTCCTTTAGGAATATTCTGGCTAGTCTGTTTCGCCATGCATGTTATCTCGTCACTTGGAGGTCACAGCCGTACAATAGTTCTGAGACAGCAAGGACAAAGGTGGAGACCATGCCGGGTCAGCGAGCAAGAATCAGACAAGAGCACAGCAGACTGTTCGCCTGCGTCATGGCTAATTGCACTTTTTCCATGCGCAAAAAAACCAAGCATTTGCAATGCAATAGGATTCGCATTTACGCGAGACCTATTGTATTGCAAACAGGAGTGCGGGCTGGCGGGGGGCAGGAGGGTGAGAAAGCACGAACAACGGGAGTGTGGGTGGGGGGGCGGGACTAGGCATGGGAAGAAAATAGTGCTCACAATCTAAATAACACATACCATGCAAAACTCGAAGTAAAGGGGCCAGGAGCTATGGAAGGATACAAATGACAACATGGCCGTCATAAGGAGGGACTAACAGCCTATAAATCAATCGGAAGGCAGCATTTAGAAAGGACAAAGACACAAGCCAATGAAAAAGATGGGCGGGAGAGTGGGTGGAGCTTCCCCTCTATACTCCATTACTGCATGCCTCGCAGAGCGAGCAGCGCATGCGTGCAGCCGCTATAGGCTCGACCAAAAAAGGGAACAGAGCAGACCCAGCCAGTTATAGACCCATCTCTCGGGTGGATATCGAGGTGAAAATCATTGGCCAGGTACTGCTGGATTGCCTAACATCCCAGGCGAATAAACATAACATTCTGTCGGATTTGCAATATGGGTTTAGACCAGACAGGGGAACTGTTGAACTGAACTTGAACCGATACCTGCACATAAGCAAATATACTAGAGCAAGCGGGGGGTGCCATCCCTCTGGCCTTCATGGACCTCAGCCCATCTTTTGATAGAGTCAACAGAACCAAGCTGTGTGCCTTGTTGGAGTCCATTGGAATCAAGTTTTCATTTGTCACTTTCTTGCGCACTTTGCATGACTCTCGGCCTCTGTTATATGCGGCCCTAATGGGGAATGCACTCTGTATTTTTATTTGAAGAGAGTGGTTCACCTGGGTTGTATCCTGGCAGCACATTTTTCTTTTTACTCTTTATATTAATCGATTAGAATCATTTTTAACAGAACAGGACCAGGATGTCCCTAGTGTTGGTGGTCGCTGAGTACCTGCCCTGCTAAATACCGATGATACGATTCTGATTGCACATACCGCTAGGGGCCTGCAGTGACTTTTAGATTTTTTTATTAGTATTATGGACAGTCTGAATCTGACCACCAACTTTGCAACATCCTACACTATGATGGTTGGCCCTAAAAGCACTAAATCCAGGAACTTTACAGTTAAAGGTCATCACATTTCCAGGGTTGACAATTTTCGCTATTTGGGCATTTTGCTGGATACTCATCTTATTTGGCAACCGCTGATTATGAACAAATAATGTCCTTTAATAGGGTCGCCCCATAGTATTGGTGACTTCTCGCGGCGTTTGGGGTGTACTCACATAAAGACTGTTGTTGATATAAATCCCTAGAGCCAATTTCGGTCGCGAGATCTTGGGGTATGTAACTACTACTTCCATTCAGACTGGGGAAAACAAGTTGTTGAGAGGTCTTTTAAAGGTTCCACAAAGTACACCCCCAGAGATTATGCACAAAGAAGTGGGTTTGGGATACATCTCAGATTTTTTTTCGCCTCCGTCAGTTGCTACTCTGGCTCTCGGCTTGGCTGAAAGAGGAGCTAAAACTCAACAAATTATTTGTAACGGACTATATGGGCCTGGATCATATGTTGTACATCCCCTGGCTGTACTGTATAATGAATAACTTGCGAGATCTCGGTAGACTGGGCCTTTTTTTTAATCCATGACTGTATTGTTAAACGGATATTTATTGGGCCAAGGAAGACTTTATCTTCAAGGTGAGAGGGAAACATGAGGCCCTCGCTTTGTTGAAGTGCTCCAAGATCCACTTTATTCTAGTCAAATTGGCGAGTGCCATGGACTCTTATCTGACCCTTGACATGTCCTGTTACCTCAGAAGTTTGCAGACTTATTTCAGGTTGAATCTGATTCATCAACTTTTGTTTGCTAATGGTGCATGGCTTAAAGATTCGGAATTACCTGTGTGTACCAGTGGTAATGTATTTATTTCTGACACACTGCACATTGTTCTTATATGTCCCAGATTCAGCACTTTACTCTATAAATGTATTCGGCCTCTCCTGATACCTATGAATTTTAGACAAGTCATACCAGCCTTACTGTTTTTACAACTTTGATCTACTCCTAATGTATCTTTTTTGCTATCTTGGGTCTTATCTGGGGTTTTAAGATCAAAGTATTAAGATGTAGTTGTATTTTTATTTGTGGCCCCATCCTGTTGATTATTCTATGCTTTTATGAGATGTATATTTGTACTTTTACATTTATGATTTGCACTGGCAAAATCGAATAAAGTCGAATTGATTGATTGACTGACGGAATCTAAAGTTGATGCCATACTATACTGAAGAAATGAGAATAGCAAACCCAGCGAGGTTCCTTTTTGAAGGGAAGGAAGTGGGACTACAAACGACTCTGGATTTAAGCTTCATATACTTTTTAAAGCCAGTAGTCAAAGAATTCTACAGGAATGACAGGCTCGATTCCAGCCTATTTATGCCAGAGTAGTGTGTGCTTTCACTGCCTGGAAGTAGTTTTCAAAATGATGCTATAAAAGATGAGTTAGGCGCTGCAGTTATGTTCTTTCCTGCTGTTTACTGAGTGCGGCTTTCTTCTGCACTGTTATAGTCACATAAACTTGAAAAACCGATCGAGTCTGCTCATTTCTAATACTTTTTCTCCTCTACAGTCCATACCCTGATGAAACAAGGTTTTCCTCTGGTTTTTATATCAAGTCACATGCTTTTATTTTCGCGGCACACTATCAACCCAGATGGTCTTTCTTTTTCTTTTCCCACACCCCTCAAGTACCAGTGCTCCTCTCTTTCCATCTAATTCCCTCCACGCAGTAGCCTACATGTTCTCCCCGGCCACACCTCACCTCTCAAGGAACTCTTATATTTTACTCACTAATAAAACTGTCAAACTGAATGAATCATTATAACAGAGGTAGACACCAGTCTACTGTGGTGCCAGTATTATAGAGAAATTTCTCCTAAGTCCATACAGAATATATGGAACAGGAATCCCCAATACTTGGAGTGAATGCACAGCATGCCAGACACACCTGACTGTACCTCATATTAGGAGTTAGTGAGTCATCTTATGCGTTATAATGAAGCAGTGTTAGGAACCACTGAAGAACATTTCCTGGATCATACATGGTCATTTTCAATGCCCATGCAATAGCACTTTTATATGCAGGTAATTTACACCTCAAGGGCAGTTCCTGCTTCAAATACAGCAGTTACAACTCACTTGCAGATATTTAATTTGCTTAAACCGAGTCAGTTACAAGGTAACGTATGGACAGTAGGTAGCTCAAGACACTTTCCAATCTCTGCTGGAGCAACTTCACTGCTGCAATCACGACAAGTTCCTAGCTTATATACTCATTTACTTATCACATTTGACCCATGTTTCAGTGGTAAATGTATTTCTTTGTGTTTGCATGGAAATCATCCTTTTGTGCAGTTAACCCCTTCACTTACATCATCTTAAAATATTAGGGTTTACCGTTCCGTTTCCCATGGCAAGCACACAAGTGCACCAAACTTCTTTTGGAATGCATTTGGAAGTGTATCCCACATGAAAATAAGTATGCTAATTGTTTGTGGACACCAATGAAGTTACAATCTCATATTCCATTTATCATGACACTTCCTCCATGCACCTTTTTACTGCAATTGAGATAAACTTACTCCTGCAGAGAATCTGCTCTCCTTACAGATTTTCTGTGATGCTACAATCCTTCTGCGGGTGTACATGAACAGAGATCTTTATGGATTCAATAGTTTCCGTGTCATTAACGATAACATATTTCCTTGTCGTCAATCAAGCTTGAACCTAAATGTGCACAGAGCATGTGAACGGCCGCTTGCCCATTAAATGTTAACATGTTAACATGAAGAGCAACTGAAAAAGCAAACCCAATGGACTTAACATTTACCAAAAGACAATGCTAGAGAAAATTAACATAATTGGCGTAAAAAGGATGATTTTTTTGTATAGTCATTTACAACTAGTTCAATAAATTATAAAAACAAGTAACAGGCTAAAACCATATTTTCTGAATCAGCTCCCAAACTTGCTTTAAAATCAACAGGCCATTAGATGGAAAGAAAAAGCATTACAGGCATATACTCTTTATGACACCACTCACCCTGCTACATTAAGTACATGACTTTCTATTTCCTTCCAAATATAATGCTTTAGCATATTTTAAAATGTAACACATTTTTACAAGTGTTGCTTGTTGCAAGATAGATTGTTCAGGCGGGCCATTTATAAACGGATTTGGTCCTCTAAGGTAGAGTTCAGTAATCCATATAACGTTCTGTAAATGTTGTCAAGTCATAAAACTTAGCATATTTCCCCAGTGTTGCCTCACCCATAAAAGTTTGTGATGGTAGAGATTTGCTTTTAACTACCCACAGCATGGGTTCTGATGAGGGGCTGCTCAATTTCTTTGTCCTGGTGTGAAGATCAGAGCCCAGGGAACGTGAGTTTGACTTTCAGAAAGAGAGGAGATGATGAAAACTAGCCCTTTCATCAAACTAAATGCCCAGGTACTCATGTGTGGGCATATGTTTCATTTTTGTCACTATTTATGTACTACAAGCCAGGTCCACGACTAATTTATCATTTTGATTTTGTCTAAATTTATTTCCATGTGTTTTTTTCAAACATAAAACTTATAAGATGGAGATAATGTTCTGAAGACCGACTGTATGTTTGCTTAATAAGAATATATCATCAGCGGTAAACATCCATTACAACGCAGTCATTACAACGCACTACCTTTACAACGCAGCTGTTACAACGCAACAGCCTTTACATCACATGCCATTACAACACAGCCATTACAAAGCATGTCACTACAATGCATGCCATTACAACGCATGTCACTACAACGCGTGACATTACAACGCATTATAAGGTAAGTAATGGGGATTTTTTAAGTTTTAGGGTGGGTATGGGTTTTGGGGTTTTGGGGTACATGGGAATAGTCATTTTTACCCCTACACTATCCAACATTTACCCTACTGTTGCACTCACTGGAGTGGGAATAGTATTTTTTACCCCTACACTATCCAACAATTACCCTACTGTTACACTCATTGGAGTGGGAATAGTAATTTTTACCCCTACACTATCCAACACTTACCCTACTGTTGCCCTAAAAGTATTATGCGTTGTAATGGTATGCGTTGTAATGGATGCGTTGTAAGTGTAGTTTCTAAAAATGCGTTGTGATGGCATGCGTTGTAAAATCATGCGTTGTAATGGATGCTGCGATGTAAAAACCACGTTGCAAAAGCATGCATTGTAATTGTTTGCGTTGTAACGTCATACATTCATCGTCAGCGTATCGAAGAAGCATAATTAGTTGCCCGCCGATTTTAGGGGGATGTGAGATCACTCTGTTGATACTGTTGTTTAAGTCAGATATGTACATGCTGAATAAGAGTGGCACTAAAACACACTCCTGCGTAAGCCAACTCTTGCATATATTCTTCATGAGATTGTCCCACCTGTCCACAAATTTACCTTCACCCAACTATCGCTATAAAGGTGATCTATTAAATGGAGGAGTAAAGGTGTATGCCCATCTTGCTGAGCAAGAGAGATAAATCATTTATACTCACCTTATCAAGAGCTGAATTTAAGTCGACATCCAGGCACCTGTAAGATTTCTAGACTCTAAAGTTTTTTTTCCTGTAAAATCAGACAGAGCCAAGATGTTATATAAAATTCCCATAGCCAGCCCAAAATCTGATTGAAGGGAATGAGCCCAATTGTGGAAGCTCAGTCAACTCATGTAATAGTATTTTGTGAAACACTTGTCATCCTTGTCCAATAATGATTTAAGTCTGTAGTTTGCTGGTTTTGAGATGAGATCTTTCAGAAAAATTGGGTGTAAAATCAACCCACACCAATGTTAAGGTACAACTTGTTACTGTAGGTAATGATTGGGTATCGTGCTTAAAAAAACTAGTTGGAAAACCATTGGGGCCAGGAGCGCCATACAATCTACAACCTTTGATGATGTTAGAGGGATGGATGATTTCTACAAGGCAGTACAGTACAGGCACCACAGGAACAGGTTTCATGTCTGTTGTGAGATAATGCTTAGGGGCTGAATACTATGCAGCCGTAAAAGGCTCCGGCACTCGGTCGGAGCCTTTTCGGCCACATCTTAATTGGCCGCTCGGCTTCGTTTACGACAACCTCATAATGATGGAGGTGGTCATAAACGAAGCCGAACGGTCATTCCGGCTGGCATCCAACGGGCTGTTAGAGCCCGTCCGCCAGTCAGAATGCCGTTAGTAATCTCAAGAGCGTGCCTTTCCGCCCTTGAGATTACGATGACGGTTTCCGACATGGTTTCCATGCGAGTCTGTCTGACATGGAAACCATGCTGGAATGCATCTTTGGGGGCCCCCAGCAGGACCCCCTCTGGTGCACGGCCTCCGGTTAGAGTCCGAGGGGGCCCCCCTATGGATCCCTGAACCTTGTGGCTGGCACGTTGAGGTGCCTGCCACAGGGTGCAGGGATGAACTGCACCTCCCATTTTACAATGGGAGTATGTATTCGGCTGGTTTACGGCCGGAATGCATGCTTCCATTGTGAAATATAGGAATGCGACCAAACAGTGTTCGGTCGCATCCTAATGGGCCGGTCGGGACTGCCGACCAGGTGTCGGTCAGTCCCATGACCGATGCGGTGTCGGGCGGAAGTGATTCCGCCCAACATTGTATTCAGCCCCATAGAGTCTGACTATAGCTGAATGATACAGCTGATCCAAGCCCCCATAGATACCTTGTGTTAGACCTGGCTTTTTCAGCGGGTTTATCCCCAGACCTTTTGCTTTTTGCCTCCTATTGGAAGTCTCAGGGATAGAAAAGACTTCAAAGATTACTTCTGGAATTCAAGAAGAACCTTTGCCAAGGAGAAGAGCTGGATAAACTGAGAAGAAGTACTGCCCCTTTGCTGTGTGCTGTCTGGGGTTGGCCTGCAGTGGCTGTTTCTGCCAAGGAAAGGACAAGGACTTTGCTGTGTGCTGTGTACCCTGCTTGAGGAAGATCTCCAAGGGCTTGATGTAGAGCTTGCCTCCTGTTTTGAAGGCTCAAGGATACAAAGACTTCACCCCCAGCTCCCCTGAACTCTCTGGCTGTGGGGTCTGACCTGCCAAGAGGTGCCTGCTGCTGTTCTGGGCCTCTGGAGATTGTTCCTGCTGTTGGGAGCTGGAAAAGTAATGCAACAAGGAGAAGCGCGACGCATCCGTTCCTGTTTCCGACACATCACCGAAGAAACCGACGCAGCGCCTGCCCGCAGCTCGAGAAAATGCTGCACGCTGCATCGAGTGCACCGATCTACGAAGGCCAAGATCACCACACCGATTCCGACGCAGGCTCTGCTGTGCAGCTACAAGAACCAATGCATCGTGGGACCGCGGCTGAAAAAAACAACGCAGTGCTGTTCCCGCCGCTGCATCGAGAATCGACACATCCCCGATCTCACGCATCGCGGCGCCAAGTCTACAAGGACACCGGGCCCGGAGTAAGAAACTGACGCATCACCTCCCCGTACGGTAAGAAGCCGATGCATCACCTCCCCTTCAGTAAGGAACCAACGCATCACCTCCCCTGTGTGGCAGTAAGGAACCAACACATCACCTCCCACGGAGTACGGAAACAACGCATCACCTTCCCTGTGGCTGTTCTTGTTTTTGATTTTGACGCATCCAAGGTACTTTGTGTTGATAGTGTTGCATCTATAGTTTGCTATGGACAGAACTGTTTCTACCTTTTAAAAGTCATATTTTGATTGTGGATTTTTGTCGTTTTGGTCTTGTTTGGTTTAGATAAAGATTACTTATTTTTCTAAATTGGTGTGGTGTCCATGTGTAGTGTTTTCACTGTATTACTGTATGTGTGCATAAATTCTTTACACACTGCCTCGGAGATAAGCCTGTCTGTTCGTGTCAAGCTACCAAGGGGTTGAGCAGGGGTTATTTTAGAAGTGCATCCCCCTTACCATGACTAGGAAGAAAGGTCCCTACTTGGACAACGGTGCAAACCATTGCCAACTAGTGACCCCCATTTATAACACATTGCTATCATATTCAGGGGTATCTCCTGTGTCTAACTCGTTTACCAACATGAGTGCAATTTTGATTAGACCAAATGGCACTCAATTTTTATTTGGAGATTTACCTAATTTATCTCTTAGCTACTTTAGTGCTATGTCCCATTATTCTGTGAGATTAAATAAATTACCCAAGTCACTTTGATCTAATGTCAACTGAGCATGTAACATTCCCTTACAGGAAGCAAAATGTATGTTAACGTTGGCCTCTCACTTAATTCTCTTAAATGTTTCCACATCTAGCCTTCAAAGTATACAGTTATCCGAAGCTAGTGCATTATTGAAGTGTGGATTATGAGGCCTTGGAATAGAGGGACCCTTTCACACCATTTTAGTGTTGCGAAATTGCAAATGAATTTAAATAAAGGTAGACTAACCAATGAATAATCTAAAACTGTATTTCTGCTAAAGGATATATGAATTGGGGACATTGGTTAATCCATTGGGAACTTGCCGTTTAGAACCCTCAATCCTAATGTGTGACAAGCCGACAATAACAATTTGGTCAAATGGTCCTTTCTGTGAGAGCTAATCATATGAGACCGCTGAACTGAGTTCCCTGTTCTGGTTGCTGCTACCGGCCCCTTGGCCCTACCACGCACTTTGCACTTTTTTGCTGGTCCCTGGAGGGGCTTTAAACTTCATACAGCGGTCCCGCAGCGCGGGAGACCGCTGAACTGAGTTCCCTGTTCTGGTTGCTGCTACCGGCCCCTTGGCCCTACCACGCACTTTGCACTTTTTCGCTGGTCCCTGGAGGGGCTTTAAACTTCATACAGCGGTCCCGCAACGCGGGACGCGCGCGGGGCATGTCGGGGCGCGGCCCGGGCGAAGACCGGGCCAAGACGGGCCCGTCTACGCCCGTCAAAGACCGGAAGAGACTGGACTGGGCCACGTCCCTGAAATTTGGTTGCAAAAGGGTTTGTGGTTCATTCTGTGTTTAGGTGTTTGAGGATAGGGTTTTCTATTGGGGGTTACTGATAAAGTATTCATATTGTATAATGAATAGACGTGATGGGAGGGGGAAAGGGGCTCAGGTTGCCGGGGTTACCGGAAATGGGTCTATTGCAGGAACATTGGATACATTTTTATTAAGAGCTACTTCTGTCCTTGAACACGAGATTGTCATGGCGGAGCGGCGTCTATCCCTGGAACCTATAAGTAAAGGGCCCACTACGGGGATTTTAGATTTTGATATAGATGGTGTAGGATCCCTCGATTGTGGCCCTCTCCCGGTAACTGGGTCGCTAACTAATAGCTTATGTAACCCAAGTAGTGCCGTACTGGAGGTAAATCCGATATGTAATCTTGAATGCTCTCTTAATAAGGTATTGAAGCCACCTATAACAGTTGGTCCTGATATAGCTCCCGTGTCTGACCCAATTCCCATCTCTGTGGTGAAAAGGAAGAGGGGGAGGGCCCACAAAGACCAAACCCTGCTAAAATTGCGAAACAGTCCAAAAAGGGAAGGGAAGGTTTAAGTAAAGGAGTAGTAGAACAGGCAAAAATTCTAAATGTCGATACCCCTCCTACTGTAAGCCTATCTCAGGATGAAGCCACATGGCAGAGGCTAGAAGCTTTGATACTAACTATATTAAATCCGCTTACTATGAGATTGGTTTATATTGAAGATAGGCTTAAGGGTCTTGAGTTGCAATCAAAAACTAATTTTCGGATTCTAGAAGCTCATATAATTAACAGTAAGCCCCCTTACCGCCTAACTAGTAATCTAGAGAGTACTGAAAGGATACTTGTTTCTAAACCTAATCCTAATTCTATATTGTCTGAAAAGATGAGCAACGGTGTCGAAGTGTTACCTGTTGTTAATCCTATGCCATCTGAAAAAAGGTCCCAGGGGAGGGCCCTGGACCTGTCGCTATAAGTTGGGTACCAGCACAAGATACCAATCGAGCTAAGAGCATGGAACCTACCTCCCTGGGGGATACCTCAGGAGAATTTGCACAAGACCTTAGGAGCCCAATTGGGCACAATAAAAACAATAATAGGGTAGAGGCAAATAATCATGTTTCATTGGTTGCTAATGTTGGAAATGACCTGACAGGGTTAGGTATATTACCATCTAGGATAGGCTCTACGGGCGTAATCAGGAAGACGGCTGCGGTATCTAGAGATGGGAAAGGTATGGAGAAATGGAGCAGGCCATTACAATTGCCTCCGGCAGCTGCCCCTCTGGTAGTGGTGCTGGGAAATGTGCCATCACTAAGGGAGGGCCAAGTTGAATCAACTGTCCAATTGATGCATAAAGCTATGTTTTGGCTGGATCAGAGTCTGAGGGAGGCAGGCGCTTGGGATAGGATAGACAAAAACCATCTTATTATGGCAAGGAGAGTTACCTGGATAGGGACAATAGGGAAAGAACTTGATGGGGATTGTGTGGTATTAAATTTTAATAATGAATTTATTGTCAAACACCTACTGGAGTCGTTGGGTAGTTTTTCTAACAACTTTGCAACTAAGATCATAGTTCTACCCTTGGCCTTTTTTATAGGCCATTATTCCCTAAAGTGTTGGGACCATTACAGTTACGTTTGAGTCCAAGGGCACAGGCTTGGGGGGATTCTAGTTGTTTACCCAGGGTCTTTAACCCTGGATGTGTGAATAGATTTGCCCCCTTTCCGGCTTGGACGCGTGCGACTGACAACCACAGCCCGTTCAAACTCTTATTGACAAGGTCTACCCTTTAACAAATCCCTCAAGAGTAGAATGGCTGCACCCAGAACCCATAAATTTAGGGGAGATAATAGAGAGTATGCCACAACCAGTTTATTTATCAAAGGATGACTTAGATCTCCTGGATAGGGCATCCAATGAACAGGACACGAATATGATGGGTAAGGATCAAACATTGTGCGGTAATCCCCAGGTTGTGGATTTGAAGGGAACATTACTATCCTGGAATATTGCAGGACTAGGATCCAAACTGGGTTGCCCAGATTGGCATAGTTTTATTGAAGCTTTCGATATCTGCCTCTTTCAGGAGACTTGGGCAGAAAGCCCTCTTTTTGTTTAGGTTATTTAAATTCCTTTATCCCAGCATCAAAAGGACCAAAGGGGAGACCGTCTGGGGGTCTGATAATATGGGTAAAACAGAACCTAGGTCTGGATGTAAAAGATATACCGACAGTTAATAAGGATATCCAGTGGGTGCAACTGTCTAGAGGGAAAAAGGTAATATTGAATTTATTTAATATTTATATACGTGGTACCAGGGGGAAAAGGTCAGGTGTTCTTACCGCCCTAGATACCCTTTTAGAGGATAGTAGAATGACTTCGAATATTGTGATAGGGGGAGACCTGAATGTGACGTTTGAGCCCCTTTTGTGGGAGGAAGGTAATTTCGTGGAAGAGGAAGATATTAAGTGGGATATACCGAGACTTGAGCTTGAACCAATAAAAAGATGGACTGAAGTAGTGATACAAATTAACACCATTTGTATAGAGAAGGGCCTACGGGCTGTAAATGGCCGTACGCCATCAGATAAAACAGGAACTAATACCTACGATAATGGATATAGCAGTAGCAGGATAGATTATGTGTTGGTAAGTTTGACGCTATGGTGTAGGATAAAGGATATGCGGGTTCAGGTTAGAATGGAAAGTGATCACAATCCGTTATGCTTGGACTGGGACCTATTAGAGTCCAAGACTGGGCACAAAACAAGTGTGATGTATGCTACCGCAGAGGTTGTTCAGTCGAACGATATGAGGCGCCTTAAGTGGGCGAGTATATCAAAGCTACCTGATGTACTAGATAGTATTGGTAAAGAGCTGGCTTGTGCCATCCAGAAGTTGAGGGTGTGTGCTGAGAACCAGGGGGCGCCCGATGATTCTACCAATATACATGCCATTTTTTTTAACCATCTACGATCTTATTTTATCAAGGGAGGTAATGCTAGTAAGGCACCTACCCAAAAAATTCATAAATGGTATAATAAAAACTGTAAAGAGGCACGTGTAGCAGTAGGTAGGGCCATAAAAGCGGGTGCTTTGTTGCCAGTTCAAGAAGCAAGAGCTAGTTATCGTATAGCAATAGCTAAGGCAAAAAGACCTGGGATAACAGTCGTTGGGAGGAACTCCGGGTCGCTTGTGCAGGGAGAAATACAAAACAGTTCTGGGATGTCTATAAATGGGGCAGTGGGGACGTGCTGCAGCACCCTCGAATTTTGTTGCCCAGCAAGAGTGGGTTAACTATTTTAAGCCCCAGTATGCTGTTGAAGTGAGAGACTTAGATTGTAGTTTTATTAAATGTTTTTTTAAGGAGATATATTTTACTATGCAAGATGTAAAGCGAGTGCTCAAAGCTATCCAAATTGGTAAGGCATCGGGCCCAGATTGCATCCCGGGGGATGTATTCCATTATGATATTGAGAGTTGGGGTATGTATTTTTACCTGCTAACAAACTCTATAGCCCGGGGTGCTGCTGTTCCAACTTCCTGGGCCGAGGCTGAAATTATTCCCGCTTTTAAGAAAGGGGATAGAGCGCGTCCAGGTAATTACAGACCAATAAGTTTGATAGATGCTGCTCAAAAAATTATGGGTAGGTTGGTCCTAAACAAAATACAGTGCTGGATTGATGAATTTAGTATTTTATCCTCTTTTCAAGCTGGATTTAGATCCTCCACCAGCACAATTGATCAGGTATTTAGATTCACCTTACTTTTTGGAAGACAGTTGTGCTGGGTAAAGGAAGTCTGTATGCGGTCTTTGTCGACCTCCGGTCGGCATTTGACCTCGTACCGCGTGGAAAACTTTGGCAGGTGCTGCAGGAGATGGGCCTACCCCTAGACCTATTGACCTTAGTGGCCCGGTTACATGAGACTAATTCTGCCAAGATTAGGTGGGGTAAACAGGGAGAGCTCACAGAACCCTTCCCAGTTGAAAGGGGGTGCGGCAGGGTTGTGTGATGGCCCCAACACTATTTAGTCTATATATTGACGGGATAGTGGATTTCATGCTGGCGACTCCAACTGATGCCCCCACTCTAGCAGGAGTAAAAGTGCCGATACTAATGTTTGCGGATGACACATTGATCATTTCCAAGACACCAAGCGGACTCAAAAGAGCACTTACCATTTTTGAGGAGTTCTGCTTAAGGCGTGGCTTGGAGGTCAATGTGTCAAAGACAAAGATGATGGTTTTTAATCCGCATAGGGTTTTTAGGGGTGGTATATATATGAGTAATCTCCTACTAGAGCAAGTCAAGGAATTTACCTATTTGGGAGTGATCATTCAGGAAGGGCTAAAATGTGCGCACCAAATTGATATCTCAACCCTAAAACATCGGCAATTATCAGGAGCACTCCAAAGAGAATTCAATTCCTCCTTTCATAAGCCAATAAGTCCAGTGCTAGAAATATATAATATGAAGGTAATGGGCTCTGCATTGTATGGTGCTGAGCTTTGGGGATATGAGGATTTATCTAAACTCTCAATCTCCGAAAACAAGTTTTTTAGGCACATTACTCGACTGCCGCAAAGTACACCTACATATCCACTGTTGTATGATCTGGGGAGGAAGCCTATAGCACACCTAGCAAAAATTCGCCCTCTTTTGTATTGGCGCAGGCTGTGGTCCACCCCAGAACTAGCAGATTATGCAGCTGGATTTTTAGACGTAATTAAGGCAGACACGCAGCACCAGATAAAATGGCTCAGGGAGTTAAAACGATCTCTGGTGGAACTCGGCATGAGCCATTTATGGGAGGACCCGAAAAATAATGTTTTCCCACCCAAAAAGATTTTAAAGGCTAAATACTGGGAAAAGGTCATTAACTGTACGGAAGCCAGGTTTGATTCCTCATCCCTAACGGGATTTTTTCTAGAGCATAAACCAATGCCGAAGCTTGAATATTATTGGGACTGCATTCTTAAACCCCTAGAGCGGAAACTGTATTTTCAGTTCAGGATAGGTACTTTACCTATAAGAGTTTTCACAAATAAGTGGTCTAATGCACATAGTGAGTTGTGCCCAGTTTGTATGATTAAAAAGGAAACAATGGGCCATTTTTTGTTTGAATGTGCAGGTTACCATGCCCCACGCCGGGCCTGGCTGCGCCCTATATGCAAGTTATTGGGAACAAGAGGTGCGTTCCAAGCAGTCAGAATATTAAGAAGTGATACAAAGGAAGCAATAACCATAGCAATGGCTAAATTCCTGGGGTGGGCTTGTTCGCAACGAAAATTTGATGTGTGATTTTAGAAGGCTTAGTAAAAGACACTGAATTGATAAGCAGGACGGGTGTATCGCCTAGTTTTATTGTGGGGGTAAATAAGATTACTATGAATTTAAAGTCGGTTGTTACTAAAGCTATGTATTTTGGTAAATATTTTAATAATGGTAGTTTTTAAAGTCAGGAAAATGTTTTGGGTCTCGAAACTTATAGTATGTTTAGCGTGAGGTTCTTTTCGACATATATTGACGAAATGTCAAGAACTAAAATTGTAATGAATGTTTTTATGGTATTTTATGCATTATCCAATGGTGTTCTATTGTTTTTAATGTTTGTGTATAACTGTGTGCTTTTATGACTGAAAACGTCGAATAAAGCTATTTGATGATGGCTAATCATATGTAACCAAATGTTCCACTTGCAATCCACCCAGTTGACTATTCATTCTTTAAATTATTCATTCATGAGGTTAAGAGTAAAATAACCAGGTGAAAGACATTGGGCATCCGAGAACTATAATTTCATTTGAGTAATGGCTAATAATCCTGTTGCGTGCCCATTTTTAATTGTCCTCATATCAAAATAGGGATGTAGATATAACCAGTTATTTTGAATGCATGTTTGCATTATGATTTTTGAAATACAATTGAGTCATATTGCTTCCAAAAATGTAGGACGTCAGTGTTTTTTGCTGTACGGACATGGCCAGCTATATTCCATTAACAGATTTCCATCTTCACGGTCTAACTCCAGCCATCATTTTGGGTTATCAAAATGTCCTCTTTTAATTCTACAAAAGTGGCCCCATCTTTTGTCGTGCTTTACCACTATGCCCTGATTTTAATCTATTTTTGGCCATTGAGGCCCATGGCATTTTTTTTAACTGATTTGGATGCAATGTAAACTTTACACTTTGTGGCAGTACTGAGCATGCTGGTATGCTTTTGTTGTCCCTTGAAATCATTGCTAGGTAGACGAAAGTGGGTATAAGAATAGATTGTAGGTGTAGATACCGTAAAGCCCCACTTTGTAGATATATGTCTCCTCATGAATACCTAACCTGATTTTTCACTATATGTCTGAGTAATCAGGGTTGTTTTGTTTCCTTCAGTGCCTACTAGTGCTTATCACTGAAGAGGGGCAATATGATTTGAGCCTTAATGTGTCAGTTCTGGGAGGCTTGCTTTGTACCATGTGAGGTGGCCGAGTGGGCACTTTTCAGGACTTGTTGTTCAGAGCCACAAGAATGTTTGAATTGCTCTTTCTCTTTTCCGTTTCAGTTATGGGGATGAAAGTCAGCATTGAGTCAAGCATCTGATGGTATAGCAGTTGCTTGACATGCTATTGTGTTTGTTGAATGCTGTGTCAGCAGTCAATAACAAGGGTTCATCACAAGTCACTAGGGAGAAACACCTAGGGATTAGTTCACAGACAGCCAAAGGCTCAGAGTTATTGCTTATTTTATGGACATCTGTTACTGCTATTTCTAGTTCTGTGGGGGTGACCATTGCCTGAGTTGCCTGAACATTTTAATACCATATTTTGCACATGTCACATAATGCGTCTTTGTTGTAAAGTGCCCTTTCTGGATGGTCACCCCCCACACACTTTTGCAGCTAGATGCTCTGGTAATTGATCTGAAAGTGTGCTAGGTCCTACTAACCAGGCCCCAGCACCAGTGTTCTTTCCCTTAAACTGTAAATGTGAATTGGTACACCCAAATGGCAAGTGCTTTTACAGCCCTGTAAGGCCCTAGTATGTGGTACCAGTGGTGCCCAGGGCAGGGATGTAAAAGGGACACCATGGCTGCAGCACTTATTGTGCCACCCTGAGTGACCCAAGTGAAACAAAAGGCTGCAGGTCTGTCATGTCAGTCCTGCATCAGCAGCTTGCCTGCTGGAGTTTGACCGGGCACACACCATGTGTGACAGGGTCACCTCACTGCATTTAATATATGTCAGTCACCCTTAAGGTAGGCCTCCTATAGCCCAGAAGGTAGGGTGCATTATATTATATATGTGGAAATATATGTGCAAGCATATATTGCCCTGTGGTAGAATTCTAAACATAATTCTACCACAAGTGAATGACCCTCCATAGGATAACATAGGCTGGTCACTGGAGATACCCCAGATGTCCAGCTCCATTATGGAACGGTCAATTTTCTTTGTGTTTGGTATCAAACACCGTGCTTTTTAACCTTTGACATAATGGTGATGTCGAGGTTTAACCAGCATGTACCTAGGTGACACTTTAGACGGTGCCCACCAAGTTCACCCAGTGTTCTTGTGCCTTGGCGGGCATTTCCGAGGGTTTGCCGCCAAGATAGACCTCTGACTTCATGCTGGGAAGTGTATGCCACTCCCGGAGGCCAGAGACAAAGACCTGTGTGTGCAGGAGGGGACACCTCAGCCCACACAGGATGGCTAGTGAATGGACCATCAAGGCGGTGAGCCTCAAAGGCTTCACTGGCACCATGGGACAAAGGAACTTTCCCTACCTCTCCCCGAGTACAAAGCCTCCCCCTTCCCCAGGCACTGTTTTTTGCAGGCAGGTGGTAAATTAGCTATGCAAGAGGTGTACACCTCCACAAGACTGACCACACCTCTAGGGTACAGTCAAATTGGAGGGTTTTGAGCTAGTAGGAAGTGGTGGCGCTCAGCTTTGTTAGCGTATGTGTATAAGTAAAAGCTCAAGTGCATACGGCGCTAACCAGGTAGGGGAGACCCCTGTAACCCCTATATGCGTGCAGGAGAACTCCTGCAACCAAGTGGAACAACCAAAGCCTGGGCACACGTATATAAGTGTGTGTAAATAAGGTAAAATTGACGTAAGTCCATAGGAAAATCAATTGAAGTAAAGTTCGCAGAAGAGTCTTTTCTTATTTCTTTAATTCAAACCACGTTGAAAGGTAATCAGCAGAAAAAACCAACAACCAGCCAACACGTGTTTCGTCTAGGAGGTTACTCCCACGACTTCTTCAGGGCTGTAGTCTTGGTGAACGAAGCAGTAAACTCGAGATGCCGTTGATAATTCCAACCCGGCAGGTCTGTACTGCAAGGTAAGTAAGAGAGTGCCCAAGTGTATGGATAGTCAATAACTTGTTGAATCGTATTAAGCTCGAAGCAAGCCACGAAAGGGGACACTGGTGTGTATCTTGTAGTCAACGATTTAATCCGGTGTAGTATAACGCATATGCCAGGCATACGTCCATTCGGTTCTGATTAGATTCGAAAGCAGATACCAGTGTAAAGTCCACACCGGAAGGACATCGACGCAAGCCACGACTCACTCCTCGTTGCAATAATAGAAATCGCTGACACGCACCCGTGTCTTTACACTGGTATCTGCTTTCGAATCTAATCAGAACCGAATGGACGTATGCCTGGCATATCCGTTATACTACACCGGATTAAATCGTTGACTACATTTTCCTATGGACTTACGTCAATTTTACCTTATTTACACACACTTATATACGTGTGCCCAGGCTTTGGTTGTTCCACACCTCTAGGGTGTCTTAGCCGAGGTGTACAGTTGAGGATGGCTTTGGCCATCTCGAATTTAGGCTAAAAAGCAAGTTTTGACTAGTTTTAGTGATATACTCCCAGCAGCTTTGGTCACTACTGGGGAGGATTAGCTGGCAGACTAGAAGCCCATTGGCCTCAGAACCACTAACATCCCCTAAATCCAGAATTTAAGGGGCACCCCAGACACCAGAACCTTAGATTCAAACGTGTTAACAAGAAGAGACCTGTTTCCACGACAAAGGCAGGATTCCACGAAGAGAGGAGCTAAGCTCTACACCTGTGGCAGTCACCCTGCACCCACTGGATTGCGACTCGACCAAGGCAAGAGACCAGGTCCAAAAATAAGGTGAGCACCTCTGCAAACTCCAGATTTCACAAGAACTCCCTTGGACTAGAAGAACTAGTCCCCTGAAGTTGTCAGGCAAAAACCGCTAAATCTACGACCTTGAAGTACTGTCCACTGAGCCGTCTGGCGTGGGCGCTCAAAGTTACTGGGCAGGTGGCTTCTGGTAATTGTAGTCTCAGCTTTCTACACCATTCCCCTGGCTCTCTGGAAAAATTATTTTCTCAACTGCAGTGCTTGCTGGTACCAAGGCTTGCTGGGGGTCAATCCGACTACTACCTGCTTTACTCAACGCTTCAAAAGAAGAGCTCCAACTGCACAAACAATTGACGACCCCTGTGGCCTCGTCGCAAAGATCCTTCATTTATTTTCACTCTCTCTTGGCAAGCCTCTCAGCACTGCGTGGATCCATTCAGCACCACGGATAGCCAAGAGCACCTCTGCACCGAGCCTGACGAGCCAGGTAGAGTCAATCTGCCTGGAAACTCCTGGTCCAGTGCCAGCTCTTTGCTTAAGTTCCAAAGGTTTTTGCTCAACACGGCCTGCAAGTACCTTTTTGCTAAGGTAGTCATTTAAAGACCGCAAGCCTAATTGACAGCTCCGTTTGACAGCTAAAGTGCACCTCCGCACCCCACTCTCCTGAGTCTGGTCAAATAGTACTAGCATTTGTGAACTGGTCTAGGGACTCACGAGACCTTAACCCCGAGTGGGTCCAATTGAACTCACTCTCTAAGTAACCGATTGCATATATGTATTTTTCCAATGATCGCAAGTTTAATGTTTTTCTACACTGTAAAGTACTGATTTATTGAATGCTTTAAAATTGATAACTCCGGTTATCCTGTAAGTGTCGATTTCATTTTGGTTTTCTAAAATATATAACAATCAGAGTTATTTTTATAAATTGATGTCAGATTTCTCTTGCGTCGTGTCAATTACTTATTGTCCATGTTGGTGATGTGAAATGGAAGACGGCCTTTACAATTCAGGCTTAACCATGCGTACTGTTTCTACACAAGCGGAACAATGCTTGCCTTAACCACGCATATGCCTTAACCACGCTTATGCATGGTTAAGGCAGTCAGCACTCTAGATGCAGAGCAGATGGGCAAGGAGAGGAACAGGAAGGATGGGGAGAGGAAAGACTGTGACACGGCTTGGTAAGTAGGGCTGGGGTTGAGTGGGTAGGGGTGTTGGGGTTGGGGTATCTTTAAGGACTTGGGGTGGTTTTCAGGGCAAGGGGCAAGGGGCTGGGTCAGGGTAATCTTTAGGGCTCGGGCCGTGTTTTAGGGCTCAGGGTAGGGGGAAGGGCCAGTTTTCAGGCCTGGGGTCCAGTTTTAGGGCTCTGGGTGGGGGAGCTAAAGTCGGGGTAGTTTTGTGTACTGGGGGCTGGGATTTAGGGCTCAGGGTGTTGGATGGGGACAGTTTTTAGGGCTGGGGCGGTTGGTTGCAGGGTTAGGACTGAGTTTTAGGGCTCAGGGTGGGGGGCTGGGGTGAGACCTTTACCACGCATATACCTTTACCAATCATGCCTTTTTAATGAAATTTCTTGTAAAGGCATGCGTGGTAAAAGCATGTGTGGTAAAGATGGGCTCGTTGTTAAAACAGCATTGTTAAGCTTATGTGGGGTTTGGGGAGTCTTGGTTTAGTCACACAGCCATGTGAAATCCTTAACACATGTTCCTCTAAATAGCCTGTCTGCTCTTTGCCACTCTACCAGGACTGTAAGAAGGTGTATAAGAGAATACCAGGGGTCCTTTTTTGTGTTCTGTGTTAGTATTACATGGTAAGGCAACCCTGCCATACCACATGATACTTTCACCTTGCAACAGTCTTCAACTGTGCCCCATGTTGACTAGCTTTTGTCACTCCTCATATTTTCTGTTATGGTTGGCGCATTTTGCTCATCTCCGTCTACATTAGAATTTTTTTTCACCGTAGGTTTTATGTTCTCCTGAAATACTATGCAGACTTTGGTGGTTATTGTTTCATTGTTAATAAATATTTTTGCCTGCTGTTTCCTGTTCCATTTACTATATAATTTTTTCAGCAATTTCCTCTACCAGAGTGGGGACATAGCTCGCATTTGATTGGATGAGGGCACAGTTTTCTAAAGTGGCTTCCTCACCAGCTTGAAGTAGGAACTTCCAGTTAGGAGTACCCAGACCTTGGGCAGAAGCATGAATCAGTACAACCTGTTGTATCTGTTTTTTTAGATGTAATAAAATGTGATGCAAGTTGAGGTGGTTGGGCATCCTTAATAATATTCTTGTCAACAATTTCCCTAATAAATTATTTTGACTATCTAAGGTTTTTTGCTTCTGCTAAAAGATTTAATATTGATGATAGAGTCATAAACTTCCCGAAGATAGGTGAACAGGAACAACTTTTTGCCTACTCCTGTGCTTCCCCTTTAGCTCATTGACTTTATTCATTTAAATGCTCTAACCTTTTATCTATTTCAGAAACAAATACAGCCAGAAAGTGGAAACAGGTCTACCTGGACTTCTAATATACTTGTTTTATAATTTAAAGCTTTCACAGTTGTGTCTAAAGTATTTAGCAATGTGTGTAACAGTAATGGGGCCTCACCCCCCAAAATGTGTTAATCATGATTAGCATCCTTTAACTATATATCATATGGCATAGACTCACCGCTAACACAATGTTGAAATATATGGCACTTGTTTCTGGGAATGAAATGTCAGAGACAGCGGCAGTTACCAAAACTGAATTAGAAATGGAACCCAGCTCTATGGGAGGGGAGGTTGCAGGGTGTAGCAAAGAGGCCACTACTTTAAGAGGACAATGGATTCCAAAGGCTGGGAGGCATCTGTAAAAATAACTCTAGCCACAACCTCAGGTAACTTAAAATCACGTGTGCTGCTCATAAGTTCTTGCTTAGGGAAAATATCAATTAAAAAACAGGAGCGCAAAAAGTGATGTTGAGTGGCAGGAGGCGTTTCAGGCCATGGAAGTTATATGGCTTTCCCAATTAAATGTTTAGGCTAAAAAATCTGCGTCAGGAAGATTCTTTGTCTACCGGATCGAATATTAGAGCATGACTAAAAAAAATGCACCTTAAAGTTCTGAGTCAATAAAAGGCCTGATTGACTAAGTAGTCTTCTAAATAATCTACAGGGTATGAATTTCAGCTTGTGGCCTGTAGAGCTTCTAGCCAATGACATTTACAGCTCCAAAACTATGTGGTGTGAAGTCTGTTCTTGGACCTGACAACTGCTCCTGTCCCCTCCTAGATGGTTAATCCCTGTTAAGGGTCCAGTTCTTTACAAAACCCCTGCCTTCCTGGCTCAAAAGTTCAGGCCATTGTCTTCTTGAGAGCAAGGCCATTAACACCCACCAGAAATGTGAATTGGGACTCTAGAGGTGAGAAGAGTGCAAAACTTATTCTAAGCCAGTAATGGTTTACTCAGCACAAAGCACATTTTGATTAAGCTAATTTTACACTAAAATTATAAAAAATCTACTTTCACTTAGAAATTAAATTTTTAAAATGAAACAGTGCACAGTAAATTTGAACCATTTTGCTAGCATTTTCCCAAGTGAAGATATAAATTAAGAGTGTCAATTATACCTTGACTTGTGAGGACACGCTATTTCCATTATTTAGTGTGTCACTTTTGATATATTAAGAACCCAGCACTGTTGACTTACCAGGCACATTTTAGAGATTATATTTTAATCTATAAAAATAGGTTTCCTACATGGCAAAGAAAGTCTTCCATTCTTTATGCCACTGCAGTGCTTTTACATTGCTGAACTGCTAGAGCACCATGGTTCTGTTGCTAGCCATATATTTTTGACATACGGATGTGTAGAGTAAATACACATTGAAGGCCACATGTGACATTAACTCGCATGCCATAGATGTATTGTATGTGCCATCGAGCATGGACTTACAGGAAAGTCAAATAAGCCAAATAGGTAAATCACATACACAGTAGATGTTTAGGGGGAAGGAAAATGCAATATACCACTGTTTAGTAGTGTTAAAGCACGCAGAGACGTAAAGCTAGGAAAAACTGGTAGGAAAATAGAGGGAGTGAGAACAAACATGATGTCATTTCATATGCTCTGTATGACAACTTTTATTTTTTAAATTGACATATTGTTACTCCTGGACTAAAACACAGATCACAAACTAGATTCCCTGATCTGTGCTACAGAAGGAGTACAGGAAGCAAAGGTCAGAAATGTCCATTACGGTCCGGTACTCCACAACTTGTGTGTGACATGAGCAGGGAATTACTGATTTACATTCCTATGCCTAGCATAAAGGAGGAAGTGCAATTATCCCATGAATGGGCAATTTAAGGCCAGTATCTGTCAATTCTGCTCAAAGGGTCGGGTGAGTAGGATGACAGGAGTCTGTTGAAATTAGCAGGCACTCATCACCATGCCCATGGGGCTCGGGATTCAATGCATACAACTGTAGTGGGCACATGCCCATTGCTTCACTAAGAATGGAGGCCAGGGCCAGGTATGCAATGTGTGTACTTTCTCTGTATTTGCTACCCATCCCCACTCCCTCTGGCAACAGGTCCCTTTGGTGTCCCTGCAGCCAAAGAAAATGTGGCTGCACATTTGAAAAACACTTTTTGCCCATCAAAGATGTGCAGCATATTTTCTGAAACTTGACCATATTGAATGCACCCGAGAATGTTTTTCGATTTTCATTAATCTATATTCGATATCAACATGTTCCTCATTGTCGAGCAGTTCAAGAGGCACAGCCTCCAAGTACTAAATTGTGTAGGCAGTACTCGAATGATCTACTTCCTACTGAAATATTCCCAAGATAGATTGACAGTTAAGGAGTGGCTAGACAGGTACCAGAGGTGTAGCTATCAGCTGTGCAGCCAGTGCAAGGGCACTGTGGCGCAGAGTTCAGAGGGGGCCTTGGCTGCCCTGCACCTACTTTCGTTAATTTAGAGGTACCCGGTCAGAATGTTGAAGCACAGAGCCTGCCTGGGGCCTGCCTTTGTGTTTACACTATGGGAAGGGGTGTAGGGAGATAGTTCAAGATAAGGATGAAATGGAGGAGAGGAAAGGGATAAAAGAAAATTAGAGGGTGAATGATAGAAAGAAGAGGAACGGAGGGGAAATTGTAACAGAATGGGAGAATGATTTAAGGATCAAAGAAAGAAAGGAAGGATGAGTAAAAGAAGCAAAGATAGAGGGAAAGAAACAGGCCAGAGATAAGCGTCCTGAGAGAGAAGGATGAAAAGAGATAAGGAGAAGTGAGAGGTAGAAGAGGGCGAAGAGAAAGAGGAAGAGAAAGAGACATAGGGGATAGGAAGGAGAGTGTGAAAGAGAGGAGGTAGATGCGAGAAGGATGGAGGAAAGGAAAGATAGGTATCATGGAGAACTTGGAAGTCCTTGGACAGTGGTGTAGCCATCATTAGTGCAGTACGAGCAGTGACAATGAGATCAAGGAGTGTGATTGCCTCACAGCACCCCCAATCATCTCTCCATTTTAATGCCGACTGGCACATTTTCCTTGCTTGCGTTAGGGCCCATGACACCCAGATACATCTACATGCAAACAATTTGATCTGCCAGAAACAAGTAGTAAGACCAAAATTACAAATTAATTTTGTTTTCCTGATGATGACTAGAATCCCTATAGCATAGCAGACGTCTTCACTTATAATTCAGGTGCACAATTTGTGTCCCCTTTTCCATAGGTAGCTGTCCTTTAATGTTTGAGTGCCTGTGTGACAACCTCTTTGAATCGGCTGAAAAGCTGTTCGTGATACTTTACAAATAAGAAAATAAACTAGCAACACTGGTGTAAATTCTACTTGACCAGTTAGAAATCCTTGCTAATGAACATTCACTGAACTGAACTGCTCTGTAGAAAATTCTGCTTGGAATTTGAAACTGACTGCTAGGGCTATATCACATAAAGTAATCATGTGAAACAGTAATGTACGGTATGGTCTTTACCCCATCTTTGGACTGTCAAGAGTATTCAAGAGTTGATGAGCTGGAGCAGAAGTATTTTACCACCTCAGATAGTGCTAAACAGTTGTTTGTCACTGGAAATGCAACAGACGTGATCCTTTTGGTTGGAAATGTAAAAGAACAATTGATGGACAGAATGCAGAACAATGTCATACTTTCACCCCAGTACAAAGATCTGGACCTAAATCCATCGGTTGTTTGCTCCCCATGCCATTCCAGTTTGAACCCAGCCATATGCAAATCAGTCTTGACCCTGCGCCCAATCGGAACAGTCCAGCCCGAACTGCCAGGCCAGGTCCTCCCTGGACTGGAAACAAGCATCCTAGGACCGGTTTCGGCGTTTCACCCCTCATCAGCCAGGATAGCTTGACTCCAGTGGCATGGAGAGCGCAGGACCCCCGTCTGGGCATACCCGGGCTCACTGTGCCACTGGATTCAAGCTATCCTGGCTGACGAGGGGTGAAACCCCGAAACCGGTCCTAGGATGCTTGTTTCCGATCCAGGGAGGACCTGGCTTGGAAATTCGGGTTGGACTGTTCCCATGAGGCACAGGGTCAAGACTGATTTGCATATGGCCCGGTCTAAACTGGGGTGGCATGGTAAGCAAAAGAATGATGTATTTAAACCAGATCTCTTGACTGGGGGTGAATGTTTTGATTTGTTCTGCATTCCGTCCATCGACTGTGGGTCTTTTGCTTTCTCGCCCTAAGTGCGCCAGGTATGCCCAGACGTGGGTCCCGGGTTCACTGTGCCACTGGATTCAAGATATCCTGGCTGATGAGGGGTGAAACCCTGAAACAGGTCCTAGGAGGCTTGTTTCTGGTCCATGGAGGACCTGGCTTGGCAGTTCGGGCTGGACTGTTCCCATGAGGCACGGGGTCAAGACTGATTTGCATATGGCCAGGTCTAAACTGGGGTGGCATGGTGAGCAAAAGAATTATGGATTTAACTCAGATCTCTTGACTGGGGCTGAATGTTTTGATTTGTTCTGCATTCTGTCCATCAATTGCGTGTCTTTTACTTTGGTTGGAAATGTAGCAACAGTTGCTGACATCTCTAAAGTAATTAAACAACACAATCAGATAACATAAAACAAAGCAAAAGAGCAACGTTACATAAATAAAATGGCACAACATTCAGAACAGAATACAATGCAATAACCACGGTGCAACGTGAGAATAAGACAATGAAATAATTGTGATGAAAAAAGCAACAACAAAAAAAAAATCCTCACCACAAGAAAATGAAACACAAAAAATATATAGAAGTATTCTTGTCTTTACAACCTCCACAACCTGTTTTCATAATCCAAGTGTACAACGTGTTTGCACTAAGACGCTTCCCTATCTACCACCAAGGACAACAACAATGCTAGTCAAAAATGTTTTCTTATCCGGCCCATGGTATATATTGGAAGCGTTTATCGTGGAGCAACACACAGGGGTGAAGAATGCTGACCGACTGACAATCTGAAAACAATCGTTCTGTCTGACGTCATGAAACTACTCAACATGAAACAATATAACACTGGCTATGACGAAATCGCAGTGCCCACACCGTATGCACTAACTGGATAACTAAACAAGATATCGTAAGAGCCGCTGCTCTCTAGTCTGCGACTGCGCACGGGGTGCCTGATGCGCCCCCTAGTGTTTGTTCCCTGAGATGCACGAGAACAGGTTAATAAACTGCATCAGTCCAATTCAATTTTACCATATTAACTGGTACCGATTCCTTTTTGATTGCAGTGTTAAGCAGGAAGCAGCCGTGCGTATAAATGATGCACGTGTATTTTAGTTTAATTTATCTATAATTTCTAGAATTCCCTTCTTTAGGGCTGTGTTTTCTGTTCAGTGTTCCATTTATTTTGTTCATCGATGGAAAAATGTAAATGACCTGCTAATTATGACCGCCAAAAGTATGCATGAAACATTTGAACTCTACTCTGGGAGCATGAAATGTACTTGACAGCTGTTAGTTTTCATTAATGTTTCCTTTTTTATGGGACTCAACCTGAAGTAACCATCAGCATTATATTCTAAAGACACCCTTGAAGTTCACCTTAACCTTGTAGAAAAATAACTAAATGAACATTTAAATGGAATGACTATAGCTCAGGATTCAGAATCTCTGATGGTTTATGAGGCTAATGCAATATGGCACATATTTGCGAGCTTTTCAGATAGTGCAAACTAGACTACCCTGATTCCTACTCTATTCCTACTCTTGATGGTGTTCTTCTTATTATTAATATTATTATCATCATCAGCCAAGATGTTAATTTTATTGTCCTTATTCTAGTAATATTTGCTGTTCTTGCTATTATTATTATTATTATCAACCACAAAGGTATTACTGTGATTGTTATTTTCATTCAAATTAATAAGTATTAGCGTTATTATAATTAACATTAGTGTCATGGGTTACCATCTGCAGTTGTAAACTGTGCTTTTGCCTTAGTTGAAAAAAATAGTGAGTTTATAATGTTTTTGGTAAGCAACGGGTTAATGTTTTTTTAGAACATTCGCCAAATTAATGCTTTTAGTCCATGTGTTAAAGTCGATCGACCTTAGTGTCTGGGTTAAAATCCTGCTTTTTTTACGCCTATTAACTAAAATTTCGCCTACAAAGGAAAATTCCGCACATGCTAGTGCAATACAACACAATATCACAACAACCATAAGCACCAGGCCTAGCTGCAACACATGACAAGCAGGTTGCACCACAATCCCTGGGCCAAGGCATGTTTTAAGCAGGTAGGGTACATTTGTCAGAGTGGCAGGAGATAGCTGAGGCAGTCAGGTCATATCTTAAGACAGGCAGGAAATCTAGGTTGCCATAAGAAAGAAACCAATACTTGGACTTAGAGTTAAGAAGCCAAGGTAAGGAGTGTGAGTCACAGAGAAAGTATTTATTTTAAACATTGAGATCATGATTTTGGCCAGCGACTTGGTCAAGTCATCCCTCTTCAGCAGTCTTGTTACCAAAACCAGGCACAGGACCAGGCACAAGCTGAAGCACAAAGTTGCATACAAAATATATACTAAAAACAGCTTACGTTTTAAAGTGAATGCCAATAAAACAAGCATTTGCAATGCAATAGGTCTCACATTTGCGGGAGTTTAAGCTTTTAGCACTGTACACGACACTGCCTTTTATTTATGTTTTAAAAACCCAAAAAGAAATATTAGGCATTGTCATTTACAATGCCAATAGCTCAAACTCGCGTAAATGCGAGACCTATTGCATTGCAAATGCTTGTTTATTTATATGATGTGTGGGATTCCTTACGAGGCCTGGTTCAATGCGCAATGTGTACATCCTTGTACATTCTTGCAAAACCAGTAATTCCTTAATAGGCTCGAGCAGAGATTCATTGCAAAGGCTGCAGTTAAGTTTTTTTTACCCTTGTGACTTACGGAGCGTAGAGCGAGGATACGCACTCGCGATGGGCTGGTGGGGGCAGGGGGCACGTTATGCTGCTGAAAAACACAACATTTCAAGCCCAAAGGGTAGGTCAACCGTCTCTGCATTTTATTATTTTTAGGTGGCGCATTAAAAAGAGGAAAATACAATAATGTAATTAATACACCCAACCTCCATGTGAAGATCATTGGGATTCTTCTTACCTCACGGAGAATAACCGAATCCTTCTTTGTTGATCTTATCAGGGAAAACCAATAGTTAGTTGTGAACGAACATTTTCGAAATTACTGGTAGTTAAATAGACAGCTCTTGTGTAATTGTATTGTAAATTGATATACAAATCCTCACTGTTCAAAGTTGAACAAGCATTCATGCCGTGAAGCCATTTGAAAGTGAGGAGAAGCTGCAGTCATAAAGTGACCCGGATAGCGCGTATCGTTATGATTAACAACCGCAATGAAATGGTTTCATCACATTTACAATTCTTCCTCCTGTGCAATGGCGGGTGCTTGCATCATGTTTTTAGCCAGCGCTACCAAGCACACTGTATAGCAAATGCCACTGTCCGCCATCAAACTCCCCATCTCGATGAGAGAGGGGTGGAACCAGAACAGAGAGCTCAACCTACCAGAGGTATAGAACCATTTTCAATGCAATAGGTCTCGCATTTACGCATTTACGCGAGACCTATTGCATTGGAAATGGTTGGCATCATGGACAACGGGAGGGAGGGAGAGCGAGCGGGTGGGGAGAAGGCATGGACAACGGGAGGGAGGGCGGGGAGAAGGCATGGACAACGGGAGGGATGTCGGGCGGGGGTAAGAAGGCACAGACAACAGGAGGGAGGGCAGGGGGGGTAAAGAAGGCACCAAAGCATGTCGTGAATGCAGCAGGAGAACCTCATTAAAGAAAATAGTGCCTAAAGTCCAAATATCACGTACGTGTAACAACCGAAGTAAAGGGACCAGTCGCCATGGGAGGTGACAAATGAAGAGGAGGCGGTACTAAGGAGGGACTAACAAACCTATTTATGAAACAGAAGCCAGCATTTAAGACAGACAATGACACAAGCCAATGGCAAATATGGGCGGAGAGTGGGCGGGGCTTCTCTACTCTAGCACAACAAGTCTCGCATAGCAGCGCATGCGCACTGGCTCTAGGCTCAACCTAAATATAGGGCAACAGTGAATTGTGGGAGTATGATGCACATGGCAAAGCAGTGCAACACGAATCTGGGCTCAGGATGTGGCTCCACAGCATGCAGGGCTGAACTGGTAATCCAAAGCAGCCCTGACAAAGTTTGTCAGACCAGCTCCCATACAGTGCATTGCGAGCCAGTGCAGCGAGCAAAACTGACCTCTACAATGGGGTTTGGGGGGAGGGGTTCCCTCCCCAAGAAAATTTGGGAAACAATAGCAAAAATGGTGCATTCTACAACACATTTTTCATCATATGTTCAATTGTATTAGTTTTTAACCCATAGTAAATGGTGAACTTACAGTGCACTAGGATACAACAATCTTTATTGGGGCTGTTCAATGATTCCCTCACTATATCTCTCCAACAGTACCTCTCATCTCTCAGTAGCCCCTCTCTCCCATGTGTTTCATTTGTTTTATAGTGCCTTTCATACCAGTGTAGGATGTCGGAGCATTTTATAAAACACACACATACAGAGACAATAAATCAATCATACATGCGTAAATCAGTGTATAGAAAATGTTACATAAGACAAAGTGGACTGCAAGGTGTAGGATTCACATGTCATCCATACTGAGAGGCATTTTTAAGAGTGCTTGATCTAGGGAAGCACAAACTCAGGATTCAGAACATAACACAGTGGTTAGGGTCGGCTTTAATAATAATAATTTATTTCTACCCAAACAAATCCTTTTTAGCAAAATTAGGATTATGTAAGACTGGGATAAAAACATAACTTTCTAACCTGGATTACAATTGTAACTTATGAACTGCATAGTAACAAAAATATCTTTGTGACAAAATTGGTAAAACACTAAGGTGTGCACATAAAATATTGTTCTTAGATATGCATAGTACATGCCCTTTGCAGCAGGGAAATGAACCCTCTGTGCTACCGTAGATGAGTCAAAACTGCCACTAGACAAAACTTCGATCTCTCTCCAGCAGGTACATTAATCACCAGAGTTATCATGGCACTTTTATTGTTGCCTGAAAACTGTTGAATATACAAGTATCTCTGCAGTGCTTTTAAAATTGCTGCACTGCTACAAAACCGGCCCCCATAACAAAAGTGGCCCCCTCACCTCTCCAGCCTCCCGGGGAAACGCATGATGCCCGGTACGGCCAGTGCGGCCATGACAGCATGTGTGGCCTTCAGGCCAAAGTAAAATAAGGTGCTAATTTTCTGAAACTTGTGGGAGAGATTGAGGTTCCAGGATGTCTTGAGTTTGTTTTACCTTATGGGCCTCCACAAGCTGATTGTTGTAATTGATTTGTATATCAGTATAAGAACAAATGTAAGACGTCATGTGTGCATCCACACATCACACATTATTTTACAGCTCCACATTGTAGGTGACTGTTAGAAATGGGATTTCTGGTTGGCTAGGGCAAGCGCCTAAGCCAGGCAGAAACCACCACTCTAGTCAGGGCAAGGGAGTTACACGCTGAAGAGAACCCCTGCTCACCCCTTTGGTAGCTTGGCAGAGCAGTCAGGCTTATCCCAAAGGCAATGTGTAAAGCGTTTGCGCAACACACTCACACAGCAGCGACACACTAGGGACACCACAAAAGAAACTCCACACAAGGTTATATAAAAAATAGCCTTTGTATTACTCATGAGACACATTAGAATGCAATCACATATATACACCTGGCACTAGGTATGGCTTTTACAGGGATTATATACACCACGTTGCCAATCGGGCAATTTTCATAAACATTACATTTGGGGATAACCAATAACTATTGGTAGCCTTGTACTTTAGCATAACACATTAGGCATTACCCAAATAACGACACTGAGCCTAGTACATTTGCACATACACATTATTAGCAACAGTGCACCCAAGGAAACACTCACAGTAATGCACCTTGGCCGACAGATTTCCTGTAGCACATTAGGGCATAACACATTAGTTATAACCCAAATAACTATACTGAGCATAGTACATTTGCACATACACAGAATTGGCAACAGTGAACCCAAGGAAACACTCACAGTAATGCACCTTAGCCCACAGATTTCCTGTAGCACGTTAGGGCATAACACATTAGTTATGCACGTAATCCACGGTGCCCGGTAGTGGAAACTTAGAAAAGGCAACCATATTTCCACTGGGACTAACCCTTACAACTCCTCTTTCTAACTTATAGAGAAGTGGGGGCCTCCGTCGAGGTCGCGCCCTGACCCCCAAAGGAAAGACTCCGGTGCCCAGCCCACCAAATTCCGGGGCAGGGCACAACACACCCTGGCTCTTTTAATGAAAAATGCCTGAGGCTGGAGATGAGAGTGCAGCTGCCCGAGACCATGCGGCGCAGCTGCGATAATGCCAAGCGTGTCAACACGCTTGCGGCCAGTTACTGATCGGGGGCCCGTCCTGGGCTCGCCCCGCAATGGCCACAAACGTGAGGATGGGGGCCCCTCCACCCCCTACTCGTGAGGTGATCCCCTGGCAGCTGCCCGTGGTACCGGGAAAAATGCTGTGAGGGGCAAGGATTCCACCCCGACCTCCTCGGTACAGCAAAATGGAGTGAAGTCTCGGTCAACGTTGTTCCTCCTTTTGGCATCAGCCTCCGGCCGGTCAGGGCCTTCTGGGTCTCAATTCCTGGACCGGTGGCGAGATCACAGGGGGCCAAGATGTGGAGCGGAGTCTCCATTGGTCCCGCTGTCTCAGACTTCCTGTCTCCTCTGGAAGGCGGCCCTGCCCACAACCAGGCTCGGCCTCTGCTTGTCTTCCGGCTGCTTCCTCACTCAGCTCCTGACAGTAGTGGGCCCCACCCACAACCAGGCGCGAGAAGCACGCCTGGCTCTGGTTCGCGGCGTGGCAGTTCGAGCTGCGTTCCAGGGAAAAAGCCCACTTCTTGGCTCAGGACAATGAATTTAAAGGTGCCCATCACACACTCCTGGTGGGCAGACACAGCGCTGAGGGGCCCAGTGCAGAGGAAGTGCTCCACCTGCTGCAATGAGGAACAATCCCACACCTGGAGCTCAAGAACGCTGGTCACAGCGCGCCCCTCCAACTTAGGTTCAGGGCCACAAGTCCAAAACGAACAAGCACCTAAGTCTGCACTCCTGGTGGGAGCATTGAGAACGTAGTAGCAGAGAGCAGCCAGGTAGGCCAGCACAAGGATTCCAGGACACAGGGGCAATCCTTCTCTCAGCCCCCCTCACAAGAATAGGCCAGTCCCAAGGCGGTTCGTCCTGGCAGTCCAGCAGACTTCCGGCCACAAGTTTCAAGTAAGCACACAGCACACCTTACATGGAGTCACAGCCCCAATATTTATATCCACGCAAGTCTTTGTTCAGCCCTGGCACAGGGCACTGGACCTAGTCCAAACCAGTTCTGGGGGGCACTTAACAAGTGCACAACTTCTTCCTTTGTCAGTGTAGGCTCTGGCCCCAGACACACCACAGGGGGGCGGATCCAGCATTGTGTAAGGCAGGTACAGTCCTATTCAGGCCCAGGTGCTACTCCTCCCACTACTCCAAATACAGATTGGCCTATTCAGCCTAGTGCTGACTCACCCTGCCCCCTCTGGAGCCGCTGCACCTCCCCAGCCCCTGTCACTCCAGAGCTAGACATGCAATACACATCAGGCAGGCACAAAGACACATAGCACACAGAAATGCCCACTTGTGAAAGTGGCATTTCTAAAATAGTGATAATAGGGGCGTGGCCAAGATGGCGGCGAGATAGGACGTGGAATCCTGTCCCTCCAGCGCTGCCAAGTTTTAGCATTGTTTAATCACCCGCCTCTGGTGCCATCCGATCGTCTGCGGGGGCTGAGTGACTCCGGCACCCGGTCCTGCGCTGGCGGACCGAATCTCCCCAGCAGAAGCCTACTATCTGTGGGCCTCCGCGGCGGTGTGGGGCAGCGGCCTACCCGACCTGCGGGTGTGCGCGGCGCCGCCGAAGGTCCCTTAGCCTACGACGTGACCTGGGGGGGCTGCTCTGTGGTGGTGAACGAGGACGGTGTCGAGAAAGGTGCCCATCCGCAGGCTGACTGGTGAGGTGTGGCGGCCACGCGGCCCGCACTGCCATCGTGGTGAAGCCAACTGAGACGGCGCCATTTCGTGGCTCTCCTGACACTGGCCTCCGGAGCGGCGGACGGCCTCGCCCAGTGGTTGGGGAGGGCTGAGGCGGTGGAGCTCTGGGGCCCGTGTAGTGTGAGGGGACTGGACTCTCTGGCTTACCCCCGCTGCGGAGCGCTGTGGTGACCCCCTCTGGCCTGGGAGCAACTGAAGCGCCGCACCCCGGCCTGGGCTGACTATGCGAGAGAGGTGAGCGGGCATTGGATGCTGCACAGCACGGCCCTGTGGGGGCACTCCCGGTCCGTGGGTCGGCGGACGCTGTTGGGGCAATGCTACCGGCTCGATTGAGCGCCAGCTGGTCTGGGACTCCGGGACGAGTGAGACTGGGGGTCATTACTGGAGGCCCCCCCTGCTGTGTGTGTGCCGCCACGCCCATGCGGACCTCTTGGGCCTGCCTGCATAGAGTGCCTGGTCAGCGGTGTGGGACAGGGGCTCCCGCCCCCCCCTGTTTGGATTCCATGTGCACCGGAGTCCGGCGACTTTGCCTGTCCTAGGGCCTGGGGGCCACACGAATGGCAAGTACACTGTCCCGCGGCACAGCGCATGCTTCAGGGCTCACGGGCCTAGCACCTCCTTGGGCTCCCAGAGCACACCTGGAGCTGTTAAAGTGTTTGTGGGGACAGGAGTCTCTCGGGCGACACGAGATCTGGGCGGCGGCCCTGTCGGATGCTGACTCCTGGAGCTCTGCATGGTACGTGATCAGCTCCCGAGTGTCGAGAAGTGAGGCAGCAAGACATCGCACTATCGGCCAGGTTCCTGGTGGGTTTGCTATACTGGCGCCAGCAAGGGAGAGAGCAGAGTGGGCGGTGAGTAAGTCCGTTTTTATATAGCGCAGCTACTCACCCTTACGGGTCTCAAGGCGCTGGGGGCCGGAGTGGAAATTAAGTGAGCTATTGCCCAGAGTCACAAGGTGCTGAGCTGAGCTGCCGCCGGAGCCGGGGATCGAACCGTGAACCCTGTGCTCCGAAGTCAGCTGCCCTGGCCGCTGCACCACACCTCTCCACACTGTGGCCACATGTGCCCTAGCCCACCTAGCAGTGGAGGAAGTGGGCCCGAGGTGACGCCCTAGCGGTCCGTGCATATAGCGTGGAGTGGGCTGTGGGGGCGCGGCGGTCTGCAGATCGGCGGACGGGAACTACCTGGAGTGTGGCAGTGGACAAGCTGCGGGGACAAGGCGTGGTTGAGTGACGAGACGGCAGAGGAGCGGCGCTGCCACCCCTGTCCTTGGTGGGCCTGAGCTGACGGCACTAGCACGGCGGTCTGCGGGGGGATCGAAGGGGGCAACACATGAGTAGTGGACCGATCGGGCGGGACGTGACGCCCGAGTGAAAGCCTGAAGGTTCGGGCCCAGTGTGAGGCCTTAACGGCCCGCAATTCGGCTGACGGCCTGTATTGGTGAGGTACTGCGCGGAGGGGCACGCGGGGCTTCACGGTCAGAAAGGCGCGCAGAGCCAGTGCAGGTTGTACCAACGTTGAGAATTCGTGTGGCCGCTGGGACCTGTTGTGCCTGGGAAGGGAGGTGCGAGCCATGGCAGCAGCACGAGCTCGTAAAGAAAAATCGCTAAAGGAGCTCCTCCTGAAACAGTCCGGTCAATCCACGGCCCAAGGGGACAGGGGGGCCAGTACAATGGAGGGTGACGAATCCCCAGCGACCAAAGCCTTTATGGTGGAGCTCTTCGCGGCCATAAAAGAAGATATTCAAGACCTTAGGTCCCAGCTGGCCTCGGATCTAAAAGAGGTGCGCCGCGAGGTGGATGAAATTGGGGAGCGGGTGGCGACCCTCGAGGAGCACAACGTTAACAGGGATGAAGAGCTCCACCACTTACAGCAAGACATGCTGCGCCTCAGAGAGCAGAACATCGATCTCCAGGCCCATGCAGAGGACCTGGAGAACCGCTCCAGGTGGAACAATGTGAGAATCAGGGCCATTCCATGGAAGGAGGAAGGAGACGATCTCAGGGCATATGTCAGTGCGCTATTCCAGCAACTCCTAGGGGATGAGGAGATCTCGGACATTCAAATGGACCGAGTCCATCGTGTGGGCCTCCCTAGCGGTAATAAAGCGCCTCCTCCTGATATACTAGTGTGCGTGCACGACTTTCAATTGAAAGAGCGCATTATTCGGAAAGTGCGTGAGGCCCAACCCATTCACTTCCGCGGACACCAACCAGCTATATTCCAGGACTTGGCGGCCTCCCCCCTAATTAAGAGATGGGCGTTCAAACCTGTGACCACGCACCTACGCGAGAACAATGTTCCTTACTCATGGGGCCACCCATTCCGCCTGGTATTCAATCATCAGGGCAAGTTGCTGCAGATCAGGTCGCTCGAGGAAGCGCTGAAGATCCTCGGTCTCAAACATACCACTTCCACAGAGGGCGCTGAATGACCCAGTTCTCAACGTGCACATCGCGCCTCAGGATGGCAGCGAGTGGGCAGACCTTACCAATTAAGAAACCTGATCAGGCCACGAGAGACAGAGAGAAAGAGGCAGTACTTTCCTCCCTATCGCAGGCTACGGAGCGCCCTGCTACCCCGTGAAGTTAACAGCTGATGGTTCTGGGGTAGGCTCACAGAGGGGCGTCGGAGGGGCGGACGGCACTGTCCGGTTCATCGTACAGACGGTTCTTCAACTTCGAAGTGGACACTTGTCAAACTCTCCACGGGCTGGACGTTAGTCGCAGCCACGATCCCCTGGAGTTTATCTACTGTGACGAACTTTGGTCATGATTTTCTTGTTGACATTTTTTCTTTTAGGTGCTGTATTGCTTTCTTTTTTGGGGGTTGGGGTTTGTTAGGGTTGCAGTTGGGGATCTCCGCACCAGTTCTCGCACCAGGGCGCCCTGACGAGGGGCGAGTCAGGGTCTATGTTAGGATTCACATGATGGTCCAACGCCGGCGGCGCCATGCATGGCATATTCTTGGTTGATACATGGGCAGGGATCTTAAGGTGGTAAGCCTGAATGTTCGTGGGCTAAATAATCCGGTAAAACGCGCTGCAGTGCTCTCCCTCCTTGAAAATGCCGATAGTGATATTCGCCTACTCCAGGAGACGCATCTGCTCTCCAAAGATGTCATGCGCATGCGTGATAGGCGGTTCCCGCAACAAGTATGGTCAGCAGGGCCTTCCAAGAAAAATGGGGTGGCTATCTTATTGGGAGCCCGTTGCCCATGCAAGATAATATCGACTGTGGCAGAAATAAAGGGACGGTTGTTGGTCATAAGGGTACAATGGGGGGAGACACACCTTATTATTGGGTCACTATACGCCCCAAATGAGAAACAGGAACCCTTCCTTCTCTCAGCCTTGACGTAGGTTCTCACTTCCCCAGATGCTGCGATTCTGGTGGGAGGAGATTCGAATCTTGTCATGGATGCAGGGTTGGACAGGTCAGGGCAGCGGACGCACCAAGCTGGGGCTCTTTCACCGGCGGGAAGGGAATGGCTGGCAGATAGTGGACTGCATGATGTGTGGCGAGTTCAGCACCCCACTGACCGAGACTATACATATTACTCAGCCGCGCATAAAACATATGCACGCCTCGATCATTTTTTGGCCTCTACCTCACTCATGTCTGGCCTGCATTCCTCTGCAATTACTCCCCGCTCTCTTTCTGATCACGCCCTCATTTCTGTCCTTTTGCCTGCGCAGCGTACACGAGCATTCCCTCCTGGATGGCGGCTTAGAGAGAATCTGTTGCACTCTGAGGAAGTGGTTAAGCGCATGCGAGACACTATAGTACACTATTTCCAGCTTAATGATGTAGGGTCCACTTCACTGTCATCGGTATGGGAGGCCCTGAAGCTGGTGGCGCGAGGGGAGTTCATCGCCATTGCGGCAACTTACAACACCATACGCAGGGAAAAACACGCTGAGTTAGAGAGGGAGGTAGGCGAGCTAGAGGCGATTCATAAGCGCACGGGGGCTCCGCGAGTGTGGCGGGAGCTGGAGAATCGTAGGCGCGCGCTGAAGCACTTAGACCTGGACAGAGCAGAACATACCCTCCTAAGGCTGTGACACAAATTTTATCTTAGCAGTGATAAGTGCGGGAAGATGTTGGCCCATAGGCTGTGAGCTAAGACGCAGGCCTCCTTGATTCAGGCGGTCCGGGATCACTCGGGGGTAGACCAATCTGCAGACGAGCAGATTGTGGACGCCTTTCGCAGTTTTTATCAACTTCTATATTCAGAACAGGACCCGTCACCACAAGACCCAAATGCATATCTGAGCTCCTGCGGCATAACGCCCCTTCCTAGACATGTGACAGAGGAACTTGACTCTGCAATCCGCATCGAAGAGGTGATCTCAGCCATCTCTAGACTAAAACTGGCCAAATCACCGGGGCCGGACGGATTCCCGGCGTCCTTTTACAAAATGTTTTGTGTGGAGCTGGCTCCCTTTTTAACCCGGTTGTTTCATTCTTTTCTCGAAACAGGGGTGGTGACGCCCTCTATGTCTGAAGCGGCGATCTCTGTCATTTTGAAACCTGGTAAGGACGCACGGGCATGCGGGTCCTACAGACCAATTTCGCTTCTTAACATTGATGCAAAGCTTTTTGCGGGAATTTTAGCGCGTGCCTTAACCCCCTTATGGCTGATATTATTGACCCAGATCAATCGGGTTTTATTGCTTCCAGGCAGGGGGGGACATCGCCAAACGATTGTTGCACCTCATCGATAGCACACAGCGGTCACGAAAACATGCCTTTCTCTTATCCATAGACGCCGAAAAGGCCTTCGATCGCGTAGGTTCGGGCTATTTATTCGCAGTGTTGCATAGCTATGGGCTCGCTGATAACTCCCTGAAATGGATCAGGTGCATATATTGTGCACCCAAGGTGTTTGTGCGGGTCAATGGGTGCAGGTCGGCCTTCTTTTCCATTGCCCGGGGGACGCAACAGGGCTGCCCCCTGTCCCCGCTTTTATTTGCTCTCTATATGGAGCCTTTCGCTCAACGGATCCGGGCTAACCATAGTGTTGTTGGACTTAAGTTCGGGGCAGACATCCATAAAATTAGTCTGTACACAGACGATGTGATTCTATTGCTAACACAGCCTCAGGCGACACTACCCGCTTTGCTCGACGAACTCGCTGCTTTCGGGGAAGTTTTGGGTTTTAAAGTTAACTTAGGGAAATCTCTGATCCTGAACCTTTCAATTTCTCCTGAGGAAGTAGAGGCCCTGCAAAGGGATTTCACATTCCACTGGATGCACACGGACATAACATACCTAGGGGTTAAGTTGACGCCGACTATCGCGGGGACGGTCTCGCTAAATTATGCCCTGCTGCTGGAACACACGACCAAGGCGCTGGACGCCTGGTCGCGTCTTCGGTTGGCTTGGTTCTGAAGGATAGCGTTGATGAAAATGACGGTTCTCCCGCGTATCTTATACATTTTTCAGATGCTACCGTTGACCCCACCGACTGGAACGCTCAAGAAACTGCAGTCCCTTATTAATAGATTTGTATGGGAGGGAAAGAAGCCACGTCTCTCTCTCGCTCAAATGACATGCACGAAAGCTCAGGGTGGACTGGGTCTCCCGCTCATCGGCGGCTATTACCAAGCAGCATGTCTACGCTACCTAGTGGAATGGAATAGGCCTCTGTCCAGTAAACACTGGAATTTTATGGATCAGTCAGTCGCTGGGGTGAATATTTGGAGGGAACTATGGTTACCCCGCAAACATAGAGCATGGGGGCTATATTCCTCTCCTGTCACTTCGCCTACCCTCAAGGTCTGGGATAGATTAGCCTTGAAGAAAGGGTGGACATCGTTCCCATCACCCATGTCCCCCATTGTCGACAACCCTGATTTTCCGCCGGGACAGACGTCGCCAGTGTTTCAGAGGTGGCGAGAGGAGGGTTGCAAGCGGGTTGGGTCCCTTTTTGACACGGAGGGGCTGATACTCTTTGCACAACTTCGAAAGGCCTATGATCTTTTAGCAACAGACGCATTTCCTTATAGTCAGGTTTGTCACTGGGTGACTAGGCCCTCCAATTTTGCCCTCATGTTCAGACCCCTAACTTCGTTTGAAAAGTGGTTAGTGCGAAAGACAGATGACCGCCGGCTTATCTCCGTGCTTCTGACAAATCCCTCTGGTCACCGTACGAGGGCGCAGGTGCGCTGGGAAACTGAATTGGGCAGGCCCTTAACACCTAAGGAATGGGGGCACCTTCTATACAATGCACATCATACTGCACACAACACCGCTGGGGCGGAATCCGCTTTTGAAGTAATCACGTATTGGTATTACACCCCTGCTCGCGTGCACTGCTGGGATAAGAACAAAACCGATCTCTGCTGGAGGGGTTGTGGATCAACTGGAACCTTAGCTCACCTACTATGGCACTGTCCGAAATTGACACGCTATTGGACAATGGTCCTTGATGATATTGATGCTGCATTTCAGATTGCACTACCCCGCTCCCCAGAATACACACTACTAGGCCTCCCCCACCCCAAGGCCTTCCCGTTGAGATCTCTCAGAGGTAGGCAGATTGCCCTGGCGCTGCTGGCAGCCCGGCAGGTTATCCTAGCTCTGTGGGGGACAACAATGTCACCTGATGTACTAGCATGGGTACACCGCCTGTGGCAACTCCTAGCTATGGAGAGCATGTCACTCAGTGTAGAGGGGAAGGGTAAAGATTTTGCGAAATTGTGGGCCCCCTTTTTGCACCTACTCACAAAAGATCTGAGAGAGGTGACATGCCCGAAATACTTACACATCCTCAAGCTCTTGCCACTAGAGCCCCTGGGTTACATTCATAAGTCGGCAGGAGGAGCATATACCCAGTACCGAGTGATGCCTTGGAGTAAGGGTCTACAACATATGATGGAACTGGTGCGGAGAGGGGTGGGGGGTGGGACAGGGAGTTGGGGGGGTTGTTTGTTTCGGTTGTTCTCTATGTGTCTTATTTTTGTTATAGTCTGGATGTCCTTAAATTGGAAGTCAAGTCAACGCAGAAGTCCTATACGTCTGCTTTTTGCGCGGCCGGCCTCCGGGTTGTGTGCCTGCAAGCTGTGTACTTACGCTCATGTCTCGCTCTGCCGGCCTTGAGATGTAGGCAGAAAGCTGTGTTCATAGATCCTGATTTCCGCATAATAAAAATGATTGATTCTAAAATAGTGATAATAAATCTGCGAACACCATTACGCAGCATTTATTACCACTATTCCAAACATACCAAACTTGACCACTCTACTCCTCTCAGATCAGGAATTACCACTGAAGCACATATCAGGGACTCCCCAATGCATTCCTATGAGAGGGCAGCCTCACAGTAGTGAGAAACCAAAATGGCTGTTTATCACTACCAGTACATGCCACACAGTTAAGACACATGTCCTACCTTTTACCTACAGCGCACCCTGCCCATAGGGCTAGCCAGGGCCTACCTTAGGGGTGACTGATATGTAGATAAAGGGGATTCACAGACGTGGCAACCACTTTATGTGCCATGTAACAGCGGCAGTAAACTGCGCGCGCAGGCCCTGCAATGGCAGAGGCCTGAGACAGGTTTGAAAGGCTACTTTGGTGGGTGGCGCAAGCAGCGCTGCAAGCCTACCAGTAGCATTTAATTTACTGGCCCTGGGTATCTGAGATACCACTTTACAAGGGACTGATAGGTAAATTAAATATGCCAAACAGATGTAGACCAATCTTACCACGTTTACCATAGAGAGCACATGCACTTTACACTAGACAGCAGTGATAAAGTGCCCAGAGTCCTAAAACCACCAACACCAGGTCAGAAAAATAACAGGAGGAAGGCAAAAAGTTCTGGGATTACCCTGAAAAAAGGGCCAAGTCCAACAGTGACATACAGGAGACTTCTGGGAGGGAGCAGAAAAAGAAATATGCCTATAGTCAGCATCATTCACCACCAGGAACTTAGTCTATTTCCTCCCCACTCAGCCACCATAGACCCATTGTAGTTGGTCTGTTCTCAAGTATGTAACTGAACCTACAATTAGTCAACATCTTGCTGAGTTCAACTATCAGGAGAAAGAAGGAAGCTGTTCAGACACACCAAAGTGTCACTCTCAGGTTCAATGATAGTGCTGTTAATGACAATATAAAGCCTGTTCCACCAAGAGGGATTGTGCCAGTGTCACTCATGACATTAATTACATCACTAACAAACTCAGAATGTCCCAATGATAATGGCTTACATCAACTCTGTATTGATAAGGCAGAAAGATACACTTGATAGTGAAACAGAGGAGTTGGATATCACTTGAGTGCTCGACCACATAACTCGAAAATTGAAGGAGTTAGCATATTTGGCTAAAGACAGGAAAGTAGATAATTGCGCTCAGCTGCCTCCAGCTGGCCCCTGTGTATCTGAAGTCTAATCTTTCAATTAGCAAATTTCTAATCAAGTGATGTGATCGAAGTGTCACTGGAGGCAATGATCTAGGTGTCAATGGTCCGTTCTCAAATTGACAATATCTGTGCATAGGATAGCACATTATCATCCACTGTGCAATCTGCCTTCGCACCGCATATTTGATGCTCACCCATGTCCAGAAAGTGCAGCTTACAATTCTGGCAATGACGAGTAACCGCGCCTTACACAGTAATGTCACAGAATAGTGGAAAAAGAATGATTTATGATGGGGATAACAGGGATCTTTCTTTGATGTTGAGATAAAGAGTTGGTAGGATATTGATGGTAAATATTATTAATGGGAGAGTTGTGGTCGAGGAGAGTGTAGGATTGTGGCAACTAGGATAACTCATGGGGTGTTATTAGGTGGAAGGGGACGATTGCATAGGAATGTTTATGGGAATAGCAGGGGTATGGGCAGGATAACATTTTAGAGGGATAATTATTGTGATTGTGGGTCAATTAGTTAGGATTTCTGTATGAAAAATAAAGGTTGGGAAAGCATTCCCTCCTCGCTTATTATTGTCCCATCTTTGTGTTGTGGCTTTTATACATTAAAAATATGTCCTAACTAGAGCCTCCTTATAACATCACAATCTTCCTCCTTGTGCATTATTGAATTGTCTGATGTCTTCCTCATCCTGTCTGCTATTTAAGTCAATGCAGTCTTTTCAGGAATGGGTATCTGATGCCCTACTGATCTTTTGTACAACAAGCAATGTTCCACAACAATGCAGCATACTTTATCAAGTTTACACATCAAGTCACCCCTGTGAAGTGTAGATAGCGGAAACAGTTCTTCAGTAGAACAAATTTGTGTAATTTTTGTCCTTTATGATATTGTGTGGTAGGATTTGTTCAGATTCCATGTTGTGGTATTGCTGTTGATATTACATGTCTCAGAGTTTTTAAGATTATTCGGTCTTCAAGGTTCCTCTTGAACACTGTATGCTTGTTTCTTAGACCCATCATCATCTCGTTTTAGTGATAGTACTTTAACTGCAATTTTAGGACAAACTTTCTGCTTCCGTTAATTTCACAATAAAATCAACACTGCTAAGGCTATATACAAAACATAAATAATAAAGTTTTACACTACTTTTGACAGTGTACTCTTATTAAATATTTGCTATTACTCACGAAAGGACATGAATGAATGAATGAATGAATGAATGAATGAAGCAGCATTTATAGAGCGCATAGCTACCCGTGGGCATCCCAGCGCTGGAGAATAACTGAAGCTTCAGAGAATCACTTAGGGAAGAGCCATGTTTTCAGCAGCTTGCGGAAGACCAGGTGATTGGGTTCCCTTCGTAACTGAAGAGGAAGGGAGTTCCAAAGTTTGGCAGCATTATATGAGAATAGCCGACCACCACTTCTAACTCTCTTAATTCTGGGGACGACTGCCAGGTGTTGCTCATCTGAGTGTAGTCGCCTGTTAGCTCTATAGGGCTTAACCATAGAGGAGATAATCTCTGGTCCTTTCCCTCCTATCAGTTTGTGAGTAATGCATAAGGCCTTAAAGTGGACTCTCTCCCGGGCGGGGAGCCTATGGAGAGCTTTGATGGCAGGTTTTGCAGACTGCCGGTTCTGAGTCCCCATAAGGATCCTTGCGGCGCAGTTCTGTACTGTTTGCAGTTTTGCGAGAACCGAACTCGGGGCTCCAAGGTATAAGGCGTTGCCGTAGTCCAGGCGTGAAAGAATAAGCACCTGGACTATGAGCTTTCTTGCCTGAAAGGGGAGCAGGGAGAGCACTTTACGAAGCATCGTTATGATGCCAAAGCAAGAGGCCACCACCTTTCTGGCCTGGACTTTAAAGCTGAGGTCTGAGTCCAGCCAGAAGCCCAGGCTTTTTATCTCTGACTTGGGGGCAGGTGCCGGGCCCATCGAGGCTGGCCACATAGTATCTGCCTTAAAAAGAGAGGGATTGCCAAGGAGCATAAGCTCGGTTTTATCACCATTTAATTTTAGATAAGAAAGTTTCATCCACTTGGCTACTTCTTCAATGCAGGTACAGAGGCAGGTGGAGGCCCTGTCTGAGTGGTTAAGTGCAACCACCAGTTGGGTGTCATCGGCATAGGTCACCATGTGCACCCCATAGGGAAGAACAATGTCCGCAAGGGGGGCCATATAGGCATTAAAACGTGTGGGACTCAGGGAAGATCCCTGAGGAACCCCGCAGTGGAGGGGCCAGGATTTAGAGGTGGCCTCACCCTTGAACACCTGAAAAGATCTTCCCTCCAGGAAGGATTGCAGCCAGGTTAAGGCTACTCCAGACACACCCAGATTTCTGAGTCGTTGAACCAGAATGAGGTGGTTGACCGTGTCAAAGGCCACGCTGAGATCTAAAAGGATCACGGCAGAGGAGCCTACTGCATCGAGAATCTTTCTGGATTCTTCCACGACTGCTAATAGAGCCGTTTCTGTGCCTTGGCAGGGGCGAAAGCCAGTCTGAGAGGGATGAAGAAGATTATTAGATTCCAGATGAGCAGAGAGCGCCGAATTGACATGTTTCTCCAATATTTTGCTAATTCCTGGGAGGAGCGAGATAGGTCGGTAGTTGCCCAGACAGTCTGGGTTCAGGCTAGGTTTTTTCAGAAGGGATTTGCCCATGGCTTTTTTCCATAGGGGGGGGACCACCCCTGCGGATATGGAGGAGTTGATCAAATCTAGACTGACCGGACCAACTGATTCTGCCACCTGGTTCAGAATCTTAGGCGGGGCAGGGTCTCTGGGCGACCCACTCTTAACGAGTGCAGAGATGGTCTGAAGTGATTCATAGTTCATTAAGGGGAAGGTCTTTAGAGAATGTTCCTTACTCCCTGTGTGTGAGTCCTCAGGGTGAGGGATAGTGTGGCTATCGGTTGGGGCAAAGGATCCGTAAATCGTTTGGATTTTGTTATAAAAATGTTCCGCAAGTTCGTTGCAACGTTGGTCAGTGGCTAAGGGAGTATCGGGGAGAGAAGGAGCTCTCAGTAATTTCTTTGCAATTCAGAATGTTTCACGGGGGGAGTTGGCTGCTAAAGACATTTTTTCCTCGAAGTAAGAGGCCTGGGCTTTTTAATTTCGAGTTTGTAGGTTTTGATAGCCTCCCTGTTTTCCTTTTTCTTGTCCGGGGAGAAGTCCTTTCTCCAAACTCTTTTAATTTTTTTACAGGTTTGTTTTAATTCTCGGAGTTTGGGGTATACCATGCCGTTCTGTTGGGCCCTTTATGCGACCGAGTGATTGTTTTTGGAAGGACCTGGTCTAGCGTCCCCTCAATCCAATTGTTGAATCTCTCATTAGCCACCACCGGATCAATGTCAGGGAGAGGCTTAGAATTTTCCAGTGCCGGAACCCACTTTTCTATGGAAAGTTTTGACCAATGGCGGGACTTAATTTGCGTTGGCCTAATTGGGGGGATAACATGGGATAACATGTGAAGGAAATCAAGAGATGACCAGAAAGGCAGTGTTTCCTACTGACATTCTATGGAAGAAACATTTAAATAAGCCTTCCTTTTGTAATATTATCCACAAGTATCATCATAGACGAACACATATACCATCATGAAACATAATATGCAGAAGCTACAATGCATAAACCTCCAAAGTAAAAACAGCCCACACAAAGGAAATAAAAATTATGATCAGTCCTGACTCCCGAAGGATCATTACAAGTAGCCCTCTTTGAATAATGCTAGAATTGTGATCTGAAATCAGTTTTACATTGTCTAATTTTTTTTAATGCTAGTTGTTGGACTTAGCCCTTTTTGCAGGGTTATCCCCAAACGTTTTCCATTTCCTCCTATTTTTCCCTGACCTGTTGTTGTTGGTTTTAGGACTCTGGGCACTTTACCACTGCTAATTAGTGCTAAAGTGCATATGCTCTCTGTGTAAATTGTGAAAATGATTGGTTATCCATGATAGGCATATTTGAATTACTGGTCAGTCCCTTGTAAAGTGCACTAAGTGTGTCAGGGCTGGTAAATCAAATGCTACTAGTGGCCCTGCAGCACTGATTGTGCCACCCATATGAGTAGTTCTGAAACGGTAACTCAGACCTGCCACTGCAGTGTCTGTACGCAGTTGTTAACTGCCATATCGACTTGGCAAGTGCACCCACTTGCCAGGCCCTAACCTTCCCTTTTCTTACATATAGGACACCCCAATGGTAGGCCCAAGGTATCCCCCTGGGCAGGGTGCAGTGTATGTGTAAGGTAGGACATGTTCTGATGTGTGTAACATGTCGTGATAGTGAAATACTGCCAATTTTGTTTTCCACTATTGAAAGGCTATCTTGCCCCATAGGACAGAACGGGGAATGCTTTGTAACATTTTACAAGCATATCTTCCCATGGGGATAAGATAGGAAAATAATGTTTAGACTCTCTGAACTCAGAATTTAATAACACATCTTTTATTAAAGATGGTTTTTAAATTGTGTGTTTGAAAATGCCACTTTTAGAAAGTAGGCATTTTCTTGTTTAACCATTCTGTGTGCCTCTGCCTGTTTGTGTATTGACTGTCTGATTTTGGAGTGACAGGGGCTGGGGAGGTGCATTCACTCAGACAGCCACCGGGGGGGGTTGATGTGTGTCCTGCCTTTCCTGAATGAGTCAGGGCTGGGCTGAATAGACCTGGGCTGCATTCAGAGTAGGGGGAGGAGTTCTCACTAGCACCTGAATAGGCCCGGTCTGCATTTAGAGTGGTGGGAGGAGATTTCCCTTGCACCTGAATAGGGCCTGTCTGCCTTACACAATGCTGTCTCCACCTCCTGCCGGGCAGCTGCACCAGAGAGGACAGATCTGGTTTGGACTGGGCTCAGAGACCCTTGCACAAAGAGAACAAAGACATTTTGGGGTATAAGTATTAGACCTAAACCCCTGAACTTTAGACTACTTCTGAAATCAAGAGGAACCTTTGCCAAAGAGAAGAGCTGGAGAAACTCAAGAGAAGTACTGCCCTTGCTGTGTGTCTGGGGTTGGCCTGCAGTTGCTGTTTTCTGCCAAGGAAAGGAGAAGGACTTTGCTATGAGCTGTGTCCCCTGCTTGACGAAAGTCCCCAAGGGCTTGAGTAGAGCTTGCCTCCTGTTTTGAAGTCTCAGGAACACAAAGACTTCACCCCCAGCTCCCCTGAACTTCCTTGCTGGGAGTTCTGACCTGCCAAGAGGTGCCTGTGACTGTCTTGGGCCTCTGGAGGCTGTTTCTGCTGTTGGGAGCTGGAAAAGCAACGCAACGACAAGGAAATTGACGCATCACTGTTCTTGCAACAGTTTTTCCAATGCAACGCCGTGGTGCGAGAAGAATCTCCCCGCATCACCGCGCCGCTGCCGAAACCAATACAGCGCTTGTTGCCGCGGCAAGAATCGACACATCGAGGGATCGCGGCTGAAAAGGTTGACGCAGCGCTGCTCGCCGCATCGTTCGCCAACGCATCCCGGATTTCCACGCATCGTCCCTGTGCGGCAAGTTTTCCCCAACGCATCACCCGCGGATCGGAGTTGTCTCAGAATCGATGCATCGTTCCCCCTACAGACCGGACCTGACGCACCGCTCCCCTGTGTCCAGCGGAACTGTTGCATTGCATCCACAAAGGTCTCAGAAATCAACGCATCTCTTTGTTTTTCAACACTTCCCATCGCAGCAGCTGTTTGGCTTGGTGAATTTTGTCACAACAACAGATACTTTTCAAGAAATCACGCATCCATAGTTTTCTATGGACTCAGTTGCTAAAACCTTTTGAAAGTCATTTTTCTTAATACTTGTATGTTGGATTTTTGTTGTTTTGGTCTTGTTAAGTTTAGATAAAGATACTTTATTTTTCTAAACCGTTGTGGTGTCCATTTGTGGTGTTATCACTGTGTTACTGTGAGTGTTGGTACAAATATTTTACACATTGCCTTTGGGATAAGCCTGTCTGCTCGTGCCAAGCTACCAAGGGGTTGAGCAGGGGTTATCTAAAGTGAGTATCCCGCTTACCCTGACTTGAAGCAAGGGTCCCTATTTGGACAAAGGTACCTACCTCTGCCAACTAGAGACCCCCATTTCTAACACTAGTGTAAGAACAACTTTAATGAAATTACCTCTTGGGCTACCTGGAATGGTGAAGATAATTGATGTTCTTCTCAGCTGGCAGCTCAAAAGATTCAGTTAACAATAGGCTCTTTGCTGAAGGGATGAACTCTTTGGGTGGAGGAACATAGTGTAGTTGTGAATTTAAAAGGATGTTAGCAGAAACTCTTTTATTAAATCTGGGAATGTTCTCTGAGCAGTAGGAACAAGGCAGAATTGTTGTGTCTCAGTGTCAGTCAGGGGGCCCCTTTGAAGTTTGAGAGAGAATAAGAAATCCTATGTTTAAGGACTCAAGCACAGCAGATGTGATATGACTGTGTGTTGCAAAGATTCACCATTGCAAATCTTAACCAGGTTGCTGTGCTGGGATAGGTGGGTCAGTGGACTACTATGTCCATGTCAGTTAGAGGTGGAGGGATGATGAGGTAAAAATAAATTGGATTGACAGAATTCCATATATCCTTTTAAATGTCCTGCACAGGAAAAAGAGATGAAAAAGAGATGTAAAAGAAAGAACAAGAAAAAGGATCAGCTCAGTAGTTTGACCCCTGTCAGGAGGCTCATAGATGCACCCACTTGTGAATGGAAACTTTGGACTCTTTCAAGGGCTGGTGCTACAAGCTCACTTGGGGCCACATTTGTGATCGTTTTTAGCAGTCGCAAATGGAAAATCGGGCAGTTTACGACCACTAAAAAGGGTTGTAGCATGTACAAACCCTATTTTGCGAGTCGGTAACCTATTATCGACTTGCAAAATAGGGTTTGCAAGTCACTGTTAGGAAGGGGCATGCCAAGGGCATCCCTTCCTAATAGCGAGTCGCAGGGGATGTATGAATGTTTTGCGACCGCAAATGCAGTTGCAAAACTTCAAGTTAGTGGTAAGCCAGTCAGAAAGAAGTGTTGCCCCAGGTGACCCCTTCCCCTTTGTGTTTGGCAGCGAAAGTATTTTTTAAGAGCAAACAGTGGCCCCATGGACCACTGCCTGCCCTTAAAAAATTAAATGAAAACATTTCATTTTTTTCTTTTAAACGCATCCCGTTTTCCTTTAAGGAAACTGGGCTGCATTTGAAAAAACATAGTTGGTTTATTTGAAAAGCAAACACAGACATAGTGGTCTGCTGTCCCTGTGTTATTGCCCATTCCCAATGGGTGGCAAATTGCGACCTGCCTCATGAATATTGATGAGGCAGGTCCTTTGCGACCCCATTGGGAATTGCTAAATGTGTCTGAGAAACATTAGTACACTCCATGTTGCGAGTCACAAATTGCGAGTCACATAAAAATCACAATTTGCGAACCGCAAAACATCTGGCCCTTATTCCACCTGAGACCAACAGTAGCAGAGCTGTAATGTCCTGGGGTAGTCCTGATGGACTTATCTGGACCTACTGTGCCCTAAGTTAGTCCTAATGGCCAGATCCCTGAATGAATGGACCCAGTGTCCCCTGCTGATACACAGTACCACCAAAGAAGAGGACTTGAGCTTTGGTGCCTGTGAATTGCTGACACTGAGTGTGGGCTGCTGCAGAGACCTGAGGGTGCTGTTGCGGAGCTGACATTGCTCCAGGTCGGGAGACTTGCAGGAATAGCCAGGTGGGCAATCTCAGAGCTCTTAGAGAAAAGATGCAGTTCCCATGAGGAGACAAAAAGTGATGCAGAGGCTGTGAAGGCTGAAGATATATGCTGAGATGTGGGACTAAAGACATGAGCAGTGCTTGCTTGTGGCTGTGGTAGTCTCCCTTTTTTCCTCATCCAGTGGGACCTAAGCTGTCCTCATTGGTGGCTGGAGGAGGTTCTCATAGGAACATGTTCCTCACCTCATACATAAGAATGTAATGGGGACTCAGATATGAGTTATTTTTCCTGCCAATCATGTACAGTCTTTTCTGAATTCCAGTTCCTGAATCTGTGGCACCCACAAATTCATAGAGAGGCAGCATGTTGTTACTATATCATTTTTAAAGTGTGTGGGATCTCTTTTCAGCTCTTGAAAAGTGCATCTAGACAATTCACACTGGCACCTTTTGGGGATCGGTTATATTTCTGCACACAATCCTGCATAAACAATGAGCAATACCATACTGTTTGTCTTTAGCTAATGGCTAATGCAAAATAAGGGGCTGCTTTTTTAACAGACACTAGCTTAGTTTTCAAAGATCTGAGCCAGCCATATGTTTTCAGGTGATATTTCATCTCCACACTCAGAAGTGATATTCAAACCCTCCATCCTGGTGCCCATATCCATAGTTTCAATATCAGATCATGGATCTAATAGACCTTATTTAAGGGTTTGTGGGCAGACCACCAACCTCCCCAATCCCTGCTCTACATTTCCCTGGTGGAGGACTGCTTGCCATATTTAGAGAAATCTGTCTGCCTTGCAATTTGTCTATAATGAAGATCAGAACATTAGTGGTGTAAGGACAACCAGCTCTCATAGTTATACTGCTCTTTTCTAATGGAGTTACCATGTAATTTAGTTGTAGGTTTAGCTGTTGAGATTGCCTACTTATTTCAGGGAGATTGCAATAATTTCTTGGGTCCTTTACTGAGATGTCTGTGCCTGTTCTGGTCTGGACATCAGTTTGAAGTGTATACCCAATCAACCCTTATTCCCACTGAGTCTTTTGATGGTGTGATTGTTTTATTACTATCAGCATGACTTAGGTAAAGCCTTTAAATATTGTGAGTTGTTTGATAGTTGGATGATGGCAAGGGTTGCTTGATCTCAAAACTTTATCTATCTACATTAATTCAATGTATATGCCTTATTTCAATGCAAACTCCTTCCTGATATCTATGCATTCTTTATCACAAGTCTTAATATTAATATGAAAGTCTCTCAGATATTTTTTAATCCATCATTAAAAATACTTAAACATAAACAAAAATTCCTATCTCTGATAAATTATACTTACACAATGTCCCAGGTGTCACAACCCATTCTTGCCTCTAATATCATAACTACCCAAGGTTTCCACCAACATTTTTAACTGCTCTCCTACATGGGTATTGTCTCGACCTAAGGAAACAGCTTTTAGTAAAGCTCTGAATAAAAAAAAACACTTAAAAGCTACAGAATGAGCAACTACAAGTCTGTATAGTAACTCCCATTTCTGGGCAAGACACTGCAATACATCTTTACAGCCAATTACATGCATATCTAGATCAGAACTTTCTCCTGGACCACCATCAAGCTGGTTTCAAACCCAGTAGCGGCTCGTGGAGGGAGTGCTGCGGGGCGGTGTTGCGGGGCGGGGGAGGAGCAGGGTGGGGGTAGTAAACTGCGGCATACGGCCTAACAGAGATAAGGAAACAAATAAATTAATTAAACAAATTTCATTGCGCGCACTGCATTGCCAAATGCGATGCAGCGCGCGCAACGAAATTCGTTTTATTTATTTATTTGTTTACTTACCTCTGTTCGGCACATGCAGTAGTTTACTACCCCCCGCCCTGCTCCTGCACCGCCCCGTCCCGCCGCCCCGCGGCACTCCCTCCACGAGCCGCTACTGTTCAAACCTGGCCAAAGCCTGAATGTGTAGTCTTATCTGCCTTAGATGATCTGAGAAAGGGTGGAGCTGGAGTTCCATTCTTATTAGACTTATCTGTGGCAATTGATACCAATGACCTTCTTACAATGACGTCTAGACTACAGGACATCAGTATCACAGGATTTTCCCTAAAATGGCCAAGCTTCGTCTTGGAAGACAGACACCAATCTGGAGTTCAGTCTCCATGTAGAGCCAATGCTCAACTAATCACATATTGGTTCTCTAAGAGCGACATTTTGCCCCCACTGTTGTTTAATATTTCCAGGTGCCTCTTGGAATTTACTTTTCTGAGATGGGTGAATGTTTTCATATATATGAAGATGCAGCTTAACACATCTTCTTCTGATAGATCAAACTACTCAACAAAACCTCCTGGTTCATGTCTAAAAGATAACCTGCTCCAAACTAGATGACATATGTCTAATAATTATACTTAAGCCATTTAATACACACTTACTGCTCTCCTCTGTTGAACTAGGTCTATCTCAGTTCTTAAATTGGCCCTCTGAAGTGGGCCCCTTTCTTCACCTGCACAACAATGCATAATCTGGGCAGAACCCTTAACAGCAACCTCTTATAGAAAGCTCATGCATTATGGGAATGCAGTCTATCTATCTTCCCCAAACACCATACTACACCAAATGCATTTGGTTCAGAATGCTGCTGCACGTCTCATTACAGATTCACCTAAAATTGGTCATAATACCTATGTACTTGGAGAGCTCCACTGGCTGCTGATAAAGCAAATAGGCATGTTTAAATAATTGGTAATACTACATAAAACTCGCTATGGCCTTTTTACAAACTGCATTTACTGTTAGTACTGTTAGTAGTTCTACAAAATACTACTAAAATATAAAAAGATGCTATTCACAAATCTACAAGTGTAAATTGCCACCTCCACCTCTCCTATCTTTTCTATAGGAAGATCCTTACATCTGCATGTTTACTACTTAGGGGTCGCTTATGATGTAGTTCGGAAAGCATTCCGTCTGAATCGGTCTCGGAATGGTTTCCGAACGAATTGGATTCGAGGAGTCCGACCGACCGATTACGATGGTTCCTGATACCATGCGGTCGGACTCTCATTGACTTCAATGGGAGTCTGTGTTCCGACTGAATACACAGGCTCCCATTGAAGAAAGGGGTCGGTGGGGATAATCATGCACCCTGTAGCTGGCACCCCTTGGTGCCTGCATCACTGTGCATGGCCTGAAAGGGGGGGTCCCTTGGGTACTCTCACGGGCCCCATTCAGAAGGCTATGGGTGAAGCGGGGCCTGATACGGGCCCTCAAAATGAGATTCCGACAGCCGATCCGTGTTGGAACAACTGATTCGGAAAGGCTGTCCGAATCTGACATCGTAATCGCTCGTACGGAAACGCGGTCTGTAGACCTGTACAAGTTGGCTCCGAATGACTCGGTTCCTCCAAATGCCACCCGGAACTGACTCAGACAGTCTGAACGCTTTCCGCTCATCGTAATCGTCGTTCAGAAAGCTTTGCGATTTGGTCGGAAAGACGGGTTCCGAATCGGATTCGGCAGACCCGAATTCGATTCGGAGCCTTTCCCGATGACATCGTAATCGACCCCTTAGTTGTAAAGGTGGGAGAGACTGGGGGAGTGGCTAAAAAGAGGGGCACACTTTCTACTAAATGGGAGAGGTTTAGGAAAGAGTAAGGATGGTTAGGAGAGATTTATAGAGGGACATTCTCCCACCTAAAAAAGAGTAAGCTTTTTGCTATCCACAAACTGCACTTTTAATGTTACTGCAGCCATAAATGAACCCAAAACAGAAGTATATTGCTCCAGCTCAAAGCTGGCATGTAGGAAAGTAGAATATTATGTGGTATGGCTGGGTAGCCTTACCATGTAAAATTATCACAATACCGCAAAGATGGTCCTTGGATTCACACTAATAAATTCATAGCTCCGTCCTGGTAGAGTGGCATTCAGCAGACAGGCTTTACTAGAGGAACATATGTTAAGGTTTTCAGAGAACCAACATGGACGATAAGTGATTGACAACCTGAGACAACTCCAACACCAATTTTTAAAGATAGAGTGCATTTTTATCTTAATTTGGACATAAAATGAATGGAATAGCATACATATAACTGGAGTTATAGATTTTTAAAGCAATATTTAATTAGTACAGTAAAATACATAGACAAAATAACCTTGCGGTCAATGGCAAAATCCACTAGTGACAATTGGTCACTTGCAGGTCGAGTTTCTTGGAACCCTTATAGGGGTAAGATCAAGCAGGCCCCAGGACCAGGCCACAACAGTTAGATCAATTTTACCTAGCCCTTGGAGTCCGAGTGCAGAGTGTTTCTGGTTGTCCTTGGTGCTGAACGGGATCCGTGGGTGGTGCTGGTTTTACCTCTTACACAGTGCTGCAAGAAACAAAATGCAAAACCACAACAGGAACACAGATGCTGACATTGGATGATGGTTGCATGGTGTTCTATGTAGATGCATAGTTGAGTGTGGAGGCCGGTTACAGGATTGGTGACCAAAAAGCCTTGGCAGTGGTAAGCACAGCAAAAAGTTTTGTAAACTTCACTGGGTCCGGGGGCTAATGTAGCGATGTGAAACTTTGGGGCAGGCGAGACTACAACTCCACAATGCACTGGACCACCTGGATTTGGGCCATTCTTTGGGGGGCCCAATGGCAAGTGATTCTTTGAATCCATTGACTGTTTTTATGTGCAGTTTACAGGGTACTAGTGCAACTAGTTCAGGGGAGACTGAGGGTGTTTCTGGCTTCCACAAGGGTCCTTCTCTTTGGGAGTGTCGAGTTTTGCCAAGGACAAGGGTCATTCACTCAGTTCCAAGTCTGTTGCCTCATGATCAAAGTACACCTCTTTTGCTTGTGCGTTTGTGCAGTGGGCAAAGTCCTGTTGTCGGTGACATGGGTCTCCTCTTGGTCCTTCTTTGAAGTAAGTTGTTCAGATCTGAGGTTCTGGTGTCAGAGGGATCCCTTAAAACCTAGATTTAGGGGTGCTAGGGGTATGGGAGCTAGTAGCCGATGGGCAGCTAGTCCCTGCAGCTAATCCACCCCTGAGTTGACCACATCTATGGTTATAAGTCACCTTTTCTCCCAGAACCCACTATTTCTGCCTTTCCAAAGATTGCAGAATTCTACTTTAGGTGTACATATCAGACTGCTCACCCTGGAGGTGTGGCCAGCCTTCCTGGAGTTGTACACTTCCTTCATACCTAATTTCCAGTCTTTCCAGGTGTAATCATGCCTGGGGCAAGGAGAGGGCTGTGTCTTCCTCAGGGGGGCAGCCCAGATGCATATCGGAGGCGGTGCAGCCTTTGAAGCTCGCCAGTCTGATGTGTCACTTCACTAGCCTGTCTAAGGGGGAGAAGGTCTGACCTCCTTCCTACTCAGGCCTTTGTTCTTTGTTTTTGACTCCAGGGAGTGATCGCAGTGTCTGGCAGGAGGTCAGAATCCTGTCTTGCTGGCAGCAGGTGCGGGAAAGTGCAGGCTGGTTAGCCAGAGCACAGTGAAGCTGGGACAACCTGGTGGCTAACCTCTAAGGTGCACCTGGGTGCATGCTATCCTTCCCTTGACCCAAGATTTGTGTCAGGGGAGAGAAGGCACATTCTTTGACACAAAGCTCAACATATGTAGGTGGTACCATAATATAGCAAGCAACCCGGGCCTGCCCGGGCGCTAGTCCCATGTTATCCTACGGGCCGCTTAGCACTTCTAGGGCCAGATGTACGACCCGTCGCAATAGCGACTCGCAATTTGCGACTCGCAAAATGGGATGTTCAACAGTGTTTGCAATTCCCAATGGGGTCGCAAATTGCGAGGCTCATGAATATTAATGAGCCTCTCGCAATTTGCGAGCCAATTGGGAATGACAAGCCCTCCCAGGGATGGTGGCCTGCTGGGCTCAGCAGACCACAATGTCTGAGACTGCTTTTAAATAAAGCAGCTCTTTTTTTTAAATGCAGCCCGTTTTCCTTAAAGGAAAACGGGATGCATTAAAAAAAGAAAAATGAAACGTTTTTGTTTCATCTTTTAAGGGCAGGTAGTGGTCCCTGGGACCACTGCCTGCCCTTAAAAAATATGTTCAGAGCCTGTTACAAAGGGGAAGGGGTTCCGTGGGGACCCCTTCCCATTTGCGACTCCATTACCACCCTCTTGAAGAGCGTGGTAATTTGGGAGTGTTTTGCAACCACAATTACGGTTGCAAAACATTGGTACATGGCTTTGCGGTCGCTATTAGGAAGGGAACGCTCCTTCCTAATAGCGAGTCGCAAATCCTATTTAGCGAGTCGCAGATAATTTGCGACTCGCTAAATAGGCTTTGTACATGGCCCATGAGGTTTTTGCATGCGGAAACGGGTCGCAAACCCGTTTGTGCGTGCAAAAACGGGTCGTACATCTGGCCCTTAGTCTACTTTAATGGTAAATACACTATAGAGAAATATAAGGCTGCACTTACATGTCTACAGTCTTAATATACTGCACCCTGCCTCCAGGAGGCCTTCTTTAGGGGTGACTGACATATACAAAAAGCAACTGCATTTGACTGTGCCACACATGATGAGGGCACAGTCAAGTTCGAGCAATTTGCATTGCTTCTGCAGTCTGCAATGGCAGGTCTGCTGTCAGTAATTTGCTTGTGTCACCCATGGTGGCACAAACCGTGCTGCAGTCTTAGGGATGCCTTTACCACCTATGCCATGGGTACCCCTGGTACCATGTACTAGGGACTGACGAGGGGGTAAAGTCTCTGTCAATTGGCATTGCCAATTCACACATAACAGTTTTGGGGAAGGAGCATTGGCACTGGCGCCTGGTTAGCAGGCTCCAGTGCACCGTCAGATTTGAAAACCAGCATCTAGTAGCTCAAATGGAGGGCAAAAAGTGGGGGGACATCTGCAAAAAGACGTTTTCTTACATGGTGTAAGTCCAGCAATACACGTGGCCAACCACTGGTACTGCAAAAACCACCCATAGAAATTTTAAGTTTTAAGAAAAAGTTTATTCAACTTAAGGTGGTATACATTAAAATAGTACAAAGCAATAAAACAAGAATTACAAAAAGGAGTAAGATAAAAATAAGAAAAGCAGAAGAGAGAGAGAGAACAAAGTACATTGCATATTAAACAAAACATTACAGTCTGATTATTTGTCAACTTTACAAACTTGAGAGAATATAAGGAGATATTTGATATTAGCAAGTCTTAGAGAGCTTTTGTGTGGAAGTCAGGGAGGTTGTAAAACTTCTTGAAGAATAGGTGTGGGAGCAAAAGCTGTAATAGCGGAGTGATCTAGAAATTGAGTGACAGGTGTCCATAGGGTTTTTTGTTTTAACACAAGAGATAAAGGGTGCCTGTAAGCAGTATCTAATCGGTGATTGTGGCAAACTGCATACCACCATGCCTTAAAAGAAAGTTGTGTAAAATCTTTCAAATACGGCTTATGTGTTGGAAAGCAAGTGCTAATAACAGATCTAACATCGGCATATGAAAAGGAGCATTAGCCCAGTCCTCGGAAACACTACCCAGAAACACCTTGGAGAAGGAAAAAGAGACGCTGCTTTGAAAAATAAGGTTAATTTTGCGCCAAACTTGTAACCAGAAAGTAGAAACTAAGGGGCAAGTGAAGAGCAGATGCATTAAGTCAGCTTGTGGTGCAGAGCAAGTCCAACAATTGTCAGAGATATCCTGGTTAATCCTATGCAGGAAATGAGGTGCAATAAAAAGTCTGTTGTAAATGAAAAAAAGTGTTTGTTTAGTATTAGCAGCGCGGGAGGATTTCCTAATCTTAATCCAAATACGTTTCCATGAGAGTATAGACATTGTGGTGGAAAGGTTCTCTTCCCATTTAAGTTCCGTCGTGGTTTTGGATCTCAAAATAGTGGAATCAAGTAAGTGAGAATAAATAAGTGATGCTTTAGGGCATGTGGGTAGAATTTCAGATAATTTTGTAGGTGATGGAGATTCAATGAAAGGGGAAGTTTTAAAACGATTATAGACTTGAACCACATTCTCTCGTAAAAGAAGAAATTTAGTTAGGAAAGTAGACAGAAGGTTGAAAAGATTCTGTAATTAGGGAAAAGTAAGAAAAGAATCCTGATCGAATAATTGGTGCACCTAAATCATTCCTTTAGTCCTCCATGAGTGCCAATAAATAGGATGCCCTTTCAATGGAATAAACATGTTGTTCCATATTGTAGAATTGAGAAAGGAGTTGAGATCAATGGGTGAAAAATGTATTTCCGACGATAGCAATTTGGAAGTGTTATTGATAATAGAGTTGGACACTTTCTGAGGTTTCTTTACAAAAGACAAGAATTCTGTAAAGGAGTGTGGTGACAAGAAAGCTTGTTCTAAATCAATCCAAAGAAGAGTGTATAGCGAAGAAGATGTATTCCAGTGAGAAGATTGTCGTAAAAGGAAAGACTTATGATAATTCGAAAAGTCAGGGAATTGTACTCCACCTTCAGCTTTAGGTCGTTTCAACCTAGCTAGAGACATACGCAGTTTCTTGGTGTTCCAAAGGAAATCAGATAATATAGAATTAATTTATTTAAAGAATCTAAGAGGAATCCGAAGAGGAATATTGGAAATGGTGAAGAGAATCACAGGAACCAACATCATCTTAATCGTGTCAAGACGTCCCCACCAAGACAAATGGAGGGGGTGCCATTTACTAGTTAGAGAAGTGATTGACTGAACACAATTGTCCATATTAGTTGAAATACAAGACGTGATGGAGGATGAGAATTGAAGACTAAGATATTTAAGTTGTTTAGGTCGCCATGTGAATTGGGAGGAAGAAAAATCGTGACTAAAAGTAAATTTATTGAGAGGAAGAATTTCACCTTTGTCAGTGTTAAGCTTAAAACCAGAGACAGCTGAATAAGAATCAACTTCTAAAATAAAAGCTGGAAGCGAGGAGTTAGGTTGAGAAATGAATAATAAAATGTCATCAGCGTATGCAGCTATTTTAACCTGATCTGCGCCGTGAATTAAACCTTTTATGTTAACATTCTGACGAATCTGAGATAAAAAAGGTTCCAGTGCCAGGTTAAAGAGGAAGGGAGTAAGAGGTCATTCTTGTCGGACCCCCCTGCGTAAATTAAAAAAAGAGGATGTGAGTCAATTAGCACAAATAGCTGCCTTAGGGGAAGAGTAAAGAAAAGAAATGAGAGTCATGCATTTTGGTCCAAAACCAAACCAAGATAAAGCTTGAAAAATGAAGGACCAAGCGACACGATCGAAAGCCTTCTTGGCATCTAAAGCAATGGCCGCTATAGAATTGGGTAAATTTGCAGCTCTAGAAATATTATCAAAAAATAAACGAGTATTGTCTGAAAGAAGTCTACCTTTGACAAAGCCAGATTGTTCCTTACCTAACAGGTCAGGTAGAAGAGTTTCCAATCTCAAGGCCAAAGCTTTAGAAACATTTTTATAATCTAAATTAACTAAAGATATGGGACAATAGTTCTTACAAAAGTGAGGGTCCTGACCTACCTTCGGGATTAAACATATATAAGCATCAAGAAACGAGCTGGAAGAAGTATCCAAATTGAGGAAAGAGTGAATTAACAAACAAAGTTTAGGAAGAAGCAGTTTGGAAAAGTATGTATAAAACTCAGCTGTAAAACTGTCCGGCCCAGGAGCCTTGTCTTTTTAAGAGAAAGTAACGCTAGTTGAAGCTCTGTTTGAGTAATATCTGTCTCTAAGATTGAGAAATCGACTTGAGAATAGTCCAGCTTAGAAATAGAAGAGAGATAATTTGAAATGTCAGAGTCAGAAGATGAGTGCTCCGGTGTATAAAGGTCTGTATAAAATATTTGAAACTGCGTTAAGATATCTTGGTCGTGGTGATGAGAGGAACAATCGTCATCCGTAATTGATTCAATAAATAGTTTGTTTTGTTTAATTTTTAGGTAATTAGCTAGCAGTTTCCCAGCTCTATTTTGGCCTCCATAATACTTAGCACTAGATTTGAGGAGGTATGAAGCAGCATTGTCAATGGATACTTTGTTGAAATTGATTTTGGCTTTAATTAGCTTATTTAGAATTAGTTGGGAATTGGAAGAGTGTTCTAAAACTTTTATTTAATTAAGAAGTAGATTAAATTGGGATTGCGACAGACGTCTTTTTTTTAAATGAAGTTCATGATAAAATCATGAGCTGAGGCCTTGAATGTATCCCAAATAATGGGGAAAGCCATGCCTTCCATTTGATTGAGAAGGAAAAACTCCTGAGCAAAAGAGGTGAAGGAGGAGGTGAAAGAAGAATCAAGTCATAGGGAGTTATTGAATCTCCATCTTCTAGGGGAAATAGATTTAGGTATAATGTCTAAATGAAAAGAAACTAGGGCATGGTCAGATATCAGAATGGATCCAATATCCGCTGAGTGTAGGGATTGAGTGAGATGGTGTGATACAAAGATACAGTCAATTCGAGATTGTGTATGGTGAAGGGGAGAGAAAAATGTGTATTCCCTCAGGGTAGGGCTGAATAGGCGCCATGCATCGGTTAGTTTACGTCTCTGGATAGCTTGCACAAACGTTTTCTGCGATTTGTTAGGGACGTAATGTGATGCAGATTGTCTGTCCAAAAAAGGGTCAGCGGGTAAATTGCAGTCACCAGCAAAAACTAGACTGTCATCTAGGTATTGTAAGAGCTTCTGAGAAATTAGAGACCAAAATTTACAATCTGGTGCGTTGGGCCCAAAAAACATTAAATAAAACAATTGGTGTTTTATCACACTGCAATTTAAGTATTAACCATCTACCTTTGGCGTCTTTTTCCATAGAAATCAGTTCAATTTTCATGGACTTATGGCAAAGTACTGCAACTCCATGTTTTTTCCCCTGAGCGGGAAAATAAAAACCTCATCCACCCATCCTCTCTTCAATTTTGCACTTTCAATGTCTGATAAATGAGTCTCCTGCAAGAAAATGATATGTGCATTAAGTTTTGCTAAATGAGTGAGAACACGTTGTCCCTTGATAGGACAATTGAGGCCCCTGACATTCCAGGAAACCATTGTCAAAACCATGTTAGACAAGCAAATTGCATAAAACAATCAAACTTTGGTTGAAAAAGAGCATGATTAAATGTGAAGAGAGAAGGAAAAGAGGATAATCTACAACGAATAAGATAAGTTAGAAATTTTGAGATAAGAGAGGAGTGAAAAGGTAGAGAACAAGAAAGAAGGAGAGAAAAGGAAACGTAATAACTCGTGAAATACAAGAGATTGCAACATACATTAAGAAAACACAGACAAGGTAAGCAAACAGACAAAAAGGATAACATACCTAACAAAAACCTTATGAAGGTGTCGGAGTGACCACCTGAGGAAGACATCACGTCCGAACACGAGGGGGTGGAATGACGCGAGAAGGGAGACGATGCGACAAAAAGTGGGTAACGAAGACATTTAACAGAGAAACATCAATCTATTGATCAATAATACTGATAGAGCGCTATGCTCTCGTAAAAATTGTAGGGGTGCATTATAATCATCGTTAGTCTGTACCCGCATATTTCACGATATATATATCTATGAATGGTTAGTTAATGTAGTCGTAAATTGCATTATTAGAGTGAATAGAAGGGTAGTTGTGCTATTATGATTTTGCAAACGTAATGCTTAACTGAAACGTGTTCAAAATGATGCATTAAAGGAGTAGGCCATGTATAATCGAGATGCAGTAGTTAAACGTGTACCATATTAAGTTGCACGTGTAGTTCACTTTTCGCATATGAAATGTAATGAACTAATGCTTGTAGAAGTGATCATAATTGTGTGTTTAAATTGTGTAAAGGCCTGACTGCATATACGTAAAGGAAAGGCCTGATTCGTTCTTATGTTAGCTTATTTTGTAAGTAGAAAAGTTTCTCTTGGAAAGGCTCTCTGGGTACAGTTGGTAAATTCATGTAGAGGGAAAAAGTCTGTTGAAATGTATCTTCTGTTGCAGGTGCAAGGACATATGCCTCGTTAGCGAAAGACTGGCTCTTTGTTTCACGAGTTAGGGTGGGGGGAGGCATTGAGATGGGAGTACACTGGAATGCAGGGATGATGTTTTCAGTGGAGAAGGTGCCTGGGACTCAAGGTCATCGTAACCGTCCAGGATGAAGTAAGAGTTTCGATGGAAAAGTACGAGAAGGAAGACCTGGCTGAAGAGGCGTGACAAGGGCGTGTTCAATTGTTTTTGGGATTTGTATTAGGGACAGTGCCCCAAGGGTGGAGGGTAGAGAAGAGGTAGAGGAGACCAGAGAGAGAAGACAGAGGGGGATTTTAGGAAGGAGCATCTTAGAACGAGCTCGAAATGCTATGTGAGTGCACTTCTTAGGAAGTCTTCACAGCTGACACCTTTTTCTTTACTCTTGCCTGGGAAAATTCGCTAAGTAGGTATGTCATCTGAGTGATAGAGTAGGGACAGCAAATGGTTTTATGCTTATTTAGGTAAATGAGGAATAACATAGAGATCGGAGCAGTTATTGCTTGTCTAATACTTCTGGAGCTAACGATTCTTCTTATCCTGAGTCGGATGAGACTCCTGCGTAGGATGCTATTTGTATTAGTGCCCATTTATTTCTTTAACCTCGTGTTGAGGTGCTTGCACGTGCAGTTATTCTTGGCAGTAATAAACCCACAAAATTGAATTAGGAGTCAGTGGTCTTTTAAAGTAAACTGGATTCTAAAATAATTGCATAACTGAAAAGGATTTCTTCCCTTCACGCTATTCAGCAGGTAAAAAGATCCTGGCGACCTGAAGATCCTTAGAGAAGATCTTAGAGATAAGATAAGGATCGGCTTTATCAGTTGGTAGCAGAGTAGGATGGTTTCCTCTGATAGTAAGGGGAGATCTAGATTAGGATAAGGGATTATTTGCCCCATAGAGCCCGAGTGATGGTGATCCAGTGGATCGTAAGAGGAGGACGTCGGCGGTCGCTGAGAACTGACGGAGAGTGAAGGTGCAGCAGAAGTAGCAGTTCGTGGTAGAGTTAGTATGAACAGGGTGATGCTTGTTAGATTGCGGTGTTTAATTGTTATGTGATGTCTTGCGGAGTTGGAATGAGAGTTGTGTGATTGAGGATCGGACCGTGAGCGCGCGCGGGGCCGAGAGATTTGATTCGATATTGTGGTGTAGAAGACACCCAGAGCTGAGATCGTTGACCAGAGGTTGTGGGGGTCATGAGACGTCGTTGACAAACCCACTGAAGATAGGGAACATATGTGTGAGTGTGTGAATAACCGACGCTGGTCGTAGGTTGTTGTGTGCAGAACATTGAGCGTTTGGATCCTATCGATTGTGTTAAAGGTGATCGTCGGACAGACAGTTGCCAGATTGAGGTCAACAATTTCGAGAGGCTGGTCGGTCATCGGTGGACCGACAGTCAGAGAGGTAATTGTTCGGTAGAACAGACAATTGCTTCAGAGTGTGATTGGGACACGTGCGAGCGAGAACGAGAGAATTGGGAAGGAGGGGAACTGCTGCGAGTGGAGGAAGGGTGAGGTCAGACAGTGCCGCGCTGTGATAGGTTGGTTGGTGTGAGCCACGCTGGCATTGGAGGATTGAAGTCAGGAAGTAAAAACGAAATATTGGGTGCGAACAGAAATCTGCTTTACCATGAAATGTTTTAAAGTTTTACGAGAACTCTGTAGAGGGGATAGACATGTGGTTACTCGGGGAGGAGAGGAAGCCCCTCCCGAGGATACGCCAGCACATTACATGGCTAAGAATGTAGGATTACATACTATAATTTGGCTTGAGAATTGGCATAAAATGACAGAAGGAGAAGAAGAATTGACCTTCCCATGCTATGGTACTTTCAGGTTGGAAGTGTTATCCCAGTTGAAATCTGTGATGTCTTCCTTGCGACCATTACCTAGGCCTACACAGTTTGAGGCATTACATGCATGGATTAGAGCAGCGTACGACAGGAAGAGAGACAAAAGCCAAGAAAGGGTGAAGAAGTCGATTAGGGCATTTCAAGATGCGAGATGGGATGCACTAGAGAAAAGATGGAGAGTAGAGACAATTGAGGGGGACAGATTATATCCGTTGTTAGAAGGAACGGGAGGTACGCAAGGGAAAAACACAGAGGAAGATGACAGTGATACGGATGACAGCTTGTTAGACAGGCTGCTGGCAGAGAGACCACCTCCAGTAAATCCAGAATATAGCGCAGGAAATTCGATTGTGGCAGGAGGGATGGATGAGTCGTACAAACAGACAAACATGAGGGTAGTAGGAAAAATCTCCACAGGAACGGAGGGAGCGGGAACCCAGTCTCCCGTGGGGAATATGCGGTTGCCGGACTCCCTGACTGTACCTGTTACCATTGGTCCTATAGTATCGGTGTACGACCCAGATCGAGTAAGTGAAGGAAGTCTAATGCAGACTACAGGGAGAGAGGAGATCAGCGCTAGAGGGAATGGTGTAGAGGTACAATTGGTCCGCTTCCCAAAGCCCATAGAAACGAGCACGCCACTGCCAGCCACAGCAGACTCCTCTTATGAACAGGTGGAGGAGAGACCGGCAAGACCAGGGTCTTTATTCAAGTCTAAGTCAGCTTTGAGGATGTGGACACCATCAGTAAGGAACCAAAGTGATAGAATGCCAGGGGATAGGGAACGAGAAATCTTAGAAATTAGACCAGGGTCCAGTAATACGATAGAAGAGAACAAGTCACGAGAACAAAGCAGTGACTTTGACGAGCGGAATGGTGCGGGTTGTCGAGAAATGCTGAGGAGCGCAGTGAAGGCGAGGCTGTTGGATGTAGTAAGACTAAAGGCGGAGGTAGATGAAATGATTAGTGGGAATCTTCCTTTAGAGAGAATAGAGATTTATGAGCCAGACGAGCTGCTTTTCGTGGCAAAAGATGTGACTCGTAAAGCAAGGACCGCACATGAGAAATTGACAGCATTGGCTAAGAGATATGAGGTGGATTTGAATAAAACAAAAACGTTGCAAGGATCGCATAGGTTGCAATATAGTGATCAGGAATTGGAGGAGAAAAGGATCACAGGATCAAGGATGCATACTAAAGATCTAATTGTAGGGATGCGTATATGGAAATTGTTGGACAAATGGGAAAAAAGGTGGTCAAAGAAGAAGATGGCAAAGAAAATTGTAGGAGAAACGCCGCCTCCGGGGGGGGGGGGAGGGCGACGGGCATCGGGCGTCGGGAACTATCCTTTACGGAAGTACAGAATGGAGGGTATGTGCATGTGCCGTGGAGTAGAGGGGACCTGGCTGCGTTTACAAATGACTTTCCTCGGCTGAGGGAAAAACCCGTAGAGTGGTACAAACAGGTTGAGCGTTTCGTTAAAATTTCGAAGGTACTATGGACTGATTTGAACACTTTGTTTGATATAGTGGTACCAGGGGATTTGTGGACAGCTTGTAAAATTGCAGTTGAGTGGCCGACCTTTGAACCTGAAAGGGATGCTGTTACAAATGGTCCATCACCCATTGTCATGAAAAAATTCGAGCAAGTGATTACATGGTTGAAATTGAAGATTTCGCCCCAAGACATCGACTGGGTTAAGATAGATCGAACTGTGCAGGAACTGAAGGAGACGGTGTATGAGTATTATGAAAGACTCTTGCAAGCTTTTAAACAATATAGCGGATTAGATGCCTTAGACCCCAAGGATATGGGACAGTTTGTCTCAAAGTTTGTCTTGAGATTGAGACCAGAGGTCAGCCTCATGATACAGCACCATTTGATCTGTTGGCAGAACAAGCCGGTAGATGAAATCTGGCTGTATGCGAGGCACTGTAGCGATGAAGTGGACTCAAAGCACCGGAAGCTAAAGGACAAACTGATGCTCGTTCAGATGCAGACAGCTCAGGTCCAGCCTAGTGGAGGGACTCTGGGAAGGAGACAGGGAAATTACCAAGGGAACCAGAATGGGCAAGGCCAGGGAAAGGGGAAACCCATAGATCCCAAGACGGGGGTGGATGTGGCGACACTGAAGAAGACCACGGCGTGTCATCTTTGTCACCAGATTGGACATTGGAAGCGCGAGTGCCCTTTGAACCCTGCCAACCAGGTGCAGCAGGAGGTAGAAGTGGTTCAGGCACCTGTGCCGGAGGTAGTCAACACTGTGATGAGGCCCAGATCGATGAAAGGGGGGACGTATAATCCACAAGTACAGGTTCCCCAGCCACCGAGAATTTCGCAAGGAACGCAAACCTACCAGCAGATGCCCCTTTTCGAAGGGTATGACGAGTACAGTCCAGACCCGTTAGCCTGACGGTGCCTGAGGGGGAAGGAAGATTGCACACTCTGAGCAGTCTTGGAGGTAGACCAGAGAGGACCTTTTGTGGAGGCAGACATTGATGGTCATCCTACCACTCTTTTGGTTGACACTGGTGCTACCCGGTCCACTGTAAGATCAGCAGTGGTCCCCAACCTACCCCTCTCGGGACAATCGATCCAAGTTGTTGGAGTGGCGAACAAAAGAATAAACAGCCCACTGACCGAACCGATTCCAGTGAGGATAGGTTCCTTCCAAACTAGACATCAGTTTGTGGTGTGCGATACAAGCCCGGTCTGCCTTTTGGGAAGAGACCTATTATGTAAATTGAACTGCACTATCTATTGCACACCTAGGGGAGTGGAGGTTCAGACGGAAGATGACGATGCCACCTTTAAGGTCGCTAATCAGCACTTGTGTATAGAAATGTACCCAGCGGTGACAGTGGAAGAACTTCCACTGGACTTGAGAGATTCGGTGTCACAAGAAGTGTGGGATTTCACAGGAGAAGAGATCGGACTAATCAAGGGGGTTGAACCTGTGCAGATCCAGGTGAAACAGAATGTTGAATTCCCTAGAACGCCCCAGTACAATCTGTCGCCTGAAACGATCGCAGGGATTAAACCTGTAATCGAGTCTATGATCAAGCAAGGCATTTTGAAGGAGATCAGAGGTAGCCCATGTAATTCACCCATCATGGGACTACAGAAACCGAGCGGGAAATTCAGGATTGTGCAAGACCTGCGAAAGGTCAACACGATAGTTATCCCATGTTGTCCAGTGGTACCGAATCCATCAGTGATACTGTTTCAGATCCCATGCGAAGCCGAGTGGTTTACTGTCATTGATTTGTGTCAAGCATTCTTCTCCATACCGCTCCACGAGGAAAGCCAATTTCTTTTTGCTTTCAGGCTGGAAAATCGTGTGTTAACATGGTGTCGTATCCCTCAAGGGTATACAGAAAGTCCATCGATTTTTAATCAGATCTTGAAGAAGAATCTTGAGAGTCTCGTATTGCCACAGAACTCAGTTCTCGTTCAGTACATAGACGATCTGCTTGTCGCCTCAGAAACGGAAGATGCTTGCAGGATAGACACGGTAGCCCTATTGAACCATTTAGCAGAAAACGGACACAAGGTGTCTCCAAACAAGTTGCAGTACTGCCTAAATGAGGTACAGTACTTAGATCACAGATTAGAAAAAGGCAAGAGGAAGGTGTCACCAGATCGAATTGAGGTGATAATGAACATGGCAGTGCCCACCACTCAGAGAGAAGTCAGGATGTTTTTGGGAATGGTCGGCTATTGTCGTCAGTGGATTCCCAATTTTTCCTTGAGAGCAAAGCCTTTACAGAGACTTACGCACAAGGATGTGAGTGATCCGATACCATGGGACGAGAAGTGCTTGGTGTCATTCCTAAGACTGAGAGAAGAGTTGTGCAGTGCACCAGCTTTGGGAATGCCTGATTACAACAAGGCTTTTTCACTGTTCTGCTGTGAGAGGGAGGGTTGTGCATTAGCAGTCTTAGCCCAGAACCATGGAGGTGTCCGTAGACCAGTTGCTTACTTTTCAGCTACTCTAGATCCAGTAGCTTCTGCGTTGCCCGGATGTCTAAGATCCGTTGCTGCAACAGGTGTCAGCATTGAAAGATGTGAAAGCATTGTAATGGGTCATCCTTTGACTGTTTATGTGCCACACTCGGTTGAATTGTTGATGACCAGGACTAAGACTCAGCACCTAACGAATAACAGGTTAACAAGGTATGAGCAAGTCATACTTGCCGCAGAGAATGTGACTCTGAAAAGGTGCTCCGTCTTAAACCCTGCGACGTTAATGCCCATACCGAATGCAGATGATGAAGATTGTGCGGACCATGATTGTCTCGATGTGACTGAACTATGCACCAAACCGAGACCTGACATTGTCGATGAACCACTGACTGACCCAGATGAAATTTTCTTTGTCGATGGTTCATGTCTAAGAGACAGTGTCGGCCAACCAAGAACAGCATTTGCTGTATGTACCATTTCAGGAGTGGTTGAGGCTGCTTGCCTAGAAGGAGTACGCTCCGCGCAGGTAGCTGAGATCATTGCTTTGACTCGTGCCTGTTTGGCCGCTGATCAAATTCGAATCACGATCTACACGTACAGCCAGTATGGGTTCGGTGTGGTTCATGACTTCGGACAGTTATGGTCCCAGAGGGGATTTTTGACATCATCTGTCTCACCCATTAGGAATGGAGAACATGTAAGACAACTGCTAGATGCATTGCAATATCCGAAGGAAATCGCAGTTGTCAAGTGCACTGCGCATGGAAAGGGGGAGGATTTTGTGTCTTTGGGAAATAATTACGCGGACGAAGTCTCCCGCTTCTGTGCAGAACAAGGATGCATATTTACAGAGGGATACACAGGAGAGAGCCAAGAAAGAACCGAGCTCAACATGATGTTGGCCATGGCAGACACTTGGGAGGAACTCAAGCGACTGCAGGATGAAGTCTCAGACCAAGAACGGAACGGATGGGTCAAAGCAGGATGTGAAAGAGGGGATGTGGATGTTTGGGTTTCCAGTGATGGGAGAGCTGTATTGCCAGAGAATTTGCTGAGCCCAATGGCGAGACTAATACATGGACCGGTTCACCTTGGTAGAGATGCAATGATGCGTGTGTTTAGACAGACGTGGTATAACCCACGATTTCGTGCGATTGTTGAAGCAGTTTGTCAGAGGTGTGTTACGTGTCAGCAGATGAATGCTGGAAAGAAAACTGTAGTCACTTTGAGTCACATTGGGAGGTCAGGAGGGCCCTTCAATAGGATACAGCTAGATTTCGTGGAAATGCCTAAGTGCAATGGGTTGAGATACATTTTGGTGATGGTATGTGTATTCTCACGGTGGGTGGAGGCTTACCCAACACGCAGGTGTGACACTCTCACAGTGGCTAAGTTATTGTTGAGGGAACTCATCCCGAGGTTTGGGATTCCAACCTCCTTGGAATCAGATAGAGGAAAACACTTCCACAGTGAAATCATGAAGTTACTTTGTGCCGCATTGAATGTTGATCAGAGACTCCATTGCAGTTATCGACCAGAGGCTTCTGGGATAGTGGAACTGGTTAATGGAACCTTGAAGGCAAGAATGGCAAAAATGTGTTCATCAACGTCTCTGAAGTGGCCTGATGCATTGCCACTTGTGCTCATGAGTATTCGAAGTATCCCAGACAGGAGGACTGGGTTGTCCCCTCATGAAAGCTTGATGGGAAGGGCAATGCGGTTGCCAGCAGTACCGGCTACAGCTTTGATAAACATCACTGATGACTTGATTCTCGATTACTGTAAAGGACTATCTGATGTGGTCCGTTCTGTGTCCCAGCAGGTACAAGCTGCAGCTGTTCTGGCCTCGAGTGATCTGTGCCACGACCTGTATCCAGGCGACTGGGTGCTTGTCCGAAAGCACGTGAGGAAGAGCTGTCTTGATGTTCGGTGTCGAGGCCCGTACCAGGTAATACTGGTAACGAACACAGCAGTGAAGTACGGAGGATTGCCGAACTGGGTACATGCTTCCCATACCCGCAGAGTTTCAGCACCCTCAGAAGAAACAGCTCCTCTCGTAAATGAAAATCCAGCTGATGTGGCAGGGTCACATGAGAGGACGAGTCAAGCTGTGAGGGCCGCTGATGCAGCTGGTTGTGCACCAGAGCAAGCTGAACGGGGTTCCGACAACCAGAACCTCGATTCTGACTCCGATGACAGAGGTGGTGCAGTGGGTGGAGTGGAGTCAGAGTCAGCAGAAGAAGGAAGTGGTGCACAGGGTATAGAAGGGGAAGGCAGAAGAACGAACAGAATTAAGGAGGCTTGGCCTGAAAGACAGAGGCGACTGAACCTGAGGTTGGCACCCGAAAGAGACCTTGCTCCAGTGTTTGAAACGTCTGAAACAGAAGCAAGTGATGAAGAGCAGACTCAAGAGGGTCGGAGGAGGTCGAAAAGAACGAGGGTACCTTGCCAGAGATACTCTACCCCTGAGGGGACTTACGCAGTGACTGATGCAGGGGGTAGTGAGCTCGGGGAGGCTGAGGTCTGTGCAGGTGGTCAGCAAGAGTCCGAGCGTGGTGCTGAAGGTGGTGTTGTTAATACCAGGACTCGAAGTCGAAGGAATACTGACCCTCACAGTTCCGAATCCCCCGCTTCTGAGTAAAGTCCGAGAATTGGTTTTGCATCGACTCGAATTTCCGTCTTTTGGATTTGAGCCGTCTTCACATGAAGTGGTAATTACTCGCCTTGAACTTTTGTATCATGTTTTGGAAGCACTTGCAGATGATCTTATCGTGGATGAAATATAACCTGTTGTAAATAAAAAGTCTAAAGAAGAAGATAACCTAGATCCGAGTGGAAGAAGAATAAATTTAGGGACTTTCCACCGAAGAGGAACAAAAAATTTAGGGAAGTCTTTTTCTGGACTATGTAAATAAGACTGTAGCTGAAAAAGGGGATTTCCAGAGGTTTCGAAGTGTTGCTCGAGTTGGTTAAGCAAGTCACATGTGGAGAAGACAGAGACTTTTGAGTGCTCGTTGCTGAAACTAAGAACTTCGAGATCATGGAGGCTGGAGATCCACATCGTAGATCCAAATTGATCGTAGGCATACTTATAGGGGGTGTGATAGTTTCTATAATCATAGTAATTGTAGTCTCATATACAGTTCCACACGAACTAGCAGTGGAGGGGGTGCCAGGAACTCCTACACCTACTACACCTAGCCCAAAAGAGGGAAACATAGGAGCTGACAAGGCTTTGCTGATAGAAGAAAGTCGTAGATTGCATGTAGATTTGTCTAGAAGTGATTTTAAGCTTAATGCATACGCCAAGCAACTATATGAGTATGTAGATGCGATGGATGCGAAAGATTGCTATGTGTGTATGCAGTTGCCTGCTTCAGTGGACGAGGGCATTAGGTATCACCATCTTCCACTGACGTATGGGATTTCATGTAGTCTGTTGCTTAGTATATTTTATGAAAGAGATCAGTTTGAGTATTTCTTTTCCAATTACGATGTAGTGCTTCCTGAAGTCCCAGCTTACAAACATTTGAATAAGTACGATTATTATAAGTCAGAAGATAGACTTAGGAAGTACTTCATACCGTCTTTGGAATTGGACACAGCATATGCCCACCGACATAACTTGACGTGCTCATTATCAAATGTAGAAAAGAAGTTTATAGATCAGGTAGAAGATAGATATAGAAAACTAACACAGACACGGGACACAGGGCATAGTCCAGTAGATTGGACTGAGGAGGAAAGATTGCACCGAACAAAAGGAAGTTATGGTCCTATAGCATTGGACAAGGAGCAGAGGGGAAAGCTGTGTGTGAGGCGTTATCAGACCTACTACGAAAAGGTCCCGGTGGGACAGAGTACGTGTGATCATGTTTTCACGATGGAAGATTCAGCAAAGAATTTTCTGCAAGGCCCTGTACAAGTGATACCTACGGTGTATTTTGTGTGTGGAAGGAATGCTTATGTGAGATTGCCTGCGAACTGGTATGGTACGTGTTACTTGGGAATAATATTTCCAAAGATTTACCATACAGAGGATTTGGAACTTTTGGAAGGTGGAAAGCATTCAAGAGTGAGAAGAGGTGCGAGTGCAGGGGTTGTAGTGGGAGATATCTTTGGAGCAATGATACCAAGTTTGGGAGTGGTTTTGAATGATGTGAAGATCCGGAGATTGGCGACTGTGATAGATGTGCTATCAATGAATACAGCAAAGTCGTTGGTACTTGTGAATGGGGAGATGCTGTCGATAAGGAGAATGGTTTTGCAGAATCGCCTTGCTTTGGATGTCTTATTGGCAAAAGAGGGCGGAGTCTGTAAATTATTGAAGGTTCAAGAGTGCTGTACTTATATACCAGACCGCAGCAAGGATCTGGAGAAATATATAAGTAACATCACTACCATCCACATGAGAATAGCGGATTTGACTGAAGAGGGAGCCTGGGAGAAAGTTGGCAAAGGATTCGGTCAAGTGGGGAGCTGGTTTGCGAGTTTGGGAAGGGGATTCCTTGGCTATATTCTGAGACCTCTCCTTATTGTGGTGGTTTGTGTGGTTTGTCTGTGGGGTCTGATCAAAGCATACAAATGGTATCGAGCAGGCAGGGCTGAGAGGGCTCCGAGAGAAAATGAGACGAGAATGGCCAGACTGCAGGACAGTCACTATCGAAACCTTAAGAGTTTGGAGAGATTCAGACAAGGGAGAATGGCAACGAGTTCTGTTTAGGTCGGTTCTTTCTCCAAGGGAGTTGAGAAGATGTGATGACAGGAGTCATCAAAGGGGGGAACTGATAGAGTGCTATGCTCTCGTAAAAATTGTAGGGGTGCATTATAATCATCGTTAGTCTGTACCCGCATATATATATCTATGAATGGTTAGTTAATGTAGTCGGAAATTGCATTATTAGAGTGAATAGAAGGGTAGTTGTGCTATTATGATTTTGCAAACGTAATGCTTAACTGAAACGTGTTCAAAATGATGCATTAATGGAGTAGGCCATGTATAATCGAGATGCAGTAGTTAAACGTGTACCATATTAAGTTGCACGTGTAGTTCACTTTTCGCATATGAAATGTAATGAACTAATGCTTGTAGAAGTGATCATAATTGTGTGTTTAAATTGGGTAAAGGCCTGACTGCATATACGTAAAGGAAAGGCCTGATTCGTTCTTATGTTAGCTTATTTTGTAAGTAGAAAAGTTTCTCTTGGAAAGGCTCTCTGGGTACAGTTGGTAAATTCATGTAGAGGGAAAAAGTCTGTTGAAATGTATCTTCTGCTGCAGGTGCAAGGACATATGCCTCGTTAGCGAAAGACTGGCTCTTTGTTTCACGAGTTAGGGTGGTGGGAGGCATTGAGATGGGAGTACACTGGAATGCAGGGATGATGTTTTCAGTGGAGAAGGTGCCTGGGACTCAAGGTCATCGTAACCGTCCAGGATGAAGTAAGAGTTTCGATGGAAAAGTACGAGAAGGAAGACCTGGCCGAAGAGGCGTGACAAGGGCGTGTTCAATTGTTTTTGGGATTTGTATTAGGGACAGTGCCCCGAGGGTGGAGGGTAGAGAAGAGGTAGAGGAGACCAGAGAGAGAAGACAGAGGGGGATTTTAGGAAGGAGCATCTTAGAACGAGCACGAAATGCTATGTGAGAGCACTTCTTAGGAAGTCTTCACAGCTAACACCTTTTTCTTTACTCTTGCCTGGGAAAATTCGCTTAGTACGTATGTCATCTGAGTGATAGAGTAGGGACAGCAAATGGTTTTATGCTTATTTAGGTAAATGAGGAATAACATAGAGATCGGAGCAGTTATTGCTTGTCTAATACTTCTGGAGCTAACGATTCTTCTTATCCTGAGTCGGATGAGACTCCTGCGTAGGATGCTATTTGTATTAGTGCCCATTTATTTCTTTAACCTCGTGTTGAGGTGCTTGCACGTGCAGTTATTCTTGGCAGTAATAAACCCACAAAATTGAATTCGGAGTCGGTGATCTTTTAAGGTAAACTGGATTCTAAAATAATTGCATAACTGAAAAGGATTTCTTCCCTTCACACTATTCAGCAGGTAAAAAGATCATGGCGACCTGAAGATCCTTAGAGAAGATAAGATAAGGATCGGCTTTATCAATACCACAACAAGAAAAACTCATCAACATCAAAAGTAGCGTAATAACTTCTGAAAGAGAATGTTAGCAACATCAGAACTTAACAGCAAAAGGCAGTCATTTTATAGATACTGAGGGAACGATATCCATAACATCAGCTCTACAAGACACAAGAAAGTCATGCAAACGGGAAGGATCCTTGTAAGTCATTGTTTTGGTATTGTTAGTGACTTTGAAAAAGCATAGGTGAAAAAGGCCAAATTGGGCTCCCATTGAACGAAAGGCAGGTCTCATGCTCAAAAAGTCTCTTCTTCTATTGGCTGTGGCATAATCCTGGGAAAAATACAAGGCATTACCTGACCATGAGATTTTCCTGACGCGACAAGCAGGTGAGATGACCTGCATTAACTCCGTATACTCCAAGAATTAAAGAATGACCCCTCTTGGTCTCTTGGAAGATGCAGCGGCTGTGGAAGGGCGCCCTAATCTGTGAGCTCTTTGTATGTTTAGTTGTAAGTTCTCCAGTAATTGAAGGATCTGAGGTAAAAAGGATTTGAAGAAAGAAATACTATCCATACCTTCTGTACCTTCAGGAAGACCATAAATGCGTAAGTTATTACATTGATTTCGGTTTTCAAGGTCTTCGACTTGTCTTTGCAGTGAGGAGACTTGTACTTGCAAAGAGTCCACTTTAAGAGATGTATCATTAAGCTGTGATATTTGTTGTTCCGCCGAAGATAAACGTTCATCCATAAGTGACCAACTATCTGTTAGAGTTTGTAATTTGGCATTAGTGTCCTCGATAAAAGGGCACAAAGCTCTAATCTCTTCCAATAGAATATCAAGTGAGGCTGCAGACACAGTTTTTGTAGGTGAGGGAGGATCTTTTTTGAGCCGCTTAACATGTGATTTGGTGGTTTGAGCTTGAGATGACCCTGCATGCGAGACAGAAGAAGAGGCCACGTTAGACCCTACGTTTGAGGAGAGGCTATCCATTGCGGCGGAGATTGTCGAGACCGGCAGGCGTCTTCTCAGCTTCCCTGCGGAAGATTGAGATGTAGAAAGAAGAACCTTGGACCTGCCCATGTAACTGCGTCACATGAAGAAAGTCTCAATTCAGTGGTAATTATATTCCTCCGCTTAAGAGTCAAGCTCTGCCAAAGCAAGTAAAGAGTTCAAAGAGCTTAAATATATCATTGAATAAAATCTCCACAGAATTTTATCAAAAGCAAGACCTGTGTCAAAGATGTCGCAGAAGGTTAATTCCGGCATCAGGATAGGAGAAAAGCAAAAATGTAGGTCAGAACTAGCCAGAAAGTCCAGAGAATGCATGAACAAACCTTGCATGAAACATTGCCTTTAAGAAACCAGGATGCTTCACAGTAACCAATGCCTTTAAGGAGTAAGAGCTACCTTCATGGGAGGAGCCTGTTAATTCTTTTCCTCAGAAAGCATGCAGATCCTTCTCACACAGCCAAGATGGCGGCTGGCACTGAGGGAGAGGAAACAGTCACTTCGTTTGTTGTCTGTGGGCCCCCTCAAGACTTAAAAGAGGCACAAAACGCAGCCGCTGTGCATCCCCAACAAGAAAAGGGTCACACAGCTAAAAATTAGTCGATGGGGCCGTCGTTGCATCACCGGCGTCCGCGCCGTCCCCAGGAGCCTCACGAAGACGTGGCCACGCCCCCCCACCCATAGAAATTAATGGCAGTAGGGACTTACAATAAAACCCAAAAGAAAATAATGCTGAACTAAATGAAATAGTTGAAAATATAAATTAATGTAATTTAATGTTAATTTTTTTTTTTAAACAAAACCTAATTATTATTTAATTACAAAAATGTTTACAACCTTTTTTATATTTAATAATAATGTAACATTCATTTTTATTAAAGTATAATTAAATTACTTTTAATTTATTTTATTGGTCACTATAAATAATTATTAATGCATAAAAAAATATTTTGTTTTGCTTTAGGTGGGAATTAATTTTTTAATTTAAACTTCAAAAACCTATTTTTATTTAATTTAATATGTTTAAATTAATTAAAGATTTAATTCAAAATTAAGTTAATGGTGTTGTAGTTTTCTATTTTGTTTTTGCTTAAAATTTATACTACTATGTAAAATGAAATATTTTTGCTAATTTATTATAACATTTAATAAACTTTTTATATTTTCCGTACAGTTTACCATAAAGAGAGCTTCACCCCGACCCTGCATTCTACCTATCGCAAAGTAAAAGGAAAAGCAAAGTTTATTTTACTAAAAGCATAGTAGCATTTAGTGTGCTGATCAACTTCAGTTGTTTGATTTGCAAGCAACTCTTCTGCATGTTTGTTAGACAGTCGTGGCTGCCGGCGAGTGCAAGTGTGTGCTCTTTGTGTGCCTGGCAAAGAGAGGCAGTGAGCAAAAGGATCAATTAATGAGGGCCTTATTAAGAGTTTGGCTGTGCAGGAGCGGGACCGCCCTGCTGCAGCACTACCAGACCCATGTAGGAACTGCCCGCCAGATCAGGAGTTTACTCCTGTATGGCGGGCGGTTTTTTGGCGTTCCCAGGGCGGTGCCTATGAAATAGGCTCTGCAATGAGAACGTCAAAGGCAGTACCTGCGTGGCATGGAGTGCTGCAATCTATGCAGTGCAGGTACTGGTGTGCATGCAAATGGGGGCACATTTTGTGCCCCTTTTGTGTGCATCAACATGGCATGAGTAACAAGGGGGTCCTGCAGGGCCCCCTTTGTTTTGTCACTGCCACACTTTTCATGGCGGTCGCACCACCATGAAAAGTGTGGCAGTGAGGAAACTCTTAATATGCTTGGCGAGCCCCGCATATTGCGGCCTCAATACCACTGCACCGCTGCCAGGAATCTCTGATTCCTGGTGGCTACTGTGGTCCTAGGGCGGCCCGACCACTCTGGTCATAATGGGGCGGTAGGAAGACTGCCACCACTGCACTGCACCCCCACAAGTCTGGCGGTCTGTGGCCCGCCAGGCTCGTAACAAAAGCCTTAAGCCAGAAAGGCTGCTTTGCATGTGTCCGGTGTTTGTATTGGATGTCATTAAACGCAGTCTCACACCGCAGAAGCAACTGAAAGATTCAGACAGTAACAAACACCGGACGTTTTCCACACGACAAGCCAGAATTCTAGAGAAGTTGATTCTCCTTGCTCCTGAAAGCTATAATTATTTTAATACTGTATAGGCATTGTTTTAGTTCATGGAAACATAATTGCATATATGACATAGGAGTGCAGACTGTATTGCAAATGTGTATTCTTGTGATTTGTACCTTGGTATGAAATCATGAATTTTGCATTATTCCTCACATTGCCACTACTTTCTTTGTTTGGAATCATGCTTAAACAATCACACACTAAAACGTGTGCAGAGCATTGTCAATGACACTTGGTCAGGCTTTTTTAACTGAAAATACAATCCAGACCTCTAGGCTTTGCCTATGCTTATTTCTTTTATCTAGGCATCTGCTTCTTAAACATCTTCAGAGATGGTGGCCCGCTCACTAGGCCAAGTCACACAAGCCCTGACCAGAGGTTTGTCTTTTTATCTTCAAGTTTTCATAACTGACTGTTTTCATTCTGTGTTCCCCTGTTCACTGAAATCTAACAAAGGTGGAAGTTTTTAATATACCTGGTAATTTAGTGGATCTGGTAAATACCACTGAACTTGGAATTCCAATCCGTGAGCAAACAGGGGTCTGGGCAAGGGTTGGAAACCACCAACCCACGCAAAGTCTGGGCCTGAATGCCTCTATTGATGCATTTCCCTGCACATGCATTAGTTATATGACTTTGGTTGCATTCTGTGACTACCAGGGAGACACAATCTGTGTCCCAAAGTTGTATCTTTAGCAACATATTTCTTACTGTAGGAGGAAAGTGGTTTCGTGGTCACTAGTCCTAAAGGCACTGTTGCTTGGCAGTGGGTTGGTCATCAGGAGCACAACTACTTGTTATTATTATCCATTTTAGATACACAATGGCAGATCAGCCCATTCTGATCTCTTGTCCACAGAGATTCTTGAGAGTATCAATTAGCATGTTAAACTACTTGCAATGAACTAGGAGGTTGAGGTAATCAAACTTAAGTTTCTGTAATGGATGCATCACTAGGACATCCTCTTGTTATTCACAATATAAACCAACAAAGGGGAAATATTGCACCTTAAAACATTACCCTAGTGACTAAATAGCGCTGTAGGTAATATGTCTGAACTCTACTCTCATTTGAAATAGATTCTTTCCATCCCTGAGTGATGAATTGATAGTGTCAAATGCAAAGTGTCCAAGATAATGTGTCATGTAATGTCAGAGGGTACGGTGATTAGTCCACATGTGTACTTACAGGAATTGAGGCAAATTACTTTTCTTAATTATGACATTGGACAGATGTGAGAAAAAGTTTATTTTTAGTTACTAGTGAACCAAGCTGTATTTTAACAAGATCAATTTCACAACTATGATTTTTGCTCCATGAGTTTGTTGAATGGAACAGAGTCACCCTAAAAATATGTGCATCTACTGAACTTGAAATCTAAGGCAAGGTCAAATATATAATAGTAGTTAGGTATCCAGACACAATGATGAAACAAAATCTTCTAACTGAGAGCATCTTAAAAAGAAAACATTGAAATCCCTTAAACTAAAATAATAACATGGAGCATCTGCAATGTGAATTAGAGGATAACGCCTCAGAAATATAAGAACTCGAAATTAGGCATATAAATACATTTAACAGAAAAAAGAGCAGCAAATATGGAGCATTTAAAAAATTTTAAAAATAAAATTATGAAGTAAATGCAGTTTTAAAGCTTCACTCGAAAAGATGACCCAGGAGGTTGGGATGAAGGGATGAGCGATAATATTAACTGGAAATAACAAGTCACCTCGTCTGTGATTAAATATAGCAGAATATGGTTATAGACCGGGTTGCAAACAATAGCCAGACTCAAATATGAGTATACGGTACTTGTGCATTGTAGGTATTCAAATCAATGTTAAAAAAACATACGTTTTTAGGTGTAGGGATTCCTTGATATGCTCTTGAAATTTTCATTTTTCAATTATTTTAAAGCCGGGATTTTGAAAATATTACGTTTGAAGTTAAAAATGTTTAAGGATTGGTTTCCAAATTTTATAAGCAGAAATATTAACCGAAACCATAATTTTCGAACATGTATTTATCTTAGAATTGCTTTAATACAAGCTGAGAAAGAAACTGAAAGTCCCTAAATTGACATGCAAAGTCTCTATACACCACCCTGAGGCTGAAACCATCAGTACTCTTTCTTGTGATAGTTTGCGAAGCTGTTCCATAGACACTTTGGATAGTGCAGCCCCTTTTGATCATACAAACTATAGTGTACTATTTTGGAACGTCGCAGGGTCACGTGGAAGAGTTACCAACTCAGAATGGCTCAGTTTTGTCTGTAAGGGGTATATTCACAAGAACGTGTGATGACTACCGCAAGAGTAGCGTAACGCAACTTTCAATATCGCAGCCTATCTCGGGAAAATAACCCTGTGTCAACGTGGAATTCACAACACGGCGGTAGTATGCGACAGTAGTCCGACACCGCGGCCAATGCTCGTGACACAACCAACCCGACCGAGATAAAAACACAAACCACAACGCGAAAAAAGCTGCAATGGGCCAAATAGCGATAAGAAAACAGTGACAACCAGCGCGAGGGCAGCAATACGCACGCGCAATGCGGGAAAAAGCACAAGAACAGTATACGGAAAATGCCACAGAACAAAATACATCAACAGCAGAGTACCACGAATGCACCCTGGCCAACTGCAGAGGACAACATGCACACCACAACATCCACGCACCGTGGAAGAACAGAACCCACAGGCACACAACTTGAAAGAGACCAGTGGCAGACAAATCAGAGCCGCAGGAGCGACACACCCACCGTGCAGCATACGCACATAAGCAGAAGTGCACCCGGACAGTGACAACATCCCAGTACAAACAGCAACACCTCCACAACTGAACACAGGACACAACTGGATCGGAAAATGCGCACAACCTGGCAAATCACACCTGAAACCCCAGGGACATGTAACATGACAATGTACAATTCCAACCTGTGACCTGCAAACATGTTTTATTCACACATGCAGTGCAATTGGACATCTACTACTGTCCCATGAATGCCACGGAGGGTCACAATGTGACGTGCTCATGAGAAGTAAGTGGCAATGATGGAGTCCCTACGGGCCATTCCTGCCGCAGCTGCAGTGGGATGTGGGCCACCTGCCCCATCACCGTCCGGTACCTCTGGAACTGGGATCCATGGGGCCCTGGTGCGAACACAGATGTTGTGCAACACACAACAGGCAACGATCATCTTGCACACGACATCCGGGCTGTACAGGAGCTTCCCACCAGTGCCGTGCAGGCACCTGAAACGTGACTTCAACACGCCAAATGTGCGTTCAACGATGCCCCTGGTGCGTATGTGGGCCGCATTTTACTGCCTCTGGGCGGGTGTGTTCGGGTCTCGGAGGGGTGTCATCATCCAAGGACAGAGTGCATATCATTGATCACCTGGGACAGTGCAGGGAGAAAAGAGTCAATACTTGGTTCGGCAGGACGTGATGGCAGGCCCACCAATTCAGTGACGCCTGTGCTGGCTGTGTGGGGGGTGGGTGTAAGCCAGCCCTCAGGGAGTAGCATGTGCTGGCAACTACACCAACAGTCACCAGGCACACAGACAAGCAATGTCTGAACTACAAGGGGGGATGACTCGAGTCGCACAGGGCTAGTCGCCCCGGATGCACAGCGGCCGACACAAGCCCACCACCACGGGACGCTGACCTGCGGGAGACCGGGGTAGGGTCATGGGGGCAGAGCAGTGCCTCACATGTGTCATGGCCGCATTCCGCATCTCCACACGTTCAGCTGTTGTGTGGCTGTGGTGCCATGTGGAGCCTGTATTGGGTGCAGGGGTAGCCCAGGATGACCATGAAGTGGTGTAGTGGTGTCTGGTAGGGGGTCGTGTAGTCTAACATGTCGGATGTGGTTGGGTCATGTGTGCATCCCCACAGCTGTGCCTTGTGCGTTGGTGGCTGTGGGATGTGTGGTGTGTTGAGTTGGTACTTACCAACGGGCAGTCCCGTTCCATATGTGCCATCCTGGAAGCGCTGGTTGATGATGGACTGTCGGAAGATGAAGGAATCATGCATACTGCCTGGGTAGTTGGTGACGACATTGGTGAAGAGTCCCCAGTGGTCCACTATTGCCTGCACATTGATGGAATGTGTGTGCTTCCTGTTGCGGTAGTGGTGTGCAGTATCCGCAGGGGGCACAAGTGGGACATGTGTGCAGTCTATTGCCCCCAACACAGCCGGGAATCCAGCTATGGCGTAGAAGCCTTGCTTAGTCTCCAGCTGTTCCTGCGCAGTTATGGGGAAGTGAAGGTACTGGGGTATGAGGCTGAGGATGGCATCCAGGACGGGTGTGATGAACTTTGATAGGGCTGGCTGTGAGACCCCTCCGACTCTGGCAGTTGTTGGTTGGAAGGTCCCAGAGGCCAACAGGTACAGCACTGCCAGCAGCTTTGTCTGCGGAGGGATGTTGGTTGTCCGCTGTGTTGGGACCGTCAGCCTGTGGGCGATGTGGGTCAGGATGCGGAGGATGGTTGTCCTTTTGAGCCTGTAGTGGGCAATGACTTCCGCGGGCGTTAGGTCTGTGAGAGTGGTGCGTTTTCGGTAGGTCCGCTGTCTTGCTCTACGCTGCCTCTGTGGCGGTCCAGGGGGGGAGCGGGTCCGGGTCCTGGGGGGGGTGGCGGTCCAGGGGGTGGTGGCGGGGGGTGTTGTGGCCCTGTTGGGGCTCCGAGCTGCATGTAGAGTAGCTCCATGGCGTTGTTTGTTCTTCGGGTATGGCTGTGTGCGGGACTCCGTTGCCTACTGCAGGTGGACGTCCTTCTTTACACCTGCTTGAGGCAGGTGTTAAATGCCTGCGGCTACCGCACCTCATCGCCTGTTTTGTGTTCTTATCGCCGATGTGGCTGGTCGTTGTGAATGTTGAGGTGTGATGTTGTCTCAACTTTTCACACGGGAACGCCCACTCTGCATCTCATTAGCGATATTTGCATGGGTCCTCTGTGGGTATATTTTTTGCGGCTGCTATCGCGGGTAAACTGGTGCTGTGGGCTGTTAACACCGGTTTGTGAATGGTTGGGTAAATTTTTCATGAGTTTGGCTGCGATAAAGTGCCGTTAATTCGGCGATGGCTCTTTGTGAATATGCCCCTAAGTTTCATATTTTGTGTGTTCAAGAGACCTGGGTAGTCGACCCTCTCCATGTCAACTGATATAGGACTTTTCACCAACCAGCATTAGCATCTAGTGCTTGTAGGGCAAAAGGGTGGCTGTGTATTTATAAATCCAATTATTGGCCGCATTCCAATATATCTATTTGGTACACTACTAGTTTTTATCAAATAAGTGTGATGGACCTTTTTCACAAAATCAAATGGGGCCTAGTTAAATTTTATAATAACGATTTTATCAGCAAAATCCTACCTGTATTAGGGCTGTTGGATAATGATCTTATATCTTTATGCCAAAAAGGAATGAAGGAGTACCTAATAGTATGGGGGGGCTGCTCCAAGGCACAAAGGAATCTTAAAGCTGCCCTTCATAATTCCCCCAGTTGTACAAAGGAGGTGCAGTTGCGCAGACAAGAATATAGATTGGCCTTCAAGAAAAGGAAAAGTGCTTTAAAGGCTGAAACTTGGGCGGCCCTAATCGAAGCCAGCTCAGTTAAAGATGCCACAGCTTTTTAATGTGTTGTAATTTCCCCTTTTCTGAGAGATGAGGGGTCACCACGATTGGAGATAGCTATTACTGAAACAGAGTGGGTGGCACACTTTGGAAAAATATATACTAACCCCAGCCTGCTTCTGCTCAGTCAATAGATCCCCCACCAATTCCTTTGACGGAACCTGTAATTAATCTTGGGTTCACCCTTGATGAGGTCAACAGAGCTTTGATGTGTAGCAAGGGCTGCAAGGCTCCGGGCTTGGATGGAATTCCGGTTGATCTGTATAAAGAGAATGTTTCATTATGGGGGCCTATTTTAACCACGGTGCTTGATGCATGTGGAAGTGTGGGACCGTGAGTGCTTGGTTGGATTCTATAATCGTTCCGATCTACAAAAAAGTGATCGTGATAATCCATCCTGTCACCGCCCAATCTACTTACTTGACTCTCTGGTAAAGGTTGTAGGCAGGAAATTATTGGACAGGTTGGAGAAGTGGGTGGAAAGTAAAGAGATACTCTTGGATGTGCAATATGGTTTCCACAAAGGATTTGGGACAGTTGAGTAGTGTGTAAATTTGAACATGCTAATTGGCAATTATTCACTGGGTAAGGACGATCACCTGTTCCTGGCTTTTGTGGACCTATCGAGCACATTCGACTGAGTCATCCATGCCAAGTTGGGGTCCATTTTAGAAGATTTGGGAGTAGATCCTCAATAATTATGTTTTCATGGGATCTCTACTCATGAAGCAGAGCTAGGGTCTGGTTTGGTATGAAGGCCGAATGTACGGCATTGTTCACAGTGGAGAGAGGGTTGAGAGAGGGACGTTTCCTTGCTCCCATTTTGTTTACCCTCATATTAATAATTTGGGAAATGTGTTGCTTAAAGGGGGTAAGGACCTTCCCCAAACTGGACAGCATCTGGTTCCAGCCCTCCTCTACGTGGATGATGCTGTGCTCATGGCCCTCACCCCTGAGCCTGCCTAATCTTTTGACATCTTTTTCAGCGTTCATGCCAGGACCTGGGTTTAACAACTAATTTGAGGTAGACATTAGTAATGAAGTGTGGGAAAGGTACTGTTAAATGTTGAGATCTATATGTCAATAATACTCCCTCTTTTTCACCTTTGGGGGTCATGTTCTCGCAGAGCGGGTCATGGAAGGCAGCAATTAATGCTAGGAAGTTACATTTTATTAAATCTAATGCTGCTTTGCTTAATTTTGCACACAAACTCGAGAATAAACCAGTTAATGAAATGTTAATGATAGATAAGACCAAGGGAGATATTCACAAGAAATGGCAAAAACTATTGCTAACCTCAGTTACCGTACGTTTTCTGCCGCGGGGAACTATCGCCGTGTTAGCGGGATATTCACAACACGCCGCTAACAGTCGATAGTTTCCCCTACCGGGTCAAATGTCCGGCAATAAGGTTAGCGTCACCGCGATAAAAATCATCACGCTAACGTGAAAAAAGTGGCGATGGGCCAATTAGCGACCAGGAACGGCACGCAAATTAGCGTCAGCGCAATTTTTCTCACGTTAGGCGGGAAAAACCACTATAAAATGTCCGCCAAGCAGCCCAAACACCCCAAAAAAAAAAGAGAAACAATTGAGAATAAGCATGGAGGAAGCTGGACCCAGTACAGAAGCCAACAACAACCCCCCAAACACCCAGGAGGACCAGCCAGAGACCCAGGGGAAGGGCAAGTAGAAGAGGAAGAGGAAGATCCGGTTCAGTCCGCAGGAAAACCAGGGGGCATATTATCAAGAACGGCGTTAAAATTATCGCCGGTTTAGCGGCAGAAAACTGCCGCTAAAGCGGCGATAATGGGCTTGATAATATGCGTTGGAGAATTCCAATAGAAACCCATGTTGACACCAGAACATGGGCTTCTATTGGAATTCTCAAGGGCATATTATCAAGCCCATTATCGCCGCTTTAGCGGCAGTTTTCTGCCGCTAAACCGGCGATAATTTTAACGCCGTTTCTTGATAATATGCCCCCAGGTCCTGATTGCGGAGGTGACTGAAAACCAACAACAACTTTTTGTCAGCTCCACAGTGTCATTGGGCACAAAAAATGCAATATGGCAGTCCATCGCTGCCATGGTGAATGCTGTCGCAGAGGTGAGAAGGACAGTGGACGACTGCAAGAAGCGCTGGCATGATGCTAAGCGCAAGACCAAGCTGAAACTTGCAGCCAATCTGAAAGCAGCAATGCAGACTGGAGGTGGGAGTCCAGCGCCACAGGAGGAGCTGGATGCGTTGGAGGAACAGGTGTCCCAAGTCATCAGCGAGGAGACGGTGGTTAGAGTTCCGGGACAGGATACTGCTCAACATGACCAGACACAACACCAACAGGGTGAGTAACAACCAGGGACTGGGGGGATGGGGGGAGATGGGCCTAATGGCACCCATGCACAATTAAATATATTGCAGTGCACACCCACAATGACTGTGGATCATGTCCCGGATACCCTTGGCCGTGGTGGCATAGACACATATCACCCTACTCACACAATGCATTGCAAGACACATATTGGGTGGGCTCACAGACCTGGAAATGTGCACATAAAAGTCCAGCAAATATAGTTCAAGTATCATATCAGACCACAAAATAAGGGCTACATGAAAGAGCAAAGGGCCACATTGATTGGAGATGCGGAAGGGTGTCTACATGGTCCCCTGCCTCAACACCACGCATATGCATGTTCCCGTATGTCTGAGTCGTGTGCAAGATTGGGCATCAAGGGTGACACTACTGCACATACACAATCTTGCACACAACTCAGACACACGGGCACAATGGTGCTTGTGCGCTGACATTGCTGGCGGCATGCCCACTCATGCACATGATCAGTCACATACACACTGCATCCTCATTTTTTGCGCAGAGAGATGCGGGCCGGGGCAGACCAGTCGTATATGCGTGGTGTTGAGGCAAGGGGGCCATGTAGACATCCTGCCGCATCTCAAGTTAATGTTCCCGCTTGCTCGTACAGGAGATGCAGTCCTGTGTACACCAAGTGAGAAAGCATCTAGTGAATCTGCATACCATAAACACATGCATTGTCACAACAAAGTGATCATGTAGCCTACTGGCTAAAAGGTGCATATCCCACAATGCACACAATCAGTAGACCTGAGTCAAAATGTGATGTAATACAATGAGCAGGGGGGATATGCCTACAACACTACAGTGCATGGACAATGCAGTTCAGGAATGTGTCCCCCAAATATGTACCACATGACTTGTCCGTGTCTCATACTCACAGAACTACAATGTCCCTGTATAGATGTCTGACAAAGTAAGTATGACAACAAGCAAGGATAGCAAAGTAGCACCAAATAATGACAAGTAGCAAAATTGCACCATCACCCCTTAGGTCAAATAGCACTCCTCCACTTTCAAGTGTACACATCTGCCATATAGAAAGCTGCATTCCACATCAGTCCTGTTGTGAGTTGCCCATTACACCATTATGTGCATGTAAACCTATCAGTTTGGTAAGTCTACAGTGTCAGTTAAAAAATAGGCAGTCATGGTCCTTATCATCCACATGCAAAGCCCGATATTCAATATGCTGAACCATTACAGCATGTATCATCCATGTGAACATCTGCGTGGGAATAACACAAACACACATCACCCTGCCATGTGCATCTGTTGGGAGGGGGGCGGAGACAGGGCCTGAACACCACTAATACGCCTTAGTAAATCCACATCCATCAAATCCAGGCCCACACATACACCATACGTGGGGTCAACGTTGAGTGTAATGGGTGTTGACACTGTCTGTACAGCCAGCATAAACAATGGAAACTCAACCTGCACCATACTCACAACGGGTAAGCCAACAGGAGGGCAGTAAGCAATCCATGCAAGAAAAAACTTGAGTGACGACATGCACACAAGATAAAACACAATAGCAAAAGCTAGCTGGATGCACTTGTGTACCGCATTGTGCAGCACACATAGGAACAGTAAGTAGGCCTTCATTGCAAAGGTGCATAAAGGGGGCCCTCCTCACACATGACTATTCCCGCACCAAACCCATGCACATGTGCAATGCCCAGCAAAGCTGGCTGTCTGTGTTTGAAACTGGACATTTCCCTAGATCCTGGAAGCTGGCCTCGCTATTGCCTCTGCTAAAAAAAAACAATCTGGACCCAAAGGAGCCTAATAACTTCCGACCCATATCACGCCTCCCATTGCCTACAAAATTGGTTGAGAAAACCATGAATTCGCAGCTTAGCACTTTTCTATGCGAAACCATCGTTTTAGATCCTACTCAATATGGGTTCAGAGAAGGGCATAGCACAGAATCTGCCCTTATAAAATCTACGGAGGAGATTAGGGAGGCTGTGGACAAGGGAGGCAAGGCGGCTCTGATTATGCTGGACTTGTCTGCAGCCTTCGATACGGTCCATCATGATGTATTGATGGATCGTTTGTTGGCATGTGGCGTCCAAGGCAAAGCATATGAACTCCTGAATTCTTTTTTGACGGACAGATCCCAAACTGTGGCACTGGGTGATTTCCATTCTAAACCTTTCTCTTTGCCGTGCGGAGTGCCTCAGGGGTCCTCTCTTAGCCCCACTCTCTTTAACGTATATGTTTCCTCCCTGGCTACTCTAATTAGTTCATTTGGGTTCAGCCTGATATCGTATGCCGTTGACACACAAATTGTGGTAGCTCTGCAGCCTGGTCAGGCAATAGGAATTGAAAATAGGTTCCACGATTGCATGACAGCAATCGGGAGGTGGATGTCACAAAACTGCCTGAAACTGAATTCAGGAAAACTGAGGTCATCCTATTTGGAAACGATCCCAACTTCTGGACCCCAGGGTGGTGGCCAGAGGAAATGGGGACTCTTCCAACTCCCGTTATGAAGGTGAAAAACCTAGGAGTCATAATTGATGAGAAACTTAACTTTGGCGATCAGATCAACGCAGTGGCATCATCCACCTTCTTTATAATCAAAATGATCAAGAAAGTTATTCCCTTTTTGCCGGCTAATAGCCAGCGGACTGTAGTCACTGCACTGATCATGTTCAGACTTGATTACTGCAACAGCCTGTACTTAAATATACAGGAATTCTTTTGAATAAATTGCAACAGCTGCAAAACGCAGCAGCGAGACTGCTTACAGGTACTCCCAAATTTGCCCCCATTTCTAAGGAAATTAAAAAATTGCATTGGTTGCCGGTTAGGAAACGGGTGAATTTTAAAGCACTCTGTACCGTCTACAAGGCACTACATGGTATAGGCCCAGACTTTTTGAAAAGGCAAATACAGTGGTACATACCCGGAAGAACCCTTCGCTCCGGTCGAGCCAAGTTGGTAATGGTGCCACCCATCAAAAAGTCTTCATGGGGTGGGAGAAGCTTTACGGTATGCGCAGCTAAGGCCTGGAACGATTGCCCCCGTATCTGAGAAAGGCCCCTGACCTCCTCACTTTTCGGAAAGGATTGAAAACTTGTTTTTTTATGCTTTAACATTGTCTCCTATCCCAAGTTGTCAGTGAATTAGTGGTTAGCGCCAGGACACCCTTCGGTAATTGCCGTGCTTTAGAAATAGCCATAACATAACTGACAAAGCAAGTGACAGTGCATGATGAATAGCATGCCTGTCAACCCAATATATTAACAGGGTGCAGGCCACGTCACTGAAGTGCCTAAGTGTGGACTTCATCCTTAAAGGAGCAGGTCACAACACTCTGACACTTCCTCATGTACATACAAGCCCTGACGTAAACAAGACATCAGCTGCCAAACAATGCACAAGTGTCCAACTCTGACCAAGACCCATATTTAGCCCACCTTGCAACATCTCACCATTGTAAAGGGACATGAGTGAAAGGCCCACTGCTTGAAAGGGATAAGGGGCAGCAATACCAAAGCTGCTGGGGCGACTCTACCACAATGCAGTGCGCACACACACATCAATCTGAGCTACTCAACATTGACTACAATGTGGGACAAACTGCATCACTTTCACAACTCAACAGAGGACCAAACTGGTGCCGCTTGGGTGTAGAAATTAGCCATATGCATGTGTCATAGCTGTAAACTGTGAGATGACAATGTACAACTACAATATCACATCTGTGATGTTGCACCAATAATCACTCTCCGCAAAAAAACATGCATCTCCTTGCAAACTGTCACAATGGACATTGTCATGCAGTCTGCCTGTAAACTCATCCAATGCATGTTCATACATGAAACACACAGTTAAACTGCATCTCCCCTTTACATTGCAGAGGAAGAAACATCACCTCCTGAACAGCAGCCTGTCCCACTCTTCACTGATGAAGAAGAGGAATTCGCACCATCAACACATACACCCTCCAATAGCTGCTAGACTCACTCAGCACCCCATCTCCAGGAGCAGGGCAATCCAGCCGCGTTGTGCAAACTCCAACCCCTGCACAAACCACACAGCAGCAAGCACCTACCACCACAGCTGTCTCACAGGACCTTGAGGACCCACTACTGGCATTCCAACGCTGTGCGGTAGAGTTCCAGCAGGATTTGGCTGATCTGGTGCGGGTGGGGTTTGACAGCCTGGTGGCCAAACTTGATGCCATACGTGGGTGTCTGAGTCCCATTCAGGACCACCTACAGAACATCACAGACACCCACAGTCCGCTCCATGCCCTCCGACATTCCATGGCTGACATTGCTGGAGTCATGACTCAGAGATAGAAACAACTGTCCAGTCAGAGTGGCTCCAGCGATGGCAGCCAGGAGATGGGCCGCATGTGTCGAATAATGGAGAGCATGGAGCAGATGCAAGCAGAACAAATGGCTGCCACGGCTGCACATCAACGCAATGTAGCTGGAATCTTCCATGCCCTGCAGCTGATCATCACTGCATTGCTGCAGCAAGGTTTGGCACAGATGAATGCTGCTGCAGCTTCTACATCCACATCTCCGCCCTCTGATGTGTCAGTGCCTCACAGTGCTGCAGCCAATCTACAAACAAGCCCATGTGAGGCACATGACACATCAGAGGACGAAGATGTGGATGAATCTGCATTTTTGTAAAGAAGAAAGCGGTAGCATTCATCTATGCCAAATGGCCTGTTTCTCCTTGGATCTGGGCTCAGCATCATGGCCCGTAACATCATCTTCCACTGTCCCCGATACACTCTGTGACACTCACCTTGGACCTCGACATGGACTGCCATATCATGTCTTGTTCCCAATGACACTGCAATCAGCCTGCAGACTGAACTCTGCCTTTTCTTCAGGACATTTCCCCCCAAAATGACTCTGACTGACCCTCCACTGGGCATCGATGGAATGTGGGGATTGTTTGGCCAAGTACCGGTCCAGTCTTCACCAATGTCAACAGACTTGTAAATAAAAATTTGACCTCACACAGATGTGTGTTGTCCATGATCAATCAAGTATAGGGGTCTCTAAAAATGTAGGCACAATGTACATGTTTAACTGTGACCCAGATAGGCAGTGAGATGACCGGGTATGTGTGAACTAGCTGCACCCTCATTGCTCCAATACAACAATCTAACAACATCTCAACTTAGCCACACGTCCATTAAGGAAATAGGCATGTTTGCAAAAATGTCCAAATCTGTTGCAGGCCACAAGTAGTGTCCCCCTTTACAATTGTTAAAAACTATCTCTTGCCAGATCTACTCACACTCTACGGGGTGGACAAAGCCTGTTGTGATGGTGCGCATTGCATGTCACATCCCAAGATGGTGCACACCATATTCACATTGATGAAGATTCGTAAGGGCACATGTCTACCAGCCACAATTTGAACCACAATGCCTGCCTCAGTGAAGTAGAGTTGGCAATAGGGATTCACCCCAAAGTGCAAGGCATCAGTCAGCCCCTTCCTGTGGATGAACAATGCTTACGATATTAGGAACCCTCTCATGCTGTGACCACTGTGACCGGATAGGGCAATGTGACTCGGGATGTGTGGTGCACTGCACCTAGCATATAGTCAGAAGCAGTGCCACTATTTCAAGGGTGGCATCAATATGAGCCATAGCCAAAAGTTACAGCTGGGAGAAGTGGCCATGACACTGGCACTACAGGGAGCAATGCAACATTCCCCCTCTTGTGTGCTGCAGAACAGTGTGCCTGCCCAAAAACTTCATCTGGGCCAAATTCAAAACTTTTAAACTTTAGTGATTCACAAAAGGCATTTAGGAGAAGTGAAGTCAGTATACCTAACTGGACTACTCCTAAACGCCATTTGTGAATACCGTAAATCGTAAAGTCATGACTTACTCTGAGATGACTTTTGTGAATCAGGCCCACTGTTCTGCCATATGCCGTTCACAATGGCCCCACAAAAATACTACTTCCTGCATGGCCCGGAGGTTGAGCCTCCATGCACAGTAACATATAATTCGAATGAAGATGCCACACTTGCACTACACAGCAAGTGTGCCAAGGTCTGTGCATTGTAGATGGACTCTGCGCCAGGAGCATCTGATATGCAGCGGTTTGACGTAATCTGTGGTACCCGGTGCATACATCCATCTCCATGATGGATAACAATAGCAACTTCAGAATCCTCTCAAGGCCATGTCCCTACGTTGTGTTGTAAATGGGCAACAATGTGCTGGGAAACTCCGTGAGTCACACTTCAGATGTTGAACTTCAAAAACTACTGTCTCTAGACTATGTCGTAAATTCTGCCTGCCACCCTGTTATCCATGCAATTTTACTGTGCACACATCTAAGGTATCCTGACACAATCCATCTTGCTAAGTAACATGTCAGGACCACACTTACACATTCAACGGATTGTCCAGTGATGGTATGAGTTGCATACAAGGTAAAAAGCCACACTCCACCACATCACCCCTGACATAAGTGAAAGCAGAAATGTACACTAGTAACCATTTATTATAAAAGTACAAAAATTAACTATCCTAAACTAACACTAATCATCACTAATACTAATCTACGGTGAACTAACTAGAAAAAAGTGATTAAATACCTAAACTATCTACCCTAACTAATCCTAAACACACAACAACATATCTAAGACATCAACCCCCCTCCCACCCTTAAGGGACGTCATGAGACAGGACTAAGACATCTAAGCTATACATATACTAATTACACAGTTAACCTACACAAAGATATATTTTGTTGGTATTATTTTTTTAAAAGTTTTTTATACAACAAAGACATCAACCCCCCACCCAAAGGAAACGGAAACATATTCCCCAAATACTATATAATAATAAATATCTAAAACTATCTTAAAATCTAACACTAACTATACCTATACTAAAACTACACTACCTAACACTTAAAATACTTACCTCACACTAACTACAAACATAGGAAAAACATTGGGGGAAGGGAGAAGAGGGGGATGGTGCTCTACATGGCCAGTCTTTATGGGAGTCCAAGGTGTTTTCTCATGTCCTCCATGTGCCTGGACTGCTCAGCCATTTCCCTCCTTATCTCTGCCAGCATAACATTGTTGTCCAGGAATGTCCTCCTGTCCCGCACAGTGAATGGCACCACCTGATCTGCTGGTGAAGGTGGCATTGTTCCTTGTGTGTGGGGTGTAGTAGGGGGATGGGACTCGGCCTGTCCACGCCAGGACCCACTGACGCCAGAGGGGCCTGGGATGGCCTCTGTGCCACTCTGTCTGCCACGTGTAGCAACCTCGGGTACCGACTTCCAACTCCCGCTTGCCCGGTCTTCCTGGTACCTCCGTGCCATGTTGCGGTACCCTTTCTCTACCTTCTCAATGTGGTGGCAACGGGACTCCTCTGGCGTCATGTTGTCTGAAAAATATGAACAATGGGAAATTGTGAGTCCTTCATAGTATGTCAATGTTCTTCATTCAATTCTGGAATACAAGATCACTTAATTATGGGAGCCTACACTCTAGAGTAACTATGTGTAGTCAGAGAGTGACCTGGACAACGAAAGCCAGAATCCTGGATCTGTGACTACATGCTGGGGAGACTGACATGACAGTGCATGGCATGGGACATGTACAGTCACAACCAAATTAGACTGTCAGTGTCAAATGATGGTGCTATGACATACCCTGACTGAGGGTGACATGTACAAGGAATCGGAGGAGGGAGGCATTAGCACTCCGTGTGTAGCGCCACCCTCATCCTCTCCTGTAACAGTACTGCATCATATGTAAAATGCTCATGTGCAGCCCAGCGTGTCCCCCAGCGACTGGGTGCGGTTCATCAAGTCAGCGCAAACACAGGCACTCTTGCACAAGAGTGCAAGGGTGTCTGTGTGCAGGTGTGCTTGTTAATGTGTAGGAAGGTTACCCTACCTGCACAGGAGCAATCCTGGGACGGCCCTACTCACACTCTCATCTGTGCTGCAACATGCAGCACACATGGAAACACGTCAGGTGGCTGAACACTGACTTGTACATGAGGCGCTGGCCCTCTCTCCACCACTAATTCACAATAGGTGACGCGTTGCTGCTGAGAGGGGGAAACATTGTTTCCTCTAATTTGTCAATCATGCATGTCTTGGATCCGCTAATATCACTCCGTAGTACATTCAACTACGCAGGCCTTTACAACGCAAACTGTCAAAATGCATTCCCCATTGTAACCGCACCCTGGAGTCATATTGGTTATTGTGTTCTTATGGGTAATGCTTCCTCATAGATAGCGTTGTAGAACCCTGCTTTGAAAAATATATGGCACAGCAATAAATGCAGAGCTAAAGCATGCAGGTTAAATGAATGTGGAGTAATGTCACCAATTTGGACAGAGGGGCTCGTACACTGGAGCCAGAGTCGACCAGGGAATGACTCCAAGGAGACAGCTTGACAACACCATTGTAGTGGCCAAACATGTCAATGAGATTCATAGGGCCATCTTTGCGAGGCATCTGGGGAACATGCCATTGATATGCTTGGCTCAAAGCTATGCACTTCTACTTCTGTGAAGCTGGTATGCAGCATACCAACAAATTAACAGTGCTGACCTGTGTCTGAGCACGCACGTCTGGAAAAACACTGCCTCCTTGTGCATGATCGGGCCCACTTGCACAGTCATCTCAGTCAAGGATGTACATGCATTCCATGTCTGCTGATACTCATCACAAACACCACTTACATTTCTCCTCTCCTATCAGTGCGCTCTGTAATCCACATGCATGTGCTGTGGTGACAGAACACATACACCTAATTTCCATGTGTATCACTGACTGGGGATGTGCAAAGTTACAACTGGTATACAAAGGCATAGCTCCACCTTCACTTACAGATTTGTACACACTTCTGACTTCCACAATACATCATCACACTGTAGGCAAGGTACATGTGCTACACACCCATACTGCTTGCTACAACGTTGATTATTTGACCCAGACATTCATAACACCGCACTATGCCAATATATGATGTCCGAACTCACCGGTGGCGAGTGGGTCCTGGAAGGTATCGACGTCCCCCTGTGTGATGAGAGGTCGTCCTGCTGTGAGACATAGAAGAGAAATATGTGTTGGTATCAGACGTAAAATCACAAGTGTCATATTCATCATACAAATCATCACCATGACTGAAAATGCTCCGTAACTGTACTGTAGCGTTTCATGTTGGCTACATGATTGGGTCGACTTTGCCAGCTATTCACACAAGACCTGTGAATGCTGAGTCAGGCAAAACAAGACAATGATGCTAACAAACATGCACATACTAGTTGTGTGACACATTCACAGGGCCCCATTTCTACATGCAACCTGATGTTATACATGCTCTGTGTACGATTGCAACGCTGCAGATAGCACAAGGCTGTTTCACAGATGGTGGTGTCTGACACTCTGGAGATGTCATATTTCCTTTGAGCAATTGTTCATATCTCACCCATTCTCACACGGAGCCCATGTACAAGGGCAGCGTAGCTAACTTACCACAATTTATTAGGACAGCATTTTGACACTCTCTTATGGGCAGCACACAGGTCCCAGTAACAATGCCTTGGATTGTTCATATACAGTCACCCTTCCTGTACACAAACAATCTTTATCCTGCACGCAGTATTGCGCAAGGGTGCCAGTCTTGGCACTACAGTGCTAAGTGTTGCACCAGCGCTGTGGGTAACACAAACATGCACCCAATGCTTGTCAATATGATGCAGCGTTGTGTTTCTGATGTGCCAACGTTAGGCGTGGACGCATTACGTCTCACGCCTCAGTCTGCTACATTTGAGCACTTGGACACCAGTGTGTCCCAAACAGCATTTTTGGCTTTTTGTTACAGTGTATGTAATTAGATTTTGAGTTTGAACTTACCACACTCTATGCCAGAGATGACTCCCAGGTGGTGCAACAGGTCACCCTCACGGCCCAGTAAATCCTGCCAGCGGTGCTTCCATTGGTGCACAGTCAGGTGCACTCCAAAGACACGCTGCATCTGCGCCCGCACTCACTCCCACCTCACCTTCCGCACACTGACCGCATATCCGGAGAGGATACGGCCTCCCCTCTCCACCATCAAGGGCAGGTAAAACTTCACGAGCCATATGAAGCCCCCCAATGCCCCCTCGGACATCCTGCCCTCCCTGCCCACACCCACCATCTCCCTGCACACACCTAAACCCACTGCCAAAAATGAAGAAACCCAATATAACAGCCCCAACAACTACTAAGAAAGTTAACTACCCCAAGACAAACACCCGACAAGATTGAGTACAGGAGACAATAAAACAGGTAACATCAAGTACAACACACTTCACAGAGACACTATCTACAGGACACAGGACACAGCAACACTCTCAAAATCTCCAATCTGCACCACACAACAGCAAACACCTCCAGCACTCTCCACAATCACCAGCAATGTGCTCAAACGAGAAAGTGAAAGTTCACAGCACTCCTCCAGTAAACAGGAAGCATGCAGACATCACTTCCTGTGTGTTTGCGGCCCGTTTTTTGACAAAGCGGTGAAAATCTGCACGCAAATATGCTTAGGGGTAATATTTTGTATTGTTCAATGTGTTTAGCGATGGTTTTTCCATTGTGAGTATGAAAAAAATATTGCGTTGACGTGAATGCGGGCAGATTTTGCACGCTAAGTGCAGATTCTTACACAGATGAACAGTCTTAGATGACATTTCATTTCAGCACCCCAAAAACACCATGAGGAGCTTGTTTTAACCCCAAATGACACCCTAAAATCCATAATTTACCCCAAATGACACCCTAAAATTCATAATTTACCCCAAATGACACCCTAAAATTCATATTTTGGCCCATATGACTCTCTCAAAAGTGGATTTTGGTAGCAGAATTGACACCCTACAAAGTCTAGTTTTGCACAAATGACACCCTAATAAGCGGCTCTCTGTAGAGAGGAGACATACACACCATCAAATTACAATTGTGATATTATTACCACTTTATGTTGTACTTACACTTGTCAGAGTGATGTACTTATGCAGAGGATAAAGATGCACACAGGGTATGTGTGTGGTGTTTTTTATTTGCACATACTGTGCTTAGGCTCATTTTGAACAGATATAGGATTGTTAAGGACAGTCACGATGTGCTGTGCTCAGGTGAAGAAATTGTTTATGATTCGGTTTCTTCGGGTGTGCTCCACCTGCCTCATCTTCCTCATCCTCCTGAGCATCGTCCAGTGCATCTGGCACTTGGATCCATGGGGCATTGGTGCGTACACATATATTGTGCAATACACAACATGCTATGATAATCTTGCACACTATTTCTGGGCTGTACAACAGTCTGCCACCTGTGATGTCAAGGCACCGGAAACGTGACTTTAGCACGCAAAATGTGCGCTCCACAATGGACCTGGTGCATCCAAGGGCCAAATTATACTGCCTCTGGGCCAGGGTGTTAGTGGCTCGGAGGGGTGTCATCAGCCATGGGGTGAGTGCATATCCTTGATCACCTGTGACATGTAATGGAGAAATGTGTCCATTAGTAGTTATGCATGCTGTGTTGGCAGTGTTAATAGTTTTGTGATGTGTGGTTTGTGCTACTTTGGAATTCATGTTTGCCATGTGTAGCTTCTGACAAATTACCAGCATCAATGCAAATTACATTGGCCCACAGCTGCTCGTCCCTCCCCCCAAGACTATTTAATTGTGTGCGCTGCGCTTTTGCATCACTAGCACTCCAACAGCGCACCAATGTCAAGCCTGTCTGCGCCTGTCCGCAAGCCTAACACCAACACCAGCAGTGACCCTGGCTCTCCTAACGTCTAGCGCTACCACTCATCCGCCCTCCTTGCAGTCAATGCCAGGAGAACGTTTAAATGCCAATGGGCCACACCAGACACGGATCACGTTCAGTTCTGCTGCTGCTGCTGCCGCAAGACCTTCCCCACCACCTAACACCTGCACTTTCAGATCCAGACCTGCCACAAAGCAACAGTCAGCAGCACCCTCACCTGCAGGGCCCACAGAGGGCGTGGATGCTTCGCCAACACCATCAACTTCATCACACACCACGCCATCTACTCCATGGACTACGTACTCATTCCTGAGCGGAGGCTCCACCTCACATACCACAACAACTCCAAATCCATTACCCTCTGGCAGATGCTTGCTAACATTGAACTGAGCCAACTCTTCACCACACTGAGCCACAAGGCAGGGCACACCTTTTACCCCATCTTCGCATGTGGAAACTGCGTCCACTTCATCAACACCACTTAACGCCCATGGAGTGACCAGCACTGCGTACACTTCCTCGTTGAGAAAGCCCATGACACCCAAACCCACAGCAGGCACCACACAGAGTTATTGGAGCTGAGTCACCGAGGAGCTGGTACACTCCACCATCAACAGCAACACAGCCAACACCAACAAAGCTGCACGGGATTTGCACACATGTATCTCCAACTGCGCATACACACTTTACCCAATATGCTACTCCAACATACAGCGTGCAGTGAATGCCACCTCGGTCACCAACTGCATCCAAGATGACAGATGCATCCAAGATGCCTGGAGATGAACTGGAGGTCCCTTGCTCACTTTGCCACTGGATTCAAGCTAGCCTGGCTGATGAGGGCTGTTAGCCCGAAACCTGTCCCAGGATGCTTGATTCCGGTCCAGGGAAGACATGACTTGGCAGTTCCGTCTGGACTGTTCCCATGAGGCACAGGGTCAAGACTGATTTGCATATGGCTGTGTCTGAACTGGGGTGGCAAGGTGATCTAAAGAATGATGATGGATTAAACCCAGCTCTGTGACTGGGGGTGAGTGTTTGAAAAGTTTCAGCACTCCGTCCATCACCTCCTTGTGTTTGCTTTGTTCACCCTAAGTTGGCAGGGTATGCCCAGACGTGGGTCCCTTGCTCACTTTGCCACTGGATTCAAGCTAGCCTGGCTGATGAGGGCTGTTAGCCCGAAACCGGTCCCAGGATGCTTGATTCTGGTCCAGGGAAGACATGGCTTGGCAGTTCGGTCTGGACTGTTCCCATGAGGCACAGGGTCAAGACTGATTTGCATATAGCTGTGTCTGAACTGGGGTGGCAAAGTGATCTAAAGAATGATGATGGATTAAACCCAGATCTGTGACTGGGGGTGAGTGTTTGAAAAGTTTCAGCACTCCGTCCATCATCTCCTTGTGTTTGCTACATGAAGCGGACCATTTGACATCACCACCTACAAGGACACCAAGCTCATACTCTCCCTCACCAATCCGCCCACCCACACCAGGCTGGGCTTCCAGGGATGATTGCAGCAAGTTGCAACATGGATGATCAACAGCTAGGGGGTGGTCTACAAAGAGGAGACATTAGTCCTCATCCTCGTGACCACCCCATCAGCATGTGGCAACACCTGTTAGGCCACCGCCTTCGGCAGCCCTCCCCAAGACGACTCTAGGTACCTAAGCATTGTAATCGAGTCCTCCCTCTCCATGAACAAACAGGTCTACGCAGTGGCCTGCAGCTGCTTCGACAGCCTCTGCATCCTCCATGCGACCTTCACATGGTTCCCCTCCCCATCAGGTAGGACAGTCACCAACGCAGTCATTGCCTTCAGGCTGGACAACGGAAATGCAATCTATGCCCACATGGACATGTCTGTGCTCTGCAAACTCAAGACTGTCCAGCACACCACCGCCACACTCAACCTTGTGTACATACTTTCTTCATAGGTTGAGTACCTCCATCGCACATACTTGGTTCCCACCTCTCCCCACATTTGCAAATGTGTGGCGGAGGGGCTAGGCCTTTGGGGATGTTTGTCTACATGGCTACCCCCAGTTACCACAGTTACTTGTGTTGTGGTGTCTGTTAGGTGGGCATGTTGATTGACATGTTGTATGTGAGTTTGGAACGTGTGCATTCTCACATTTGTGAGTTCCATGATTGTGTAGTTGAGGTGTGTGGTGTGTTCAGTTAGTACTTACCAACAAGCAGTGCATTTCCATATGTGCCATCTTGAAACGGCTGGTTGATGATGGACTGGCGGAAGATGTATGAATCATGCACACTCCCTGGGAACTTGGCTACGACATTGGTGAACAGGCCCCAGTGGTCCACTATTGCCTGCACATGGATGGAATGTGTGTGCTTTCTGTTGCGGTATATGTGTGCAGTGTCGGCAGGTGGCACAAGTAGGACATGTGTGCAGTCAATTGCCCCCAACACCTGTGGGAAGCCTGCGATGGCGTAAAAGCCTTGCTTGGTCTCAAGCTGTTCCTGCACAGTGTTGAGGAAGCGTAGGTGCTGGGGTATCAGGCTGATGATGGCATCCAAGACAGTTGGGAGGAACTTGGATAGGGCTGGCTGTGAGACTCCTCCAACTCTGGCAGTTGTTGGTTGGAAGGTACCAGAGGCCAACATGTGCAGTACAGCCAGCAGCTTTGTTTGCGGAGGGATGTTGGTTATCCGCTGTGTTGGTGCCATCAGCCTGTGGGCTATCTGGGTCAGGATGCGGCGGATGGATGTCCTTTTGAGCTTGTAGTGGGCAATGACATCCTCTGGTGTTAGGTCTGTGAGGCTGAGGCATCGGCGATGGACCCGCTGTCTTATTCAGCGCTGCCTCTGTGGTGGTCCTGGGGGAGGTGGCAGTGGTGGTGGTTGTTGTGGCCTTCTTGGTGCTCCGAGCTGCATGAGTAGTACCTCCATGGCATCAGTGGGTCTTCAGATGAGGCTCTGGGCTAGTTTCCCTTATGTACTACTCTTTATCACCTTTGTTAAGACCTCCTTTTTTCTTGTCTTAAGTCCCAGCCACTAACGGGCCTTAGCGGCAGTTTATTTATCGCATCGGCGAGCGTTGTGAATATAGCGAAGTGGGGTTAGCGTGCGTTTTGGCATGGGAACGCCTACATTGCATGTCATTAGCGATAGTAATCGCTAACATCGTTGGCGATGCTGGATGCGGCTGCTATCGCCAGAAAGCTGTCGCTAACGGCTGTTAGCGACAGCTTGGTAATACTGCGATGACAATATCTCTGCATTAGCGACAGAAAAGTGCAGCTAACGCGGCGATAACTCCTTGTGAATATGCCCCCAAGTCTGTTACTACAGCATTGTATGGGGCAGAGCCGTGGGGACTTTGGGATACTAATCCCCTCCAACTCATGGAAAATACCTTTTTAAGATCTTTATTGGCAGTACCCTAGAGCTGTTCATCTCAAGTTTGTCATTCAGAATTGGGTATACCATTTTTAGCCAACATAGGGCCCGATTACGATGTCGGACAGACCTGAGTCCGTCCAACATCATTTGGGAACTGGGACCGAACGACCTCCTGTTGTGGGTCCCAACTCATCAATTAGGATGCGACCGAACACTGTTCAGTCGTATTCCTATTCTTTACAATGGGAGCATGCATTCTGACCGGAATGCATGCTCTCATTGTTAAGAGCTGAGGTGCAGTTGGGGGGCGTGGCCTGCTGTGCTGCGAGATGGCCGCTCTGTGAGTGAGCTTCGCCGGCCAGGTAATAATCCTGCAATAATCCTTACAATTGGGGAGCCAAAGCCCAGTTATAAACTCACCCGCAGAAAGCTGCTGCGGTGTGGTATCGATCGCCGTGACTCAGGTCCTGGTGCTTGGTTCCGGAGCCGAGTAAGGTGCCCTGCTGTGGGAGAGTCAACGCCGCGCGCTCCTCTCATGACTGAGCGGGTGGGCAGACATCGTAATTGAGCCCGCGGCAGCCGGAGTGGAGCGGGCCTCGGCTGGAGCGGAGGCGGAGCGAGGCCCTCTGATCGGCAGCCCTTGGGGACGTGTGCTGCTCCCGCCGCAGACAAGTGCTGATTTGCCCGAGAGTCTTGCTTCACGATGCCCAGGCCCGGACGATGAGAAGCTTTGGCGGAGTGGAGGTGAGGTGACGCGGGAGGCGGTGGCGCCATCTTGTATTATACTGTGAGAGAGATCTCCCTGGTGTTTTGCTGGAGGCGTGCATCGGGACAGCGTCTGAGCCCGGTCTACCCACAGGTAGAGGGAGTCACCTCCAACTTCAGTCACTTTACATCTGGGAGAGGACTGGGGCCGGCTGGGGTGCACGTACCATTCTGTCCCTGTGGGCCTGCGATCGCCGTAGCGGCCATTTTGGAATAGAAGGCCTGGTGGGGGACTGCATGGTGGCGCTGCCGCGCACGTACGGGCTGCACTAGTGGGGAGCTTCGTGGACATTGCACTGGCACTGCTGTGACCTGTATGGATTGTTGATCTCCTACCGTGCAGTACCTTTCTGGAGTGTGTCTCAGACCCTGCGGGAGCCCCCGTTGTTTGGCTGCGGTGCGGGCGGGACGCCTGACTGTCACTGCAGGCTGCGGTGGTGCATTGGCCCCCGTGGGATTGCGATTCGCCAGAGGAGGAGGTGCAGACGTGAGGAGGCTGTGGGTGTGCCGTCTGTGTCGCGGTCGGCCGGTGGGCCCTGCTAACATGGTTGGCGACGCTTGCGCGAAATATGGGGAAGCAGGACGCAAAGCAGCCGAAGCTGACCTTCGACCACCGGAGGACCACGAGGCTTATGGAATCCGACCCTGAGGCCGGTGCGGAGAAGCCTGCGCTGCAGCAGTCAGAGGATCGGCGGGAAGACCTACGCACTCTTATGCTTGAGATGCGATCGAGCCTGTGCAACAACGACACCAAGCTTGATGCGCTCACTACCCAGCTAGATGCCGTCAAAACCCAAGTGGGCACCCATGAGACCAGACTTGATGTGCTTGAAAATAGAGTCTCCGATTTTCATGAGTTCCAAGTGGAAACAAAGGACCAACTCCTGCAGATGGACAAAGTGTTGGGTGTAATCCGTGCTAAAAACGAGGACTTGGAGGCGAGGTCGCGCCACAATAACCTGCGCATCACGGGCATACCAGAGACCACGGCTATTGTCAAGATGGAGTCTTATGTGGCTGACCTCCTTCGGGAGCTCTTCGACACTCACCTATCCCCGGTCTTTGCAGTCGAGAGAGTGCACCGTGCCTTAGGCCCTAAACCACTGGTTGGAGCTCCGCCCAGACCCATCCTGGCCCGGATTCTTAACTATCAAGATCGCGACCTAATTTTACGTCTGGCACGAGAATAAGGGAAGATTACGCACAAGGGCAATCAAATCTCCTTTTATCCAGACTTTACGCCTGTGGTACAGATGGCAAGACGTGAATTCCTGCCGGCCAAGAGACTGCTGCTGCAGGCCCAAATCCCATACTCATTGCTCTACCCAGCCAAACTCAAGGTCACTCATGATGGATTTCCGCACTTCTTCACAGATTCCAAGCCCTCAAATTTGCAAAACACGTGAGCGGCAAGCAATCTAAAAATGGTTCCAGGGTGACGGATTTGGCTGAGGCCCGGCTCAGTGACAATGATTGATAGCTCTCCTGCCGCGTCATGTCCTATGATCTGCTTGCTTTGTGTTTCACCTGAGGATGGGAAGCTTTTGAGTGATCCTTTCCTTGCCGGACCATGACCAATATGCTGTTGGGGGGGGGGGATTTTTTTCTTTTTTTACCCCTCTGTTTTCTGGTTTACACTCTTTGGCTCTGTTTTGTGTGGTTGTCTCCAGTGAAGGCCTCCGAAGGTGTCTTGACGGGCACTGTGACATGCCGCGGGGGGCTGGAACACTCTGGCTGCAGGCGCGGTCGGTGGTAGGAGTGCCGGTCGGGCGGTGACGTGGGGCGGGGGAGGGGCAGGGTGGGGGGTAGTAAACTACGGATTAAGGCCGAATACAGGTAAGTAAACATTTAAATAAATAAAACGAATTTCGTTGCACGCACTGCATCGCATTTGGCGATGCAGCGCTCACAACGACATTCGTTTTATTTATTTAAATGTTTACTTACCTGTATTAGGCCTTAATCCGCAGTTTACTACCCCCCACCATGCCCCTCCCACGCCCCACGTCACCGCCCGACCGGCACTCCTACCACCGACCGCGCCTGTCTGGCTGCTCGGAACTGTACGACCTGCCCAGGTCCCTATCATGCTGTAATGCACTGTGGATGACTTGTTTGTACATTTTTCTTGCCATTGGCTTAGCTCTCTGCAATTTCCCGGCCACCCTGTTTCGGCAGGGGAGTACGCTAGTGGTCCCACGCCCCTATGGGAGAACTCCCTTTTGCTCATTGTTTCTTCCTGTTGTTGTGGGTGGGTTCTCTACAACCTGATTGGGGGGTTGGAGTGGGTGGCGGGTTGGGGGTGGGGTATGTAGTTAGGTCCTCAGCCAGTATGACATTTTGGTGTATATTCACAAGAACGTGTGATAACTACCGCAAGAGTAGCGCAACGCAACTTTCAATATCGCATCCCATCACGGGAAAATAACCCCATGTCAACGTGGAATTCACAACAAGGTGGTACCATGCGATAGTCTGCCGAAACCGCTGACAAAGTCCGCGATACAACCACCACGATGGAGATAAAAACACAAACCACAACCCCAAAAAACATGCGATGGGCCAAAGCGCGATGAGGAAACCAGCGACAAGCAGCACCAGGCCTGCAACACACACCTGGCAGGTGTCAAAAACCTCCATAAAAGCAGAAAAAAACACCCACACACAAACTGACCAACACACAAGCACCATGGAGGCAGCCGGAGCAGGCGCAGAGGATGAGCGCAACCCCACAAGCACCCCGGACGACCAGCCTGGGACCTCGGGGACAGGGAAGGGCAAGGACAAGAAAACAAGGAAGACCAAGTTCAGTCCGCAGGCGAACAGGATCATAGTCACGGAGGAGATAGAACACCATTTACAACTCTTCATCACCTCCAATGTGTCATTGGGCACCAAAACTGGAATATGGCGGGACATCGCCGACAAGGTGAATGCTATCGGAGAGCACAAGCGGGCAATGGACGAGGTCAAGAGGCGATGGAATGACATCAAGCGGAAGACCAAGGAGAAACTCAGCGCCAACCTGAAGGCAGCAACGCAGACCGGAGGTGGGGGCCCAGCGCCACAGCTGGAGCTGGATGACATGGAGGAGCTGGTGTCGACAGTCATTAGTGTGGAGACTGTGGCCGGAGTCGGGGGACCGGACACTGCTCGACAGGACACAACACAACCGCAATAGGGTGAGTGACCACCAGGTACTGGGGGGACGGGGGTGATGGCCACAATGGCACACATGCACAAGCAAGCAGGGCACAGTGCACACCCACAATCACTCTGGGTCCTCGCCCAGACCCAGAAACTGTCACAATGCACAATGCCATGCTGTCTGAATATCAACCTGTACCATGCGGCTACATACATGTGGACACATTGTAATACACCATCTCCCCTTCACATCGCAGGGGCATCGTCAACACCTCCTGCAGAGCAGTCACAGTCACTCTTCACTGATGATGAGGAGGAGGACAACACCAGCATCGACACCCAAACCATCCAAGACCTCATTGACCACATCCGCAACTCACCTCCAGGATCAGGGCAGCCCAGCTACATCCATGAGACCCCACCCACCACCCAAACCACCCAGCAGGAGGCACCCACAGCCCCGGCACCCTCCCAAGACGCCCAGGAACAACAAATGGCCTTCCAAAGCTGTGTGCTGGAGGGCCAGAGGGAGACGGCTGAGCAGGTGCGGATGGGGTTCGAGCTCTTGGCTAACAAACTGGATGCCATCCTTGGGTGTCTATGTCTGCCCCATGGTCTCCAGCGAGCCCTGACTGACATCTCTGGAGTCATGACGTGGAGGGAAGAACACCTGTCCGCTCAGAGTGGCCCCAGCGATGCCAGCCATGAGCTGGCAAACATGCGGAGGCTCGTGGAGGACATGGTGCAGATGGCGGCGGAAAGGCAGGCAGCCGCCGCTGCACATCAGCGAAATGTAGCTGGGATTTACCGTGCCCTGCATGTCCTCATCATGGCATTGCTGCCACAAGGCGTGGCGATGATGAATGCTGCTGCCCCCACACCATCCACATCTCCGCCCCCTGGTGTGTCAGTGCCTCCCAGTGCAGCAGGCGTATCCACTCCGGCACCTGATGTGTCACTGCCACACAGTGCGGCCGACAATCCTCCTCCGGCCCCTGATGTGTCAGTGGCACACAGTTCCACAGCCGGCACTCAACACCCACAGGTGGGGCAGGGCACACACCCGGGGACGAGGACGTGGATGGGACTGTGGTCAGGAGGGCCAGGCACTAGCATCCATTTCTGCCACCTTGCCTGTTTCTGCTTGGTGCCGCACATTGCCTCAAGACCTACCACTGACCCCCGATACACTCCGAGGCACTCACCTTGGACAGCTACGTGGACTGCCACATCCTGTTTGACGAGCAATGACACGGCGGACAGACTGCGGACTGTACCCTTCCTCTTCCGCAGTACAGCTCATCCCGGGATGGACACTGGCTGGCCCTCCACGGGCCCATATTGTGTGGTGTGCTCAACATTGCCCTGTTCCGCTCCAGCTGCATGACTGCACTGGATGTGCAAATAAATATCCAGTGACGCACTGCTGTGTAATGTCTTACGTCATTCCTGTGTGGATGTGTGGATGAATGTGGGGACAGTGCCTTCCCTTGCGTCAATGATGTTCATCCTGTGGGATGCCAGTAAGAGGGTGCGACATTGCATTTTGTGTAGCGGGTTCCATGAACACTACAGCAGGGACACATGCATCAGTCACTTCTTTGTCCGGACATGGACTGGACCACACCCAGAGCCCACGAGTCATTGTTGCAAGCCCTGCGCTGGTCGGGCGTACGGCAGGCCAGACCACTCCGCTAACGCCCCGAGGGGGGGGCCCTAATTGCTACCCGTCGCAGCCGTACTCGCTGGTGGTGTGCAGGTCACTGGTCTAGTTGTCAGAATGTCACAGCCACTCCCTGAGGGCAGGTTTCCACACACACCACACCCATCCAGCACAGGCGTCATAGGCCATGTGACTGCGCCAACATAAGGGGCCTGCGACGTCACATTCCCCTCTTCCGGTGGTGACTGGATGACGGCCGCTCCACGGTTCTCACACATGTAGGGCCCATGAGTTGTTGCGCACAGGGTTAGTGGCATCCGAGGCCTTGAGTGAGGCACAGGCCTACCACCACGTGGCGCAGACTGGGGTTGCACAGGGTTAGTGGCACACGATGCCTTGAGTGAGGCACAGGCCTACCACCACGTGGCGCAGACTGGGGTTGCACAGGGTTAGTGGCACCCGGGGCCTTGCGGACAGCACAGGCACCCCGCCACGGGACGGTGACTTGGGGTACACTGTGTCAGTGGCACCTTGAGCTGCTGAGCGGGTGTGCAGCCTGCGATGATGCCCCATCCCGGCGGTCCGGACAGCTCAGGTTTTGTGTGCCCTGCTGGACCGCAGTGTAGGCCAGAGCCAGCGGGCAGCTCGGGCCTACCACCACGTGGCGACGCTTCCGGGATCCCAGTGTTGGTGGCACCCATTGGGCTGAGCGGGTGTGCAGCCTGCGATGGTGCCTGGTGCACTGGTATGTCCTCTGCCATGGAGTAATCAAGACCCAGCACCAAACGTGAAACCTGGTGGCCTGCGGAGTGGGGCTGCATGATGTGGAGGGTGCCATGTCTGCGGGCCCCGGGCTTGTGGCTTGCAGCGGCACGTGGTGAGACCTCCTGTCTATGCGCAGGTGGCGGAAGGTGAGCATTGGGGCCTGGGTGTGCATGGGCGGGCATGCTCTGATGGGCGGCGGGTGAGGTTGGGGTGCCTCTGCCTGGGTGTGCATGGCCGGGCAGGCGATGTTGTCTTGTGCAAGTGTGTGTACTGTGCCAGTCATGTATCTGGGCTCTGTTTCAGCTAACGGCTCTGAATGAGATGTGTGGCCTGGTGAACTGCACTACATACCGGCACGTGGTTGGAGACACACCGGTGGCAGCAGGTGAGCAGTGTGGCCTGGGTGCGCAGGGGCGGCACTCTCTCTCTCTCTCTCTCTCTCTTCCTCTCTCTCCCTCTCTTCCTCTCTCTGTCTCTCCCTCTCTTCCTCTCTCTCTCTCCCTCTCTTCCTCTCTCTCACTCTCCCTCCCACTCTTCCTCTCTCTCTCCTTCGCTATCTCTCTGTCCTCTGATGTGCGCAGGACACACCTTCTCATCATGTTTTTTGTCTTACAGGCTATGACCTACGTATTGTCCTGAGGGGAGCGGACATGTGTCTTCATTTCATTTCGTTGTTCATGTTAATAAAGTTTCATTTGTTGCTTCGAAAGTGAATGTGTGCTGGTTATTTCTGTGACGACACATGCATGTCACCAGTTGTGATTGTGCGGCATCAAGCGGAATTATTTGTACATGTTTAGGTGTGGCTGATGTGGCATGTCTTTGGTCGGGGGGTGCCAGGGAGGGGTGGTCCTGGGGGTGGTGGCTGTGGGTGTTGTGGCCCTCTTGGGTGTCCGGGCCGCATGATGGGTGGCTCCATCGCATCTGTTGCCCTTCCGATGTAGCCCTGGGCTGTGCTCCCTTCTGGTTTGCAGGCTGCCGTCCGAGATTACACCAGGTCAAAGCAGGTGTAGATTTCCTGGTGCTAACGCGCCTTATCGCCTGTTTTGTGTTTTTATCGCGGATGTGGCTGGTCGTTGTGAATGTTGAGGTGTGCTGTTGTCTCGACTTTTGTCACGGGAACGCCCACTCTGCATCTCATTAGCGATATTTGCGGGGGTCCTCTGTGGCGATGTTTTTTGAGCCTGCTATCACGGGTAAACTGGTGCTGTGGGCTGTTAACACCGGCTTGTGAATGGGGAGGTAAATTTATCACGACTTTGGCTGAGATAAAGTGCCGTTAATTCGGCGATAGCTCCTTGTGAATATGCCCCTTTGTTGTTTGCTTGTTTGCACCCAGACATCTCAGTTTGTGCTGTACGGTTCTTACACCTCTGTGTTGCTGCAATGTATACAGTCGGACACCATGCCACCAGCTTGAGCTTTTTAACATGGAACATTCGGGGATTGAATGATGGTAGGAAATCCAGGCTTGTACATGCCTACCTGCTGAGGCATAATATAGACGTATGTGTGCTGCAGGAGACACACCTTAATGTCACGCCCTCCCCTAAGTTGAGACATAGTAGATGGGGCCAAGTGTATTCTTCCATATACTCCAACTACTCCCGTGGGGTCGCGATGTTGATAAGGCAGGGTCTGGACTGGAGGGAAAGTGAGTTACATACTGACCCGGAGGGAATATTCATTGTCCTACTGGGCACACTGGGGGGACCTCGGTCATGATAGTCGCGCTGTACCGCCCTAATGTGGACTCTCCCAGCTTTTTCCAGGACATTTGGGCTAAAGTTAAAGCTACCGGCTGTGATTCTATAATCTGGGGGGGCGACTTCAATGCAATTTTGGATGACGACCTTGACAGGAAGGGAGCATCCCGGACGTTATACCAGTCTGCCAGTGTGGCCCTGAATGCCATAATTTCGGATGGCAATCTGGTTGACATTTGGCAAAGTAGACACCCTGCAACTCGGGAGGGCACCTGTATATCTGAGTATCATGGCACCTGGTCCAGTTTGGACTTTTGGTTGGTGTCGCGAGATGTTGCTACCTGGACCAAGGAGATATCCCATCTCCCTAGATCCCTGTCGGATCATGCCCCATGCCTTTTGAGATTAGTACTTCCCGAGTCCCCTCCACGACTGTTCACGTGGCGGTTGCCGCCTCACGCGCTTCTGGATGAAGCATTTAAGGAAAAAATTAGAAAAGATATTACTGACTATTTCACCCTCAATTCCGGATTGGTGGATACGGAGGCGTCCCTTTGGGAGGCATTCAAGGTGGTTATTAGGGGCCAATGCATTGCTCGCCAGGCCGGGGTGTTGAAGGCTATCAGGGGCTCCCTTGCTTCCCTAGAGACTCAGATTAGGGGACTAGAAACACAATACTACTCCTCCAACGATTCCGCCGCGTTGGCCAGTTTAAAAGCCAGACTGCTTGACTTTGAGGAAGAAGCGCAGCGTGAGGTCAAGTTCTTGGGAAAATACGCCGAGGCGCCACGATAGGTGAGGGTGACAGGCCGGGGAGGACTCTGGCGGCGATGATTCGTGCACCGCGCTCCACTGCCTACATTCCTGAATTGACTAGCACACATGGCACGGTTATTAGAGGACAGTCAGACATACTAGACCAATTCTCTTTGTTCTATTCTAGTCTCTACACCGCTACTCAAAAAACGTGTCCAGAAGACATGCAGTCCTTCCTTGATTCCCTCGAGTTACTATGGTTCAGTCAACGGCATAGAGACTACCTAGACTTCCCGTTCACAGTAGAGGACGTTTCTCAGGTAATTAAAAGTTTGCCCCTAGATAAGGCCCCGGGGTCTGACGGTCTAACCACCGCCTTCTACAAAAGTTATGTGGAGGAACTAGCTCCGCATTTGAGAGCGTTATTTGAGGAAGCTCAGACTACTGGTATTTTACCACCAACCATGCGTGAAGCAATAATAATCACTTTACTGAAACCTGGTAAACCTGAAACTGAATTGGACTCATATAGACCACTGTCACTAATAAATGTGGACGTGAAACTTTTAGCCAAGTTAATTGCTAACAGGTTGCAGCCTCTTCTCCCCTTGATCGCCCGCCCCGATCAATCGGGATTTATTCCTGGACGGTCCACTTCTCACAACCTCCGGACTGTTTTTTCGGTATTACATTACCTCCACCCAGAGGTGCAGGCGGCTGCCGTTTTTCTCGACGCTACTAAAGCGTTCGATACGCTTGAATGGACTTATCTGTTCGCCATTCTGGCCTGCATGGGGTTCAGTCCGCTATTTATAAATTTAATCCGCTTATTATATACTCAGCCAACGGCCCGGATTCGAGTGAATGGCCTCCTGTCTAAGCCTTTCTCTATTTCGCGTGGCACGAGGCAGGGATGTCCTTTATCCCCCTGCTTTTCGCGATTGCGATGGAGCCGCTGGCGGCACGCATTAGACAGCACCACACAGCCAGGGGGATCGGGTTCAGTACCAGAAGCCTCCTCATTTCATGGTAGCCATGCGCTTTAAAAATGTTATTATATGCCGACGACATCACGTTGTACGTGATTGACCCTGCGTCCAATTTGGACCTTCTCCTTCGGGAATTTATCAGATTTGGCGGCCTCTCTGGAGTTTCTATCAACTGGGCTAAGTCGGTCATTTTTCCATTAACGGACGCCACCACCCCAGTCGTCTCCGAGTTCCCTCTAAAATGGGCAGCTGACACAGTAAAATATCTGGGCATATGGGTTAGTAGGACATTACAGGAGGTATGGAACTTCAACTATGGACGTGCCCTCACCTGGCTAGAGGAGAAAGTTGCACTGTGGGCTCGGCTCCCCCTATCCCTAGCCGGAAAGATAGCCCTAGCTAAAATGATAGTCCTGCCGAAATTTCTTTATTTGCTAACATCCCGATCCCTCTCACGCATGCCTTCTTTCGGTCCCTTAAGACTTTACTGGTTTTGTTGGCATGGGCAGGCGGGCAAGCTCGAGTATCTTGGGATCTATTGACGCTTCCGCTATGTCAGGGCGGCTTGGGAGCCCCGGATATGCAACTGTATGCCTGGTGCGCCCAGGCTCAGTTCCTCCATCACTGGGTCCATCCAACTCCTTTTCAGCCCCATGTGGCCATGGAGACTGATGTGGCGGCGCCTATTCCACTCCGTGTGGCTCTTTATCAGCCCTACTGACGTCCTCGAGATTGCGTGGACACTGTGGAGACCATGCGATGGGCGTGGAACGGATTACGGAGGAGAGCGGGCGCTCCCATATTATATGCCCCATCTATACCACTAGCGCACAACCGGATGTTGCCAAATATAGGGGACAGTATCAGTAAGAATGTGGCGCAAAAGCTGAACCTACGTACCTTTGCTGACCTGTACCCCGGTAACACATTCCGCTCGCCCCCGGTTGCTGAGGAGGGGCAGACAGTGCCATTTGTGGAACTTTTTCTCTATTATAATCTTCGGGCGGCCTGGCTCTCTGCATGAAAGTTTTCCGGACTCCCCGCCATCCATGGCAGCACTTGAAAACTTGTTAAGTTCGCCTTCACCCCGCAAACTTGTCACACGACTGTACACACACATGCAAACCACGACACCCCTGACGAAGCCAAGGGCGCTTCAGGCGTGGAATGGTGAACTCCCCGTCCCGCTCACCAATGGTCGTATTGCTGCCGTCAGCTCACTGAGTTATCTCCCAATTATAAACTTCGCCTCATACACTTCAAGTTCCTCCACCGCTTTTACAGAACACCTATAGGCTTACATCTCATGGGGTTGCGAGACGATGAGGGCTGCTGGCATTGTGGTTATATCCCAGCCTCCTTTCTTCACATGGCATGGGATTGCCCACGTCTGTCTGCTTTCTGGTCCACAGTGTTTACAATGATACATCAGATCACTGGTGCGCCTGAGACTCCCTCTCCTCTGCTGGGCCTGTTGAGCTATGTAAAAGATACACCAGTTAAAGTTCGTAAACTTCACGCATTGCTTCTCCTTTTTGCCAAACGTCAAGTTGCTGTGCATTGGGGGAGACAGAGGGTGCCTTCCATTAAAGAGTGGATCAGGGATGTTTCATATGGTCACTCTCAATTGTCCACCTTCTGGGAATTGATGCCTCCTACCTCCAGACCCAGAGACATTTGGGAGCCATTCCTCACTTGGGCTCGGGAGAGACAGGGGTCGGATGAGAACACAGCGAATGATATGGGGAGGTGGGTTAGATCAGGTAGGGAAATGTTGTTGTATTCCTTTTTATGGACGGTCCACCTGCTATGCAAACTATATGGGGCGACCTCCTGGGGGTAGGTCCGCACTGTCACATGTTCTATTCCCGACTGGATTTGCTATGTGGTGTTTTCCTATATATCTCTGTCTCCACAAGTGGGCCGGGCACAAGCGGTATAACATCTGTCCTTTGTTGTTGATACAGCTCTTGATTCGATTATGTATTGATTGTATACTGGCTGATTGTTTACGGAGTTTTCTGTTTCTTTTGAAATGCCAATAAAAAGAATTTAAAAAAGAGAGCTGAGGTGCAGTTCATCCCTGCACCTAGTGGCAGGCACCTCAAGATTACCGGAGCCATGGGAACGGCTCCGACTGAGGGTCGGAGCCGTTTCCTACGGCATCATAATCGGGCCCATTGAATGTACACATCCCATACTGTTGTGGCACAAAATATGGACATGTGCTGATACTTTGTTCAGTTTAAAGATAATTGAGGATTGCCTTAAATTGTCAGCATTTTCTCAAATTCCTTGGTTAAACAATGTGAGACAGATCTGCCGTGATTTGGGACACCTGAGATTTTTGAGTGCTCCGAAACCTTGCAGTCTGTCTCAAGGAATGAGCTAAATAGGATGTGTCTCTCATTGTTTGAGGAAGCTAGGTTGCTGACTGAATTAGCTAAACCAGGTGTTCTTAGAAACCAACTGATTCTGACTACTTACTCCTTGCAGCCGTATTTACAGTGTGTTCCCAATATCCAACATAAGTTTGTTTTGACCTGCTTCCGATTGGATACATTTCACATTTGGTAACATTTCTGTTTCCCAATGATTGGGCCAAAGAACTATCTAATTGTCCTTGCAATGATATTTCTACTCAAAGTACTATACACAGTTTGTTCTTTTATATATTTTTTAAAGACTTTAGGAAACGTTACATTGTACCGATTTTACGCTCCCATGATTATAAACAATGTCTCCCTGTTTTTTTAAATTTACAAATGGTAACTTCCCTGCCAGTTTATAATTCCGTTGCTATTTGTGTAAAGTTTTACAGTCAAGGAAAACATTGATTTTATAGTGTGTTTTTAATGATGATGAGCATTGTTTATTGCTGTGTTTTTGATAAAATGCATGTTTTTTATGATTTCTGTTGAAATCGAATAAAGTGGATTTGACTTCGACATGCAAAGTCATTTACAATATCAATTTAATCAGCAACACATTTGTTAGTCCCTATAAACATGTCTATTTGTTGAAGATAGGTTTACATTGATGATGAAGGGTCTTCTGCAGAACTGGATCAAATTACATCAATAATGAAATAAATGGATCTTTTATTTTCTGCTACTTATCTGTGAAACGCAACTTTGAGGTACAATATCTTACTGCAGCAGAAAAAAATATATAGCTTCAAAGGAAACTTCTAGAGCGTCCTAAATGCTGCTGTTGCCGTTTGAAATGGCAGGCACATAAGTATGTGTAATTACTGTTAAAATAGCATAAAACATATTGATCTGTGCAGAGACGGTTGCCTTGGATCGAAGGTGGTATTACTGTTAATCTCTGTGAAGCATGCGTTCCTGATTATTTTCCAGTAATAGAGAAAGTCACCTCATACATAGCCAAATACACATACACACATATATATCTGCCGGCTATTGATGGGTAGTCAATTAAGTAATGCATATTCTCTGCACCGAATCACATAAATCTTCCCATTTGAGTTACGTCTGGGAAGGAGCGGCTTTATTGATCCTCTGCACCTTTGTTCCAAGCGGTAAAATATGCTTCCGTTTGTCTGGACGCAGAAAAAAAATGTAACGGTGATAAATTGAAAGATTATAGGGATACTCCATCTTCCAAATGATCATCGCTCTGGGAAATTAGAAATCGAGATAGAAACTGTGGGGCATATTAGCAAGAAGAGGCGATAATCATCGCTAACCCTGCTTAGCGTGATTTTTTTATCGCCGGCTATCGCTGGAATATATCGCCACGCTAACGCTGTATTAGCAACGATTAGCGCTATGGCGATGAATATTCCAGCGATAGCGGGGAAATGGGCCAACATCGCTGAAAAACCAGCGATGTTGCATGGAGAAGGGAGAACACCTTGCTGATACGACCCTGTGGTCGTATCAGCATAATCCACCCCCCATGTTAGGTATGGCTAACACCTGCTAATTGCAGGTGTTAAATAAATGGCGATGACCCCGGTTAGCGCGACTTTTCACGTCGCTAACTGGGGCCATGGCCACCTTACTAATAGGCGATAGGCCTGTTAGCGAGTGTTTCCCAGGTTTGTTCGTCGGGAACGCCCACTTTGCATGTCATTAGCGATAAATATCGCTGACATGCAAAGCGGTAACAAAACGGGCGCTAATGCCCGAAAACTGTCTCTAACTGCTGTTAGAGACAGTTTGCTGATAGGGCGATATAAATATCGCCGCTTTAGCGGCAAAAAGTGCCGCTAAAGCGGCGATAGTGCCCTTGCTAATATGCCCCTGTATTTGTAATATTATGAAAGACTGATTTATATTTACACATTTTTAAGACCGGTGGCCAGATTAAATAAAATGTATGACCAGTGCTAATTTACAATGACGTGCTATTTAGCGCCATAACGCTTAATGGAAGGGCATGCTATCTTTCTCCATTTTTATAGTGATCGGTGCTGTTTTTCAGCAGCAAAAAGTGAATATAGGTTGTCTACACAGAGCACTTCTCGAGCATTTTTTTGGAACAGCCCTATAAGACGTATGTCATTAAACCCTATTTTTTTATGCAAGAAGCTATTACCTATAAGCAGGGCAACTGAAATTATGTGATGTTGTGGCTCCAACATTTTCTGCATAATTATGAATTTGCCGCATATGCCACCCAACATATCATCTACAGCATAATCTTCAAATTTTCACAAAAAAAATGTTTCCAGCTCAAATGCATCAAAAGTTACTACAAATGCAGCAAAACTTGTTGCAGCACAGGGAAGCCCATTAATAAAGGTTGGCTGGTCACCTATATGTTCCATATGCTGTATTTGGGTGTTAAATCGGTACTGATGAAGTGAAATCATTGTCCAGACTGTGTTAACATGTAAAAATGACAAAATAGTGAAGTAATACCATTCCAGAATGCGCCACATTATGCTGCATAATTAAGTTTTATGCCCTTCTTTTAAGTCAGCTGTTATCCTTGTGCTCGAATACTGCACCCAGTACTTTTGATACTGCTAAGTAAATACAGGTGTGGGACTTGGAATTACACAATTAAATTCTATAAATTCTGCTTTGTGTCCTAGTATCGTAAACACGTAGCTACCATTGATGCAGCAGGTGCAGTGCACCGGGGCCCAGAGCCCTTACGGGCCTATTGAATACTGATAATTGCCGCATTGTAGTACCCCAACACCAGTCAAAAGGGACATTTTCCAATGGCATCCTTGCCACACTACTAATTACCCCGCCTGGAGGTACTGGCTCTGGGATGGTATTAACGGACAGAAACACTGGCGGAAAGGCCATGAAGGCATGCTGAGCATCAGATAGTTTCATTAGTCAGAGGTTTAGTTCAGAGGTTAATTGCGAGTGGGTGGGAGTAGGATGTAGCCAGGCATGAGGGATAGTTGGGGAGTGGGTGAATATTGGGATAGGGCAGCTGAGAATTAGATAGTTTTATTTGTCACTTGTGTTTGTTGGAGAGGGAACGGAGATATTAGCGTAAGGTGAGGGTTGGGTTAGTTAACAAGAAAAAAATATTTTGAGCATTTATAATTGGGCTTACCTTTATTACTGCGTATTCTTTTGCTCTACTAGTGTATCCAAATACAGTATCAGAAAAAACTGCGGTTTTTATTGGAGTAATAAATGTGTATCTGATGCATTAAATTGGCACAATGGCACAATGAGACTGTTGTGGGAGGTCGATAGAGAAGGTAACACAAAACGATCACACACTTGTTGCGGCACAATAAATAGTCATCTGTATTTATACATGTAAATGCAAATGGTGCAAAGTGTCCCACGAGAAACAGAACCAGAAAAAAACCAAAAGGAACAATACAGTAATATGTACACAATAAACAAAGAAAAAAGGTTTTTCAAATATTAAACAAACGACCAAATCGGATAAATATATGTTGCGAACGAGACCTTTTAACATTCAAAGGGGTCGGATAATTGGTTTGTTTTTTCACAAGTCGACCACGGTTCGACCCCCTAAGCAATGCAGGGTCTCATCAGGACCAATAGCATTGGGGACACCTGTGGGTACAAAATAAGTGGAGTGTTTACTTAGGATGAGTAATAACAACTGTTGGCCACACCGAGGAATGAGGAATCACGGATCTGACGAAAAAAGTGGAGAAAGGCATGTAGAGAAACATGGTTTTGGGCTCTGCCTACCTATCTTTAAGAGGTATTCCTGTATCATAACAATTAATTCCTTTTATCTTAATTTTATTTTATTTTATTTTTTTGCATTTCTTTTTTTCCTCCCTTGACCAGCATCTAGTTCTTGCCAAGGGTACCCCATGTAAGTACCCCTTGCCAGTCGCGGTCCGTGTAGGAGTGCCGGCCGGGCGGTGACGTGGGAGGGAGGCAGGGTGGGGTAGCATGGATTACGGACTAATACAGGTAAATAAACATTTAAATCAATAAAACGAATTTCGTTGTGAGCCCTGCATCGCCAACTGCGATGCAGTGCGCGCAACGAAATTCGTTTAATTGATTTAAATGTTTACTTACCTGTATTAGTCCGTAATCCGTACTTTGCTGCCCCCCACCCTGCCCCTCCCCCGCCCCACGTCACCGCCCGGCCGGCACTCCTACACGGACCGCGACTGCCCCTTGCCCTTATTTAGCACAGTTGTTGGTGTGCGCCTCCATGTTTCTCAACATGCCTTTCTCCAATTTTTTTCATCAGGTATGTTATTCCTCATTTCTCAGTGTGGCCTACTCTTATTGTTATTACTCATCCTAAGTAGACACTCCACTTGTTTTGTACCCACAGATGCATCCAATCATATTGGGCCTGATGAGACCCCGCATTATTGTGTACATATTACTGTATTGTTTCTTTTGTTTTTTCTGGTTCCGTTTCACGTGGGACACTTTGCACCGTTTGCATTTACATTTATAACTACAGATGACTATTTACTGTGCCACAAGTGTGCGATCATTTTGTGTTACCTTCTCTATCAACATCCTACAACAGTCTCATTGTGCCATTGTGCCTATTAAATGCATCAAATATACACTTATTATGCCAATAAGAACCACTGTTTTTTCTGATATTGTTAAATGCCCTGGTTCTCACTGAGTAGTGTTGTCTTTGTTGTTTGATAGCATCTAAGTATAGGTCATTGATGTGGTTTATCCTGATGCCAAGGGCATTGTCACCTGGATGTAATGATGATATGCCCATGCCTTTTCACTATTGTCACTCTCCAGGATGGATTCCCAGGGTGCTGCATAATTTCATGTGTGTTCTTATCACATTGAATAATAGGGTGTTACCAGAAGGACAAATGTGTAGTGTAGGTTTGAGAAGTTGATTACGAGTAGGGCTGACAGCCCTACTGCCTATGTTAGATTTCCATGCCTCAGCATTGAGATGACGTACGTGCAGGTTGATGTCCACCTCCACATAGGTTCCAAAAGCTTGAGGGGACTTTGGAAACTTTGATGACAATGACCATTCTCCTTTTTAAAGGGGCAGGCATGGTCATGTGGCACTTGTCTGCTTCGACTGCTATCGACTACCATTGGATCAAAATGCTGGTCCTTTTCCATCCAACTCAGATTTCAATATCTGTGGTACATTGCACTATCAGGAGAAGCAGTGGCACACCAGATCTGGGTATCATAATGTGCCCATTAATCAGGTATTGTATGGCCCCCTTCGGAATGGTAGTGGGAGATGTGTGTGTTTATTGTGCTACCCTTTGGTTTGTGTTGTGCTGTAATGGTTGTTGTGCTTTAGCATAGATTTTTTTAAAAATTGTGTTTGCACTGGAAATCACGAAATTCCTCTTGTATTACGTAGCCAACAAAGGTAAATATGTGTTTTTAAAAACAACCTCTAAAAACAACTTTTTAATTAATAACTTGTAATTAGGTCTGGCATAGACTAAGACCTTCAGTCTTTAATAAAATGAAGCATATAATAGATTTACGTGTAGGCGCTATTAGAAACTTATTATCATTAGCTTTAATATGATTACTATAGTCTGCCTCTCCGCAGTGAATTATCTGGCTTTCCTTCAGGTGCCGCAGTAAGGAGCATTCCTGTTTGCTGGAATACACATTTTCCTAAGTGCTTGAGGACAGTGCATTTTCCCTGTATCTTGAAAGAGGGTCTATTCTATGCCTGGCTTGTTCCAGATTTGGTTTCAGCCTCTTCACACACTTGTGTGTGTAATGTTGATATGTATATTGATATGTATATTTACAAAGGAACTTCAGATTATTGTTAACACTCATTACATTTTAATTGATTTTACAGAAACACAGTCTCTGTAATCACGGTTCACTGATAGAATATCGATGTCACAAACATCGATGTTCTAAATATCGAGAAAAAAATATCGCCTGCAAAAATATCGACTCCTATACCTTAACAGGTAAGTACAAAAATATTGACTCAAAAATATCGAGGTAAAAAATATAGATGTAAAAAATATCGATTTAAAAATATATATAAAATAAAATAATATATGTTAAATATATTAAATAATAATCTTATTTTTAACAAAATAAATTACATTTGATATACATTTTAACTAAATATAACAAATAAACCTAATTTAAAAAATATAAACACACAAACATAATAATTTATACCAGTGGCGGCTCGCCGAGGGAGTGCTGCGAGGCTGTGAGGCGGGGCGGGAAAGGGGCAGGGTGGGGGGTAGTGGAGTCCGACATACGACGGACAGGAGTAAGGTAAGTAATGAAATAAATAAAACAATTTACCTTGCGCGCGCTGCATCACCAACTCGGCGATGTGGCGCGCGCAACGTAAATTGTTTTATTTATTTAATTACTTACCTTACTCCTGTCCGTCGTATGTCAGACTCCACTACCCCCAACCTGCCCCTCCCCTCCCCTCCCCGCCCCACCCTACCGCCCCCCAGCACTCCCACTGCGAGCCGCCACTGATTTATACATATACATATATTTACTTAAAAATAATTTATTAACTATTATCTTTATTTAATTTTTAAACTTTAAAATTACATAAAAATAATATATATATATATATATATCAATAATTTGAAATTAAAAAAACATTCTATAATAAATTTAAACATTAAAATATTTTCAAAAAATTAAACTAAAGTGTCCCAAAACAATCAGTGCAACAGTAGGGAAAGTGTTGGATAGGGGGATAATTAAATTTACTATTCCATCTCCAGTTGGATAGCGGAAGCGCAAAAATTACTATTCCCACTTCAGAGATAGCAACAGTAGGGAAAGTGTTTGATAGCGGAGGGGAAAAAATTACTATTCCCACTCCAAAGAGTGCAACAGTAGGGAAACTGTTGGATAGCGGAGGGGTAAAAATTACTATTCCCACTCCAAAGACTGTAACAGTAGTGAAAGTGTTGGATAGCGGAGGGGTAAAAATTACTATTCCCACTCCAGTGAGTGCAAAAGTAGGGTAAATGTTGGATAGAGGAGGAATTAAATGTAGTATTCCAACTCCGGTGAGTGCAACAGTAGGGAAAATGTTAGATAGCGGAGGGGTAAAAATAACTGTTCCCACTCCAGTAAGTGCAACAGTAGGGAAAGTGTTGGATAGAGGAGGAGCAAAAATTACTATTCCCAATCCAAAGAGTGCAACAGTAGGGAAAGTGTTGGATAGCGGAGGGTAAATACTACTATTCCCACTCCAAAGAATGCAACAGTAGAGAAAGAGTTGGATAGCGGAGGAGTAAAAATTACTATTCCCACTTCACTGAATACAACAGTAGGATAAGTGTTGGATAGTGGAGGGGAAACATTTTTTATTCCCACTCCAGTGAATGCAACAGTAGGGAAAGTGTTGGATAGCGGAGGGGTAAAAATTACTATTCCCACTCCAGTGAGTGCAACATTAGGGAAAGTGCTGTATAGCGGAGGGGTAAAAATTACTATTTCCACTCCAGTGAATGCAACAGTAGGGAAAGTGCTGGATAACGAAGAGGTAAAAATTACTATTCCCACTCCAGTGAGTGAAACATTAGGGAAAGTGTTGGATAGCAGAGAAACAAAAATTACTAATAACACTTAAGCAGTTGAAAAAACAAAAAATATAACAAGATTTAAAAAATCATAAAAATAAAAAAACAATATTTTAAAAATATAACTTTAAATATATTAAACATATAAAAAGAACACATATTATAATAATAACTACATATAACAAAAACCTACAAATAATATATAAAATAAATTAATAAATACATTTATAAACAATAATTATTTAAAAGTAGCAAATATTAACAAACAAAAAATTATTTAAAACATAAATATATTTATTTTATTTCATACCCTATAACACCACACCAATACCAAAACACTTCAAAAAATGTAATTACATGTATTTCCATAATTAACATAATTAATAATAAATTAAGACATTTTATTAATAAAAAAAATTGAATACACAAGCTTTAACACTCTAATATCCACAACACACACCTAAATTAAACTATAAAATAATAAAACACAATTATATATTACTTTTTAAAGAAAAACTATTACTATTAACAACTAATAATTAAATAACAAAGTTGTATTTATTACCCACTCTTTACCCCTTTAAAAGTAAAAGCAAAACACAAAAAATAAACATTTACCCAAAATAAATATCACATCAAATCAAATCAGAAATTTATTGTTTAGTTAATTAAAACCAGAACAATGTTCCAATAATCAAGATACATTACACAGTTAAAATGCGCACTAAAATAAATGCATATTAAAATTCATGTTTACAGACATAAAATAATTCAGTTTGGGGGTGTAAGGTCGAAATGAGTAAGTGATACACCACCGAGTGTCCGAGATTAGTAATTTATACAATACATTTGAAAAAGTTAATTTATACAGTACAGTTGATGTTAAAGGAGACAGACATTAGCCTCTAAAGTGACGCTGCGCCTGGCTACTGTCAATGTTTTAGGTCTTTCTCGCAGTTGATTAGAAATTTTATTAAATGGCAACAAGCTGCGGGTCATTCGGGTTGAGGCATTTTAATATAGCAATTCTGCAGGAGCGAATGCCTCTTTCGTTTAACAGTGTTTTAAAATAAATATCAAACAATTAACATTAATTAACAACTATATATTAATTAAGTAAACACAAATTACTTCCCACCCTTTACTCCTATAAACACCACAACACACACATAAATTAATTACACAATTGCCATAATTAATTACCAATTAATTCAAATTAATTAACAACAAATTATTAATTCATCAATTAAAATTATTTACTTCCCACCCTTTCCACCCTTTCCACCTATAAAAACGACCGCACACAAATATAATTAATTACACAATCACCAAAATTAATTACAAATTAATTAATTAAAATTAATTAACAACCAATTATTAATTCATAAATTAAAAATACATTTCTTCCCACCATTTACACCTATAAACACCACAACACACACCTAAAATTAATTACACAATTACCATAATTAATTACCAATAAATTAATTAGAATTAATTACCAAACAATTATTAATTAATTAATAATACATTAATTTACACATTTAACACCATAATATCTCAATTAAACAAATATTAATAAATAAAAATGAATCAATAAATTAAATATAATTAAATTACTTCCCACCCTATTCCCCTATAAACCCACAACCCGCTACGGAACTAAAAATACAAAAATAAAATTGAAAAAAATTAACAAATGTAATATAATTAACTTACTTCCCACCCTATTCCCCTATCAACCCACAACCTGCTACTGGACTAAAAGCGCAAAATTAAAATAAAAACAAATTAATAACTACAAAAAATGTAACACATATATTAAAAATACAAACAAATTTTATACAAAAAAACATACATAACATACATATAAAATATATAATAAAATACATAACAATAATAACAATCAATTTTTTTTAACAACTATATTTTTGCAAACGATATTAAACACTTCGATATTTTTAAAAACTATGGGGCCCAATGAGGATGGCGGGCGGAAGCACCACCGCCGTGCTGGCGGATGCAAAAAGCACCAGTTACCGTCCGCCCGCCACAGCACACACGCCCGCCCAATTAGGATGCGAAAAGACAGCCAAACACCGCCCGTACGCCAGCGAAGCCGTCCGCCATCAAAGTGCGCCCGTACACGGAGCGGCGCGGCCAATGGAGACACACCGCCCAACGAAATCACGTACCGCCCGGCGTACATATTACGATGCCAGAACCAAACAGTTCCTCCGGCTAAGAGACACCGCACGTGAAAGCAAGGCGGAAAACCGAACACACAGTACGGATAGCAAAGAGGCGGACCCCCGAGCATGAATCCAGCACTGCAGGCCCTCCCCATGCTCTACCTGATGCAGCACCCAGGAGTCAACGCACCGCGGCGACGCAGGTAGGCAGACACACAACAGGGGCACGCAAACAGCGCACACAGTGCAAGGGCGGGACAACTGCATATGGCCCCCACCCCGACACCCCTGCGTGGACACGACACATCCACCACTGCACCCACACATGCGCACAACGCAGAGGCCAACGGCAGCGCAATGCATGCGCCGCACACAAACAACACAGGGTCACAACCAAACACCACACACACCGTCACCACCCAGAACGCACATGTCACGTGAAAGCCCTGCCACAGTCATGTCCCCAACCGGCAATTCACTGCTGCCAACCTGACGTCACACAACTGACCCGAACATGTCAGTGACGTCACGCCACATTAGGACACACCCCTGTGTGCAAAACACGACGAAGCACACAGCGGAGGCAACATCACCCAGCAGAATATGGACCCCATCGGGAAAAGGTACGCCAGAACCACACAGAAACACCGGTGCCACCCTGCACCCAATAACAAGACATGCAATACGTAACATCAAAGATACCGGGGACAGACAACAGGTGGGACCAATTATAACACAAGGCCCAACGTACAGCGGAAAAGCAGCCTGCTGCCCACACACGGGAGAGGAGACAGCACCGAATGACCTTCCATTCCCACTGTGAAACCACATCCCGACTAAACAAGCCGGAGAAAACAGTCATTGCACCAAACAAAGCCCAACGCAGGCATGCAGAGGGAAGCGGCAACAGGGCAGATAGCGCATAACACCAAAGAACATTCACAACGGAAAGAAGAAATGATAACACTCCCCCATGTGGTTCACATGCAAGTTATCTGGAAGGAGTCAGACACCACTGACCTTGACCATTCAGAGAAGCATGTGGGATGAGGGCCCGTGTCCTCCGCACAAGCCAACATAACACAAGTCCTGCCTCCCTACGACCATTACAGAATTCCCAGCAACATCGGAGGTTGCACTCTGCAGACTGCACAGACAGCCGGAGCACGCCACCACAGCGCCCTGCAGCAAAATGGCACTTGCACCACACCTACCCAACTACGCCGGACAGATCAAGCTGTACAAACATAACCTGATACAGATATTGGGATGTGACAATCTGGCCCTGCTGAACGTAAGTTACCGACTAACTTACCGCATCGCATTGTTCAGCTGCGTCATCCCCGTCTTCTACTGTCGGAGGTGTCCCTTCTACTATCCTGTGGAGTTATGTCTCTCCAACCCGGCATGTCCAAGGGCGGACCTGCTACAACTATTCCACCCCCTGGACGCCCACGACAGGGCCTGTTCAGCCTATGGGGGCATGGCGTATGTGGCGACTATCGGACCCACACTGCAATGGGACCACTGTGCCTCCACACGACGGATAATGGATTACAGTTACATCGAATGCCATCCAACATATCCCATCATGTTCCTACAAGGGACAACTCACGACCAACACCTTGACAGCCACCATCCGCTACATTGGCTGGCAACCATGTCCACCACCAATGCCATGGAAGCCCTGCTGGAAGGTATTGCATTCCTGACAACCTGTCAATTCGTCGGGCCCCGTCGCCAGACCCCCAATTGAGCAATGATGACCCACACCGTACCCATGCGTGGCTTACGCACGGACTAGGCAGTTACCAGTACAACTACTACACCATGCAACCTGCAACTGACACCACAACAACAACTACACTGCCATGACATCTTATACTATTTGGGAAATGCACCCTGTACCTCATCACATCCAGTAACTCTGCATGAACAGGGGGAGGCAGAGGCATGGGATTTGTGTATGGCAACCACATGGACAGAACTGCACGTACAACCATGCCATGATATGGATCCTGCGCCCATGAACATATGCACCGGTCAGTGGACAGCAATCATCCTGCTGCAGTATGTGAGAGCTGTCACCACACCTCCCTCTGAACGTCCGTGCCAGGACCTTTGCATGTACACCAAGTGCATCCACCAACAACATGAGCCCAGTGACTGTGACATGGCCAGTACCCACCACATCGCAACAACAAGTGGGACGCCTTTGCATGCACGTAAGCCCATGCCCTGATGTCACCTCCATGCACGTGTGTATGAGTAACCATAGCAGCAAACCTGTAACATGGAACTGAGATGCACTGTGCCCATGATGACAAGCGGACTGGTAGGCTAAATGTATACTGTCTGTGTCAGTCAGCAGCACCACAGTAATTAGCAAATGTACATTAGCACACCAACGGCTAAGCAGTTGGAACTCTGAAGCCCACATCCCACAGTCAACAACTAATCACTTTACCCCTACACCCTATGCTATGTGTAATCATGCTGAGTATATCCTCCACATGCACTTCGCTGCCAGTAGTGTTCACTATACTGCATCACAGAGGACATTAGTCCCAATACATGGCTTGAAGCAACAATGTGTCTCTGCTGATTCATTTCACAAGTACGAATGAGAGAGGATGAGAGTGTGTGAAGTACACGGCAGTCATGAGATGACCATGTAGTCCACTGTCATTGGATGTCAACTTAAATGAGTAGCACAACTGTGGGAGACACACATGTGTCATGTGAAGCGGGAGTTACGCATGGCTCAGGTGGGTTGGTGTGACGGGTAGGTGCGCACATGCAATGTTGAAACACGCTGTGTTGGGAGGACTCAGGACCAGTACATTGGCGCACTCCTGGGAATCTGTAAAGACCACCTGTCTGGTGACGAATGTGAACTCGTGTGTGCACAACAGGCGGGCACACGAACAATGCCGCATCAAGTGTAGACGTCAGCCCACCCTCCGTGGACATGCCGGATACTGCTGCGCGTCCGCCAGGCCCTTGCCAAGGCACTCACATCCCCTGTCGACCTGGTGTATCCCCAACATTGTCCACTTGCACAGGCAATCCAGGGCACGGGATGGCAGTAGAGCATGGTGGGTGAGAGCTCATGGCGCGCTCATCCTTGTCACATCACGCAGGCAACACATCCACAATGTGTAGTATGGCACAAGTCAAATGGAAGTAGTGGGGGGACGCACACATCACAAGCAGCAGTGACGTCACGGACGGTGGCTCGCACCATCCCACCCATTGACAATACACCCACACACGTTACATGCCATTGCAACAGAGAAGCCAGCGCGTGCACAAGCAGCTCCAAGCTCGCCCCAGAGAGGCCAAAGAGTGAATGTGTGGGGCCATGAGCTCCAGTTGGACGCGGACTGGCCCGCTAGGGCAGCTACAGCCTCTGTGTGTTGCAGGTGATGTATCCGGACTGCGGAGCCTGTCATGCATTGTCAATGTTGCCCGGGTCTCGAGTCGGGGCACCACGCATGTGGACGGCGTAACGCCACTAATCATACTGTGAGACAGACCACATGTACAACTGGACCCACACATACACTCCTTGGCCTCTCTGGGGCGAGCTTGGAGCTGCTTGTGCATGCGCTAGCTTCTCATGTGCAAATGCATATTGGTGTGAGCGAGGGGAGGCCATGAGGACAGTGTAAAAGATAACTGTTTGACTTTCAGTTAGTTTAAGGAATGCCCCTGATGTGGTCAGAAAAAGACATGTCTCTTGTGCATTGCAACTAGTAGATAAGCCGATGACCTACCCATGTCTTGCATGTAGCCCCGCACCTAGCCCCGCACACTCGACACAGCGAAATGAGTACCAGCACCACATACTTCCCATTCGAAGCACTGACTGGGGGTGATAACCATTGGACAGTCTTGTGTAGTCCACCCACGCGTACATGTGGGCCCTCCATGAACCATGTCACCTGCGGCAAAGTGATGTCATGGGCAATGACGGAAGTGAGCAGAGCTGTCTGCCCCACGCACAGACGGTGCATCAGCTCAACAGACCCAGCACTGAGTGCAGCAGGGGTCACATGTGCAGGGGCAGTTGTGCCTGGTGTGAATGCACATGCACATAGACAGCACATCGAGCAATGTGTAGCCTGCCCACATCTACTGTCCATTGTCAGGCTGACCTAGAAGAAGATCACAAGGCAACACATCTGTGTGGGTGTACCCACTGTGACCAACACTGCGCAACCATCAGCGTACTCGCCCTGTGCATGGCCCACCCCGCAACGAAGGTCACATTCAGTGCCACTATCTCTCACACACATCCCTATCACGAGTCATGGTGTGTCCAATAGACAGTGCAGAGTAAGCGCTCATCCGGGGGGTCCTGAACAGGAGACACATGTAACCCACTAAGCACTCTATGTCGGCACCTACTGGCATTGTGCAGTCAATGTGCAGGCCAGGCCTGCTGGGACTGAGAAGGGCAGCATGGCCCCAGCCTGACTTCCACACGACCAACAAGTGCACTGAGACCTGCATTGCCAATTGTCTGTGTCACTGGATGTCTGACATGAAGTTGCCATGCACCACCACTCGGGTGGGACAGACAGGTCAAAGCGCCTGAGAGCTCACATACCCATGCCACCTGCAGCCAGCATGGTGTGCAGTGCATGTCTGTACTCCACAGGCTCTGACTCATAGTGCTGAGGAGCAACGACATGTGTGTCCCCCACATGCACACCCACACCCACTGCAGTTGTCTCTCACACACAACTTTCGCAAGGAATAGCCATGTGCAGTGTGCGTGGAGCACGGAATCCAGGTTCTCCAGCTCCTCGCCGGTGAGTGGACCTGGACATGTCCTCAGCGTCATCCACGTGTAGGTGTAGTGGTGGCAGCAGCAGCTGTCGTCGAGGGGTGCCAGGCTGCAGTGCCAGGTAGCTGTGGTCATGCCTGTCCCACTCACACACACATATGACCCCCTGGGGCCGTTTCAGTGGGTACAAGCTGCTGCGATTTGTGAACCATGTCTGGCAGCTGCAATTGCAGACGTTGGCCTGCTCCCAGCTGGCCATGGACACCTACCTCCACAGTGGAACACGCAGGGTGCAACCGCGAGGGTCATTGGAGTTGCCCGTAAAGGCCTGGCCCATGCCGGGTACAGTCCGCTGATGCCATGTGCACCACACAGTATAATGTGCGCAATGCATCTGCAGGTGTGGCCATGATTTGCGTGTGGGTGCAGGTCCACAATGGACAAGGCCACAACATGCTGTGTGCATTGGCAGGGACGGCCAGTGCTCAGCCTCCACATGTATGTAGGAACATCATCATGTACACATTGGCATGGGAGCATGGGATATGCATATGCACACACATGCCATCTTTCACTATGTACATCTGCCACTTGGCACGTGCAATGTTACGTGTCACTTGTGATGTGTAGTTGCAGGCACACAGCCGTGTCGGCATGGGGCTGTCAATGTGTACACCTGTCAATGTTTCAGGAGGTGTGATCCGTACAGTGCTGTACTTAGGGTGCAGTAGGGACATCAATGACAGTCTCATATCCCCTCGTGCCACCGGTCCCACTTGTTTTGGCCGCTCAGCCTGTGTCCATAGCGTTGTTGGTGTGTGCCCTACACACCCATCCTCGGAAGCAGTGTGATGCACAGCAGCTAGTTATGTTGCCGTGGTGTTGCAGCTTACCGATTATGCAGTCTGTTGCCTTCAGCATGCCGTACAAGTTGTTAATGCCTGACTCCCCATGTGCATGCTCATTGCAATGGTGTGTGTCACTGCCCATTGCTATTGGTAGGGGACCTGTGTAAGTGTATTGTGGCTGTGCTGTCCCTACTTGTCAGCCGTTCTGTCATTCAATTGCCTGCTCAGTCATTTATGTTTTGTGTATGTGAATATGCCATGTGGCGTGTTGCTTTGACATGTGTACACTTCCATCTTTCCTAGGCGGAGACCAAACATTCATCGCCCCTACCAATTGCTGTCAGATATGGTGGATGTTGAGGTCATCCGCAAATATCGTCTGGACCGACCCACCCTGCATCGTCTATGTGCCTTGTTGGAACCCCACCTCCGTCCTAGCAGGGTGTATCCAACAGCATTCACCCCCACGGCTAAGGTGATGGCTGCACTGCATTTCTTCGCCACTGGGTCATTCCAGCACACAGTGGGCAGTGGAGGTGGGATGTCCCAACCCATGTTCAGCATGGTGCTCAGGGATGTACTGTCAGCCATGATGCTGTACAGGAACAGATACATCCGCTTCCCCAGGGCTCGTGAATTGGCGGCAGTGAAGGGTGCATTCTATGCTCTTGGACGAATCCCCACGTCGTTGGTGCAATAGACTGCACCCATGTTGGCCTTGTTGCACCACAGGCCACTGAGCACCTCTACCGCAACCGGAAGCACACGCACACCCTGAATGTGCAAGTGGTGTGCCTTGTGGACATGGTGATCACACACGTGTGTGCGAAATTCCCTGGATCGGCCCATGACGTGCACATCATGCGCAACAGCATCCTACCACGTCTGTTGACCAATCTGCAACCGGACCGTGGCTGGATTGTTGGTGAGTATGTGGAGTAGTGTAGCGTGCTGGCTGTGCGATGCTGTCTTGTGTCCAGTTGGAATTGCAACGGTTCTCTGTGTCCCTCACACCCAGGTGACTCTGCTTACCCGAATGGAGCCTGGCTGCTCAGCCCATTACGACGTCCTGGGAGCCCAGCAGATGTACGCTACAATGAGGCACATGGGAGGACCAGACGTGTGGTTGAGCGGACCTTTGGCCTCCTCAAGTCCAGGTTCAGATGCCTGGACCGCACCGGGGCGCACTGGCATACTCCCCACAGAAGGTGTGCCAGATAATTGTGGCTTGCTGCATGCTGCACAATCTGGCGATCCGCAAGCAGATCCCCCTAATTGTGGATGACGGAGATCAACCAGGGCCCCAGCCTGCAGACCTGGACAGCTCCAGTGAAGAGGACAGTGGAGAGGATGAAGCTGTGAATGTGCGTCAGCAGCTCATCGCCCGCTACTTCACTTGACGGTGAGTGACCATGTACGACGGCTGATGTAGCTGTAGTTGTGCAGGTGTATGTGTGCTCTGTTACGGGGGCCTTTTGTTCACTGAGTGCTGTGTGTCAATGGTCCATGTCCAGGTTGGTATGCCACTGACAGTGGCTGTAGCATTGTGCCCTGTTGCTCTGTGAGATGTGTGTGCATTGCTTGTAGTTGGTGACAAGTACTGTGTGATGAGTGTGTGACACACTCATTGAATGTACTCTTGTTCTGTTTCACACCCCTAGGTCCCTGCAGCCTCTCCTGTCCCATCGACATGCCACACAGCAGATGCATTTCTGCTCATGGTGGCGATTGCACATCGTGGAATAAACCCAGGACACATTAAGCCGATTGTGAACAAGGTGTATTTATTAACAGCGGTGACATGTGATTGTGTGCAAGGTGATGACAAATGTGGTGCATGCTGTGACAATGACTTGACGGTCATGGCTGCGTGATGGTCAAGGTGTACCCATGGAGTTCTATGTCCACAGTCCAACAGACACATGCCATTCACATGGCAGTGTGGGGTAGGATCGTATTCCATGTCAATGCAGTAGGTGGTCAAGGTGGCTGGCTGACTCACTGGCGTTTGGTGCGGGCGAAGTCCTCTCTGGACACCTGTTTCCTCTTCGGACGGCCCCTTCCATGTTTGGTAGGGGGGGGGGGTGTTGATGTTCCGCTGGTGGTGGCTGAGGAGTGCTCACTCGCTGTGGACGCAGGGGAACGCGAGGCTGCACGAGCCTGCGCCACAGCAGGTGGTGGCGGAGGTGGTGTTGCTGGCCTTGCTTGTGCCCTCCCCCACCACCAGCTGGCCCATGAGTGCCGCGATTTGGGCCATATGGGCGTCCATGGACCTCAACACCGCAAGGACCTCCCGCGTGTCGCTTGCCGACCTGGCCCATTCGCCTTGGGCCTCTTCATAGGCCCCAAGGACTCTGTCGATTGGCGGCAGGGCTTGGCTCCCAGGCACAGTTGGCGTTGGCCTGACCCTGCTCCTCCTACCAGTACTGCTGCCACCGACCTGCCCACTGGCCACATTGCTCACCACGGTCCTCGCTCTGGCTCCCAGGTTGGAGCCCGACGGCCGTGCCGACCCTTGCACAGGTGCTGTGGCGAGGGATGGCGTGGTGGTGGTTGTTGCGGCAGTGGTGGTGGCCGCAACGGCCGTGGCAGCAGGGGTCTGTGACTGGTCAGCAGCCCTGGGTGATGGGTTGGTAGGCAGGAGGGGCCCTGGGGAGCGGTTGTGCCCTGCCACTCCAGATGGGCCTGCTGGGTGGTCCGTGTCCGGAGAGGTGTCCAGCTCCTCTACATCCGTGAGTCCGGGTCGGGGGCTTGCAGACTGGCTGTGCTGGCTGCTGTCACCCTCTCCAGCATCCAGCAGTTCGGCACCTCTGGGGAGGATGAAATGGGTCATTGTGTTGCACCTAGCAAAGTATGTATTGGTTGTCTGACATTCACAGTTTGTGCACTGTCGTGCACAGGTTTCCCAGTGGCGTGTGTGGATGTACGATGTGTGTATGCGTGGGCTAGGCAATGGGTCTGTGTGATGTGGCCATGTGGCATGGGACAGATTAGCAATGCCGATGGGTGTGTGTTGCTATGCTCCTACATTTTGTGGCTCGTGTGTATGCGTGCTCCAGGGCCATCGGCGATGTTGGGTTGAACGATGGTTTAGGGGGAGGGATGGTACGCTTAGGTACGCTGATGCCAGAAGGGGGTACAGCCCCCTACACGCTCTTGGGTTGAGATATGCTTTTGGGGTACATGCTGTGGGTGATGGGTGCAGAACGTGACATGTGTTCTGGCAACGTGACAGTGCATGGACAAAGGTGTGTGTCTGTCTCACATGGCCGGAATATCTGCTGACTGTTATCATTCATGGACATCACATTGGTAGCAATGTTGTGAGTTCGTGCTTGTTGTGTGCCACACGTCGTATTGAAGATGGGCCAATTCCTTTGTGTGCGCGCTGCCCTGGTACATGTGCATCAGTGCTGTGCTCTTGGGGTGTTGACTATGTTATGTGTGTCGTTATTCGCAGTGTGACGTGCGCTTCGGTCACTGCAGGCACTTGTTTTGTCATGGGCAGGTATCTTTGCATGTCTACTGGATGTGGGCCAGCTGTTCGGATGTCATACCTATCATGACATTGTGGCTGTGAGATGAGATGGATGATATGTTGAATGTGCATTGTGTGCCTGTGTGTTTCATGGGTCCTGTTGTCTTTGTGTGCAATATTGTGGTTCCAAGCTGGTACTTCTGGTACGGTCTGTCTTACGTGGGCGTTGTTGTACGATGTGTGGGTGACAGGCAGTGAGGACTACATGGACAGGACTTCGATGGTGTTGCTGATGTGTGTGATGGGTGGCACAGTACCTGCCGTGTGGGTCTGTGCTCCAGTGGGACTTGTACATGCAGACGTGGCTCCTTAGGTGTTGCTGTATCTGTGATAGGTCATGTGGGGTTTGACTCTGTCGAACATGTCCGTGTGCACATTGGTCTCATGATTGTGACTGGGAGCAGTGCTGCATGTTCCTCGGCTACGTGTCATGTCCCATGTGTCAGTCGTAGTACAGTCCTCATGCCTACGGACGCCCCGCCCTGTACAGTTTCCCACCTACAGGTTGTTTCTGAGTGCGCAATGCAATGGATGCCACATGGTACTGGGAGGGAGGGGTGCTCCACCTTGCTGGTCTGTGGTAGTGGGGGCCTGGTGGGTGTTTTACTTCAGCTGTCCCCCCTCCGACCCACTGTCTTTGTGTTCCGGCTACTTACCTGTTAATTGTCGGTCAGTGCAGCTATGGCGGACACATGGATGTGGGGTGTGCTCCACCTTGCTGGTCTGTGGTAGTGGGGGCCTGGTGGGTGTTTTACTTCAGCTGTCCCCCTCCGACCCACTGTCTTTGTGTTCCGGCTACTTACCTGTTAATTGTCGGTCAGTGCAGCTATGGCGGACACATGGATGTGGGGTGTGCTCCACCTTGCTGGTCTGTGGTAGTGGGGGCCTGGTGGGTGTTTTACTTCAGCTTTCCCCCTCCGACCCACTGTCTTTGTGTTCCGGCTACTTACCTGTTAATTGTCGGTCAGTGCAGCTATGGCGGACACATGGATGTGGGTGTGGGGAGTGCTCATTCTGGCGCATCTGGAGTACAAGGGGACCTGGTGGTAGTTGCGGTGCTGGCTGACTGTACACATGCCCCCATGGTTTTGTTGGTTGGTAGCTTTGGGCTGAGTGTGTATCAGTGTCTGTTGCATGTGTGGGTGATGTCTTGTGTATTGTGTGCTGGACATGGGGGTGTTTGTCCCTGGGAGCTATGGCATACTGGTGGTGCATGTGAGTACATAGCGGTGTGCTGGTATACGTTTGTTTGTACTTACCAGCCTCCACTCCCCCTGGTAATCCGGTGAGGATCTCCGGATGTATGATCACTCGCACCTTCTCCTCCCACGCCTTGAAGGTCTTGAAAAGCACGGGATTCCCTCCGCCAGTCCTGGCAGCCAGCTCTAGGTTTTTGCTCTCCTTCTTCTTGACCACGCTTTTGAGGTCGTTCCACCTTTTGTTTATTTCTCCTCTGTTGCGTGGAACGTTCCCGACTGCATTGACCTGGTCTACGATCCTGCTCCACAACCGGTTTCTGGTGGATAGTGGTGTTTGTTGGACCTGGTTCCCATAGATTTGTGGGTGCACCTTGACGATCTCGTCGACCATGACCGTCAGCTCGGTGGAAGTGAACTTGGGCATTCTGTGTGATGCCATGGTGTGTGTTTTGGTGTTTGTGGTGCTGGTGCGGTGTGTGGTGTGTGATGTGCAGGGGGTTTGTGGGTCAGGTGTTTGGTGGTGGTGGTGATGGGTGTGATAGGTGCGTGTCTGTGGTGTGCTGCTGTCCTTTCTGTCTCGCTGTGTTGTGTGCTTTCGTCCTCAGTTTGTAATGTTGCAGGGGGTTGTGGTCTGTGGAGGGGCTGGTTTTGTACTTACCTATGTGGGTGTGTCATGGTGGTCTGTTGTTTTCAGGTGTGTTGTGGCTGGTGTTCTGGGATTTGTAGTTGATTTGTATGTCCAGGGGGGTGTTTCAGGGATGTGTACTGTGTTTGGGTTTTGTGCGTGGGTTGCTGTGTGGACTTGTTAGCCATGTTGTGTGTGTTTGTTTTCATCAGCGGATGGTTTCTGTGCATGGAGGTGGCCGCCAGGGCTTCCGCCGTGTCCATTTTCGTCACTGTTGTTTGCGCTGGCGGGCGGTGTATTTGTGGATTTTCCGCGCTCATGTCGGTGCGATCCTAATTTCACGGGCGGTGTCTCGGTCGTCAGGGCGGGCGGTTTTGGCTTGTCATGCGTCTTTCCGTCCGTGGCGGGCGGATGGACTTGGACTTGGACATGGGCGGGCGGTATTTTCTGTTTATTTTCCGCCTCCGGCGGTTTTCGGTTCGCGCCATCGTAATTGCTCGGTCGGTATTCAGGGGGTGTAGGCGGGCGGATTTTAGCCACTGTGGTTGATGGCGGATTTTATTCCGCCCGGTATCGTAATGGACACCTATATTTCTTACCTTAAGTCGATATTCTTTTTTTGTTTTAAACTTTTTATTTAACATTTGCATCATTACATTGGAGAGGAAAAAAGGAAGGACATTACATCGTAGGTGGCTTCACATACTTTTCAATTTTCAGAATTCATACATAGAAACAGTCCTGGGCACACGCGATGAGGGTATTGGTGATAAAATATCTACTATTGATGCGTTATTCGAATGCAAAGGTCAACATCAGTATTTGTCCAAATAGGTATTTTTTTATTTCAACAATCACTGTGTTGAATATAGTGAACCAGCCGACACGTGTTTCGTCACTGGGAAAGTTCCTGTGACTCATCAGGGCAGAAGGTTGGAAGAATACAGCACACCCGTAGGGGTAAACTCACGATAAGGAGTAACGAAATGCGCAGAAGAGGCGCTGCGCTGGCAACAAGGATGCAGCGAGGAGGGAAACCGCAGGTGGTAGTGTCCCTCTGTGAACAAACGTGATTGCGCTGGGGCGGGTGAGCCACGGCAATCGTGAAAGGCCGGAATGATTGGCGGAGGGAGGCTGTCCAGTGTCCAGGTCAGTGGATGAGGTACCAAGCCGAGCAGGCGAGGTACACAGGTTAGGCCCGGGTACGGGAAGTTGAGTACTATCCAGGGATGTATGAGGCTGTGTAAAGCAGACACCTGTCTGGGGTCCGGATGGGAGAGCTGACCTGGCAGCACCGCACCACCTAAGGTCCATCGATAGCACACGCAATAGCCTGAGCGCCATTTCCTGACTAAACACAAAAACCCCCATTCTAATCTCCATACATAGAAACAGTCAACAATTCTCATTGTTCACATGGTTCAATCAAATCAGAAATTTATTGTTTAGTTAATTAAAACCAGAACAATGTTCCAATAATCAAGATACATTACACAGTTAAAATGCGCACTAAAATAAATGCATATTAAAATTCATGTTTACAGACGTAAAATAATTCAGTTTGGGGGTGTAAGGTCGAAATGAGTAAGTGATACACCACTGAGTGTCCGAGATTAGTAATTTATACAATACATTTGAAAAAGTTAATTTATACAGTAAAGTTGATGTTAAAGGAGACAGACATTAGCCTCTAAAGTGACGCTGCGCCTGGCTACTGTCAATGTTTTAGGTCTTTCTAGCAGTTGATTAGAAATTTTATTAAATGGCAACAAGCTGCGGGTCATTCGGGTTGAGGCATTTTAATATAGCAATTCTGCAGGAGCGAATGCCTCTTTCGTTTAACAGTGTTTTAAAATAAATATCAAACAATTAACATTAATTAACAACTATATATTAATTAAGTAAACACAAATTACTTCCCACCCTTTACTCCTATAAACACCACAACACACACATAAATTAATTACACAATTGCCATAATTAATTACCAATTAATTCAAATTAATTAACACCGAATTATTAATTCATCAATTAAAATTATTTACTTCCCACCCTTTCCACCTATAAAACGACCGCACACAAATATAATTAATTACACAATCACCAAAATTAATTACAAATTAATTAATTAAAATTAATTAACAACCAATTATTGATTCATAAATTAAAAATACATTTCTTCCCACCATTTACACCTATAAACACCACAACACACACCTAAAATTAATTACACAATTACCATAATTAATTACCAATAAATTAATTAGAATTAATTAACAACCAATTATTAATTAATTAATAATACATTAATTTACACATTTAACACCATAATATCTCAATTAAACAAATATTAATAAATAAAAATGAATAAATAAATTAAATATAATTAAATTACTTCCCACCCTATTCCCCTATCAACCCACAACCTGCTACTGGACTAAAAGCGCAAAATTAAAATAAAAACAAATTAATAACTACAAAAAATGTAACACATATATTAAAAATACAAACAATTCTTATACAAAAAAACATACATCACATACATATAAAATATATACTAAAATACATAACAATAATAACAATCAATTTTTTTAACAACTATATTTTGGCAAACGATATTAAACACTTCGATATTTTTAAAAACGATATTTCTTACCTTAAGTCGATATTCTTTTTTTGTTTTAAACTTTTCATTTAACATTTACATCATTACATTGGAGAGGAAAAAAGGAAGGACATTACATCGTAGGTGGCTTCACATACTTTTAAATTTTCAGAATTTATACATAGAAACATTCTCATTGTTCACATGGTTCAATCAACTACCTGTGGTCGTAGCAGGACCCTGTGGGATGCACTGCGCCCCCCACCCCCGCTCAAGTCCCTACCCTATGATGGGGTTCTCAAGTGCCTCTAAAGGCTTTCCATGGCCCCCATACCTTTCCCCACTTCTGCGGGCAACCCCAGCATTTGTATATCACCTGTTCAGCATTTTGGCACTAATCTAAGTCTGCCCCCCACTGTCGAATCCCCGGAGGGTCCACACCTCCCCATGCCCTGGCTATGTTTCTCTTGGCGACTCCCAGAGCAAGGGTCACCCAAATTTAAGTCAATATTCTTGACCACGATATTCTTGCTGTCGATATTAATGATTTGCTATTTGTGCAATTCGATATTTTGTACTCGATATTCTGTCTCTGCACCGTACAAAATGGCAACATATTTACCTACAGATATAAAAGTGCATCTATATGCCTAGTCCAACATTTCATTAGCACCATGTGTACACTGGTTGCACCATGAGTAATAAATCGTTTTTTAATAGCAGTTTGGAACACATTTCTAAGCACCATTATCTAATTTAATTGTAATCAATGCATTGATATTGGAAGGATGGAAGACTGGGGTGGCCTTGTTCCGATTTGAACTTGTGATTTGCACATTACAGGCGTTATGAGCAGTGACCATTTAGCTTGCTGATGGATTAAGATGACTCAGTGAGTTAAATGTTAGACGCTGACACCTGCTGTTGTCTATAGGTCATGAATTTGAACCTACCACATCATCTCTGCCTTCCATCTGAGGTTGGTGAACATAACATTATAAATGCTCATAATAACATGAGTTTTTGTACACTCTTAGATATAGCAGCAGTGCAATATGAAGTGCTGTTTAGAAATAACTACCAACTAAAAGAAACATATATTCCTGCCTACTATGCACTAAAAAAGGACAGCTAGGGCCAAATATGCTAACAGTTTATGCAGCGCAGCAACCAAGTTTGCCGCTCTGTGTTGTGTGATAGAGCAGCAAAGCTCCATAGCTACTAAGCTATTGCACTTCAGCTCACTTCCCAAGTGCTGGTGCACAATTAGGCTACCTAGCACCCGCACACATCGTTGTACCACAGTGTGTGTGATGCCTAGCAAAGGTTTTGTACTAGAAGTGTAGCCTTCCAGTACAAAATCCTAGGCTGAGACATACTTTTAAACTTTTCCCACCTTGTATGCGCGCTGTTCAGTATGCAACACCTGCAAAGTTTCAAAAGCTTGTAGAAAAATCAGTTTTTCTTACTTTGCCCCCGCATGAAGCAGGCATGTTGGTTGGCACAACACCTTGTCTACAAATTTTAGAAGATCGTGCTTTGCACCAAACAACAGGGGTGGTTGCATGGGAATGCTCATGTACTTCATGCAAAGTGACTTAAAGTAGTGCACATCACTATTAGTGTTACTTTTAGACCACTTTACAGTGTATAAAAAGTTGTGCATTGAAAAGTAAATATTTTATCAAGACGTGGCCCCAGTCTGCATAACATTTTGTGACTTTGCAATGGAGTAGCTATTTGCTATATTTGCCCCCAACTGTATGATCAGTGATGCCAGTGTGGGCCAGATACAGGTACCAGGTTCATCCCACTGGAAATGTTCCTTTCTCAAAATCCAGTGCATTGAGTCCAGTTTTTGGGGGATGAGGTCATGGGGAGCAGGGAGAGCAACGCAAATGGTCGTCTCTGTAGCACGAAGAGCAGTCTGGGTGTTGTGTATGGTCATTGCTGTAGCATGAAGATTCTGTCGGTGTCATGGATGCTCATTGATGGAGCTTCGTGTCGGCGGTCACTGCAGACTGTTGATACTGTAGCGTGACGTGCCGATCTCATGTTGTTGCTGGCAGCCAATGTAGTGTGAAGTGTCGTGTTCACCGGAGCTTCGTGGTTTCGTGGTCAGCGCCAATCGCAAGATCTTGGTACGAAAGAGCCTGTTCCAGGTCGTGAACAGCCCAAAACTTCTCCCTTTTCTTCAGAGGAGTGCACTCTGTTGCCAACCAACAGCAGTTACAGGACCAGGCAGGTCCAGTTGATGCATGTCAGCTGGCCAGGCATAGGTAGTCCTCTGGAGCTTGTTGTGTCCCTATAGCTCAGAAGAGGAGGTCAGTCAGCTGACCCTTGGAGTCCCGCTGCCTGGGATAAAGGCAACTGGTCCAATCTTCCTTCTCAGAGCGCAGGGTAGGCCTCAAGCAGGAGAGAAGTCATCTGGCAGCTGACAGGCCTTCTTCTGTAGTATCTACATGTCCAGGAGTCTACAGAAGAGTGAGTATAACAGTCCAATTCTTTTCCCTGGTGCCAGCTTTGTGGAAGAAACTTCTATAGTTTTTCCTCACAGATCGTTCTGGAATTTCCTTCCTCACTGACCTGGTCCCAGGGTGTCTCAGGTGACAAAAGGCTAGTGTGAAGTTGTTTGTGAGTGTCCTGAGTCAGCATCTTTGAAATGTAAATAGGGCTGTGCAGATCTCAGTCCCTCCAATCTTGGCAGGATGGTCCAGCCTGCCAAAACCTAGCCATCTTTTTTGTCACTTTCTCAGAGGAATTCACAAAAGCCAATTGCCAACCACACCTAGTCATTTGACCCAGGATACATGCTGCAAGCACCAAATGGTTAGGACAAGAAGATGCCAACTTTCTAAAAGTGACTGAAGGGAGAAGTAAGCTAAAGGAGGAGAGGGCAGTTTGATAGAGAGGGGAGGGGTGGTATTTGAGAAAAGAGTGTTGAATTTTGGTCGTTAAGGGTGTGTATGTTTTAGCGGCATGATTGCGTATTTTACAGGGGTAGAGCATGTTTGTTTATGAGTGGTGCAGAGTAGGGTGAAATATTTAGAATCACGATTTTCACTGGTGAGAATGTAGGGAGGATGTTTTAAGGAGATTGTGGTTTTTGTGAAAAGCGTTCTTTGACATTTATATGCGTCACATTGGACCAGATGAGTCATACTGTTCATTTTTATATGTTTTAGATTCCCCTGATGAAGAGCCCTCGGGGCTCGAAATGCATTGGGATATGTTGAGCTTATTTCATATGGAGTTCAATCTGCACATACGGTTGTACGAAGCCTAGATTGGCATACAGCTTGTGTTAAGAAATGTCTAATAAAGATTGCAAATTGGATTCGGCTGTCTCCGTTGTGGTGAAGAATACGAAAAAAGACAGAAATAAGGAGTTTACAAATCACGTTGATCACTAAGATTACAGGGAATACCAGAATGAACTTTATTTACAATTGAGGGAGTTGTTCCCGCTTTCAGCAGTGCGACAGTAAAGGAGCGCAAATGTAGAGCTCTGTTTTCGTACACTTTCTAAAAGTGGCATTTTCAGAATTGTGACTTAAAATCCAACTCTTCCATTAAAGAGGGTTTTAAATGACAATTCATTTGAGTGTACACATTACTGTTCTACATGTTCCTAACCAAACGTTATCACTTATTAAATGTAATAAGGTAACCCAATAATATCTTATGGGACAGATAGGCCTTGCAGTAATGAAAAACGAATTTAAGAGTTTTTCAAGACCAGGACATTTACAAATTAAAAGCATGTGTCCAACCTTTTAAATAGACTGCACCCTGCCCTGAGGGCTGTTTTGGGCCTACCCGAGGGATAACATATGTATTGAAAAGGAAGGTTTAGGCCTTGCAAAAGGTTTATTTTGCCCGTCAAAATGGCTTTTTAAAACTGCACACAGACTGCAATGGGAGGCCTGAGACATGTTGTAAAGGGCTACTTAAGTGGGAGACACAATAAGTACTGAAGGCCAACTAGTAATATTTAATTTACAGGCCCTAGGTACATGTAGTTCCACTTTACGAGGGACTTATACGTCAATTAAATGTGTCAATCGGTTGCAATTTTACCATGCTTAAAGGAGTGAGAACAATCACTTTAGCACTGGTTAGCAGGCATAAAGTGCACAGAGTCCTAAAGTGAACAAAAAAAGAATTCTAGCAAAACAGGAGGAATGATGTCAAAAGGCTGTCAAGTCAAACAATCAGTGATGTCATCAATGATTTCATTCAATTTGTCATGAGTGATGTAATATGTGAGGCCACAAGCAGTGCATGGCAGGGGTTCAAGTGATAGTACTAGTGTTTGTTTGGAATTATAAATGTTAGTTGTTAGACCCGTCATCCTTAGGGTGGTCTTCCCCCAACTTTTTGCCTGCTTACCTCCACTTTGTGCTGTATCCTTTTGTTGGCCTTGGAACTCTGAGCACTTTACCACTGCTCCAGTGCTAAAGTGCATGTGCTTCTCCCTTAAACATGGTGGCATTGGTGTATATCTGATTGGCATATTTACTTTACCTATAAGTCCCTTGTAAAGTGATATACCATATACCCAGGGCCTAATATCTAAATGGTACTAGTGGACCCGCAACACTGATTATGCCACCCACATAAGTAGCCTTTCAAACCTGTCTTAGGCCTGCATTTGCAAGGCCCGTGTGTGCAGCTTACTGTCACTTTGACTTGGCATTTAAAACCATTTACCAAGCCTTAAACTCCTCTTTTCTTACACATAGTGATGCGCTTTATTACGATTTGGCGTTTGGGTGACTGTCTGGTCAGTGTTCCTCTATTGAAGGTAGGTTAGAAAGAGTGCCCATATATCTTTGGACCTGGATCTCAATGGCATCAGGTCCCAGAATGAGGATAATTGCTCCTGGCAACAGGATACGTCAGTTAGCCAAGCCTGGAAATCTGGGGCCGGCTATTTGCCACAGGTCATTGCCACTCTACGTTTCGCTAGTAAAAGTAACATCGCACAGAGGCATTGGTGTGTGTTGGATGTGTCCTTCACGTAACCGAGAAGGCAAATCATGGGGTCTTGCTTGAATGGTGACTCTATAATGGCATCTATTATGCTGCAAACTTCAGACCAAAAGCACGCCGCCATGGGACAAGTCCATGCATGGTGTAGGAATGTAGCTCTAGGCTCGTGGCAGCACAAACAGTGAGGGTCAGTAATCAGTCCGATTCTGTGTGGCTGCAGCGGTGTGTGATATAAACGATGCATGTATTTAAAGTGCATGAGCCTTAACCTGTAATTAGGGGACATAATTTCCAATTACCCACAGGAAAAGGTCCACTGCGCATCAGACAGGCCTGATCCCAGCTCCGCATCCCAGGCCGCCCTAGCTTTCGAAGAATTATCAGGGGAGGCGGCCAGTGCGAGGATGTAGAGTCCAGTGATTAGTTTTCGTGGTGATGCAGTGGTATAGATATATTCCAGCGCCACGAGGGCGGGAAGGTGTCATGTAGCGTGCGGCAGACAGCGCCAATTTGATAGTATAATAGTCTGTTTAGGGGCCTGAGAGTGTGTGCAGTCATGTCCGCAAATGGAGGGATGAACTGATCATCGGGTATAGATCTGAACAGACTCTAAAGCTGAGTGCACCTGTGCGCTCAATTGCACCCCTGTCTTGTAGCGGGGGGAAGATGGGATTGCCAGCTAGATGGACAGAGGGGGCATATAGTGTTGCGAGGTTGGCACGTCTTTGAAGCCCATACAAGGCCCACCACACACTCTCCATCGTGTTGGTTTCAGCCTTGGGTGCCCTGTAGAACTGGAACACCACTGTAGTGGGTGACATGAGGATGCTTGGTCTTGCTGTACAGCAAAGTGTGACTGGAACGGGCGGGTTGGAGCCAATAATGTAAGTATTGTGACTGGGCGCTTGGGGCATAAAGCTGCATATCCGGTGCTCCCAGCCCCCCCACCCGAGTGGCAGCGTTAGGAGTTCATGAGAGGCGTGTGTTTGTTTGCCTGTCCAGGCTAGTGTGATCATATTGAACCTCAAGCACTTAAAGAACTGTGCTGTGAGGGAAAGTGGGACGTTAACGAAGAGATACAGAAACTTGGGAAGTACTGTAATTTTTTTAATGGATATGTGACCTGCTAGGGATAGTGGGAGTCTGTTCCACAACTGCACATGAGTCTCCAGCCAGTCCATTGCATGTCCACAGTTTACCCGCCAGAGCTCCTCCGGGTCCCTGCTAAGCCATATGCCCAGGTATCTGATCGGGTTGGCAGCCCATCTCAGTGGGTACTTGATAGTGAAGGGCGTTCTGGCAGCCATAATGGGAAATAGGACCAAATTGGCCCAATTTATCTGAATACCCGAGTATCCTCTGAAACTCACTACCTCCTGCCTCATCAGACCCACGTTCATCTGTGGTTTGCATATATAGAGGGTAATGTCATCTGCGTACATTGATATGGCCAAGCAGCATTACATGAAGCCAATGCCTCTATCTGCAAGGTGCTGGCATAGTCTAGCCGCCAATGGCTCCATGGCTATGGCGATCAATAATGGGGACAATGGGCAACCTTGCAATGTGCCCCGTGAAATTGATATTGGTTCAAAGATATGCCCATTGAGTCTGATACGGGCCGTAGGGATGGTATACAGAAGGGGAATTTGCTGGATGAGCTTAGGACTGAGCCCCAGGCGCCGAAGCAGCGGAAAGAGGAATGCCCACTCTAGGGAATCGAATGCCTTGGTGGCATCTTAAAGCGCAGTGACCACTGGAATACAAGGATGTATATGATGCATCACTGAGAATATAGTGCAGAGACTGTGGGATGCGGCATGCCCAGGGATGATGCCCGACGGGTCAGGTCTCACAATTAAGGGCATAAGGGGCATCAAGCAATTTGCAATCACCTTGGCGTAGATCTTATAATCTATATTTATTAAAGACAAGGGGCGATAGGAGTTGCAGTGTTCAGCTGGCTTATACAGCTTCAGTATTGTCACTATTACTGCCTTTCTCAGAGATGGGGAGACAGATCCCATTGTCAGGGAGTCTTGGTACATTTCTATGAGGTGTGGGATAAGAAGGGGGGCATATTCCTTATCGAAGACCATCAAGGCGTGGGGATTTGGCCCCCTCCCACCCACACAAACCACCCAATCAGGTTGTGTCAGCATACCCACCCTCCCAACGAAGTTTCCAGAGAGAAAGAATAAAAAAAGATGCTGTCTGGAATTACCCCTCGGGGACATGGGCTCACCAAGCGGACAACCATGCCTCACAAAGCAGGGTTGGTGCACCATAGAATAGGGGAGGTAAGTCACACAGACCACCCCTTCGGTTGAGTACACAGATGTAGGGAAATGCTACCTAAGAAGTTGTCTATCTATGATTAGTCCAGGGGGAAATGAGAGGTCACATCTCTGGAATAAATCAAGTCTATAGTGCAAAGCAACATCACATCAGACAGACTTTAATCATTGTCACTTAGCTCGCCACTGTCCGTAGAACAAGGAGATGTCCTCGAGGAGCGCCATGCCCTGATGATTTGTTTAGCAAATGTCAGCGTGGCCTTGGGGTCAGTGAAAAAGTGCATTTTACTTTCGTGTGGAATATGCAGCTTGACAGGGAAGAGAAGGGCATAAGGCACGTTGGACTGTTGCAGGAGTCATTTGTGCTGGCAATGATTCCCACTTCGCTGCCTGTACTGCCAGGATAAAGTCTGGAAAGAAGGAAATGTTGTTGCCTTGGTTATGTATCACACCACGTTCCAGATCCCACTTAAGAATCATGTCTCAATCACGATAGTTCAGCAGGCGGGCTATTATGGGATGGGACGGGGCCCCAGGCGGGGGTCTTGGGCAAGCGAGTGGTGCGGCCTTTTTACTATGAAGACGTCAAATAGGTCGTCTCAAAGAGCTCTCGGACCGGTGTCTTGAAGTAATCTTCCATCTTTGTGATAGCTGTGGCCTCTGGGACCCCTGTGATATGGAGATTGTTTCATCTTGAGCGGGCCTCCACGTCCTCGTTTTTAGCTTTCATGACCTCCTGTACTTTGTTCATTCTTACCAGATGTTGTCTATCTTTGACTTGCATGTCATCAGTGACCAAGACCCCGGCTTCCAGCTGATCTATCCTCGGTTCATGCTTGTCTACTTGTTGTTTTACCTGGTCCAGGCAGGCTGTGAGGAGGTCTAATTTGGAGTCGATGGCCTTCAGCTGAATTCAACATCTAGTAGTACCGTGCGGATGTCATCATCCTGCATAGTGGTCTCCTCTGACTGTGTGGAATTGCCCTCAGTGTCCTGGGTTGATTCCCCTGGCGAGTTTGACGCCTGCCCTCAAATGAGAGCTTTGATTGTTTAGTGTCCTGCTTTCCCATTTTGCTGTGTAGCCGATGTTGCAATTCGCCAGCAGCTCGGGCGGAGTGGGTCTCTCATGTGTGCTTGGTGTGAGGTAACGTCAGAGCTCCCTCGCAATTCCCTCCTGCAAGGGAAGGTATCTACTTCTATGTATTCGCAGTGCCACGCCTCACCCAGACATCTCCAATTCACAGGGGGCATGTGCAGGTCTGGTGGATAGATTAACCAGCAATGGCCGCAAATCTTCCCTAAGGAGCAGTTGTGGGCTGCAACGGTGGTGCGCAGTTATCTTCTGCCCGGTTAATGTTGGCACCCCCTAGCGTGTACACAGTGTCATTACCTCCAGGCAGCGACCAACAGGTGCATTCTCTCATGGGGGCGGACAGTGGGCAATGCCAGCGGGTTCATCAGGTGAGAAGCTGATCAGTAAGCGCTTGGCCCACGGAGTGCCCACTGATCCCAAGGGTGTAATGTTCCTGGATTAAAGTTGCAGCCAGCACTGAGGGGAGTCATTCCCGCTGTCATTGCGGCCACCTCCCGCCTCCATGACCACAGCACTGCTCACCCTGTGGATCCCACTGAGGGCTCGGGGCTGGTCTGGTGCGTGCAAAGAAGGTCAGGCACATTGGCTCCACCATGCCGGCCTCAGCCCGGGTGGTCGTTGCCACCAGCGCAGCCTCCACCACTGTGTGTTCCCTGCCCAATGAAGTCACGGCAGGGGGCCCTCCGCCAAATCGGGCCCAGAGGGAGGACCGAGAGGTAATACCGGTCACAAGGGGCACCTACCTCAATGCACCTCCTCACCGGTTGCACAGCGGACCAGCAACAGCAGCCGAACAGGCCATCCTCCCCCAGCGCTCCCGCAGCTCATGGCTCTGATCCAGTCTCACATTAAAAGTCAGGCCCCTGGCCCCCTCCACTGAAGTCTCAAGCTCCACAGCCCTCCTGACGATGTGCAGCGGGGGATCCCAGCAGGCCCATTGATTCAATCTGTTGGCCGCGGCCTGCAGTTATGCTTACCTTGTCCGCGATGAGCATGGCAGGCCACGGTAAGCCTCAATGTCACAGCAGGATTATGGGGTCATTCAAGGGTGTAGACCAGCTTCTCGGGTGCCCATGGGGCCCAGCAGGGAACCAGACAGCTGTGCCTTGGTCGGGTGGTGCCTCCCATAATGGCAGGATTGTGGCGGATGATGTACTCGGCCAGCAGAGCCCACTCAGAGTGCAGCCATCTTGCAGCTTGGGAAGCCACGCCCCCAGGACATGTACTTTTAAGTTTTACATGTCCTGGTAGTGACAGACAGCAACATTTGTTTTTCACTGCTGTGAGGCCTACTCATCTCACAGTCTAGCATTGGGATTTCCTTAAAACACTTTTAAGCTATAATTCCTGATTAGAAAGGAGTAGCTAAATCATGTTTAATATCTTTGGAATGGTAGTGATAAATCCTCTTTACTGGCAAAGTTGGATTTGACAATTTTAGAAATGCCAGTTTTAGAAAGTAACATTTCTCTACCCTTAACTTAACTCTGTGTGCCTGCAGCCTGTTTCCAATACATGTCTGGGCTGGGTGACTGCTACACTTTGTGCATTCCCTCTAGACAGCCACAAACACCAGAAGAGTGGGTGTGACAGAGGACTCATCTGCATTCAAATGCATTCTGATAGCCTTCTTGGCAGGAAGGGGGAGTGAGAGCTAACACTGGCATCTGAATAGGCAATCTCCCACACAAAGTACTGATTACTCCCCACAGATAGCCTGGCAGACAGGACTGGGGTGAAGGGGGATCTGTGCACTTCAAGGAGCTGCTTTGAAGTCACCCTCAACTTTAAAGGCACATTTGGGTATAAGTACTGGGTCTCTGATCCTACTAAGACAGTACACTGCTGGACATTGGAAGAACTCTGCTGGAGTCAAGACTGCTGTGCTGTATGGATTGCCACTTTGCCTGCACTGACTGTTCTGAGTAACTGATTATCTGCTTTACTGAGCTGCCCTGCTGCCTGCTGAGGTCAAGGAGTGGACCCATTTCTCTTGAACCCAGAGTGACTCCAAGGGCTTGCTGGCTTGCCTCCTGTTGTCTGAAGTCTCAGGGATACCAAAGACTTCCTGAAATTGTGCTGGTGCTGCTGGACTCTGCCGTCTGTGAGTCCTTCCCTTGCCAGAGGTTCCCCCTCCAGTCTTGGGCCTCAGAAGTGGGTTCTGCAGTTGGTTTACCAGAAACACTGCGCCGATCGGAACAGATGCATTGCACTTCGACGCCGACGCAGAGTCTGTTCGATGACAGTGGTTCCACAGCCTGCGCAGCGTGACAACGACGCTTTGCGTGGCCCAATCACAGTGCCTTGCCTGCATCTCATCGGAGCTTGACGATGACACAGTGACTTGACTGCATGGAAAAGATCGACACATTGTTCCCTCAGCGTCCATGCTGTGCTCCATCCAAGGTACTTTTTCAGCGGGACCTGCGTGAGTCTCATAGCCGGCCTGCCCTTCATCGCAGTCTGCCTGAACTTTGGATTTACCCCAGTCCCTCGAGACCTCAAGTAACCTTTTAGGACTATTGACTTCAAAGCAATATTTGTGCATTTTTTCTTTGAAAATTCATATCTCAACGTGTGGGGAGTCTTTTTCTGTTGTTTCATTGTGTTACTGTGTGTGTGTACATGTTGCCCAAATTCTTTACTCATTGCCTCTTAAGTTAAGCCTGCCTGCTCTATGTCAAGCTACCAGAGTATGAGCACAGGTTAATTTAAAATGTGTATCTAGCTTACCCTGACTAGGATTGTGGTCCCTACTTGGACAGGGTGCAATCCTCTGCTAACTAGAGACCCATTTTCTAACATTGGTTTAAACCTGTTTCAATACCTAACTACAACATCACTTGAACCTTTATATTTTCAGTGAAAATGTGTGTGTTTGTGTGTGTGTGTGTGGGGTGGAGGTGTGTGGGGGAGGTGTGTGTGTCTGTGTGTGTGTGTGTTAAGAAGTGATATATTAAAAAGAACATATATTGTGATTAAATTAACTTTTCTGGCAAAGGCTGATCAGATCATTGCACATCATAGGGCCTCCTCGTGCCATCACTGGCACTTGGTCATCTTAGGACCCCATTGCTAGTCCTTTAGAGTGCTATCCCAATGAGAGATACCACAGTCAAGTATTATGAGTTTTAGAAGCTGTGGAAATGCAACTTGTAAAACTAGTGTTTTATCACACACTAAAGGTGAAGCAGGTGGAAAAAGTAAAAGGGACAAGAATTGGGAATTAGCCCAGTAATTCTTGGACACACGGCTCTCCGTTCCTGGTCCAGATAACTTGGAATGGCCAATAACTGGGTTGGTGATACTGGCCTGTCTCAGTAAGTACAGCCCGACTCCCCCTCCAATACTCTGCCATCTCAGAAATCCTTAATTGTTTCACTTGTGTAAAATGTAATGAGAATCATCCCTCTATGAGTAATTCCATAAGCATCTTTAGCACATTTCTGGCTGTTTATGACCTATATCCACATGGCATAGCTGTACTGTCCACAGTCGTCTCACTTGTGTGTACCAGGTGGGTCAGATAGGACAATACTGAGACAGCGTGAACTGCTTCTTCCATCAGAGAATCTGGGCATTGCAAATGCCTGTCTAATTTAAGATGACACCACAATATCAGGCCGAGACATGAATGATTATTTATGGCTTGCTCTGCAGCTAGTAACAAATGAAAATATTGACCTGCACCTGAATCCAACTTACTACTTCCCCTTCCCGCTCAACCACAGAAGCTTAGAAAAATAGCCTGGTTCTTTATTTATCAGCCAAATTGTGCCTCTCACTTGTTGCTTCTCAACAAAACATGTCCCTTTACCCCTGTATCAAATCATATCCAGGTGGAGCAACTTTCACTCTTCTCTTAGAACCTGACACAAAAACGAATACCATGAAACTACAAAGTGGGGCTAGACAATATTATGGTTTGCCACCTTAATGCTGTAGTGCTGGCGTCTCCTCACCCTAAAAAAGAGTGTTCTCCCTTGGAGGAACATAAACACTGGACTCCAAAAAAAAGTTGTAGTTGTACTCAGTCACTACCTCATATCCTTTTTATTTCACAACAACCGCACTGCAGTTTTGTTTTTACCAACAAAGTCTGTGTTGCTTTGAGATTTTCTATCGTTATGAAAGCTCCAAACCCATAATGGCTATTATTGAGCTTTCAAACACGTTAACAAGAAAGACATAGAGACATGTAACTTGACCCTTATGGGTTTTAATTTTGTGATGCTACTCAGTTCCACCTGTGCGCAAATTTAATATAGCTCTTTAATAAAGATCCAAAGCACACACAAAAAATAAACATACAGAATAGAAACTCACACCCTCACCATAGGTGTTTCCCTAACTGACCAAGAGAACAGAGCACCGTTGTGCACATAGATGCTTCCAGTAACAGAGAGGGTGCCCAATAATGAAGCATGCCACACAAAGTGGGTTCATCATGACATAATCTAGCACCCTCCAGTAGTAATCCCATAATAAAGGTTTGTTATGGAGATGTGTAGTACTATAGGGCTGTGAGTATGAATGAGTCTGAGTTTCCTAACGCATGTGCAAACTACCTGTTTGAGCAGTGCAGTGAATTCCTAGTTGTATGGAACTTACCATACCTGGTAACTACAAGCTGCAATAAATTCCTCACCATTCACTAAACTTCAGTAGGTCAAACCTGCCGGAATTTAAAAGTTGAAAAGTGTATGCTATTTGCTATGGCAGGCAGATTTTGTTCTGCTGACCAAAGAATACTGCATTTTAGTCCCCAAAAACCTGGTATAGGTGGAATTCATTGCACCTGATTACTGAACTAGAGGGAGTCAGATGTTTAGGGTGTGATAAATTACACCTTCTCTCCCATCCACTCATACTCTGGGCCTATGTTTGTTATATAACTTCATCTTCATCTAGTGCATCCCCGCCCTCACTAAAGTCTTAAACATTTTCAGATTGAAGTTGTCAAAATCATTAGACATTCAAAAGATCATGTACCAGGACTCTACGACTTCTCAGTGGAGTCGGTGGTCATCTTTTCCAGCTTGACACTTCTTTTTATTCTTTCTCCTCCTATTTTGTTTCTTATTCATGACTTTTTATAGCAGCACAGCCTATAACTTTGAACATCTTCAAAACCAGCTGCTTCATTTACAAAGTTATCACAACAAGCACCCTCGCTAGTCTTGCAGACAAGCTTACCATTTCTGCCAGGACACCATCCGACTGCAGACTAAGGGTCATACTTATCAAAGGCTGCATCACTTGTGCACCACGCAACGTGGTGCAAAAGTTACATAACCCTTTAGATGCACTTTAACAAGCCACGCAAGGTCACCTTGTGTGGCGCTGAGAGGCTTGACGAATCCAGAGTAACGCAACACAGCACAAAGTGCTGTGTTGCGTTGTTCTGCCCCAGGGAGGTGCTCCATGGGTGGTGTGTGGGTGTTCCCATGCAAAACCCATGGATTTTGATGCATTCCCAGAATTACCATAAGTGGTAGACCTGGGAATGAGCCAAAAATGCTACGCCTCTCCTGGTGAGGCGTAGAGGCGTAACAAGGAGAAATATGTTTATTTCTCATAGTTTGTTCCTCTTTCTATGTGTGCTGCATTCTGCAACACCCATAGAAAGAGGAAAATGCCTCAAGGAATTGTTTTTGTATGTTTCCCTGCACAAAAACAATTCTGCTTATAACGCAGGCACCCTTGCACCATGGTGCAAGAGGGCCTGCGTTAGCGCTAAGCAACACATTGTGTGCCAGCACTAGGAAAAGGCAGGAATGCGCCTTATTGTGTAAAATACAGCACATTTCTGCCCTTTCACTAGCACATAGCATAGCACAGTAAGGTGACTTGCTGCGGTGCGTCACTCAATTATATATATGGCCCGTAGTGTAAAAAAAGAAAAAAACAAGAGAGCAGACCTTTTCCATCTTGCACCCAGTATCTGAAACAACAACCCCATATCCATCAGGACTGTACAACACTGCTCTAATTTAGGAAAGAGTTGAAGATGCGCCTCTTTAAAGAACACTATATCACAATATATTAACAGTCCACAACCCAGCTTCCTCTCCTCTTACTCGACTTTATGCTTGTCTTTGACCATGTACAGCGCTCCACTGACTTTGTTCTAGGTTTGCACTATAGGAAAACCATATACATACATACATACATACGTACATACATACATGTAAACAAGATCGCAATGAATAGATTTTTGTTTCAGAAAAATAAATTGCAACTCCTAAAGATGAATATAAAGGAAGGATTTAATATACAAGTAGCTGTGAAGCAACAGAAACATGTTGAAAGGTGTGCATGAATTACAGGTATTTCAATTGATATTGTTCCACGAATACTGATAGAATACATTTGGAGAATACCCTACTTAAGTATTTTAGCAATTAAACTGTGTCCACTGTGCTGCAAGACATCTGCCTCAGGAGGAAAGATTACCTCCCATCTAGTGACTTGGTTTGATATTATCTGTGTCTATATGCTGTAGACTGGTTTTCTCAAGAAGCACAAGATTGCTATCAGAGTTGTCACACACAAGAAAGCCTGATTAATATGAATGAAGTGGGATCAAGGGACTGGAAAGTGCTTCCAGGCCCTGAATCCTCGTTTAGAAACTGGCAACACAGAGGAATGGAACTGCAGAGGGAAGGTTTTAGCACCTTAGAGCAAAATGGAAAACAGCCATTTATAATAGGTTTTGCTATATTTGTACAGTGAATGATCATTTTTTTCTGAAAGACTTTCATGTTTCTTTCCTAACATTGTTTGCTTTTTTCTGTTTTCTACGCCCATAGATGGATAGAATATTTTAGAAACACAATAATATTTTGCACTTGAATTTTGTTTATGTTAAATATAGTTGAAACTTTAAACGCATTCATATAATATTGCAAAATTTACAAATGTACGATTGATCAGTGTGCCTTCCAGCTTGTGGCGAAGGGAAAATTGGAAGTGTAATCCACTGTAGCATATATTCTGCTTTTTTCATTCTTAGCTACTTGATTCAATTTTTTTTTTTACTGGGAATATTCAAGATATTCTGCATGAAGTCTAAAGCGGGTTTTAACACAGACATGGGTAATATGTGTTTAGACACGATACAGTGTGATGTAGAGGGGAAAGTGGGGCAAAACAAGATATTAAGATTATGGCCATTGCTAAAATGTATTGTGTGGTCACCATGCATCAGGTATGGTCGTGGAATATGGTTCTTAAAGTGTGCCAGACAGACCAGATGACCATGAGTACACAAGTCCATGGTAATTGCTAAATTGAAGGTGTTGAAAGAGGTTTCTGTGCTGTTGTCAAAGAAGAAGGAGTTTCATGAGTGGCCGGGAAGGAGGAAGGAACTGATATAGTGAGCAAGGGGAATTAGGAGTAGTGAGTTGAGGGTGAGTTTAAGATCTGAGACGGTTTCACTGGCTGTAGATGAGGATTATCAGAGAAAGCTTATGGTGTGCCAGGCTATAGATGAATCTAAATGACTACATGACGAATGTGAATATCATGAACCATGGAGCATAGTTCTGGTAGGGAGACGAAAGGAAAAAATTAGGGTGACTATTACAGGTGCGGGTACCCTTTTGTCAAGGGTTTGCAATGACTGTTTGGCGGGGCAGGAGGTCATTTTTGCAATATTCCAAGATTTGTATAACTAAAGAAATAGATGGCTGAAATAGAACGTGAGGCATTAGCAGATGTTTGCACATTGAACAGATCCCCTCGGGTGGTAGTGGCCATGTGGATGCCACAGACTTCAAGCTCAAACTTTATCAAAATGAACTCCTATTTTGTAAGCTGGGGAGAATTATATCAGGACCAAAGAATGTTTATTAGAATGATGAGAAAGCGCAAATAATTGATTTTATGGATGGCTTTGGCAGTATCCCTTACAGGGGTATCTAGTGTTTCATGGCAAAGAGGTCATCAGGATGGATTGTGGGAGCAGCAAGAGAAGGAAGATACAGTTCTGTGTTGTTTGTGAAAAGGTGGTAAAGTTAAGCAAGAATAAGACTGGGATTGAGGAAGATACCTTTAGGTCACCTATGTGGAATTGACTGGATGCTCAGCTTTCATAGACATAAATGTTATGCATGGATTTTAACTTACATTTTTGCACATCAATAAAACAATTGTTAAGCAGTGTCTGATTTATAGTTGTTTCACTTAATCAAAGCAGCCAAATACAGAGAAACTAGCAATAAATGTTCATGTACCCCAGAGCCTGTGAACAAAAGCCCTAACTCCGGAAAAGCTAATCTAGCAAGGAAAATTCTCCGACACTCTCAGTTACCTAGGAGGCTTTTGGTCTTATTTTCAAAATTAACTAAAGCTCGTATTGGCTGTTGGGGGCATGGCTGCTTCTTAGTCCCCCCTCTCCAAATGAATGAATGCTTTTGGAGATGCCTTATCCTCATGGGGCAGACTGTGCCAAAATATGCAAATTTTGTTAGAAGCCCCAATGTCTTATGGGTACACGTTGCAGACTCGGCTATCCCTTTAAGTCAGCTGCCTCCCCCCCTCTGATACAGCAATGAGCACTCAACATTTCCTCTTTCCTTTCTTTTTGCTTTTTAGTCAATTATCAACTCAAGATGAAACATGAGTGACACTTTCATTTTCTAGAACATCCGTGACTTGAGTGCTGGAGCAGTGAGGGAGTACCCCAGCCCTAGCAATGTGGCCAGCTGTACCTGACCACAACATTTCTCTGATGCCAGCATGGTAAAAGGCTTCCTTATCCTTCACTCCCTCCAGAACAGAAGTTCATACACAGCAGCCTTGGTGTGGGAGCAGGATGGAAAGCAGTACAGCTATACACAAGGTACTGCTTTGAGCCCGGGGTAGCTCCTCACCTCATGAGAAATTCCTGGTACTCTCTGAGCCCTGTGTTGCTTTGCTGTCACACTTGCCGGAGTAGAAATAAAGGTTGGGGTGCAATGTGCCATAGATGAGCTGGTCCAGCGTGGCAAAGGTCTTCACAAGGGTAGGGGGTAACTTGTAGTAAAGCAATGGCAGAGTTCATGTGGACTGGTTTCCTGGGACACTGGCTTCCCTGGTGCAACAACCAGTAAAGCTGCAGCAATGAGAATGCAAAACAAATACTGCTTTCTCTGGTCTCTCTGGGGCATTTTGGACCAGGCGTTTGCTACTGATGGTGCTCCTCAGCCACCTGACTATGAATTTCAGATCTCCTGGACTCTAAATTTCCAGTGGATTTGAAACTCTTTCACCACTCAGGGGATGCTTCTTGCAGCTTTGTTTAGACTGCCTTTACTCCATTGAGGAAGTGCCTCAGGGACCTGCCTAGTTGCCCCTTCAGCCCCGGGTATCTCCCTGATCAAGGGTCTTCCAGCAACAGAACTCTGGAGCTCTTGAGGAAGACTACATTGCCTGCCTTCACTCCCCAAGTCCCAACCATAGTCTCCTGTCCAATTTCAGGATACCTGTAAGTCTTGAGCATTATGGAATACCCCTTCCTAGGGCACCTCTAGCCAGAACCGGTTCAAAGAAGTCCAGCAAACCCTCTCCCTGGGGATCCCCACCAAGTCTACCCTCTTCTGTCCCCCAGGGGGCATGCAAAGGCAGTGACATTGATCCTGGAGACAAGGTCCCAGAAAGCATAAGATAGAAGCCCTCTCAAGGTAGGGTTTCATCCACACAAGGTCTGTTCCTTCTCTTCTGGAATTCACTCTCCTCGTCTGTCTCCTCTATGCCCTTCTGCAGTGGTTTAAAAGTGAGGGTGGAAAGGTCTAGAAGGTTGGCACTCCTGTCCAATCCAGAGGTGCCACATCACCGGTTTATACCTGTGAGACACTTTCTAGGAGCAGCCTATTGACTGGTGGACCTGTCACAACTTGTCCTGTCTGTGTCCCCATGGTAATGCTCCAATGGAAAATCCTGCTCATGTGCCCATCACTGTGCTTATGTTCTTGTCACTGTTGCCCCTATAATACCAATATTACCTCCATTTTGTGCCCCGATCTATGACCTTGCTCATGGCCCTTCCATTGTTGTCTCCACAATTGTTCACCTAAATGGTCACCTATTGTTAAAGGCTTCCATTTCCTGTAGACCCGTCCCATGTCACTGTCATTATCAAATTTGAAATCATAACCCTTCTCAATATTAGGAATAAGATTTTGGTTAGATCTTATGCGCCTGCAACCCATCTTTGATTCAGCCCTATAAATACAGTGCAGAATAATCTACTGGTTTCTTGACTTCCTGAAATCTCCACAGAGAGATGTGCTACCCCAGTTGGGAGAGAAGAAACTTACCTGCTGGACCTTCCTTGGGCTTCCAATCCACATCCTGTTGGCAAGGGTTTCCCCCACCGATCTTAAGACTTCAATAGGAAAAAAGTAAAAAGAGAAAAGACAATCAAACATAGCAAGAAGTGGAACAGATCGATCTGATTACAAAGACAGTCAGTAAAAGGTTGGTGCATCATTTAATTATTCACAAAGCCCAGAGACATTTTTTAAATAACTTGAGGCAAAGATGCTTTGTTTTATAGAACACTACAGACAGTTTTTAACTTGAAAACATTTTCCTTGAGAAACACATTGTGAGTTTTAATTAAAACTGCATGCCGATTGATCTATGAGAAACACTAGGAAGACATAAAGGGAAAGACAAGATCTGGATCAGTTGTTACTGAAACAGTGCATAGCAAAGAAGTAAGAATCATTTGTTACTTACTCCAGTGATTAGGGAAAGTGCAAGAAATTGGAGTGGACTGGGTTAGTTAAGAGTAGAAGATAGCTAATGTAAATGTGTTGATTGAAAGGATTGTTTACTGAACACTCAAATGCCTTCTTTTGAAAAGCGGCCAATTCCTGAGGTGACAAGGAGAAACCCTGAAACTAAATTTGAGGTGAATTCAACTAAGATTTTTCAAGGAAGACGAAGTTCCGAGACCTTTTCAAAATCATTTGTACTATTTTTCTAAAGCCCCTATCAGGCTGTTGCCAGTGTTCTGTTTGTAAGGAGCAGTAAGAGCAGCCTGGTGGTGGTTTGGAAGAACAGACATGGAGAGTACCTAGTGTGACTAGTGTGAGAGTCCTGCCTGTTTCCCTCTTTGTCTCTGTGGGAAGGGCATGTCCGGGTTTATCAGTGGTATGTCAGCTAATCCCCTATGCAGGATTCTTCCCCCTTACTCTACTTGGGGAAGTCTAATGCATTTGAAAATGGGCCTATTGTCTGCGAGAGGCTTTGAGCTCCTGGCTGGCCAGCAGGTGAATACATTTGTCTGAGCAGGGTAGTTCACACAAGGGTCTAATTGGGGTACATGAAGAAGAGAAAATATAATTTAATATTGTATTTGTTCCATGATCCATATTAAACATAGAGAAAGTGATATTAGTAATGGCACGAGGTGAGAAAAAGTGGGGTCCCAAAACTCTATTTCCCAATGTATTTTACATAGGAAATATTAGACAATGATACATAGAAACTGGCCGAACAGGATTGTACCAAATTTAGGAGACAACTAGAACTTTACCCAGAAAGTATGCTGTTTGTGATTTGGTGTAAATTAGTTCAATAGTTTTTGCAGAAACTAAGTGCAAAATGTAAAGATATATTACCAGTTGAAATTTCAAAAATTGAAGTGGTCGGATTGCTTGTGAGTACTTTTTTCCCGTCGGCCTGCTCACCCTCATGGCCTCACTGTCCTGTGGCATCGAGCAATCAGATTGGCAAGAAAAAAAGAGGAAATTCAATGAAAAAGAACTACAGGTTAAAAAAAAGAAAAATCACTGAATTTTGCCATTTATAAGAAACTGCCATACGTATAACTTGCGCTGCTGTGATGCACTGATTATCTCCTCACATAGCACATCACTGATGACATCTGAAATCTATTGCGGGACAAGTTATACCTATATCAATTACATCTAACTGCCAAATTTCAGGTTTTTTGGTTTTTAAAAGTTAGTGCTTTTTCTTTGAATTTCTAAGTTTTTTTAACATAAGTTAAACTCTCACAACCTTCCTCATGTATAACTTTATTTTTTCAGTGAATACTCAGTGTTCTAATGAACAACTAGAGAGCTAATATTCTGTATTTATGACAAATGTGTGTCACCCCTGAAGCCATCTTGACACGGTCTGCCACCACACACTACGAACATGCCTTCACGACGCCGGGATCCAAGAGAAGGCCCTGGACTGGACCACATCCTTCCTTTCCGGCAGAACACAAAGCGTCCGCCTCGCCCCTTCCGATCCAAGGCCACCAAGATCATCTGCGGCGTACCCCAAGGCTCCTCCCTCAGCCCAACGCTGTTCAACATCTACATGGCACCCCTCGCCCACGTCGCCCGACAGCACAACCTCAACATCATCTCCTACGCCGACGACACCCAGCTGATCCTCTCCCTCACCAAAGACCCTCACACCGCCAAAGCCCACCTCCACGAAGGAATGAAGGCCGTCGCCGAATGGATGAGGACCAGCCGCCTGAAGCTGAACTTGGACAAGACGGAGGTCCTCATCCTTGGTTCCAACCCTTCAGCCTGGGACGACTCCTGGTGGCCAACATCACTGGGAACAGCCCCGCCACCCACCGACCACGTACGCAACCTAGGGGTCATCCTCGACCCCACCCTCTCCATGACTAAGCAGGTCAACGCCGTTTCCTCATCCTGCTTCAACATCCTCCGAATGCTCCGCAGGATCTTCAAGTGGATCCCCACCGAAACAAGAAAAACATTCACCCAGGCCCTCGTCACCAGCAGGCTGGACTACGGAAACGCCCTCTACGCAGGAACGACGGCTAAGCTCCTGAGACGGCTGCAACGCATCCAGAACGCCTCTGCACGTCTTATCCTCGACATCCCCCGACGCAGCCACATCACACCCCACCTGAGAGACCTGCACTGGCTCCCTGTCAACAAGAGGATAACCTTCAAGCTCCTCACCCACGCACACAAAGCACTCCACAACTCCGGACCAGCCTACCTCAACAGACGACTCAGCTTCTACACCCCCACCCGCCAGCTCCGCTCGACCAGCCTCGCCCTCGCCACAGTCCCCCGCATCCGGAAAACGACCGCCGGCGGCAGATCCTTCTCCCACCTCGCCGCCAAGACCTGGAACACCCTCCCCACCAACCTCCGACAGACCCAAGACCTACTGGCCTTCAGAAGACTCCTCAAGACCTGGCTCTTCGATCAGTAGCAGCACCACCCCCCTCTTCCCCCAGCGCCTTGAGACCCTCGCGGGTATGTAGTGCGCTTTATAAGTGACATGATTGATTGATTGATTGATTGAGTCAAAGCTGTAAAACCTAACACATTCCCTTTAGAAATTAACAAAATGAGGGGATTCCTTCTGTTATAAAAATTATGGTTAGTGCTCTAGAAAGCTGAAATACATTTTCAATGAGTTATCAAACATCTTCCTCATCCATTTCAGTAAAATATTCTGACATGCAAAGTGAAATAAGTGCTTCCAACCCAAGCAGCAATCTGTCAGTAAACTCCCTAGTAACCAACCTCAGTTTCTAACAGTTTTCTAATGAACAACTAGAGTGTTAACATTCTGTATTTATAACAAAAGTGTGGTACACCTAAAGCCATCTTGATGGAACCAAAGTTGTAAAACGTAAAGCATTTCCTTTTGAAATTAACAAAATCAGGAGGTTATTTTTGTCACAGAGATATTGGTTGGTGCTCTAAAAAGATAAAAATGAGGGGACATTTTCTATGAGTTCTCAAATATCTTCCTCATCATCTTCAGTAAAAACCATTCTCACAAGACGACTGAAATGTGTACTTTCAACACCAGCAGCAACCTGTCAGTTAGTGATCAACTGCAGCTTTACCACAGAGTTCTAATGAGCAACTAGTGCCCTAGGGGCATATTTACCAATATGTCATGCAGAGCAGCAAGTCACCTTGCTGCACTGCGTGACAGGGAAAGGGCAGGAATGCACCATATTTAGCACAATACACTGCATTCCTGCCTTTTCCCAGCGCTGGCACACAATGTGCTGCCTAGCGCCAACACAGGCACTCTTGCACCATGGTGCAAGGGGGCCTGCGTTGTAAGCAGGATTGTTTTGTGCAGGAAGGGGCACCTTCCTGCACAAAAACAATCTTGAGAGGCATTTTTTAATTTTTATGTGTGCTGCGAAATGAAAAAACAAGGAGAATTAAACATATTTCTCCTCGTTACGCATCACCTCGGTAAGAGTAGCAGTTTTGGTGCATTCCCAGGTCTACCACTTATGGTAAATCTGGGAATGCATCAAAATACTCAGATTTTGTGTGGGAACACCCACACACTACCCATGGAATGCCTCCCTGGGGCACAGCAACGCAATGTAGCGATTTGCGCTGCATTGCGTTACTCTGGATTTATCAAGCCACTCAGTGCCATGCAAGGGGGCCTTGCGTGGGTGCATAAATCGCATCTTAAGGGTCGCACTGCTTTTGCACCCCATTGCGTGGTGCAAAAGCAATGCAACCCTTTGATAAATATAGCCCCTAATATTTTATATTCAAGACAAAAGTAAGCACTGGAGGATGCCATTTTGTTGGAATAGGAGCTGTTGAATTTAAAGCCTTACCTAAAGAACAGGCTCAAGTAAATGAGCACTGATATGTTAATGCAGACATTAAACCACATGGTTAAAATGTGGGGGAATATGTTATTTTTAGTAATTTGAGGCATAATATATTTTGAAAGGGGCTAAAAGTAGCCAAAGCGTGATACTTCCGCATAAGCACAGCATCCTGTTTCAATATCTGTTTACTGAGCCTACCCAACTTCTCAGTCATTAAACCAATCCCTAATTTTAGAATAGTAACATTTTGGTAGACAAATGTTTAAATATATCAATTGGAAAAGATAGAAAAGGTCAAAATGATCTTATAGTCAGGAAAGTTAATAAGATTTTAGCTTACAGGAATATATCACTGGAGAACAACTATACTTCCACATGTTTCTTGGAAGGAATTACAAACCTCCTACATGTTATACTTTGAACTGCCAAAAGCATTAGGCCTGAAGATAGAGAATCTTCAATCCCTTTTTGAAAATATTACTTACTTACACCGGTACCTACACCCGTAAGATACTGCAGGTCCTCGCACCAGTTTCCCCTTGCTGCTAGGTCATATGTCCAGACTCCTCCCTCTGAGGGCCTTTCACACTGCTGCCGCCTGCCGTTCAGTGCTCATAGGCACTGTGGTCACCTATCTAGTGCCTAACAAAGGTGTTTCACTTGTGTGGTTGCCACCTTTTCTGCAATTTAACTGCTTCTCCCGCTTTTTCTCAGTCCCCTCTTCCCACCATCTGCTTACCACCACCCGCTTCGCTCCACCCGCCTCCCCAGTGCCCCTCCCAGGACCTACTTAATGGAGGCTGCAGTGTGACCCCATTGAGCAGGTCCTCACACCAGCTCCCCTTGCTTTTGGGACGTGCGTACAGCCTCTTCCCTCCGCGGGCCAATCAGCCTGCTGCTGCCTGCTGTTCAGTGCTCATAGACAGTGCAGTCTCCTGACTGGCTAGTGCCTAGCAAAGGGGTTTGACTTGTGTTGTTGCTACCTTTTCTGCAGTTTTGGTGCTTCTCCTCGCTTTTTTGTCATACCCTCTTCCCACCACCCACATCCTGCCTCCCCAGCGCCCCTGGCAGGACCTACTTAATGGAGGCCACAGCGCAGCCACACCAAATGTGCACCAAAGGTAATCCCGTCTGCGCCCGTCTGTGCCTGGACAGTGCCCAGCACCTGGAACCATGGCCCTCCGGGCACTCACAGGTACTCCACCACAGATCTCTGAGCCCTAAATCCTGGATGCTGCAACAACTGCTGCTGCGCATCTCCCCACTACACAGCAGTACCTTTCACCTGCCACCAATGTCAGTTCACCTGCAACCTAGGACCACCCGCCCTTGCAGAAACCTGTGCCGCTCCCACCCCACCAGCTGATACCACCCCAGAACCACTCTTATGTCTCCTGATCAATGCCGGATCACTCTGCAAACATGACACCGAAGTCTGGGACATCATCACCACCCTTGCCCCCGACGTGACCTTCAGCACAGAGACATGGCTCAAGCCCTCTTTGACCTCTGACATCGCCACTGCGATGCCCAATGGCTACAAGATGAAACTAGGGGACCGCGCCAACAAGCACGGAGGTGGCATCGCTATGATTCACAAAGAATCAATCCGCTGCACCACCACCAAAGATGAAACCACCTGAATTTCCAACTCCACACCAACAACAAACAACCATCAAAGGCACCCTCACCTACAGACCTCCAGGACCATGAACTGGCCTCTGCATCACCATCACAGACTTCATCGCCCCACTCGCCATCGAATCCCTTCATCGCCCCACTCGCCACCGAATCCCTTCATCGCCCCACTCGCTATCGAATCCAGTCACTACATCTTCCTCAGAGACCCCAGCTTCCACCTGGACGACCCCACAGACACAAACTCTGACAACCTCTTGGAACGAATGTACACCATCAGCCTCACCCAGTTGGTCACAGACCCACCACAGAGCAGGACACACACTGGACCCTGTCTTCACATCCAGCAACAGAGTCAAACACAGCCATACTACGGAACTCATCCTTCATTTACTTCACCATCGCAGGACAACCCCTCACCACCCCCAACCCTCCTAGCACCTCCTTCTGCAGCTGGAGCAAAGTGACACTGACCAATGGATGGACACCCTCAACACTACCCACACCGATGCCGCAACCGATCTGAAACAGGTAGTTGAGAACTTCAACACCTGGATCACCAATGCTGCCGACCAAGTTGCCCCCATCAAATCAGCCAAATCTCACATATCCACCAAACAAGCCAGCAGGTACACACCGGAACTCAGCACAATTAAATGCAGCTGCAAACAACTAGAGAGAAGATGGCGCACCAACAGGGATGATATAGACCGAGCCACCTTCAAGTCAACCCTCTACAAATACCACCAGCAACTCAAAGACCTAAAAAAGGCCACCTTTGCAGACCGCATTGAGGTGAGGGCCAATCACACCAAGGAACTCTTCACCATCATCAGAGAGTTCTCCTGCCCAACAGCCACCAAGAACATGATCCCTCCCTCACAAGAACTCTGTGATACTCTAGCAATTCATTTCCACAACAAGATATCCACAATCTACAGGAACTTCAAATCCCAACCCACTAATCTTAGCCTCCCCACACCTACATAAGTCTCCCCCAACCAACTTCTCACCAGATAGGAACAGCTCACCACACCAGACACTACAACCATAATGGGCTCTATCCACTCAGGAGCACCCAGACCCATGACTCCTCTGCCTCTTCGACCTAGGAAGCGATGAGATCAGTCACCAACTCACCACCATCTTCAACCCATCCATTGCCACAGCCACCTTTCCCAATGCATGAAAACACACAGAGGTCAGACCTCTCCTCAAAAAACCCTCCACAGACCACCCAGCGATCTCCAGAACTACTGCCCAATCTCACTGCTCCCGTTTCCTGCCAACCATCAGCTCACCGAACACATGGAGAGAAACTACCTGCTAGACCCCAGTTATACAGTGGGTGGTCAGCAATAGGCAAAATGGCGCTCTAAGGTCTATCACAAGTACAAATCAGTTATGGCAGGTAATCTGGCACAGTGCATAAGGTTGGGAAAAACCACCAGATCCCCACGTGTGTGGCCAGCAGACCACTTATGCTATATATGCAAATCCTCTGCACACGTTCAAAAGTAAATACATCAAGTTACATAAAATATCACAATGATGCTTGTCTTTATATTTTCAGATGTCTTTAATTCAAGATCTTTAAGCCTTCTTAGCCAACACGTGTTTCATCGCTGTTACAGGGGATTACCCCGCGACTTCTTCAGGGCTAAGGGAATATATAAACAGGTACTTGTTCGTGTATGCAATGGTAGTAAGAACACTTTACTTTTCAAATTATTGACAAAGTGACTTAGGTGACTTGTGTGAATTTCAAAAAAGTGAATAGAACTGTGTGGAAATCCATGTGAAACTGGTGTTGTGCATGCTTCTCGTACAACTTCTTTGTGCATCCATATATCAATGGAGGAAACAAAGAACAAGCAAAGCCCCCAATCATTTATGCTATCGCTATAAAACATACTGGTACAGTTGGTGTTTGAGACTCCCTGATAGGAGTAATCCTTTGGTTGGCAAGGTGCGGGCATGCAATCAACCTATTTAGTTTTATAATCTATTTTGTTATATTCGTGGCGAAGTAGAGCTCCCTCATGCTGTCACTAAATAGTAAATACATGCTGACTATATTGTGTAATCAAACATGTACAAAAGAACGTATTTTGTTATAATACGATACCTGAGGTCAGTTTCAAGTAGTCTCTAAGTAACAGAAAAGGGCACATCAGCTAAAGAGTGGCAGTCGGTACAATCTAATAAGGTGTACTAGGTACCATGAAGGATCCCCCTACCTTAGTTCCGGTGATAATTCCAACCCGGAAGGGATTCCTATAAGTTCTGCTCCTGGAGAGGTAGACTAATTAGTCTTGTGTCCGGAAAGCTAAATATGCTTCCAAATGTAAGGGTGTTTCTTTTAGAAGATCTGCCCCATCCTAAGGTAAAATTAACATTGTATTAACATTTTTATCCCTTACTCCTCTGTCCCGTATTAAGACTCTAGTAAGTCCATTTTATCATTCCTTACCGGCAGTATTAGGTACAACCCTTCGGATCTCCAGGCCGTGGCGTGTTCGCCGTGCAAATGAGCAGTCTGCAGCCGGCCACCCCGGCGTTGTCTTAAATAATGAAGCATGAGGGCGGACTAAACCGGTACTGAACCCATTTTGGGCGCCATCTTGGAGTGGTTTATTAGGACCCCCGGGGCACTGGAATCCCTGAACCCATTTTGGGCGCCATCTTGGAGTGGTGTATAGGGACCCCCGGGGCACTGGAATCCATATTATTGGGAACTAGCGGAATGTCGGTGGCAACGGGCTGGTGGAAATCCCATAAGATTAAACGCTATCTGCTAGTAATCTGTATCTGCAGGGGCACATGACAGCATTGTGGTGCACTGCCATACAAGTGTGACATTTGTGGCAACCTGCATGCGGTGTTTATACATAAGTACATCCTTGTGAGAAATTTCTCTTGATATCCAAGAGCTTTCTCGTTCTGACCCGAACTAACAACATGATAGTGTGTTTTGTGACATGTGACGTGTGACAATGTGATAGTGAATTTCGTGACATAACTGGGTGAACCTCATAGTTAACTATAAATTCTTAGACTTGTTACGGACAGTGGCAGTCGGTCTCAATTCTCGCTAGTATCTGATCCAAAGCATTTTGGGAAGCGTAATGCAATGTGAAAGTGAATTCTGTGATATAGCTAGGTGGGGACAGTAGCATTTAGTCTCAGTTCCTTATTGTACATAGTCTACAACATGTTAAGTCTCGAGGTCTCAATTCCTCACTGTACATAGTCTACAACATGTTAAGTATCGAGTGCGAGTAAATCCCTTCATTAATACGGAAACAGTCATATATTCCAGCAGTATGTAGTCTACCAAAACAAGTAGGGATGATGATGGGAGTACTCTATAAACTGTGATGGTGTACATAGTCTACAACATGTTAAGTCTCGAGGTCTCAGCTTGCGAAGGCCTGGAAGACAGAGTGCACCGCGACAGATAAATTCACAAAACGGGCGCGCACCAGCAAAATGCTGCGAGATAGTCCGGATCTGGGCGGTGGGGCACTCCCCTGGTGCAAAACAGCGGATCAGCAAGTCTAGAAACTCCCACCCGAGACGAGCAGCAATTTCCCTCAAGGAATCTGGGGCCAGCAGACCTGGCGGAGCTGGGCTTTGTGTCGATACACACTGCAGACAGGCGATACAGGAGAAAAGCTGCAATGGGGAAAACAGACAACAAGCAAGCCAAAATTAACTTTGAGAAGCGCTCTTCCAGACTGCAAGACATCGACTCGAAACCACTAACTGTAGTGCCAGAAACGCAGTTGGAACCGGAGCAAGAGGATGATATCAAAAGCATGCTCCAGGAGGTAAAAGTCAGCCTCAGAGCGATAGATGCTAAACTGGACTCCCTGGCGCTGAGGATGGATCATGTCACACAAAAAGTGGATAAACATGAAGCCAGAATAGACACCCTGGAGACCAAAGTTTCGGACTCGGTCGATCGGCAAGTGGAGACGCAAGAGCAACTACTCCAAATGGATAAAGTGCTAGACGTCATCAAGGCACGCAACGAAGACCTTGAGGCTAGGTCACGAAGAAATAATGTCCGAATAACGGAGATACCAGAGTCTACAAATATAACCAACATGGAAAAATTTGTAGAGGGACTCCTGAAAGATCTGTTTGACCCTGACCTATCGCCGATGTTCCTGGTGGAGCGAGCACACCACACTCTGGGACCTAGACCCCCCCCTGGCGCCCAACCTAAAACAATCCTAGCCCGCCTACTCAACTACAGGGACAGAGACACCATACTAAGACTGGCTAGAGAGAAAGGAGATCTGAGGCATCAAGGAAATAGCGTTGCATTCTATCCAGATTTTACCCAAGCAGTGCAAGCAGCACGGCGAGAATTCATACCAGCAAAGAAGCTATTCAAAAAAACTGGCACGAAATATGCAATGTTGTACCCGGTGAAGCTGAGAGTACAGACTGGGAGCAAACCTTTGATATTCACCGAAGCCAGCGCGGCGCTGACGTTTGCCAAGCAGACGGCAAGAAAGCAACACAGCAAAGACGCCGAGACTGCAGGATCCCCAAGCAGCCAACTGAGTGACAATGACTGAAAACTGGCAGTAGAATGAACTGGCATTCACGAGTGTGGCGCCCATAGTGTCACACCCCAGTTGGAGCTCCAGGTTTGCTTTGAAATGTTTTTTTAAGCAGGTACAATGCCCGGCCACCCCGTCGTTATGCTGACAGGGTGGTATGCCGGCACCTCCATGCCCCCACAGGATGATTCCCACTGACCTTATGTTACACTGGTCAAAATACAAAGCGGGTGGGTTTCTGAGGGATACACAACCTGATTGGGGGGTTGGGGTGGGTGGGGGGTGGGCAGGGGTTGTTTATGTTTTGAGTTGGCAAATTCACTACACTTTAGATCTGTCAGTCAGAACTCCGAAGCTGGTAAGTGCAGCACACCTACCGAACCAAAATGAGGCATCTCACAGGTATACACTACATGACAAGCAGAGAGCGGGATCTAGTGCTAGGACACCCCTTAACTGGGATCCTGAGATGCATATGGCACTGAGGCGCTACATTTCCAAATGTCCAAACTAAACTGCATCACCTGGAACGTCCGCGGTCTTAACGACCACCGGAAAGCGAGACTGGTACAGGCATATCTAGTCAGGCATGCGTCGGATATATGTCTCCTACAGGAGACCCATTTGAAAGACAACGCACAGATAAAATTGGCCAACAACAGATGGGGTGAAGTGCATACGTCAAGCTACTCAAGCTACTCCCGCGGGGTGGCTATAATGATTAGGAAAGGTGTACCTTGGCAGACACACAAAACAATAAGTGACCCCGAGGGCCGGTACCTAATACTTAGGGGGTCATTATACAACCAGCCGGTTATAATAGCAAACACATATGGGCCCAACACAGATGACCCCACCTTCTTCGAACAAATGTGGCACAAGATACAGTCACTGGGAAATGCTGCACTATTGTGGGGAGGTGATTTCAACATTGTTCTGTCACTCTCTAGGGACAGGGAGGGAACATCCCGCACACATCACCCATGGGCTGCGGCGGTGTTGCAGGGAATATTGCAGGATCACCACTTGGTTTACTCGTGGCGCGCACTCCACCCCACGGCTCGAGAAGGCACATACATAACACAGCAATATCAAGCGTGGTCCAGACTGGACTTTTGGCTAGCGACCAAAGACCTACATGCATGGGTGGTGGATGCACAACATCAAGCTCGCACATTATCAGACCATGCCCTGGTGACACTGACTCTCTCGGTGCCGAAACCCTATATACAGCCGTTCGTGTGGCGGGTCCCTCCCAATGCACTTTCAGACACAGCATTTAGGGAAAACCTTAGAACACAAATCACAGACTGCTTCGAGCAGAACACGGGCTCAGTGGACACAATGGGAACTCTGTGGGAGGCGTTCAAAGTAGTGATACGGGGGTTCTGCATAGCCGGACAATCTGGGGTGCTCCGTGACATCCGGGGACGCTTGAACAGATTGGAAGCAGAGATACAAACACTAGAGGCACAGTACTACCATACGCCCACCCCCATGATCCTAGCCGATATTCAAGCAAAACTGACTGATTACCAGGAGGAGGCAGACCGGGAAGCAAAATTCCTACACCAACACACAAAGGCGCGCTGCTACGGGGAGGGGGACAGGCCGGGGAAGACACTGGCAAACATGCTCCGGAACCCTCGAGGGTCCACATTTATCACTGAACTCACCACCCCGGAGAACACCATAGTGCACACCCCGCCTGACATTCTAGCCACTATGAAAGAGTTTTACGAAAAGTTGTATACCTCCCGGTCCCACCTGCCGACCGAGGTTCTGCAAGACTATTTCAACTCGGTGGAACTGCTGTGGTTTGGCAGAGCCCACCGAGAATATATGGCCTTACCCTTCACTGTTGAGGACGTGGGACGTGCTATAGGCAGCCTGCCAGCTGATAAGGCACCTGGGGCGGACGGCCTAACGGCCAAATTCTACAAAGAATACTCCGAGCTCCTGGCGCCACGGCTTTTAGCTGTTTACCAAGAAGCCGCGGAGTCAGGCATTCTGCCCGACTCCATGCGAGAGGCCATAATTATCACCATATTAAAGCCTGACAAAAACCCCGCACAGTGCGACTCTTATCGGCCACTCTCACTCATTAATCTGGACACAAAGATTTTTGCCAAGCTACTGGCTGCCCGTCTTCAGCCGCTATTACCCCTGATAGTCAGACCGGATCAATACGGTTTCATACTGGGGAGATCCACCTCTCATAACCTGAGAACACTGTTTGCGCTCATGCACTACCTCGCCCCCTATGTGCCTGCGGTGGCAGCACTATTGGACGCCACTAAGGCATTTGATTCCTTGGAGTGGGGGTTCCTGTTCCCGCTCTTGCACAGACTGGGCATGAGCCCGCTGTTCATTAAACAAATCCAACTGCTCTATACCAGGCCCACAGCGCGGCTACGGGTGAAGGGACTGGTCTCAAATCCGATATCCATCACAAGGGGCACACGACAAGGATGTCCCTTGTCGCCATTATTATTCACAATAGCTACTGAGCCGCTGGCGGCCAGAATCAGGCAGCATCACACAGACAAGGGCATCGGGTTCACCACACGAGGACTCACTGTGTCAATGTATGCAGATGATATCACCTTGTATATGGAAAATCCAAAGGACAATTTCTCACCCATGGCGTGTGAGGTGGTGCGATACGGGGGTTTGTTGGGGGTAGAGGTAAACTGGAGCAAATCTGTCATAATTCCGCTGACACCTGAGACACAGCCCTTTGATACGGATTACCCTATAGGCTGGGCGACTGGGCCGACACGATACCTGGGCGTATGGATCAGTAACGACTTGCAAGAAATCTGGACGTACAATTACGGAAGAGTGATGGACTGGATAGAAGACAAAATACGGAGGTGGAAGACTCTCCCCCTCTCTCTGAAAGGCCGCAGAGCGGTGGCCAAAATGGTTATCCTGCCAAAACTATTATATCTATTTGTGAATGTCCCTATCCCCCTCACAACGCAATTTCTCAACAAAATCTGCTCCTCAATGATTGAACTGGTCTGGGCAGGGCGCCAACCAAGGATCTCTAGGGAAACATTCACGCTACCGCGGGTGCAGGGCGGGCTGGCGGCTCCAGACTTCGCCCTCTACGCGTACTGTGTGCAGGCGCAGTTCCTGCACTATTGGGTACATCCCACCCCATTTCAACCCCACGTTGCTATTGAACTGGACAGAGCTGCTCCCCTCCCGCTTAGGACCGCCATCTATAAACCCTTCAAGCGCTCACGCAACGAGGTAGACCCTGTGGAGGCACTGCGGTGGGCATGGGGAGGTCTGTGCAAACGCACCAACATAGACATACTATATGCTCCCTCCATGCCCTTGGCGGATAACCCGCTAATTCCACCACTAATGGAGAAAAAAGCGCGAGCTCAGGTACACAACATACGGACAGGTCAGGACCTATACCCTGGGGACAACTTCCTCACACTACAACAGATGTGCGGGCCTACGCCCCCATCAGCGTTATATATGCTGCTCTATTATCAGATACGGGCGGCCTGTAAAAGCAAATTCAGAACATTTCCAACGCCGCCTCCACAGCTGTCTACGCTAGAAAACATACTCACAGTAGAATCTGGCCGCAAACTGATCACACGACTTTACACTCTCACACAAAGAGATCACCCGATTGTTGTACCAGCATCTCATACGGCGTGGGAGGCGGACCTGGGCGAGAGCCTCACAGATGAGCAATGGGACTTTAGCTGCAGGCAGCTGGAACAGATAACCCCAAACTATCGGCTCAGGCTAATACACTTTAAGTACGTACACCGACTCTATAGAACTCCCATGCAACTACAGCAGATGGGTCTGCGCACGGATGATAACTGTTGGAAATGTGGGGCGCCACAAGCATCATTCATACATCTGGCATGGCAGTGCAGGCCAATAGCAAATTTCTGGTCTAAAATATTACACTATGTTGGTCTCATAACGGGACAAACCTTGCCCTGCACGCCACTGGTGGCGCTACTGGGGGTCATCCCTCACATACCACCGAAGTTGAGGAAACTGCCGGCTATTTTACTACTGATGGCTAAGAGACAGGTGGCCATGCACTGGGGGGCTGTTCATCCCCCGACAACGAAGGAATGGGTCCGGGAGGTGGCCTACTGCAGGACCCAGTTGGCGGAATACTGGTGCTCCCACCCCAGAGACATATGGGACCCATTTGTGAGTTGGTTGGACTCTGCAGACATAGCAGAAACCTAGAACAAAAATATAATAGTACCAAATGCCCCGAACTTAACCGGAAAACACGAGACGACCTTTTGGCCAAGATGTGAATGAGAAAGGCATACATGTAGACTACCCTCTGTCCTGTATACCCAGATGAACTATTGGGCAGAAAATGTAAGGTATTGTTGTACTGTACCATGTTCAAGCTAACAAAGAGATGATCATGATAAGTCATATAAGTCACAACTTCCCAAATGCTACCCGAAAGATCGACTTGTACCGCATTATTGTGTAAGAAATGCCACTGTTTGTAACCTTATATAAAATGCTAATAAAAAATAAAAAAAAGTCTTGAGGTCTCAATTCCTCACAGTATATAGTCTATAGCAAGTTAAGTATCCAGTGCAAGTAAATCACTTCATTAATACAGAAACAGTCATGTATTGCAACAGTACGTAGTCTACCAAGAAAAGTAGGGATGATAATGGGAGTACTCTATAAACTGTGATGATGGTATGGCGTAAGCCAGCCAGTGTTTCAGTTCATTTGGACGTGGGTACGGGCTAATCCCCAAGGAAGTATTGAAGCTCATGGTCCGTGTTCAAGCCCTGTTCGACACTTTTAAGTCTCATAATCCATAGCGCCTCTTTCCTCCTGAGTGTTAATTCCCTATTACCTCCCCTTGGGGCTTTGGGTGTGACATCAAAACCATAAAAGGAGAACGTTCTATGTGTGCTCTGAGAGTTACATTCAGCTATGTGTGTGGCTATCGGATATCTGCTGTCCCCTTGCTTTACAGCCCTCATGTGTTCCCCAATGCGCTCTTTGAGGATCCTGATGGTACTTCCAATGTATCTTAGACCACACTTACACTCAATAGCATACACTACGGGGCATATTTACAAGCCCCTTGCGCCACTTTTGCGCCGCCGTTGCGTCACGCATGTGACGCAGCGGCGACGCAAACCATGCGCCGCTTTGCGCAATATTTACAACGTGACGCATCTAGGGAGATGCGTCACGTAGTAAACCCCTGCGCCACATGAAACCTGCGTCAGGTTTCATGTGGGCGTTCCTGCGCAGGGGGGGCGTTCCGGCGCAGGGACGCCTCGGAAAAGTGACGCAGTGAAATCTACGAGATTTCACGCAGTCACTTTTCCAACGCTTTTGCGTCAAATCCTTACGCCTGCTTGAAGCAGGCGTAAGGATTGACGCACCATGTAAGGGATAGGGAAGGTTGGCACAGTGCTGGAGTTGCGTCGCGCTTGCGACACAACTTCAGCACTGCGCCAACCTTTCGCCGGCAGATGCTTATCCTTGCGCCACGATGCGCCGCATTGTAAATGCGGTGCATCGGAGGTGGCGCAAGGGTAAACTTGCGTGATGCATTTTCCCTGGCGCATCCCTGCTGATTTGCAGGGATGCGCCAGGGAACATAAATATGCCCCTACATATTTTGTGTAACAGGTGATATTGTTGTCAATTTTGTACACCCTATTGTTAGGTTCCCTAAATTCTTTCTTTCTGTCAGTGGCCCATCTGCACATGGAGCAGTGGCTGCATTTGAAAAAGCCCAAAGTGTGTTGGGTAAGCCAGTTTGGTGTTTGTTCCACTTTTGGGTAGCTAGGGCTGAGAATATTTTGTATGGCAAACACCCCTGCGAAAGGTAATCTCAGGCCTTGATATTGTAAATCTCTGCAGTGTCTTGTCTGCTGTGAGTAAGTGCCAATGCCTACGCATACTGCGTGTTAGTGTGTTTGCGTGCTTGTTAAAATCCGTAATTAAACATACTGTTTTGTTCTCTCTCTTTTCTGGTTTGTTTTTAAGGGTGTCTTGTCGACTGATCTCAGAGATTCTCTCTTTGGCCCTATGTATAGTTCTCTTAGCATACCCTCTGCGTGAAAATATAGTGGCCATGCTCTCTATACAAACCTTAAAGTCCAATTCTGTACTACAATTGCGCCTGGCATGTGTGAATTCGCCATATGGGATAGCATTAACCTGGTGACCTGGATGTGCACATGAGTAACCCCGGGCGTAGTGGCCGTAGCGGGGCTACGTGGAGGGCCACGGAGTTGAGAACAAACTCCGTGGAACTCCGTGGAACTCCGTGGAGCTCCGCTACGCCACCCGCCTCCCACCGCCCCTATTAACAATTGCTTAAAACTGAAATAAAACTACCTTTAAAGTAAATAAAAACCACTTACCTTGGCTGCGGCGTCCCAGAGCTGCTCTCCTCCTCTTCATCGCCGTATCTGGGGAAACTGCGCATGCGCATTTCTCGTGAGGAATGCGCGGGCGCACGCACATGCGCAGTTTCCTTAGAGACGGCGATGAAGAGGAGAAGAGCAGCCCGAGGACGCCGCAGCCAAGGTAAGTGGTTTTTATTTACTTTAAAAGTAGTTTTATTTCAGTTTTAAGCAATTGTTAATAGGGGGGATGGGAGGCGGGGGCTGCCAACTCCGCTCCGCCGCGGAGTGTGTGGAGATTTGCCTACTCCGCATTCTCCGCGGAACGCGGAGTAGGCAAACCTCCGCAAACTCCGCGGGCGGAGCGGAGGTCCCTGCCTGGGGTTACACTTGAGGCACGAAGGGTTGCATTACAAACTGTTGATTTCCTAAATAGTCTGCTTTGGATCTTATTATCTAGAATGAAGAGTTCAACATCTAAGAATGTAATGTTCCACTGACTGTACTGGAACGTAAATCTGATGTTTTTGTCATTGCTGTTAAGGTGTGTGAAGAATTCAAGAAGTTTTTCGGTGGAGCCTGTCCAAACCATAAGACAGTCGTCTATGAATCTGCCCCAGAATAGGATCGAGTCATTCCAGTTACTACCCCATTCGCTCCAAATCCATTGTTCTTCCAGTCTGCCCATGAATAGATTAGCATACGAGGGAGAAAACTTTGAGCCCATAGCCACCCCTTGTTTTTGTTTATACCACCCTTCCTTGAAAAGGAAGACATTGTTGTCCAGGATAAGTTCTGTCATCTCTAAAAGCATTTCAGTGTGCTCCCAAAGGCTGGCCGATCTACGGCCTAGAATGTGGCGTAAGGCCTGTAGTCCAAGGTCATGTCTGATACTTGTATAAAGTGCTATGACGTCTAGTGTTACGAGTGTCATACCATCCTCCCATGTAATGTCTGTGAGCGTGCTCAGAATATGCTCGGTGTCCCTGATGTGTTTCTAAAAGAAGCTCCCTTACATTTGGAAGCATATTTAGCTTTCCGGACACAAGACTAATTAGTCTACCTCTCCAGGAGCAGAACTTATAGTAACCCCTTCCAGGTTGGAATTATCACCGGAACTAAGGTAGGGGGATCCTTCATGGTACCTAGTACACCTTATTAGAATGTACCGACTGCCACTCTTTAGCTGATGTGCCCTTTTCTGTTAGTTAGAGACTACTTGAAACTGACCTCAGGTATCGTCTTATAACAAAATCCGTTCTTTTATACATGTTTGATTACACAATATAGTCAGCATGAGGGAGCACTACTTCGCCATGAATATAACAAAATAGATTATAAAACTAAATAGGTTGATTGCATGCCCGCACCTTGCCAACCACAGGATTACTCCTATAAGGTAGACTCAAACACCAACTGTACCAGTATGTTTTATAGCGATAACATAAACGATTGGGGGCTTTGCTTGTTCTTTCTTTCCCCCATTGATATATGGATGCACAAAGAAGTTGTACGAGAAGCATGTACAACACCAGTTTTACATGGATTTCCACACAGTTCTATTCACTTTTTTGAAATTCACACGTCACCTAAGTCACTTTGTCAATAATTTGAAAAGTAAAGTGTTCTTACTACCATTGCATACGCGAACAAGTACCTGTTTATATATTCCCTTGGCCCTGAAGAAGTCGCGGGGTAATCCCCTGTAACAGCAACGAAACACGTGTTGGCTAAGAAGGCTTAAAGATCTTGAATTAAAGACATCTGAAAATATAAAGACAAGCATAATTGTGATATTTTATGTAACTTGATGTATTTACTTTTGAACGTGTGCAGACTCCTCCCAATCAGGTTTCTGAGCCAACCACTGCACCGAAACCACCCTGATCACTGCCACAGACTACATCCTCATCCTACTCAACAGAGGAGAATCAGCCACCCTAATCCTTCTTGACCTCTCCGCAGCCTTCAACACCATGTCCCACCAAACACTCATCAAACAACTGCACCAGATTGGAGTCACAGGAGACGCACTTAGATTGATTGCATCATTCCTCATGGGACGCACACAGAGAATCTGTCTTTCCCCCTTCACCTCGCTACCCAAGAGCACCATCTGCAGAATCCCCCAAGGTTCATCCCTCAGCTCCACCCTCTTCAACATCTACGTGACACCTCTAGTCGACATCGTCATAACCCATGATATCAACATCATATCCTACGCCGATGACACCCAGCTCATTCTCTCGCTCTCTGCAGACCCCACTACAACGAAGTCCATCTTCCACAACTGTGTGAAGAATTTTGCAGCCTAGATGAAGGACTGTTGTCTGAAGCTCAAAACAGACAAGACCAAAGTACTGATCTTTAGCAACCATACCTCCCTCTGGAATGATACCTGGTGGCCAGTCGGACTTGGACCCACCCCCACACCAAAGGACCACACCCGCAACCTCAGTATCATCCTGCACAGCAAACTCACCATGAACCAACAAATCAACACAGTTTCATCGGCCTGCCTTCATACTCTCCGCATGCTCAGAAGAATCTTCAAAAAGCACCCCAGCAGCACCAGAAAAATGCAAGCCCTAATCACCATCCATCTGAACTATGGCAACACACTGTATGCAGGAACCACCATCAAACTCAAGAGAAGGCTCCAGACGATACAGAATGCAGCAGCCAGACTCTTCTTCAATCTGCCCATATCACCTAGCACCTGAGGAACCTCCACTGGCTCCCGGTCCAGAAAAGATGCCAATTCAAACTACTACAAAGCCCTCCACAACCAAGGACCAGAATACATGAACAAACACCTGAACTTCCACCAACCTTCCAGACACCGCACATTCCCTACAGCCACAGCGGATTACGCTTCTTCTCCTACCTCACGCCAAGTCCTGGAATGTCCTCCCCCTCCACCTCCGAACATCACCCTCGCTGACTGACTTCAGGAAGAAACTCAAGCCCTGGATCTTTGACTATGCCCAGCAACCCAATGTCTGGATGCCCTCACGAGTCATAAGGCGCGCTCTACAAATAACGTTTGATTGATTGATTGACAGGGGTAGGCGATAATCAATTTATTAATAAAAGGTGAATTTCATATTGCATGCACTGCCATAGTAAAATTCGTTACACAAATGGCATCTTATTTGAATAGACCTAGAAGCATGTCTTTAAGACATAGCTGGAAAATATACCATCAGAAGATAATATTTTCTGGATCTAATTGATTTGTAATTCATTTCTTGTTTCAGTTGTGTAAATGAAAGAGGCGGGATCCATTGAAGTAATTAAAAAGTACAAATTATTAACACTGGAATAATGATTAATATACTTTTTTTCTTTTTGTTTTTCGAAAGTTGTAGAACTGAGTCCTGTGAAATGAAGAACATTTTGAAAAACTGTAAATGCTGAACATGATAAGAATGCAGCGTAATGAGAGATTATTAAAGCATTGCCACCCAAAAAGTCCACCTATTACTGAATTAACATGATACTTAAATTTTCATTTTTTAAACGATCGATTTAGCCTGCAACTGAATTACATAATAGGCAATTTTTCAGATGACAGGACCCAGTAACTTGAGACATATTTTGACCCATATTTAAGATTATTATTTTATTACTATGGAACGGATAATAGCCAGCCTAAGAAAGACAAACAGCAGTGCACTTAACCAGCAATCAGCAGAGATTAAACAGCCACTTGATATGTTTATAAGCTGGACCACATAAGGAAACATACCACAGCTGTTTCCTCCACTCGGCTGTGCTGGATTTGAACAGTGATCAACTTTCATACAGAAGGATTAGTGTGACATAATTCGAAAAGTCTTCAAGAATAAAACACTTTTAATTCTGTAATGTATCTGTTGCTCTCAATCCTTCCCCCAACGAATCAGTAACAATTATATATAGCTGGGCGTCTTAAAAGAGATGGTCTTGACTCGACCATGCTATGTTTTTACATTAAATAATAAGTTACGAGTTCCATTTAAGTGCCTGCTATTAAATTATTTGCAGCTTTGTTCTCCTTTACTGTCATAAACCACATTTTAGCTGTATCGCCATCCTATAGCTGTTCTTTTTTAATTACTGATAATTGGTATTTATATAAAGCCTGCAGCAAATAACCCTTGAAGCGGTTGGAGTAATTACAAGTGTGATTTACTATTAAGGAAAAATATTCACAGTTAAATGAAATGTTTACTGATTAAGTACACAGGATATGGAGGATTAGCTTTTTAATGTTTGAAAACATTATTAAAATAGACTCACTGTTGCTTTCCAGGCGTATGCTGCATACCCTCACAGTGCACATCACATCAGACTACAAACTAGAGGATTTTGAGTTTGTGATGCCGAGGACAAGGATAAACTGAACATTATTATTAATAGAAGTCGAATTAGTTGCAATAGTGATAATAATAATATGAATAGTAGTAGAAATAATCATAAGAAAAATAATTTATAGATTACTTTATTTCTCAATTTGTGCTTTTCTAAGCACTTTAAATATTGGGTCAATTAACAAGTCATGAGTGACGTAATCCGTGAGATCATAAGCAGCACATGGTGGGGGCGAAAGTTATAGTTCTCTCAGTAAAATATGTATGGTGAATATCAGTGTTTGTTGGTTTCTAAACATTCGTTTTAAGATGATGGCAACACTAATAATAAATGTGCTTTTTCAGTGAATTTTTAGGGTTTTTTCTTTATCTGTAAGCTAAAATCCTATTAACTTCCCTGTCTATAAGATCATGTTGACATTTTCTATCTTTTTCAATTGATATATTTCAACATTTGTCTACCAAAATGTTACTATTCTGAAATTAGGGATTGGTTTAATGACTGAGAAGTTGGGTAGGCTCAGTAAACAGATGTTGAAACAGGATGCTGTGCTTATGCAGAAGTATCACTCTTTGACTACTTTTAGCCCCTTTAAAAATATATTATGCCTCAAATTACTAAAAAAATATTTCCCCACATTTTAACCCTGTGGTTTAATGTCTGCATTAACATATCAGTGCTCATTTACTTCAGCCTGTTCTTTAGGAAAGGCTTTAAATTCAACAGCTCCTATTCCAACAAAATGACATCCACCAGTGCTTACTTTTGTCTTGAATATAAAACATTAGGGGCTATATTTATCAAAGGGTTGCATTGCTTTTGCACCACGAAATGGGGTGCAAAAGCAATGCAACCCTTAAGATGTGATTTATCCACACACGCAAGGCCCCCTTGCATGACACTGAGTGGCTTGATAAATCCAGAGTAATGCAATGCAGCGCAAAACGCTATGTTGCGTTACTCTGCCCCCGGGGGGCATTCCATGGGTAGTGCGTGGGTGTTCCCACACAAAATCCATAGATTTTGATGCATTCCCAGAGTTACCATAAGTGGTAGACCTGGCAATACACCAAAACTGCTACTCCTTCCCAGGAGAGGCGTAACAAGGAGAAATATGTTTATTTCTCCTTGTTTTTTCATTTCGCAGCACACATAAAAATTGAAAAATGCCTCTCAAGATTGTTTTTGTGCAGAAGGTGCCCCTTCCTGCACAAAACAATCCTGCTTACAACGCAGGCACCCTTGCACCATGGTGCAAGAGTGTCTGTGTTGGCGCTAGGCAGCACATTGTGTGCCAGCGCTGGGAAAAGGCAGGAATGCAGTGTATAGGGCTAAATATGGTGCATTCCAGCCCTTTCCCTGTCATGCAGCACAGCAAGGTGACTTGCTGCACTGCATGACATATTGGTAAATATGCCCCTAGGGCACTAGTTGCTCATTAGAACTCTGTGGTAAAGCTGCAGTTGATCACTAACTGACAGGTTGCTGCTGGTGTTGAAAGTACACATTGCAGCCTTCTTGTGAGAATGTTTTTACTGAAGATGATGAGGAAGATATTTGAGAACTCATAGAAAATGTCCCCTCATTTTTATCTTTTTACACCACCAACCAATATCTCTGTTACAAAAATAACCTCCTGATTTTGTTAATTTCTAAAGGAAATGCTTTACGTTTTACAACTTTCATTCCATAAAGATGGCTTTAGGTGTACCACACTTTTGTTATAAATATAGAATGTTAGCACTCTAGTTGTTCATTAGAAAACTGTTAGAAACTGAGGTTGGTTAATAGGGAGTTTACTGACAGATTGCTGCTTGGGGTATGGGTGAGTGACTGGTTGTGTGAATGTCTGTATCTGTCTGTCAGTTGTTGTGTAAGTGACTGTATGGGTGTGTGAGTGGGTACGTGAGTTTCTGTATGGGTGAGTGATTGGCTGAGTACCTCTTTGGGTGTCTGAGTGTCTGTGTGGGTGGGTGATGAGTGAGTGGTTGGGTCAGTGGCTGTATGTGGGATAGTGTGTATGTGTTTGTGTGGGGCTGTATGGGTGATTGAGTGGGTATATAGCTGTATTGGTGAGCGAGTGCATGTGTCAGTGGTATATGGGTGAGTAACTGGGTATGTGAAAGGCAATATAGGTGAATGATGGGGTATATGAGTTACTGTATGGGTGTGTGAGGGAATGTAAGAGTGGCTGTATGGGTTAGTGAGTATGCGTTAATATCTATATGAGTAAGTGAGTGAGTGTGTGTTTAACTGTATGGGTGTGTAAGCGGTTGTGTGATTCAATGTATGGGTGAGTGAATAGGTATGTGAGTAGCTCTATAGGTGACTAACTCAGTGTGTGAGTGGCTGTATGGCAGTATAAGTGGATATGTCAGTGGCTGTATTAGTGAGTGGGTGTATATGTGGCTGTATGGGTGAGTGAGTAGATGTGTGTGTTGATTTATGAATCAATGAGTGGCTGTGTAAATACTCGTATGTGTGTGAATGTGTTTGAGAATGGTAGTGGGGTAGTTGGAGTGGGTGTATGAAAGCTTATATGAGGAGTGAGTGGGTTCATCAGAAATTCTGTGGATGATGTCATGAGTGATGTCATTTGAGATGTCATCAGCAATGTCATCAGTGATGTCACTGACGATGTCATGAGTGATGTAATATGTGAGATCTTAAGCAGTGCATTGCAGGGGCATGAGTTATAGTTAGCTCACTAACTATAATAGCTGAATTTTTCTGGTGTTGTTCAAATGACACCTGAGCCTAACTATAACGTCTCTGTAATCTTTGTTTTTTCCGGTGAATTTCTAAAACAATTTTTAATTCTATTTCCTAACTATAACGCCCAGTAAACTTTGTTTTTGTAATGAATTTCTAAGCTTTTTCCTAACTATAACATCCCTGTAACCTTTTGTTTTTTCAGTGAATTTCTAAGGTTTTTTTAAATGCTAATTCCCAACTATAACGTCCCTGTAACCTTTGTTTTTTTCAGTCAATTTCTATGGTTTCTAGGTCGACTTAGACAGTGCATGCTGTCTCTTTGAGACCTGCTGTAATCAGTCTGTGGGCTTCAAGTCCATCCCTTTTCTTGCCATTGCTTTTCATTTGTCTATGTCAATGTCCTTTAAAAATCCTTGCTTGCTAGTGGTCAGTCCTGCCTCTTTGTCTCTCCTTTCTCTTTTCTGTTCCTCCCACAGAGCAGGGACTTAGTACTGTCTCATTCTGCTATGGTTCTTTATCTGTTCTTTGCGGGACTGTTTTTTTTCTTGGTTTCGTGCTCTGTTACTGTTTGTGTGTGTTTAGCTTCAGCGCCCTCTCTGCTTACATTCAAATATAGTATTCTTCCTCCCACCTCCTCTTAATGCCACAGTTGTGTTACTGCTGCCTTTTTTACTGTTGCCTCTCTCACCGTGACTCCTGCTCCGTTGCTTATATTTTTTTAATTAGGCTTTTTGCGCTTTTCAATCTCCACAGTCAGTTGGGCTTTTTCTAGTAGGATATTTACTTGGTTTGGGCTTGCTTTTAAGGGGGATTGGGCTTGTCTTTTAGGTATAGCCTGCAAAGTGTTTACATCCCGCCCCGTTTCTTTTTGGCTTTTCATTGGTTCCTGTGCGGGCCACTTACTTTCCCTCCAGTTCTTTTGGCTGTAGCATATATTCTTGCATTGACCAATGTTTGTTTTATATTGTGAACGTCTGGGCCTCTGCTCTTTCCCTGGGCATCTTCCATGCCATCGTTGATTTCCTCTCTGCTGCCTCGCCCTTTACTTGCACCAGGGAGACACACTTTCTGCTTTTGCTATAACTTAATTGGAAGTACTTTATAATTCTAATAGACAACGTCTATTTTGTTTTTCTTTAAGAAAAAATATTAAAGATCGTTTTATTTACTGTGCTCACATTGGGTCAGCAGTTTAAAAGGCTAGCTAAATTGTGCTTTATTTCAAAGTGTTGCTTTCTATAAAATCATAGGGTCACCAGTTTTCTTTACCACAGAAAAAACGTCTGTAACATTGCATGAAAATGGTAGTATAGCTTCACATGTGCACCTTCTTTCATTACGTAGAGTCTGTGAATTTGAGTTCATGTATGCTTAACTTGATTTTGTAGATCGTTGCCCTCACATATTAGGTCAGGTACTGTCATTTTGCTCATTTTGTATTGTTGTTGAAGGCACAGTTTGGCAAGAAAGATTACAGCGCCTTCCCTTCTGAATTAAGATGAAGCCTTTTCTGTTTCACCTGCTGCGGTCTAGTATCGACGCTCGGGGCACAGTTTTATGGTGCATACCCTTGCAGCTGGGCAGGTGTACTGTGCTCCGTGACTTGTATTGGTCATCCGTCTCACCATTCTGTGCATCGGCCAAATAATGATAAAAGGACATGAAGTTGATAAATGAGTAATAAAGCATGTGTGCATTAAGGACGAATTTTGGTGTAACAAAATTGCAACTTTGTTGAATTCTAACAGAAATATGGCAGATGCAAATCTTGTATTAGCTTTCATCGGTCCGTATTTTTGGCTGGACTTACCTGCAAATGTAGCTAGAAGCCCACAGACCTATCATCTTGTGAGTATTCCACTGCCACGTGCATGTACTTTGCACCCTGAAACACAGATGCGTGCGCACATACACACAATTCTATCTCTCTGTATCACTCTCTCTTTCTGTCTCTCTCTCTCTTTCTCTCTCTCTTCTCTCTCACTCTCTCTGTATCTCTCTTCTGTAAGCTGGAGTAAAAGCAATGCGAGGGTGAAAATTACATCGAACATCTCCACATTCACTGGAAGTGTAATAGTGAAAAAAACGTCAATGTCCATTTGCACGCCATCACACTTGAAGCATTTTCCAAATGGATGAAAATCTGATGCTTTAAATTTTATTTCAATAAGCAAGGACATCACTGGCTGTTAAATCTGGCACCTTTCTTTCCCCCTCTTATTGATATGCTAATTAGTAGACTGATTTTAACTATACCAACTGATAGTATTTAAGAAAGTCTAAATGTGATTTGTATTTCTGCTACAAATGTGGATTATATTATATTTGTCAAATTCTGGTTACCAGATCACTACGCATACATCCTTTATATGACAAAAATTGTTATCTAAGCAGAGATTTTAAATACACAGGCGAGAACTAGACCACTTTTTGAGTGTATGTTAAATCTAGTTACTTTTGTCGTACTTGTATAGATATCCATCAGCGGTAAGCTGAATGATGCACCGCTATCTGCCACCGTTTCCTAATCTAATGGCCCACGACCAGCTTTGCTTAGAGACACAATATCATTAGAAGAGGAAAGCTATTGGTATAATGTATTCCAACAGGTGGACTATGCAACCAACAAGGTACTTCAAAGCACCATTTAGGGATATCAGGAAAACAGAGGGATGGTCCCAGTCCAGTAACACAAAGGTGCTGTCAGTCAAGATTGATGTTCATTAGCAGACCCTGTTCATCACATTTGGTGTAATATTGACACGTTGATACCTTTTTAGGGTCGAGCAAGTTCTAGTGTCTCCTTTGCAAGACACTCTTGTATTCAAAATGAGCTTGGAGCCCACCTGTTGTTTACCCATTTGTTGGCTTGCATGGCACTCTTCTTTACAGTCTCATAATTTGTCATTTGGAATGTGTCCATCAATGTTTCCCGAGGCAGACATGTGTTCATGAATCAGACTTCATGGCACAGTGTGTAGTAACTATATAGCACTTCAATCCCTGGGGGCACAGCACCCAGGATAATGTGCAGTATGGCTAAACATGTATAAGGTCCCAAAGGTGAGATCTATTGGCTATGCCAATGCTTGTTTAACTAGTAGTTGTGTGTGCAGAGTGGTGGAGAAAGGGGGCTGGGCTTCCGACCAGCTCTCAGGAATCCCATTGTGTAGAACTTACAGGAGGTACCTGGAGGGCTTCTTGGCCCCCATGGTCCCTCAGGAGTAAAGTGAACTTCATCCCCCAACCAGTAGTGCAACACAAGCTATGTTTGCAAATGCGACTACTACTTTAAAAAAACCTTAGAAATTCACAGAATAAAACAAAGGTTACAGGGATGTTTTAGTTAAGAATTAGCATTTAAAAAACTTTAGAAATTCACTGAAAAACCCACAGGTTTCAGGGACGTTATAGTTAGAAATTAGCATTTAAAAAACCTTCGAAATTCATGGAAAAACTACAGGTTACAGGTACGTTATACTTAGGCTGACATTTCACTCGTACAAAACCTGTGAAATTCAGCCTTTATAGTTAGCTGAGCTAACTATAACTTGCGCCCCCGTAATGCACTGCTGATGATGTCACATATTACATCACTCATGACATGGTCAGTGACATCACTCATGACATCACTGATGACATCTTTCATGACATCACCGATGACATCATCCAGTGACTGTGAGTGTTTCTAAAAGGTTTAAGAATGATATATATATATATATATATATATATATATATATATATATATATACGCCTAGGTGTATTGAAGAATTAATGGGTGTATGAGTGTCTGTATGGATGATTCAGTGGGTGTGAGACTGACTGTATGAGTGATTATACATATCTCAGTGAAAGTATGGGTGAGTGACTAATCTGTGTAAATATAAATAAATATATATACTCACACACTTACTCAGACACTCATGCACCCACTCATGCACCCACTCAGACACTCTCACACCCACTGACAGATACACACAGACACTCACAAAGCCACTGGCAGACCCACTCAGACAGTCTCACACCCACTTAGAGACCCACTCAGACACAGATGCACCCACTCACAGACCCAATCAGACATTCATGCTCCCACTCACTGACACACTCAGACACTCACACACTCACTAGCTGACCCACTCAGACACTCTCACATCCATTTACAGACCCATTCAGACACTCATGCACCCACTCAAAGATTCACTTAGAGACACACACCCACCCACAGACCCATTATGACTTTCATGCCCCCACTCACAGACTCACTCAGAGACTCCTACTTGCAGACCCAATCAGAGACTCATGGACCCACTCACAGACCCACTCAAAACTCATACACCCACTCATAGTTCTACTCAGACACTCATATACCCACTCAGCGATTCAGTGAGAGACTCATTCGTCCACTCACAGACCCTGATAGAGACTGAGAGACCCACACACAGATCCACTCAGATACTGGCATACCCACTGACAGGCCCACTAAGAGACTCATGCACCCAGTCACACACCTACTCAGAGATGGATGCACACACTGACAGACCCACTCAGAGACTCATGCACCAACTCACAGACCCACTCAGATACTCATTCACCCACTCACAGACTCACTCCGAGATTCACACACCTACTCACAGACTCACTGAGAGAATGATATATCTACTCTATAGTTATATTCAGACATTCATGCACTCACTCAGAGACTCACTCATATTTCCATGCATCCACTCAGAGACCCATATAGTCACTCATGCAGTCACTCATAGACCCATTGATATTCTGACACAGTCACTCACAGACCCACTCTGACACTCATACACTCACTCAGTGGCCCACTGAGAGACTCATGCATCCACTCACAGACCCACTCAGACACTGACATACCCACTCACAGGCCCACTCAGAGAGACTCAGAGACTCATGCACCCAGTCACACACCCACTCAGAGATGGATGCGCCCTCTGACAGACCCACCCAGAGACTCATATACCCACTCATAGACCCAGTCAGACACTCATCCACCCACTCACAGACCCCACTCAGACACTAATGCACCCACTCACAGACCCACTCAGAGACTGATATACCCACTCACAGACCCACTAAGATACTTACACACCCACTCACAGACCCACTGAGACACTCATGCGCCCACTCACAGACCCACTCAGACACTCTTACACCCACTCAGAGACTCACTGACACACCCAGTCACAGATCCTACTCAAACACTCATACATGCTATCAATGACAGATTCAGAGACTCATGCATGTTTTTATAGAGCTATTTAGATAGTGATGTACCTAGAGTGATGGTTAGAATCAATTATATAGTTATACATTTTGAATGGGCTGGTAGCTATTGAAAGTCTGCTTTTGATTTGCGATTTTGCGATGTATTCGCAAATATCACAACATCATCGCAAATATTTCAAAAAATTGGGGGAAATATTTATAAAAAGTGAACAATATTTTGAGCACTAGGGAAGCTCTAAGAATATCCTTTGTGTTTATTGTGTGTGTATATGACAGCTACACATAAGACCAGATGCAGAGTTTTGTCTGTAAAGTGAACTCCATCACTTCTATAGATTCAATTCATGTCAAAATGCAGGTGGTTGTTGTAGATAGAGCCCATGTTCTGGTCTCTAAGGAATGCAGAAACATTTTTATTAACATTTCCTGCGTTTGTCAATTTGTGGACAGCACTGATTAGACCACTTCCATTTCTGCCTTCGGCATATGTTGGAGTATACCAAGACAGTGTGAGGGAAAAGTGTCATTAATTGTGCAAAGGTATCCTTCATTTGCTACCACAGTGCACAATCATGAGGTCTGGAGGTTGGGAACCCACAATTATTTTAACCAAAGACAGTAGTTGATTCTACTTCAACCCTCTCTGGTCAACCAAAGTAATGTCCACATTAAGGAAATCTAAGATCCTGTAATACTACTCTTTCTAGCAGACTCTCTGGCCCAAAAAACATTGGAGCTGATTGAGACAGTTTTCAAAATGAAAGCAGTTAAAATGAAGGTGTGCTCCTGTTTTTTTAAAAAACAAAATACTTGATTGGATGCTTTGAATATGGAGGTGAAAAAAATTAGTTAGAGTCTTGAAAGTATAAGTAACTAGCTCTATCATTGGCAGCAGGAAAAATAAAAAAGTGTAATACAGACTTGGATATGCTTTTTATTGTGTACTGTAAACGGCACCTGCTGCAGCTCATTTTGTAACTAGTATGGCTCTTCTAAAAGGTACTGCGAACTTGTGACCTACTGGTTCTAGTGGGTTGCTATGGAGACTGTAATCTATGGAGAGTGTATTGGGGTAAGGGTATTAAAGAGAGAGTTGTCTGTTTTAAGAAATTAGAGGTCTTTAGACTGATTGTTGTATAACAAGTATTTAATTTCCTAGTGAGGGCTTGCTAATAAAGTGTACTGTAACTTTAAAGCAAAAAGAACAAATGATAGACGGAATGCTGAACAATGCAAACATTCACCCCCAGTCATAAAGATCTGGGTTTAATCCATTGCTCTTTTGCTCTCCACGCCACCCCAGTATGGACCAGCCACTGGTTTCAAGCTAGCCTGGCTGATGAGGGGTGATGCCCTGAAACCGGTCCCAGGATGCTTGTTTTCCATTCCAGTGACGACCCGACCTGTCAAATTGGGCTGGGCTGGACTGTTCCCATGGGGAACAGGGTAAAGGCTGATTTGCATATGGCTTGGTCTAAACTGGAATGGCGTGGCGAGCAAAATAATGATGAATTAAACCCAGATTTGTGACTGGGGGTTAATGTTTGACAATGTTCAACATTCCGTCCATCATCTTTTTGCGTTGCATTTTCATCCTAAGTGGGAAGGGTATGCCCAGACGTGGGTTCCGTGCTCTCTATGCCACCGGTTTCAAGCTAGCCTGGCTGATGAGGGGTGATGCCCCAAAACCGGTCCCAGGATGCTTGTTTTCTGGTCCAGGGAGGACCTGGCCTGGCAGTTAAGGCTGGACTGTTCCCATGGGGAACAGGGTGAAGGCTGATTTGCATATGGCTGGATCCAAACTGGAATGGTGTCGAGAGCAAAATAACGATGGATTAAACCCAGATCTGTGACTGGGGGGTGAATGTTAGACAATGTTCAACATTCCGTTGTTGGACTGCAAAAGGCGTCTAGTTGACTCCTTCTAGCATTGTGCGAGTTAAGTTAGCATTTGCGGCACCATTTTGTATTCAGCCGCTATTTTATACCATGATCGAAACTAAGCTTCTGTTTCATACTGTCTGCTTCACCAGAAAACAGCCTCAATTGTTTCTCTCTCTTATTCAAGGTTAAGCTTCGCTGCACTAATGAATAGATTGTTCTGTCACTGAATGCCTTTCCCTGTAGGTAGACCTGGTCCCACTCTCAGAGAGATGGGCACGGGCAGAGTAACCTTGAATCTAAGATAGCATGTACCCGGCCTCAGGATCGTAGCTCATCCTTCTGTACCTCCTTTGTTCATCAGCTCCCAGACTGAAAAATTCCAGTCTGGGCAGGTCTTTAGGGGTGCTGGAAATGTGTATGTTGTGAAAGCATGTTGGCGGGGGTCAGTCCCTCTGAGCAATCCAAGGAGGCTGGTCAGACCGGACTCTGCTCGAGCGCATACTAATAAATAATTTTGGTTTCCATTCTCTGCTGTCTGACCGACTCTTCATTTGTATGGAAGGCTCAGAGGTGGTCGCGAGTGACCCGGGTGACCCCAATCGGGTCACTTCCTTCAGTTGGTGCCCAAACAGGGACCCCATCGGGTGAGTGGCCCTTTCTTGCCCGCGGATGGGTGAGGGGGACTGGGCCACATCGGGTCGGATGGGCGGACCGGGGATCACTGCACGAGAGAGTCTGATACACGCAGCTGCCCCGCCTGTCTGACCGGGCGGTGCCTCGGCCAGTGGTCATCCCAGCTGGGGTCCTGAATGGCAAAACCCTTGGATCTGACCTTTTGGTCTGAAGAGTCAGCAGTGGAGAATAAATGCATTTGCTTTGGTTCTTTGCGGCTATGGCGCCATTTTGGTTTGTGTTTGGCACGGTCTGAGGACCGTCTTTGGAACAAGCGCTTGAATTTGTTTGAATTCTTTGTGTACATGGTACCACTTTGGTATGGATTTGGTGAGGTCTGAGGACCAACTTTGGTAAGATATTTGCAAATGTCTGCTCGGCATAAATAGTGAACACGTTTTCGTTCTAAAAACGCCCTATTTTTGTAAGTTCAGCTGTGTGAGTTGTCGTTGTTGTTCTACTGATGCTCGACTGGAAGAGAGTCAGCCTGCGCCTCCGGAAGGCACTCCAAATTTTGAGATGTATGTCAAACATGGCCTTGGCCCTATTATGTTTAGTACATTATGGCACAAATATACGAGGGACAATGCTGAGTTGCAGTGGCAGTTGACAGGCACTTTTGATGAGCAAAAGCATAATTTTCTGCAGGATAAGTTATTTGCGAAAAGATGTTGGTAGTCGATGTTTTATTCCCTAAGAACATGGCAAAAGGAAGCTAAACAGAGACGAATGAAAGCAGAAAAGGAGGCCCGAAAGGGAAGGATGCAGACAGTGACTCAGAAAGCTGTCGCATATGATAAAGAGAAGTCTGAGAAGGGGATAGAGTATGCGGATAGGAAGTTTCGATTGCAATGTGAAAAGTCTTATGTGGTTCAAGAAGAAAATGATACATTTGTGGAGGAATTGTTAGATACTCGACCTCCACCCCCATACACCCACAGAGAATATACCCTGCCATGCTCTAGCCTCAGCCATCCGTTTCTTCTGTCTCTGCTGTTTCTGTTTCTTCTGTTATTGATCCAGCTGCTTTGGCCACCGCGCCTCCTGTCCTTTCTTTGGTTTTGCCCTTTGCGCCAGCGATGACTGCTAATTTTCCTGCTACGCCTATTGTTTCCGCATCTCTCTCTCCAGCTCTTACCCCTACAACACAGCCATTAGCGACATTGGTGCCCGTTTCCTCTGTTACTACTCCTTCCCTTTTCCCTCATTCCCTGACGGTATTGAGTAGCGGAACACCTGTATGTGGATTGGGGGACGGAGACTGGGTGACTGCTAGGGAGCGACTGGGGTGGATATTGATACAATTCGATGTGGGAGATGAGGAGAAAAAGGTGGTAGCCTGTAAGGCTGCTCAGTGGGCTCGTAACACCATCTATAGTGTGGAGGATGTGTGGAAAGTCACGGCCCCTGGAGGACGAGGTTCTCGTGGACGGGGAGCTGGTGAAGAGGACAGAGCCCAGCATGATTCCGCCTCTCAGGATCGTTTGGATAGTAACAACATTGAAGACTACAAGGGTGGACAGTATTATCACGATGAATATGAAGATGGTTATCGTTTTGTGATTGATTTGCGTGAAATGAATTTAGCAGTGATTCCCCAGTTTACAGCGGTTACTGACGTTCAAGAATTTTTGACTATGATTCCTTCTTCTGCTGCTTTCTTTTCTGTCCCTGACTGGAAACGCATATTCTTTAGTATACCTATTCATCCGGCTAGCGGATATCTGCTTGGGTTCTCCTGGATTTTTGGGTTCACATGGGTTTAGCCCCGCTGGTCGAGGTTTTAGGTTTTGTCGTGCTTCTCCCGGCTACCCGGGTATCAATAGATCAACAGTGAAAAGTATTTCTTGGCGCTCTCCTCAGATAACGCATTGTTTCAGTATGTCGCCATGTAGCTAAAGATGACCATAGAGTATCCCTTTCTAAATTTCAATACTGTCAACAGGAGGTCACCTACTTAGGTCACCTACTGACGAAGGAGGGTAGGGGACTGACCCTGCCGTGCATGATCCTGCTGTGCATGGATGCATGTTTTGGACACCTGAGTGTCAGCAGTCTTTTGAGCAATTAGTCTAAGTGCTTTGCCTGGCTCCTGTGCTTGGTTTATTTAATTAGTCTATGTGCTTGGTGCAAAGCCGATCGTGTTGTACGTACACGAGGTGGCTAGTTGGGCGCTCTCTGTTTTAACACAGGCCTTTGGAGGTAACGAACGACTGTGTGCTTATTTTTCTGCTCTTCTTGACCCTGTCGCAAGAGCCCTCCCCAGCTGTCTAAGAGCGGGCACGGCAGTGGCCATCTCTATAAGGCAATCAGCTGGGCTCGTACTTGATACTGATCTCACAGTCATGGTACCCCATGCTGTGGACACCCTTTTGAATAAGACCAAGATGCAGCACCTTACCAGGGCTCGTCTGACCGGTTATGAGCTAACTCTCTTTGCCCCGCATATCACGATAAAAAGATGTGCCACTCTGAACCCAGCCACATTACTACCCCTCCCTTCTGAGGGTGAGGAAATTGACATACATGATTGTAGTTTTCGTACAGAGGAAGAGACGAAGGGACGGGTAGACCTGACTGATGTTCACTTAGCTGACCCCAAGGGGAACACTATGTCGATGGCTCTTGTTTCAAATTACCAGATGGCACCACTACTGCAGCGTATGCACTTAGTACACTGCACACGGTAGTTGAGACATCACGAGTTCCCTATCAGTCCGCTCAGGCAGCTGAATTGGTCGCCCTTATTAGAGCTTGTGAATTGAGCAAGGGACTGGCTGTTAATATTTATACTGACAGCCAGTACGCCTTCGGGGTTTCCCATAGTTTTGGGCGGCTCTGGGCAGAAAGAGGGTTCCTTACTTCCCATGGGACACGCATCCAACATGGCCCTCTTATACATAGGCTTCTGTCCAGCTTGGCACTTCCTAAGAAATTGGCTATAGTAAATTGCAGTGCCCACAAGGCAATCAGTGATGATGTGGGAAGGGGGAATGCATTTGCAGACCAGACAGCTAAGGAGACAGCTTGAACAAAGATGAAAAGGATGTTAGTAGCGGGTCCCTGAAATGACATGTTTGAGGATGTGCTCATTAATGAGGAGGAGATACAGAGTGAGGCCACAGTAGAGGTAGCAATGTGACAAGACAGAACAGCACAATTGAACAATAAGGGATGTTGAATTGATAGGTCAGGGAAGAAAAAAAATGTAGCTAGATGCATATGTTCTCCCTGTAGTCACGATGGCCCATGGTCCAGCCCCTATTAGCGCTAAGGATATTCGTTTTTTTTTTAATTACTTGTGCAAGTTAATTGAAAATGTGCGTTCTATTCACCAACAGGTCCTTACGTCCCTGCCGCCATACCAGAGGGATGCGGACTCGACATTCTGCCTGGAGAATATGGATGCAAATGGATTTGGAGACCGATGACGTGCTAAATGCAGCAGTCCCTCCAGGAAAGAAGAGCCATCAAAAGTGACGTTGTTTGCTAACCCCTCTGTGCCTGAAATCACAAGATACAATTTGCGCCCTCAACGGAGGATAGTGCACCAAAGGAGAAGTCAGATTAGTAGGGATGGATTGTAAGAGATAGGGTGTACCTTGTCTGTGGTACCAACGGTAGTTTAGGGAAAGGCGAGATTGGTGCATTGTTCGGATATTGGACAGGATAGATCGAACGCGCTCCTCTGGAGGGGGGGGGAGTACTTTATCCTGTGCGACGTGGGATTTCTTTGAGAGCTGAGATCGTATAGCTCCACCGCCGGTGCTCAACAGCGCCAAAGTTGATGAACAATTGGAGTCTACCAGTGAGACTCTGACGGACACTGGGAACTTGTATACTTCTCTTGCTGGAATTTTGCCCCCTACACCCCTTTGGCACAATGGTTATTGACAAAGAACAACAAGTAATTCCCCTTGTTCACGTACGAAAAGTTTGGTCTACTAAGAAAAAACTGTTCTGTGCTGTTCTGGTATTGTTGCTGTTGTTGATTTTGGGTGGGGTGTCCTGGGTTTTGGAGTGTGATTGTAATGCCCCATCATGTGCTATATACTAGATTGTTTCTCCTGTTTGTGCAAAAAGAACAATCCCAAGCAATGTATTTCTAGATAGACATAGGAAATTCTCGGGTGAAGGTACCGCTTGGTACCCTACTGAATCTGTTATGAGATTATGGACTGCATACCCATTGTCACTGGTTAATTATACATATTTTGGCCTACCACAGTTCGTAGAGATAAAGGGTGAGTTCGGGATGGGATGTCCCGGTCCCTGTTTGTATTATAGGAGGCCACGGGGGAAGGGATAACCAGGTTGCAACATTAATGTGAATTGTGACAATTTGTATATGGAGGAACAGAACATTACTTTAGTGGGCTGGCATTATCAAGATTTGACAGTTACTCGAGAGGCAGGTTACAATCCTGCATGCTGTCCGATAGTAAATAGTACTGACGCTTTTCTATACATAAATTGTTCTGGACTGATATTGTTCAAGAATACAATGTCTTTGGTGAGAAAGAATGATCCGAGTACAGTGGGAATGAATACCAGATATGCTCTTGCAGATTATCAAGGTCCACTTTATGCACACCTAGGATTTTACTTTTTGTCCATTGGTACTTACTCCAGTGTTCTTAATGGAACCGAGGACGTTGCTTTAGGAATGGTGCTTCCTCTTGGGGTGCCTTGTAAGTATAGTAAACCAAATATAAGATGGGTTAGAAGGACGTTAACAAAGGAATTTTGCGTCGGAGTGACAGACCTGGAGGTCAATAATTATAGTAATGGTATCACCTTTGGGTATATACTTTTCTCCATTATTACCATTGGTGGTACAGCTATGGCCAGAGGTGAAAGGGCTAGGGAATATTTTGGATGTAAGTTGCAGATACTGTCTAACTCCACAGTAGCAGCCTTACGTGACATCACCACCCAATTAGAAAGTATGCGAATATACTCTGAGCAAACAAGGGGGTTTATTTACAAATGTGCCCCTAGATATGCAGTTGATTTCATCCTAGCTAAGAGCGGTGGTGTGTGCGCAGTAGTAGGAGACCAGTGTGTAGTTGGGATCACAAAGATAGAAAAGAATATTACCCAACACATTTTAGATATTTTTGAGAATGTCAAAGGAATGGAAAGCGGAAATTGGAGTTGGTCTCTCTTTGGTGGATGGGGTTGGATTCTAGAAAGGGTGATCTACTTCATTGTAATTCTAATTGCCTGTTACATTCTGGTGCAGTGTCTTCCCTTATGCTGCTCTTACTGTGCAACACTCCTTACCCCTAAGCCGCAGAAGGCAGTCCGTGACACTGCTGCGATTATGTTGCAGAAGGACATTCACGAAATGATGCAAATAGCTGAGGGCATTTTTGGTTCTACCTCATCCCTTGCAACTTCTATTTCTGATACTGAAGACCTAATGGCCATAGACGAAGGTACTTTTGAATATTGATAATGTGTGTATTAGCATGTACTAGTAGCGTTCCAACTTTGCAGGAAGTTCTTCGTTTCCTAACACTCGACAAAATTGTTAGAAAATGCTAAAAGGAGGGTCTGTTGGACTGCAAAAGGCGTCTAGTCGACTCCTTCTAGCATTGTGCGAGTTAAGTTAGCATTTGCGGCACCATTTTGTATTCAGCCGCCATTTTGTACCATGATCTAAACTAAGCTTCTGTTTCATACTGTCTGCTTCAGCAGAAAACAGCCTCAATTGTTTCTCTCTCTTACTCAAGGTTGAGCTTTGCTGCACTAATGAATAGATCGTTCTGTCAGTGCATGCCTTTCCCAGTAGGTAGGCCTGCTCCCACTCTCAGAGAGATGGGCACGGGCAAAGTAACCTTGAAACTAAGATAGCATGTACCCGGCCTCAGGATCGTAGCTCATCCTTCTGTACCTCCTTTGTCCATCAGCTCCCAGACTGGAAAATTCCAGTCTGGGCGGGTCTTTAGGCGTGCTGGAAATGTATATCTTGTGTTACCATGTTGGCGGGGGTCAGTCCCTCTGAGCAATCCAAGGAGGCTGGTCAGACCGGACTCTGCTCGAGCGCATACTAATAAATAACTTTGGTTTGTATTCTCTGCTGTCTGACCGACTCTTCATTTGTATGGAAGGCAGAGAAGTGGTCGCGAGTGACCCGGGTAACCCCAATTGGGTCACTTCCTTCACCGTCCATCATCTTTTTGTGTTGCATTTTCACCCTAAGTGGGAAGGGTATGCCCAGACGTGGGTCCCGTGCTCGCTGCACCACCGGTTTCAAGTTAGCCTGGCTGATGAGGGGTGATGCCCTGAAACAGATCCCAGGATGCTTCTTTTCCATTCCAGTGATGACCTGGCCTGGCAGTTTGGGCTGGAGTGTTCCCATGGGGAACAGGGTCAAGGCTAATTTCCATATGGCTGGGTCCAAACTGGAATGGCGTGGCGTGCAAAATAACAATGGATTAAACTCAAATCTGTGACTGGGGGGGTTAATGTTTGACAATGTTCAACATTCTGTCCATCATCTTTTTGCGCTACATTTTCACCCTAAGTGGGAAGGGTATGCCCAGACGTGGGTTCCGTGCTCTCTATGCCACCGGTTTCAAGCTAGCCTGGCTGATGAGGGGTGATGCCCCAAAACCGGTCCCAGGATGCTTGTTTTCTGGTCCAGGGAGGACCTGGCCTGGCAGTTAAGGCTGGACTGTTCCCATGGGGAACAGGGTGAAGGCTGATTTGCATATGGCTGGATCCAAACTGGAATGGTGTGGAGAGCAAAATAACGATGGATTAAACCCAGATCTGTGACTGGGGGGTGAATGTTAGACAATGTTCAACATTCCGTTGTTGGACTGCAAAAGGCGTCTAGTGGACTTCTTCTAGCATTGTGCGAGTTAAGTTAGCATTTGCAGCACCATTTTGTATTCAGCCGCTATTTTATACCATGATTGAAACTAAGCTTCTGTTTCATACTGTCTGCTTCACCAGAAAACAACCTCAATTGTTTCTCTCTCTTATTCAAGGTTGAGCTTTGCTGCACTAATGAATAGATCGTTCTGTCACTGCATGCCTTTCCCAGTAGGTAGGCCTGCTCCCACTCTCAGAGAGATGGGCACAGGCAGAGTAACCTTGAAACTAAGAAAGCATGTACCCGGCCTCAGGATCGTAGCTCATCCTTCTGTACCTCCTTTGTTCATCAGTTCCCAGACTGAAAAATTCCAGTCTGGGCAGGTCTTTAGGGGTGCTAGAAATGTATATCTTGTGTTGGCATGTTGGCGGGGTCAGTCCCTCTGAGCAATCCAAGGAGGCTGGTCAGACCGGACTCCGCTCGAGCGCATACTAATAAATAACTTTGGTTTGTATTCTCTGCTGTCTGACCGACTCTTCATTTGTATGGAAGGCAGAGAGGTGGTTGCGAGTGACCCGGGTGACCCCAATCGTGTCACTTCCTTCACCGTTCATCATCTTTTTGTGTTGCATTTTCACCCTAAGTGGGAAGGGTATGCCCAGACGTGGGTCCCGTGCTCGCTGCACCACCGGTTTCAAGCTAGCCTGGCTGATGAGGGGTGATGCCCTGAAACAGATCCCTGGATGCTTGTTTTCCATTCCAGTGATGACCTGGCCTGGCAGTTTGGGCTGAACTGTTCCCATGGGGAACAGGGTCAAGCCTAATTTCCATATGGCTGGGTCCAAACTGGAATGGCGTGGCGTGCAAAATAACAATGGATTAAACTCAAATCTGTGACTGGGGGGGTTAATGTTTGACAATGTTCAACATTCCGTCCATTATCTCTTTGCGTTGCATTTTCACCCTAAGTGGGAAGGGTATGCCCAGACGTTGGTTCTGTGCTCTCTATGCCACCGGTTCCAAGCTACCCTGGCTGATGAGGGGTGATGCCCCAAAACCAGTCCCAGGATGCTTGTTTTCTGGTCCAGGGAGGACCTGGCCTGGCAGTTAAGGCTGGACTGTTCCCATGGGGAACAGGGTGAAGGCTGATTTGCATATGGCTGGATCCAAACTGGAATGGTGTTGAGAGCAAAATAACGATGGATTAAACCCAGATCTGTGACTGGGGAATTTATGTTAGACAATGTTCAACATTCCGTTGTTGGACTGCAAAAGGCGTCTAGTGGACTCCTTCTAGCATTGTGGAGTTAAGTTAGCATTTGCGGCACCATTTTGTATTCAGCCACTATTTTATATCATGATTGAAACTAAGCTTCTGTTTCATACTGTCTGCTTCACCAGAAAACAGCCTCAATTGTTTCTCTCTCTTATTCAAGGTTGAGCTTCACTGCACTAATGAATAGATCGTTCTGTCACTGCATGCCTTTCCCTGTAGGTAGGCCTGCTCCCACTCTCAGAGAGATGGGCACGGGCAGAGTAACCTTCAAACTAAGATAGCATGTACCCGGCCTCAGGATCGTAGCTCATCCTTCTGTACCTCCTTTGTTCATCAGTTCCCAGACTGAAAAATTCCAGTCTGGGCAGGTCTTTAGGGGTGCTGGAAATGTATATGTTGTGTTACCATGTTGGCGGGGGTCAGTCCCTCTGAGCAATCCAAGGAGGCTGGTCAGACCGGATTCTGCTCGAGCGCATACTAATAAATAATTTTGGTTTGCATTCTCTGCTGTCTGACCGACTCTTCATTTGTATGGAAGGCTCAGAGGTGTTCGCGAGTGACCCGGGTGACCGCAATCGGGTCACTTCCTTCAGTTGGTGCCCAAACAGGGACCCCATCGGGTGAGTGGCCCTTCCTTGCCCGTGGTCGGGTGAGGGGGACGGGGCCACGTCGAAGCGGACGGGCGGACCGGGGATCCCTGCACGAGAGTCTGGTACTTGCAGCTGCCCCGCCTGTCTGACCGGGCGGTGCCTCGGCCAGTGGTCATCCCAGCTGGGGTCCTGACCGGCGAAACCCTTGGATCTGACCGTTTGGTCTGAAGAGTCAGCAGTGGAGAATAAATTCATATGAGCTGTGTGCACCAGGTGAGTTTGCTTTGGTTCTTTGCGGCTATGGCGCCATTTTGGTTTGTGTTTGGCTCGGTCTGAGGACCGTCTTTGGAACAAGCGCTTGAATTTGTTTGAATTCTTTTTGAACATGGTACCACTTTGGTATGGATTTGGTGAGGTCTGAGTACCAACTTTGGTAAGATATTTGCAAATGTCTGCTCGGCATAAATAGTGAACACGTTTTCGTTCTAAAAATGCCCTATTTTAGTAAGTTCAGCTGTGTGAGTTTGTCGTTGTTGTTCTACTGATGCTCGACTGGAAGAGAGTCAGCCTCCGCCTCCGGAAGGCACTCCAAATTTTGAGATGTATGTCAAACATGGCCTTGGCCTTATTATGTTTAGTACATTATGGCACAAATATACGAGGGACAATGCTGAGTTGCAGTGGCCGTTGACAGGCACTTTTGATGAGCAAAAGCATAATTTTCTGCAGGATAAATTATTTGCGAAAAGATGTTGGAAGTCGATGTTTGATTCCCTAAGAACATGGCAAAAGGAAGCTAAACAACGAATGAAAGCAGAAAAGGAGGCCCGAAAGGGAAGGATGCAGACAGTGACTCAGAAAGCTGTCGCGTATGATAAAGAGAAGACTGAGAAGGGGATAGAGTATGCGGATAGGAAGTTTTGATTGCAATGTGAAAAGTCTTATGTGGTTCAAGAAGAAAATGATACATTTGTGGAGGAATTGTTAGATACTCGACCTCCACCCCCATACACCCGCAGAGAATATACCCTGCCATGCTCCAGCCTCAGCCATCCATTTCTTTTGTCTCTGCTATTTCTGTTTCTTCTGTTATTGATCCAGCTGCTTTGGCCACCGTGCCTCCTGTCCTTTCTTTGGTTTTGCCCTTTGCGCCTGCGATGACTGCTAATTTTCCTGCTACGCCTATTGTTTCCGCATCTCTCTCTCCAGCTCTTATCTCTACGACACAGCCATTAGCGACATTGGTGCCCTTTCCCTCTGTTACAGCTCCTTCCCTTTTCCCTCATTCCCTGATGGTATTGAGTAGCGGAACACCTGTATGTGGATTGGGGGACGGAGACTGGGTGACTGCTAGGGAGCGACAGGGGTGGATATTGATACGATTCGATGTGGGAGATGAGGAGAAAAAGGTGGTAGCCTGTAAGGCTGCTCAGTGGGCTCGTAACACCATCTATAGTGTGGAGGATGTGTGGAAAGTCACGGCCCCTGGAGGATGAGGTTCTCGTGGACGGGGAGCTGGTGAAGAGGACAGAGCCCAGCATGCTTCCGCCTCTCAGGATCGTTCGGATAGTAACAACATTGAAGACTACAAGGGTGGACAGTATTATCACAATGAATATGAAGATGGTTATCGTTTTGTGATTGATTTGCGTGAAATGAATGTAGCAGTGATTCCCCAATTTACAGCGGTTACTGACGTTCAAGAATTTTTGACTATGATTCCTTCTTTTGCTGCTTTCTTTTCTGTCCCTGACTGGAAACGCACATTCTTCAGTATACCTATTCATCCGGCTAGCGGATATCTGCTTGGGTTCTCCTGGATTTTTGGGTTCACATGGGTTTAGCCCCGCTGGTAGAGGTTTTAGGTTTTGTCATGCTTTTCCCGGCTACCCGGGTATCAATAATTCAACAGTGAAAAGTATTTCTTGGCGCTCCCCACAGATAACGCATTGTTTCAGTATGTCGCCATGTAGCTAAAGATGGCCATAGAGTATCCCTTTCTAAATTTCAATACTTTCAACAGGAGGTCACCTACTTAGGTCACCTACTGACGAAGGAGGGTAGGGGACTGACCCTGCCGTGTATGATCCTGCTGTGCATGGATGCATGTTTTGGACACCTGAGTGTCAGCAGTCTTTTGAGCAATTAGTCTAAGTGCTTTGCCTGGCTCCTGTGCTTGATTTATTTAATTAGTCTATGTGCTTGGTGCAAAGCCGTTCGTGTTGTACGTACACGAGGTGGCTAGTTGGGCGCTCTCTGTTTTAACACAGGCCTTTGGAGGTAAGGAATGGCTGTGTGCTTATTTTTCTGCTCTTCTTGACACTGTCGCAAGAGCCCTCCCCAGCTGTCTAAGAGCGGGCGTGGCAGTGGCCATCTCTATAAGGCAATCGGCTGGGTTCGTACTTGATACTGATCTCACAGTCATGGTGCCCAATGCTGTGGATACCCTTTTGAATAAGACCAAGACGCAGCACCTTACCAGTGCACGTCTGACCAGTTATGAGCTAACTCTCTTTGCCCCGCATATCACGATAAAAAGATGTGCCACTCTGAACCCAGCCACGTTACTACCCCTCCGTTCTGAGGGTGAGGAAATTGACATGCATGATTGTAGTTTTCGGAGAGAGGAAGAGACGAAGGGACGGGATGACCTGACTGATGTTCCCTTAGCTGACCCCAAGGGGAACTATATGTCGATGGCTCTTGTTTCAAATTACCAGATGGCACCACTACTGCAGCGTATGCACTTACTACACTGCATACGGTAGTTGAAACATCACGAGTTCCCTATCAGTCCGCTCAGGCAGCTGAATTGGTCGCCCTTATTAGAGCTTGTGAATTGAGCAAGGGACTGGCTGTTAATATTTATACTGACAGTCAGTACGCCTTCGGGGTTGTCCATAATTTTGGGCGGCTCTGGGCAGAAAGAGGGTTCCTTATTTCCCATGGGACACGCATCCAACATGGCCCTCTTATACATAGGCTTCTGTCCAGCTTGGCAGTTCCTAAGAAATTGGCTATAGTAAAGTGCAGTGCCCACAAGGCAATTACTGATGATGTGGGAAGGGAGAATGCATTTGCAGACCAGACAGCTAAGGAGACAGCTCGAACAAAGATGAAAAGGATGTTAGTAGCAGGTCCCACTAGGTGGGTCCCTGAAATGACCATGTTTGAGGATGTGCTCATTAATGAGGAGGAGATACAGAGTGAGGTCACAGTAGAGGTAGCAATGTGACAAGACAGAACAGCACAATTGAACGATAAGGGATGTTGAATTGATAGGTCAGGGAAGAAAAAAAATGTTGCTAGATGCATATGTTCTCCCTGTAGTCACGATGGCCCATGGTCCAGCCCCTATTAGCGCTAAGGATATTCGTTTTTTTTTATTACTTGTGCAAGTTAATTGAAAATGTGCTTTCTATTCACCAACAGGTCCGTACGTCCCTGCCGCCATGCCAGAGGGATGCGGACTCGACATTCTGCCTGGAGAATATGGATGCAAATGGATTTGGAGACCGATGATGTGCTAAATGCAGCAGTCCCTCCAGGAAAGACGAGCCATTAAAAGTGCTGCTTTTTGCTAACCCCTCTGTGCCTGAAATCACAAGGTACAATTTGCGCCCTCAACGGAGGATAGTGCACCAAAGGAAAAGTCAGATTAGTAGGGATGGATTGTAAGAGCTAGGGTGTACCTTGTCCGTGGTACCAACGGTAATTTAGGGAAAGGCGAGATTGGGGCATTGTTTGGATATTGGACAGGATAGATCGAACGCGCTCCTCTGGAGGGGGGGAGTACTTTATCCTGTGCGATGTGGGATTTCTTCGAGAGCTGGGATCGTTTAGCTCCACCACCGGTGCTCAACAGCGCCAAAGTTGATGAACAATAGGAGTCTACCAGTGAGACTCTGACTGACACTGGGAACTTGTATACTTCTCTTGCTGGAAATTTGCCCCCTACACCCCTTTGGCACAATGGTTATTGACAAAGAACAACAAGTAATTCCCCTTGTTCACGCACGAAGCGTTTGGTCTAGTAAGAAAAAACTGTTCTGTGCTGTTCTGGTATTGTTGCTGTTGTTGATTTTGGGTGGGGTGTCCTGGGTTTTAGAGTGTGATTGTAATGCCCCATCATGTGCTATATACTAGATTGTTTCTCCAGTTTGTGCAAAAAGAACAATCCCAAGCAATGTATTTCTAGATAGACATAGGAAATTCTCTGGTGAAGGTACAGCTTGGTACCCTACTGAATCTGTTATGAGTTTATGGACTGCTTACCCATTGTCACTGGTTAATTATACATATGTTCGCCCACCACAATTCGTAGAGATAAAGGGTGAGTTCGGGATGGGATATCCCGGTCCCTGTTTGTATTATAGGAGGCCACGGGGGAAGGGATACCCAGGTTGCAACATTAATGTGTATTGTGACAATTTGTATATGGAGGAACAGAACATTACTTTAGTGGGCTGGCATTATCAAGATTTGACAGTTACTCGAGAGGCAGGTTACAATCCCGCATGCTGTCCGATAGTAAATAGTACTGACGCTTTTCTATACATAAATTGTTCTAGACTGAGATTGTTCAAGAATACAATGTCTTTGGTGAGAAAGAATGATCCGAGTACAGTGGGAATGAATACCAGATATGCTCTTGTAGATTATCAAGATCCACTTTATGCACACCCAGGATTTTGCTTTTTGTCCAATGGTACTTACTCCAATGTTCTTAATGGTACCGAGGACGTTGCTTTAGGAATGGTGCTTCCTCTTGGGGTGCATTGTAAGTATAGTAAACCAAATATAAGATGGGTTAGAAGGACGTTAACAAAGGAATTTTGCGACGGAGTGACAGACCTGGAGGTCAATAATTATAGTAATGGTATCACCTTTGGGTATATACTTTCCTCCATTATTACCATTGGTGGTACAGCTATGGCCAGAGGTGAAAGGGCTAGGGAATATTTTGGATGTAAGTTGCAGATACTGTCTAACTCCACAGTAGCAGCCTTACGTGACATCACCACCCAATTAGAAAGTATGCGAATATACTCTGAGCAAACTAGGGGGTTTATTTACAAGCCCCATGTGCCACTTTTGCGTCATTTTTAACATGGGAAAAATGACATACGAGTGGCGCAAGGGGCTTGTAAATGTGCCCCTAGATATGCAGTTGATTTCATCCTAGCTAAGAGCGGTGGTGTGTACGCAGTAGTAGGAGACCAGTGTGTAGTTGTGATCACAAATATAGAAAAGAATATTACCCAACACATTTTAGATATTTTTGAGAATGTCAAAGGAATGGAAAGCGGAAATTGGAGTTGGTCTCTCTTTGGTGGATGGGGTTGGATTCTAGAAAGGGTGATCTACTTCATTGTAATTCTAATTGCCTGTTACATTCTGGTGCAGTGTCTTCCCTTATGCTGCTCTTACTGTACAACACTCCTCACCCTAAGCCGCAGAAGACAGTCCGTGACACTGCTCCGATTATGTTGCAGAAGGACATTCACGAAATGATGCAAATGGATGAGGGCATTTTTGGTTCTACCTCATCCCTTGCAACTTCTATTTCTGATACTGAATATATGGATAATTCTGAGTGTTGCTGTCCCTATACATCCCAGACCACACCCCTAATGTATATGTAGGCTGCCCAAGACCTAATGGCCATAGACGAAGGTACTTTTGAATATTGATAATGTGTGTATTAGCATGTACTAGTAGCGTTCCAACTTTGCAGGAAGTTCTTCGTTTCCTAACACTCGTCAAAATTGTTAGAAAATGCTAAAAGGAGGGTCTGTTGGACTGCAAAAGGCATCTAGTCGACTCCTTCTAGCATTATGCGAGTTAAGTTAGCATTTGCGGCACCATTTTGTATTCAGCCGCCATTTTGTACCATGATCTAAACTAAGCTTCTGTTTCATACTGTCTGCTTCAGCAGAAAACAGCCTCAATTGTTTCTCTCTCTTATTCAAGGTTGAGCTTCGCTGCACTAATGAATAGATCATTCTGTCACTGCATGCCTTTCCCAGTAGGTAGGCCTGCTCCCACTCTCAGAGAGATGGGCACGGGCAAAGTCACCTTGAAATTAAGACAGCATGTACCCGACCTCAGGATCGTAGCTCATCCTTCTGTACCTCCTTTGTCCATCAGCTCCCAGACTGGAAAATTCCAGTCTGGGCGGGTCTTTAGGGGTGCTGGAAATGTATATCTTGTGTTACCATGTTGGCGGGGGTCAGTCCCTCTGAGCAATCCAAGGAGGCAGGTCAGACCGGACTCCGCTCGAGCGCATACTAATAAATAACTTTGGTTTGTATTCTCTGCTGTCTGACTGACTCTTCATTTGTATGGAAGGCAGAGAGGTGGTCGCGAGTGACCCGGGTGACCCCAATCGGGTCACTTCCTTCACCGTCCATCAACTTTTTGTGTTGCATTTTAGCCCTAAGTGGGAAGGGTATGCCCAGCCGTGGGTCCCGTGCTCGCTGCACCACCGGTTTCAAGCTAGCCTGGTTGATGAGGGGTGATGCCCTGAAACAGATCCCAGGATGCTTGTTTTCCATTCCAGTGATGACCTGGCCTGGCAGTTTGGGCTGGACTGTTCCCCTGGGGAACAAGGTCAAGGCTAATTTCCATATGGCTGGGTCCGAACTGGAATGGCGTGGCGTGCAAAATAACAATAGATTAAACCCAAATCTGTGACTGGGGGGGTTAATGTTTGACAATGTTCAACATTCCGTCCATCATCTTTTTGTGTTGCATTTTCACCCTAAGTGGGAAAGGTATGCCCAGACATGGATCCCGTGCTCTCTATGCCACTGGTTTCAAGCTAGACTAGCTGATGAGGGGTGATGCCCCAAAACCGGTCCCAGGATGCTTGTTTTCCGGTCCAGGGAGGACCTGGCCTGGCAGTTCGGGCTGGACTGTTCCCATGGGGAACAGGGTGAAGGCTGACATGTTTTTTTTTTTTGTTGCGTTCCGCACTATCAGAGAGTGCAAAGTTGAAAAGGTTGCCATTAATGGTTGCTTTGTATGAGGGTGGTGTCCCATTCTTATGCTTAGTGTTTCCATTTGCTGAGTGTATTGTATCTGTCTAATAAGGGGAAAAAATATATTTGATCAACAAACTCAATTTTCAGGTATGTGAATTACACTTAATTTGGAAGAAAAAAAAGCTTGAAAAGGTATATGTGTATGTGAGAATGTTAAAATACAGTATGAAATATTTTTATAATAATGTTCAAACTACATGAGATGATCTACGAGTGTTAGTGTGAGTGGTTTTAAATATGTATTAAAAGGTGAGTTAGATGCTTTATGAGTGTATGAGCATGTAACAATTTGTCTGATTTGCAGACTGGTTTTGTGAGAAGTTGCTTCACAATGTGTTGCCATGGACTTGTACATTGTACGTCTGCTGTTTTACTGCACATGCTCTGATTGCTAGAAAATAAACTGTATGTTAAGGATTAAATGTATACTTAACATTGTATTAGAAGATGTGGAAAGATGTACATGTCTATAAATGATGTGCTGTTCACAAGGAATGTTTTGCTTTGAATTCTAGGACTTGTAGCACTGTTTGTTGTATTTTAAAAGAGGAGTACAAGAGTCAGAATTGAAAGGAAAAAACATGCACTGTGAGTATAGATCACACATGAATCTGTGAAACTTGCCAGCTATGTATTAGACACCTTTAGGATAGGTGTAGGTACACTATAGGGCAGGGTTGCATGTGCTTAGCTGGCAAGATCTGCTCTATAAACTAATACTAAGTCTGATGTGTATTATGAGAGTCATAAGCATAGTTAAACATACAAGGGCTTATTTACAAGCCCCTTGCACCGCTGGTGCATCACTTTTTCCCCATATAAAAAGTGACGCACCGGTGACGCAGGGGGCTTGTAAATAAGCCCTGCAGTGTTTAAACATGGGTCAAGCCTACTACGCCTGACAATGTCTGTGCAGTATCACTTGCAGCTTCAATTGGCATGTAAAATCTGTTTGGCAAGTGCCAAACGCACGTTTTAGTGCACACAAGTCACCTCTGAGATACACTGTAGGTAGGCTATAAAGCATGGTGTTTTGCGTTTAAAATATGAGAGATGTCCTTTTGAGTTCAATAAGTTACTTGCGCACTTGCAGGCCTCTCTGCCAAGTACTACATAGATTATGCCATCCATAAAGCAACTGACATACATGTACACAAAAGCATAAAGTCACCCTCTCACCCATTCAGACAGCTACAGAAGCACTTATACATTCAGTCACTTAGGGGGTCATTCTGATGGCAGTCGGACCACATCCAATGTCTCATCGGATGCGGCCCGACCGCCATCTGTTGCTGCGGCCCGACTAACGCATTACAATGTGTGCAGTCACATTCAGCAGAAGAGGGACAGTCTGACGCTTTCCAACGGGTGCCAGGAGCCGGTCGGATCATGAGAGGGTCGGTAATCCCTACAATAGGGGCGGTGCCTTCTCAGGCACCGCCATAGAAATTACAATGTCCCTTTCCGCCTGCCCTTACATGGCAGTACACCCACCATGAAAAAAGGCAGGCAGAAAGTGAATTTGTGGGCCCTAGCGGGCCCCCCTTCCCGCTGGCCCTCAGCTATGGTGCGCCCCCTATGGTGCCCCCCTAAACATCCCTGCACCATGTGGCAGGCACCGCATGGTGCCTGCCACAAGGTGCAGGGATGTTTTTAAAGTGTATATTTTCTGATGGTTGTGATGCAGCATCCTGGTCCTGGAGGAGCAAGGCTCAGCATCGTCAGGGAACCCCATAGAGGGAGGCGCTTAGATGCGATGTTGCCGGCGAGTCCTGGGGTTGCAAAGGCAATGCATTGTCAGCCCTGTAGGGAATTAAGCGTTGAAGGGCTACTTCTTCTGAGGAGTCAGGGTGCTCGGGGGTAAACAGAGGAAAGCACTCGATCTTGATCCAGATCGTCAGGCGGGCCGCCTTGGAAAGCTTCCTTTGGCGTGGCAGCATCTGTGATAGAACCAAGGCACTCAGTTGCTCTCAAGGGAAGCCATCAATCTCTTTAAAAGGGAGGCTGCTGATCAGGCATGCACTGATCTTTTGTTAAAGACACCACTCCCGAACTCATGAGTGACAGAGTCCCACATCAACAGCAAGCAAATGAAATCTTTGATGGCCCTGACATTTCATGAACAGGGGGCACACCAGCAAGCCCTTGGAGAACACTTAGGTCAGCACAACAAAAGGTAGCAGGTAGCAGGCCAGCACCACAAGGCAGGTAGCAAAGTGGCAGTCCCCTCCTGCAGCTCAACAACCAGGAGGCCAACACAGCGGAGCAGTTAGCAAAGTGGCAGTCCCTCCTGGTAGGATAGCAGTCCTTCTGGAAATGTGCAGATGTAGAGCCCGCAGCATCTGATTACAGGTCTATAAAATGTCTCAATTTAAGGGGGTCAGAGCCCCATTTATCATTACCAATCCCAAGAAACATGCAAGCTACTCCTCTCTGATTGAGAATTACTGTTAAACAGGTCTAAGGGAATTCCCAATGCTAACCTATGAGAGCGGTAGGCCTCACAGTAGTGAAAAACGAATTTAGCCATTTGTCACCACTAGGAAATGCAAAACATACAGTACATGCCCTACCTTTAACTTACATAGCACCCTGCCTTTAGGGCTACCTAGGGCCTCCCTTAGATGTGATTAATAGGTAATAAAAGGGGAGTTTTAGGCTTGGCACTTAGTTTTAAATGCTTAGTCAAAGTGACAATAAACTGCAAACACAGACACGGCAGTGGCAGACCTGAGAGCAGATTTGTAAGGCTACTTCTCTGGGTTGCACAATCAGTGCTGCAGTCCCACTAGTCGCATTTAATTTACAGGCCTGGGGTATATGATATACCGCTGTACAATGGACTTACAAGTAAATCAAATATGCCAAACAGGTGTAAACCAATTATACCATGTTTAGAGGAGAGAGCACATGCCCTCTAGCACTGGTCAGTAGTGGTGACGTGCGCAGAGTCCTACAGGCAACAAAAAAAGTGTCAGAAAAAGAGGAGAAGGAAGGCAAACAGTTTGGGGTAACCCTGCAAAAAGGGCCATTTCCAACACTGAGCATAAGACTTCTGTAAAAGAATGTTTAAAATCTAATGCTCTGCATGTAATAGTATGCTTGGGATGCAACCAAAGCTGATGTCTGGGCTTTTACTCCTCAGTGTACTGCTGAGCAACTTGAATTAACCCAAAGGGAGCAATCTGGACTTTGGAACAAGTTTGAAAAAAACATATGGAAGCATAACTCTCAACATCAAAATATTTAGGGTAAAATTGATTTTATTTAGTTACAAATGAAATCACTCTATTGTAAAGGTGTAGCTGAGAGGCTTGGTTCATCTAGATATTTTTGATAGGAGCATGGAGAAAAACAGGCATGCTTCATGCCACACAAACTTGAGAAGGCATAACTCACGAAACTTTACTAAAGGTTAGTGACCAAAGCAGTAACTATTGTTATATTAATTTAGAGATTACTGAAGACTTTTCCTATATTTATGAACAATTTATTTCAGCTTCACTAAGAAGTTGTGTTCATTGGAATGTGCGTAATCACTTTTGATCAACTGTCCTCGTCAACTATACCTAAGCACCAACAAGAAATAATATCACTCCTGTCACTGTCATTTGAAGACCTTCTAGGTGTTATTTGTACTGCTCTGCATGCCAACGTTGCAAGGGCAAAAGAAATTCTCAACTGAACAATATAAATTTATCATTAACAAAGTTGTCCCTGTGTTTTCTTCAGAAAGTTCAAGATGTCAGAGTTGAAGCACCCATTCCTCAATCCTGGAATGTTGCTTGTATTATGTTTTTTCTTAAAAAAGATAATACTCCTCACCATCTCAGCTTTTATGGTCCATTTTTTTTAATGTTCAAATTATAAATTATATGGCCGTTTATTAGCCCTCAAAATTAGTAGAGGATTCCTAGTGGGTGTCTAATGGGTTTTATTGGCATGGCTACTGAATGTTCTTTTCAAGTTGTGTGATCGCAGCGAAAAAGATCTTATTAAATATATCTTTTATGGGTGACTGGGGAACAGGGATAGTATTGTCATTGCTTTTTTTTGGGAGTCTGCATGTTAGTTTTCAGATTTCAAAATCTCTCAGCACTCTTTTCAAATGTGTTTTTAGGCACTCATGTACTTGCCAGAGTAAAGTAAGGTTCCCGAAGGTAATATAAATTAATTAGCTGACTGATTGGAGTAAGCTCCATAGTCAAGTACAAAATATTATTATGTCGCCAGCACTGTTTCTCCCTTGGTTCTTTGGTTTGTAGATTCTATATGTAATAATATGGATATGGTTAGACTTGTATTTGTTTAATGCATCAAGAGACTGCACCACATCGGGATCCATGGAGACGCCCTCAGATGGATCGCATCATTCCTTACGGGACAAATGAAGAGAATCCGCCTATCTCCCTTCGCCTCAGAACCCAGGAGCACAGTCTGCGGAGTCCCTCAAGCTTCATCCCTCAGCCCCAACCTCTTCAACACCTACATGACACCTCTAGCCAACATCATCAGAACCCACGACTTCAACATCATATTCTATGCTGACAACACCCAGCTCGTCCTCTCGACCTCAGCAGACCCCACCACCTCGAATACCAACTTCCACAACTGTGTGAAGAACGTCCCCAACTGGATGAAGACCAACTGACTGAATCTCAACATTGACAAGACCGAAGTGCTGATCTCTGGCAACAACACCTCTCCTTGGAATGACACCTGGTGGGCCGCCGAACTCGGGCCCACTCCCACACCGACAGACCATGCCCACAACCTCGGCATCATCCTGGACAGCAAGCTCACCATGAAGCGACAGATCGATGCAGTCTCCTCTGCCTGCATCCACACTGTCTGCATGCTCCGACGAATCTTCAAGTGGCTCCCCCTTAGCATGAGGAAAACCATAACTCAAGCCCTAGTGACTAGCCAGCTGGACTACGGCAACTCACTGTGTGCAGGAACCACCACTGAACTCATGAAGAGACTACAGTTGAAACAGAACTCAGTGGTCAGACTCTTCCTCAACCTGCCCGATTGGACCCACCTCACCCCGCTCCTCAGGAACCTCCACTGGCTCCCTGTCCAGAAAAGATGTCAATTCAAGATACTGACACGAGCCTACAAAGCCTCCATGAACTAGGACTAGCATACATCAACCACTGCCTGAACTTCCACCAACCATCCAGACACCTTCGCTCCACCACCCTTGGCCTTGCGCAGACATTGCTTCTCCACTGAAGCCACAGCAGAGGCTGTTCCTTCTCCTACCTCACCGCCAAGTTCTAGAAGGGCCTTCCGCTCCACCTCAGTACATCACCCTTGCTGGTGTATTTCAGGAAGAGACCCAAGACCTGACTTTTCAACTGAGCCCTTCAACCTAGCACCTAGAAACCCTCACAGGTGATTACGTGCGCTATGCAAATATATTGATTTATTGATGCATAGTTTTGTAAAAGGAAGGACTACTCATGGCGTGCACGCTTGCTATATAGTCTTCTAATGTGTTCTGTAGTTTAAAAGAAGGTATACATTTATTTAAATTCAGAGTTTACTCGTATTTTGGTGGTGTGGCTAAACCATTATCTAGATATTTTCACTCACCTTTATAGCAGTGTGATTACTTGGTAACATTGTGTTAATATTATTAGGCAAACTAACAATTCAGAATCATTTCTGGTCTTCAGAGCTTTCACACTCATTTCAGTGACTGAGAGAGACAGTCCCTTCATCCATAACCTGCTGAATAGAAAAAGTGAGGTGAGTGGATCCTTGGTTTTAGCAATGTTATGCCCCTTCAGTGAATGCATCAATAATGTAAATCCTGTTGTGGTATGTGATGTCACCAGTGATATAATAGATGGCATCAATTATTTTTTGGAGTTGCAAAAATAATTTTATTGAGAGAAGTCAAAATGACAATACAAGAAATAATGAAACAGCAAATAATCACATAAGTTAAACTAAAATCTAAGAAAACAAATAATTAGAGTTATGGTGCAGTTTGACAAAAGTTAAGATAAAAAGAAAATGACATGGGTATGCATATTGATCGGTGCAGATAAAAGAAAACTACATTCATATAAAAGAAAGAAAAAGTCATAATACAAAATGTGAAGTAATCAGTTAATATAATAATAACATAAGGAAAGTCAAGGAGGTTTAGAAACTTCTTGTTGCATTGGAGTCGGGGGGAAAGATCGTCTAGCACTAGCATCAAGCCATGTGTTAGGTTATGATTGTTCGGTGAGAGTTTAGGTTGTGTAGTTACCTTAAATGGCGATCATCAGGTTTTTTCTCAATATTTTGAGTTACAAACACAATTTCACAAGAAATCTGTCTTTGATTGATGATATAGCCCCAATTTTATTCAAGTCAATGTCACCTGTTCCTTTACAGTGTTTTAGTGATTTTTTTAAATGATACTCTTTGTAACCCATCTTCATTCAATATCCCCCTCTCCCCCCTTTTTTTTCTCTGGATAGCCGACGCCTTTCAACCGAACAGTCAAGACGCCTACTGACCATCCCTCTGTCAGCAGTGCTCTGCTTAAGAGGACACCTTTTGTCAGCCTACAGTTGCCATGCCTACCAATTTGTTAAATCAGCTGCAGGAAAGACTCGTTTTTGCACATTCTTACAAAATACAGACATAAGGTGTTTAGGAGAAGAAATTCATTTTCCCAATGGCACTTAAATCGTAATGTGATTTTAGAATGGTTAAATGTTTTTATTAGTTACTGTTTAAAAGGAAAATCTCTTCAAAACCTATCTCACTCCTTATCAATAATCCGCTATGAAAAAACTACTGGACTGCTCAATTTATTTTATTTTTGAGTGATGTTAGTGTGATCAAATTCGTAGGGGCAGATTTACAAGCCCCTTGCGTCACTTTTACGCTGCTGTTGCGTCACTTTTGTGACGCAGCGGCAGCGTAAAAAATGCTGCAAATTTACAACGTGACGTATCTAGGGAGATGCGTCACGTTGTAAAGTCCTGCGTGACATTATATCTGCGTCAGGTATAATGTATGCAGGGTAGGCGTTCCCACGCAGGAAAGCCTCGTACAAGTGACGCAGTGAAATCTACAAGATTTCACAGCGTGACTTTTAGGATGCCACTGCGTCAAAACATTACGCCTGCTTCAAGCAGGCGTAAGGAGTGACGCAGTATATTGGGAATAGACCGCAACACGCATTGCTGGAGTTGCGTCGTGCTTGTGACACGACTCCAACAATGCGTGACTTTTCCGCCAACAGATGCGTCAGAATTTCTGACGCATCTGTCAGTCCTTGCGCCATAGTGCGCCGTATTGTAAATACGGCGCATCTATAGTGGCGCAAGGGTTTTTCACGCAGGCAAACTGACGCATCTGTACAGATGCGTCAGTTTCTTGTAAATCTGCCCCTTAGTATTTAATATCTGACTAGGATCAGCTGATAGTTTGCACTTCTAGATCGTTTTCTTTCCTTCACTCTTAATTTTCATACCTGAGGCTGTGAAAGGAATCCATTGCTGTTTCAAAAGAAGTCCACGTATGGCCGCAGTAAGGGAGGGATGGTTAGCCTCAGACCTTGAACGTCATATCAACCTGTGAATAGCTCCTGTATCATGGCCTTCGTTTGCGCTGGAGGCCCAGGTCTATCACCAGGGAACCAAAGTATTATTGAGAGCTCAAACAGATGTTGGCTCCATCTCATTATACTAATTCCTTTAAGTGTGAGGGAGGACTGCAACTGCAAACCGCTACCTCAAATCCCTACTGTTACGAAGACACAAGGACAGCTATTGTGTGCCACAGTGATCATCACCTCATCCTTAGGCAAGGGGGGGGGACAAATCTGCACATCCTTTGTGAACCATGTGAGTGCAATGGGACTAAACCATGAAAATAGAGTATTGTAGCTGTCATTTCCCATGCAAGGATTGCAGGAAGAACTTTTTCTGGCCCTTAAGAAAGGCCGGGGATGGAAGAGAAATGAGTCTTCCGCCTTGGCCGGTGATGTCGACGTTTTCTGCGGAACTCCGTACTTACTGATTTACTATTGTATGGTCTCGATATATGAGTTCATTGTAACTCCCTCCGGTGGCTCCACACAGCTGGTTATTATTGGGAATCTTTTTGCCAGTGTTCGATTGATAGCACAGCCTCACCGCTAGTAAAGTTTCTCATATTCTCGCAAGTCGGACTGTATGCTGCAGTGTATCTCAAACGGCGATAGTGCCTTTTCTAATTCAGAATCCTAAGTTCTTTCAGCCGATTGTCAAGATATCTATTTTTCGTAAGAAATCCTTTTTGTGGACCACCATTATCTGTGGTCTTGGTTTAAATTTTATCGTGCTTTGCTGATGAAGGCGCCTGGTCCGCCGAAACGCGTGTAGAAGATCTATCAGCTCCCTATATTTTTTATGTTTTTTGTGTGTTTGTCGCAAATTGTGTTCATTGAATGTTTTATTTATACATTATTAATATCAGTTCATCCATTTACCATTTTTTATGGATTACATATATCAGACTCATGTTTATGTTTTCTGTATATTTCTGTCATTGTCAGCACTTATGATTATATTGTGATGCCATAGGTTCATTATTGTGCTTTTATGAAATATTATAGAACCTACAATGGTCTGCTTTAAAAATAATAATTGTGTATGAATTAAATGATTTTTGTATCGAGAACTATTGCCCACTGAGTCCTTAAATTTCATGCTGTTTCATAATAAGGTCTTAGATAATGTTTAGACCTACTGTTGCCTAGGGATTTGTTTCTCCCTTAGAGAAATGAGTCCTCCATACTTTGCCAAAGTTGGCAGAAATCATGTATGCGGCATAGCCACTTTGCAAGTCTGAGAAGGTCTTCTGTGAACCCTGGGCCTATAACAAGTCTGCGATATGTTCCCTAGTCCTGGTCAGACTACAGGGTTGGGTGTCAACAACCCTTTCTTTATCATCTCTCCCTAGCCTGTAAAAGAGGACAGAGAAAGATTAATCTAATACAGAATCAGTTCTCACCATGTGCTGCTTCTCTTTCTTTTTTCATATTGATGTTCCTGAAGTTGTGGAGATTGTTTTACATTAATGACGTCATCTATCTATCTATCTATCTATCTATCTATCTACTTAAAAACAATGGTTAAAGTGAAGTTGTAGTCAGCTTTGGTTATAAAACCTTTACATAGATTGAAAGTTGTGGAGATTGTTTTACATTAATGACGTCATCTATCTATCTATCTATCTATCTATCTATCTAGCTACTTAAAAACAATGGTTAAAGTGAAGTTGTAGTCAGCTTTGGTTATAAAACCTTTACATAGATTGAAAAAACATAGATATTCTCTGAAAAACACAGTTAAAGTGAGTTATGGTTCCAAAAACAAAACCAAAAAAACGCTGACATTCGCCGAGTATGTTTAAGTGAACTAGCCATAACTTGTGCCCCAGTCCTGCACTGCTTATGATCTTACATAGGACATCACTTCTAATATGGTAAATGACATTAATAATGACATCACTCATGACATCTCAAACGCCTCCATTGATGTTATCACTGGTGGCAGTATCAATGACATAATCTTAATGGTACTGGTGACAATAAGCAGTGAACTTTAACAGTATTTAAACCAAACAATAGGGGAAAAAGGGGCCTGTGGCTATGTAGCAGGAAGGGACTGCCAGAGGAATGGGTGTAGGGCATGGCCCACATCCAGGTCCTGGAGCCAATCTACACTGGGCATGGCTGAATGTCATGTGCAGTAAGGTTGCCTGCCTTCAAAGGGTTTGGTGTTGGGCTTGGCGTACCTAATATTCAGCTGCACACAATCAGACTGCCCTCCAGACAGTCCTTACGCCCAACACTATGGGGGCAGCCAACATTCTTCTGATGGCCAACCCTGTATCCTTCCAGACCTTGCACCCCACCATAGGCAAGCGAACAACCCTGCTGCACACAGCATTTGGGCATGTTTAGCATGGGTTGACCACAGGTGCTGGTCTCCGACCACACCCTAAACCCTACCCTTTACAGGCAGAAATCCCCACTGCCCATGGCCTCTGCCATGCTCACTGGGGGATAGTCTTTATACAACTGTGTGATGGCGGTCAACAGTACACGGACTGCCTAGCACCGCTATGAATGGGCTCGGCCATGGTCAGAAATTATTGGGTGCAGGGCATGGCTTTTGGCCCAACCCACCACTGGTGACAAACCTTTGCAGGTCACACCCTGCTGCTATGTACAGCAGAGTTCGGTGTCAGACTGTGCAAGACTCATTCTCCTCACTGCTAAGAATGCAGAGGCAGCAAAGACTCTTTGATTTCTCATGCCTTTACAACCACCACTGGAATGCAGCAAGTATAGTGCTGTTTAGATACATAAAAGGAGGAGAGGGTCAGGATCAAATACCACACTAAAATACAACAGACAAAATAAAGAGAAAAGGGTGTGTATATACCTGTGTAAAAAACGAGATTGCAGTTACTTTTAAACGTATTCAGTGCTCTTTCCCCCCCCTATTCCAATGTTCCCTTCCTTCTCTCCTTTACCCTACATGAGTAGCCTCTGTCTATCACTTAAATAGATATCTTTCTCGATCATCGTTTCTGCCCATGAGCCTTTAGTACCTATGATATGTATGAAAATAAACCATGACCATTTTGATTTGTTTTTTTTTCCTCCCAAAGTACATTTTCCCAAATTATTAATGCACAATGAGTTTGGAATTCTACTTACCCTTGACAGTTGTCGAAGAGCCGCAGTTGCACTTCCTTACAAAAGAACCTTTTCTTCAGCCTCACCCCATCTGCATGGGCAGAAAGGCCACACCCCCACCTTTTTACCTGACAAGAAGAGTGTCTATCAGGTTGAACAAAGGTCAGCCTGACTTCTTTTTCAGGTCAGGCAGTCAGGAGCTAGACATGCGTTAAATGGACAGGTGCCTGACTGCCTGAGCTAAACTTTGTCAGGCTGAGGATTTCACATCCCTTTGGTGTGACCTCGAGGCCCTCTCCCTCATGATGAGGGAGAGCATCAATGATAGCTTCGGACCTGGGCACTTCAGTTTTAAGCCCTGACATGCCCAGGGCCGAGTGTTAATCAGTGACACCTCGTCACAGAGTGGGGTGGGTTCAGCAGTCTCAGTGACCCTACCCCACTCAGTGGCGAGTGAGGGAAGGCAGCATTCCCAGTCCTCCTGGGACCTCCGAGGCTTACCTCCTGGAGAGCTGCAATGAAGGTAAGTTTTATGTTTTTTGGTGCGTGCATACATGTAGAATACCTTACATCGCATTCGTTTACAACGCATGCGATTACAACGCGGTCATTACAACGACCGCGTTGTTACATCGCAGTACATTACAACGCAAGCCGTTACATCGACTTGCTGTAGGGGGCGCGCTGGACTTAGGAATAGTATCATTTACTATTCCAACTCCAGTGTGCGCAACAGTAGGGAAGGTGTTTGAATAGTAAATTATACTATTCCTCAGGTTAGCGCGCCCCCCACAGCAAGTCGATGTAATGACTTGCGTTGTAATGTACTGCGATGTAACAACGCGGTCGTTGTAACGACCACGTTGTAATCGCATGCGTTGTAACGCATGCAATTCAATGGCTGTTTCCCATACATGTATGTATGTATATATTTATGTATGTATGGGTATTTGTGAGTGAGTGTTGGGGATGGTGTGTGTGTGCTTTAATGCATGGGTGTGACTTGTGTGCATGTGTGTGTGTGTGTGTAGGCCCCACCAACTCCCTGCTAAAATTACCAGCTACCACTACTTTTCTTGTCCGATATTACTTCACATTTACAATACTTTTAATCTTGTTACAAATTGTGCCTCTGGTTGAATACAAGTACTTAATGAATAGGAAGTAGCACCAATTTTGCTTGAGCCATAATAACTTGGTATGTTAGCAATTTTAAGCAATTGCTATATTATGAAAATCCTACTAAGAGACCTATATTTTCCCTTGAATTTCTGGAGGAGGCATCTTCCTTGCAGTCCAGCAACCCTTTTGGAGAATCGGAAGGGTGTAGTGTTCAGTGAAGGGTCCGAAATGGCCACCGGTATTTTAAGTCTTGCGATTCCCTTGAAATCTTGCGAGACATGTTTTTTGTATGGCTGTAGTAACATGCTCTCAGTTTCTGAATTCTTTGCCAGGGGAGCTCTTGACAAGAATTCCTGACAGTTAAGCACAGTTCTTTGCCTATGGCTGGGGCTTGCACACAATCATCTGCAGACAGACAACCCCTGCTGCCAGAGCTGGCCTGCCCTTTGGCCAGATCCTACATCCAACATTCTGCAGACGGCCAACCCCCTCTGTCATGAAATGCCTGCATTCTGGCCAGATGCTGTACGCAGCTCTCCATGGTTAGCCAATGCTCACTGTGCGTGACCAGCCTGCCCTTTGGTCAAGTCCTGCACTCCTTCCTATGTGAGCAGCCATCCCTCTCAACAGATGGCTTTCAGTCACACAAAGTAGGGGCTGGGCACAGGGCCTGGGCATCCAGGCATTTCCTGCATTAAACCTTCCAAGGACAGTTAACCCCTTCTGCCCTTGGCCAGCCTTCCCTCCAGCAAAGCCCTGTGCCCAACCCCCACATGGGCCGTGAACCCCCACTGTACACGGGCTTGAGCAACAGGGGTTTGCCACAGGACCTGGCCTCCGGAAAAACCCTGTGTGAATCCTGCTTAGATAGTCAATCCCAGCTGAGTATGGCCTTTGACTGCAGGTAGTGGGGGCTGGAAACATGCCTTGCCTCTGGCCAGGCCGGGCACCTAACCTTCTGTAGATGGCCCACCATAACTGCACACGAACAGCCTGTCCTTTGACCTAACCCTGCATTTGGTACCCCAGGTATGTTTTGAATGTCTAATGTGAGAGTTATGGATTGCGGTCATATCCATAATTTGCAAGATTTTCGGGTTTTTGTTTCCAACCATAAACATAAATCTACTTTAATTGGTGCTTTTTTCCCGAATTCTACGGTTTTTAAATTTATATTAATGTGTTATAACTAAAGCTAATCCTAACTTCACTTGAACCTTTAGCCTTTTCAGCGAATTTATTGTTTTTTTTTAATCATATATCTGAGGCAACAGTTCATTTGTGCAAAACCAACCATGACCAGCCAGTCCTTGCTACTCATAGCTTTGTCTGTGCACAGTGGGGGTTGTGCAGAGTGACCAGCCCATCCCACCGCAGACATCCAACCCTTGCTGCGCACAGCCTATTGTTGCATCTGAGATAGATAGATAGATAGATAGATAGATAGATAGATAGATTTCATAGATAGATAGATTCTGCATGTATAACTGTTTAAATATTGAGACTCCAACAATGCGCCTGCCATTAGATGTACATGTCACACTCTTCGGACAATTGATTAGTATATCACTGTTTAGATAGAAAAGATTCTCTTCTGTCACAGTAGAGAACCAGCTTTATCTTTTCTATTCACATTCTTATCTCCATTAGCTAGCACAGTGGGAGTGCACTGTCTGATTAAAACGATACTCATGAGCACATTTTTACATTCTCTAACTTTGGTTCAGGCACAGAGTGACGGCTCAGTATTCTGTCAGTTGCCTCGCGAATATCATTAGGAAATGGAATAGCTCTATCTGTGTATTCTGTTTTATACACAAAGCACTAAAACGGGCAAAAAAGTCTTGTAAATGGAAATATATGGTACAATGAACTTAAAAACGTCAATTGAATTAGTGGCTGTGAGATATCTTTCGGCATACAATGTGAACACAGATGCTGCCTTTTATAGAGTTCTATCTATGCACATGAGGAACCTGAAGTGGAACAAATGAGATTCGAATTTTATTATGCCTTTATAGCGTTGCGTTGCAGATAGCTTTTTTAATTAGCTTCTATCGCAACACCTTTGGCAACTCTAAATAATTCACTAAGTCTTGTCTTTTCTCTTTCATGATAGGGAGGTACTAGCACTGTAGCCGCAGCTGGAATCCTATCTATCACAGAAAACATAAATTTGAAGTATGACAGGTTTTTTTTGGCAATTAACAAATAAACTGCAAAATATCCAATATGCCTGGCAATGAAACAGAATTAATGGCCGTGTCATACATTTTTTGTCGTAAATGCTTGCCACACTTTCCATGAGCAAAATAATATGACTGCCTCTACTTTGGACAGGCCCTACATTTTTTTTAGATTTTTGTGATGCTGGTTACGATTAGAATTAAGGGTCTCATGTACTACTATTCCAAATAAGAAATCATAAATTGGAACAAACACAGATTTGCAATTTGCGCTTTCTTATTTGGAATGTGTTATAATGGATGCGGTAGAAGTGGTCAACTTCTACTGAATGCATTGGTATTTTGAGAACCAACATATTAATAGGTTGATTCACAAAATACTGAGGGGCAGATTTACAATTAACTAACGCAGCACGGCGCAGCAAGTCATTTTGCTGCGCTTGCGTTAGTTTGAAAGCACAGGGATGCGACATATTTACAAGAATATGTTGCATCCTTGTGCTTCCCCTGCGCTGGCGCACAAACTGCAGCCATGCGCCGGCACCCTTGCACCATGGTGCAAGGATGCTCATGCGTCATGGGGAGATTGTTTTGTGCAGGAAGGGGCACCTTCCTGCACAAAAACAATCACTACAACCATTTTCTCTCTTTCAATGCGTGCTGTAGAATGCAGCACGCATTGAAAGAGGAACAAACGAGGAGAAATGAAAACATTTCTACTGGTGCGTCTCGCTACGCCACCTCTAGGGTGGCGTAGCTTCAGACGCATCTCCAGAGTTACGATTTCTCGTAATTCTGGAGATGTGTCTTGTTCCATGGGTGCTGCGTGGGAACACCCACAGCAACACCCATGGAACGCCCCTTCACCGCAAAGTGCTGCGTGTGAATGGGCCGTATTTACAAGGAGAGGAAAAGTCACGCAGGGTGGCTTTTCCTCTCCTTGTAAATATGGAGCAGCCCCCTGCGCCACCAGTACGTCACAAAAAGTGACGTACTGGTGGCGCAGGGGGCTTGTAAATCTGCCCCTCAATCGTTGTGGGTCGCAATTCGACTTACCTCATTCATATGCATGAGGTAGGTTGCAAAATGCGTCTTACTGTGATTGTCTAGAGTCACGTGAATCGTGGCCTCCTGGGGTAAGCACACTGCCATGTCTGTGATTGCTTTTAAATAAAGTAATCTTTTTTTTTTTATGCAACCTGTTTTCCTAGTAGGAGATAGGGATGCGTTTAAAAAAAGAAAAAAATCCGCAACCTTCTTTTAGAAGTAGGCAGTGGTCCCACTGCTTGCTCATAAAAAACACTTTACTTTTTGGGGGAGTTTTATATAGTGCAAACTTGACCCGAAGGTATCAGAGTGCTTTACATGACCACCAGTTGCATTACAGACGGACACATTAATTTTTGTTAGGCACAGGGAGATTAAGTAATTTGCCCAAAATAGAGGATGTTGAGCGTCCCTGCAGAGCCTCGAACCCTGCTTCCCAGCTTCGAAGTCAACCACTCTAGCCATTAGGCCACATCCTCTCCTTCTCTCCAGGTCACATTCACACAAGGGATCCCTTCCCCATTTGTGAATGGTTATCACATCCTCTGACTTGGTGTAAAATATTAATGGTTTGTGACTGAAAGTCAGTAGTAATACATTATTACATAACTTATGGAATCCGTATTTGGAAGAGACACCCTTTACACGCCCCTTCCTAATATAGATTTAAGGTCTTATTATGACTTTGGCGGTCCTGCAGCGGACGATGTAACGCAGCATCCACTGTAGAACCACTAAAGCTGTGCTGCTGCCGCCCGCCAGATTAGGACTTCAATCCTGGTCTGGTGGGCGGTCCTGCAGCGGTCTGACAGTGGCGCTCTGTTAGGGTCATAGAAGAGCCTAACATACAGACTGCTGCTGTCAGAGCACCGACTGCACCTTCCTGCTCGGTGTGGGATACATGACACACCATGCAGGAACTGGGGGTGCAAATCCAGGGGGGCACTACATATGCCCCCCCTCATACACTCCCAGAGGTGGCCAGCCTTTTTAAGGTGGGCTCAACACCATAAAAAGCGCGGTGGAGAGGCAACTCGAAATGTGCTCGGGGGTGGCGCTGCGGCAGCGCCAGGATATTTCAGCCTCTGACCGCTGCGTGACCACAGCGGAATCCTGCCGGGTCCAACTGCCACACATGTAATAATGCAGGTGGGCACGTAGTGTGGTGGTGGTTGGACCGCCACCGCGAGTATGGCGTTCCTATGGACCATCATACTGTAAGTTGCTAAGGACCCGATTAAGAGTCTGGCGGTTGAAGGACTAACAAACTCACGTGGGCGCGGCAGTGGCATTCCAGACACCGCTGCACTTGTGGTCCGACCGCCCCATTATGACTTGGGTGGTCAGACAGCCCTGGGACCGCCAACGCCTCTAGGGAACCGCCGTTCCCTGGAATGGCGCGGTAGTCGGAGGCCGCAATATGCTTGCCGGGACTGCCACGGTCCCACCAAGCATATTACAAGCTCCCTCTCTACCAGTAGTGACATGGAGGTTTCTACTCCATGTCACCCTGGCAGTGAAGAAACAAAGGGGGCCCTACAGGGCCCCCTGTGCCTCCTCCACTTGTGCATGTACATGGGGGGCATAACATGTGGCCCACTGTGTGCACACACAAGAGCTCTTGCATGGCATGGACTTTTCAGTCCATGCAGTGCAGAAACCTTGTGAGGCGTTTCCATTGCGGTGCCTTTTTCAAAGGCATTGCGGCCTTTGAAAGAGGCACCGCCCTGGGAACGCCACACCGCCCGCCAGACTACAAATAACTTTTAATATGGCGGGCGGGTGATGGCGAGTCTTAGCGGTGCAGGGACGATGAGGTGGAGTTCTGGCTGCCCCCGCACCACCGAAACTTATAATCAGGCCCTCAGTGTTTATCATGCAATGCCAGCTTCATGATATAAAGTACATGCAATAAGATACAGGTATTACAGGTAGAAGGGTGCCTCCTGCTAAGGATGTTGTGTCAAGCCTCAGATGGTAAACTCCTTATCGTGCTGTACGGTGCTTTAAACTATAAGGTGCTGACGAGCAGTGCATAACTAGCAGGTGGTTAAAAGCTTTAAAACCCGACCACGTGCACAAATGGTGTTACTTACTCTTCACATTATAAAGTGCTTATTGCGGTGTTCAAAATACAGGCTGTAAGGTGAAAACAAAGCGATGCGGGCAAACGGATAATTAAGATCGTCAATGCTAGACTTAATCCTGTGTGATAGTTACTTCCGCAAATGGTGATGGTTCCACCATCGGAGAAGCTGCTGCCGTTGTCTTTAAGATGTAGTCCAATGTAGGAAGTTAAAAGTAGAAAACCAGGACAGTCAATGTGTCATATTGTAGAACAACCGGGTCTGGTCAATGTAACATTGGGTGGTCAGCCTGCCGTGAGACCAACATCAAGAGTTTGACAAACTCTATGTTCAATGGGATGTTAGCTGGATTCATACACTTGATGACGCTTGTCTGCAGCTGCAGACCCTGAACCTAACTAAGACTTCCTGAGCAAACATCTACATTCAATTAAGGTTTGGGCAAATACATTATATGTGCTTTTAATGTTTCCTAGGCCTTGCCACACAGTCGGCACGCAAAGTATTCTGATGTATTGAGTCAGGCTGGTGACCTCTCCAGTATTGGCCGGGCCCCAAAACTGTACCACTAAAACATACTTTTCAGAAACTGAGAGTAGTAACACATGGATAAGTAAGGCTGAGGGCCAAGGGTGAGATAACTATTAATGACGTGCCAAGAATAAGCACGGTTGGACAGGTCCTATTGTAATCCAGCCAGTGACATCATGTAAATTTGCTTGTTTAAAGTCATTTTTAAGGCATTCCCTATACACAGGAGGGCCTGCAGGCCTGATGCTTGTAATATCTGGAGAGTGGAGATCATATAGTCTCTTTATGGCGAGGCTCCCAGAGAAGCATTTAGCTATTGCCAGATCAGATTATCCAAGGTTCCCTTGTGGCTCTAAATTGATAGCAGGCTATGAGGAATGTTCCTCGCCTAGCCAAGCTTTGTTTAACAAGACCAAACTCCGGGTGCACTTGCGGTTGGGAGGCATATTTCAGAAGATGAAAGGTGGATCGATACATATTGCCTAATAACCTATCTGAAAGGTCAGAGTCCTTATCTCTCTTTATTTCAGAAATAGAATTTTTAACAAGGGACCAGAGGTGAGATCTTTCAGTGTCTTTGAAGCAGACCTAAAATGAAAATGAGGGAACTAGCTTTGACTTTCAGCTGGCGCTTGTGCTGGTTGTAGGTGCCTTTGGTGTCGACAGGAACCCCAAATTATTTGTACTTGGTTTTGCTGACTAGGGGGTTCCCATTTAAGCTCCAGGCACTGGGTTTGTTTATTTTCTTCCCAATTTTAAGCACCTTGGTTTTGTTCAGATTTATCACCATCCTTTTGTGAAGGAATGGAGTTTATTTAGCAATCTTTGAAGTTCTATCCATGTTTTACTCAGCAGGAGTAGATCATCGGCGTATAGAAGGTTGGAAATCAATTTATCGCCTAACTGATTAAAAAGGAGAGGTGCCAAAATGCATCCCTGCGTCAAGCCGGATAATGTATGTACTCTCCTCAATAATTTATTTCCAATGCCTAGTTTGACCTGGAGCCATGTAACAATATAAAGTTTCTTTATCGTAGTTTCCTCAGGATGTCCCCATCACCTCATTTCTTCCACAGGATGTCTCTTGAACAGTCTTGAACGCAGCTTTGAAGTCGACAAAACATGTGTATAATAAGGTTTTGGCTCTAAAAGTATTTTCTATGCACAGGGCAAGCACCATGAAGTTTGACAGTGTTCTTGATCCTGGAGCAGAAGCCTGTCTGGTTCCATGGGACTGTGTCATTGTCATTTGCCCATTTTTGTAAGTCTTTGAGTAATAGGCTAGTGAAATATTTTGTCTAAGTATCCAGGAGGGCTGTTAAGAGGTAATTACCAGGGGAGCTCTTGTCTCCTCCTATGTAAATGAGGTGTATAATTGACCCTCTCCATGAGCCTGGAACTTTGGCTTGGCTCACAACAACCACATATGACATAGCTTGGCTGCCCAGAAATCAGTGTCGGCTTTAAAAAGTTCTGTGGTAAGCCATTCGGCCCCGCAGCACTGTCTGTTTTTTCTTTCTAAAGTATCTTCAGCAACTGCTCTTTTGAATACATTTGTTGGATGGTTGGCTCATCGTCGTCATTTTGCTCAACCACCCTTGCAACAATAACTTCTTCCCTGTTTAATTGATTCTGTTCTTCTATGATAGAGACCTTTTTAGATGAAAGTCCAGTGGAAGTGCAGGATATACTGGGGCATTTTTTACTGGCACCGAAGGTGTCTTATTTTGGCTTAATGATTTAGCACCGTAGTTGTTTGTAGAGATTTTTCCCTAAACCATTGAGCATTGATCTGTATGCCCAGGGAATTATGTTTTTGATTTGACTTGTTATGGCATGCTGCGATGGTCCTCTTTGAACATTCATTTCAAATAGCAATAGGGTTACCTTCTTCAAAGTTTAGTTGACTCTAGAGTTGTTAACAACATATTTTTATTTCGGGTGCCAGCTCCTCTCACCACATATTCTCTTTAAGTTCTCAAAGTGCGCATCTACATACAGGATATTAGTGTTTTGTAACGGGGTAAGACTAACGCCAAGGTTTATAATCTGGGAGTAGTGATCGCTCTCAGTGCAATGGAAAAGTTGGTTATCTAGCTGAACAATGCCAGACTGGCTAATGTATAGTCAACTGTAGAATTAGATTTATCAGATGTGTATGTCCACATAGGAGGATGTCCCCAGAGAAGCGTCCATTGAGGACTCTCAATCTGGTTGCCAGTAAAGCGGAAACCATTTTCATCAATTTTGTCTCTAGGCCTGTTATTAGTGAGCACCTGGATAGGGATATTTCAAATGTAGTCTTGCTGGTTGATATGCTCGTTGTTAATGTCACTTTGTAAAAGGTTTGAGTTGAAGACCCCGGTTACTAACAGTCGAGCATCTCGATGGTGCAAACGTAGACCCACCTTAAAGCCCTGCATTTTTCCCAACAATGCTTTCTTCTCCCCGTGACTTGGGTTGATGTAGACATTTACTGTTATCAGGGGCAAATTGTGGTTCTTGGTCCAGCCATCGATCTTTTCGGCCTGTAACCGTGGTTCTCATACATCTAGGACCTTAATGTCGAACGGAACCTCGCTGCTAACATACACGGCTATACCGCCCTTTGAATGCCCTTTCAATGCCGACTTACTTGCAGGGGTGATCATTTCTAAAAAGCCAGCTAGAGGGGTTGATGCTTCCAACCAGGTTTCTTGCAGAATGATAGTGTGAAATGTATGCAAGTAGGCACAAAAAGCTTCTTAGTCTAGCGTTGCCCTGGTAAAGCTCTGGAAGGGCTTAGGAGCTCCACAGGGGCCACTAATCAGGCTGAAGGGCCATAGACCAGGGTGGCAGACAGCCAAGTCAGTGTTTTGTCACAATTATCGGCACACAGGGTATTCAAGAGGATTAGAGTGTTTTGTGTTGCTGACCTAGATCTGCCCTTTGTTGCAGACAGTTCAGCACCAATGGCGTTATGTAGGATAGAATATGGTGTCTCCCTCTGTCTTATAGCTTGTGTGCCTGACCTATGTCTCTGGGGGCTGTTTCAGGGGCAAAGCTCCTCCCTGGGCTTGGAGATCAATGCCGGGGGGTATGTATGACCACAAAATATTGTGACTTTGATCCCCCAAACCCAGACAGTTTGTGCAAGTGAGTTAGAGGTGAATGTAACTAGAGTGAGGCTCCAAACACTGAGAGCCCCTGGGGGCAGGAATTCAATAAAGTGGATGTCCGGTGAATCAATTGATGTAAGGTCATGTAGGTTTCTTAGAATTCTCTGAATGTTAGGGAATCATGTCTTCCTCTGGAATTTCATTCAGGTTGAAAGAGGAGCCTCGTACTGCATGTTTCCTGTTCCATATTGGGATGCCTATCAAGGCACTGCCTAGATCTAGTATGTGTGTTTGTTAAGGATTTGGTACTAGGTTGCTCCGCCTGAGATCCCTCTTCCTGTGGTTCCATGATGACTGTGCACCTCCCCATGCAATTTTCTGTACTGGGATCAGGATACTTATTGTATTGTTGCATTGTAACCTTGAGGAAATCCTTATGTTTGAATAGCAGTGTTGCGGCATCCTTTGTTTCTCTGTTTGAATGCTGCACCAACAGGTTAGGCCAACTGGACTACCATTTATATTCTGTCCTACTGCAATTGAGACTTCAGCCGGCCTCATTGTTAAATGAGCTACAACCGCATACTCTGTTTGTGTAAGAGGTGATTCATCTGTCTAAAGTTGAGCTGTTGTAGCAATGTCTAGATTGGCATCAATTAAACAGGTTGTGGGAGTGTATCATGCTGTTTTGGGTTTACCCTTTCCCTTATTTGAATCAGTCATCTTTTTATTAAATATTGGAAACACCTGCTGCAAGGTTTGTTTTTTTGCCCAGGTTATGAACTAATTTTCTGCCCTTGCACAGCTTCTTGTGAGCTCTCTTTGATTTTGAGGGGGCTTTACTGTTGCTAAGCAGCTGAGCTTCGGTCTACTCTCCTCACTGGATTCCATTTCCATGTTGAGTCTGCTTTCCCTGCCGAGGGAATGAATTTGGATTTCATTAATCACCACTAATGAAATAGAGCACAAGTTGAAGTTCATTGAAACACTACAGATGGACTCATTGTGTGTCTAGGGCACTGCTTGGCTTGTACGTAATCAATTCTGGGGGCTTTTTGGGGGGCACCTTCGCCATTGCTGTTATTCTTGCTAGTGGTCATGTCCACTTTATGTTGGGGAATTTCTATGGGTGCTTCCTGTAGGGGTCTAACCCAGGGGCTTGTACGATCTGGCCCAGAAGTGCTACCACCTCTGCATAAGACTGTCTATGCTGTGAAAGCCCTACAATTGCAGTTTCCGAGGGTTTCTTCTGATAATCTCCGGAGGTTGGTAGGGTTCCGTCCTGCCTCAGTGGTGAGTTTGCCTGTGCCGATAAACATACAGAGGACCTATTTGTCTTTAGTTTCGCCATTAGTTTAATTTTTAACCTCGGGTAGACCACTTAGTTTGTCTATGATGGGCAAGCCGTTGCAGATGACAAGGTTAGAATCATATCTAGACTGTGCTATGGAAATAAACGTAATTTAGTTTCTCTAATTTTGTATCAATGCTAGAGACGAAAAGTGTGAGGGTATTTGTGAGGTTCACCTGTATGTCGATCTTCGTCGGGTGGCAGTCAAGGGCTTTTACTACCACCTCCAGAGTGTTTAATAGAGAATCATAGCACTCTATGGTACTGGTAGTCCTAATTCTTTTCATATGGTGAGGGTTGTCGTTGATTCCACAATAGAGGGCAGTTCCACTGCGTGGAGTTATGAAGTGTTTGGCTGGGTCATCGTGGAGGTACAGCCATCGGAAGGTTAAGTACTGTCGAGGTTGGCTGCCTGAATCTATATGGAGAAGCCACACTATCTGCATACATGGTGTGAGAAAGATGAACATAAAAGTTAGAATGGGACAGCTCCTGTTTTTGTTCCGGGATGGAACATCCAGACATGGTGAGCCTAATTGGCTAATTAGAGGAAAGAGGACCATGTCCATTTCATCACCCACATTGGCCTTGGAGTCGGTCACCCAGGTAATAGCTGGCGGGGGCAACTGTGTCACCGTCTCACCATGTCCAGCTGGTTAAAAGAGACCACACCCTCCATGTTCTCCAGGGACCCTCTGGGGCAGATTTACAAGCCCCTTGCGCCACTTTTGCGCCGCCGTTGCGTCACTTCTGTGACGCAACGGCGGCGTAAAGCCAGCGCCATGCTGCGGGGTATTTACAACGTGACGCATCTAGGGAGATGCGTCACGTTGTAAAGCCCTGCGCCACATGAAACCTGCGTCAGGTTTCATGTGGGCGTTCCGGAGCAGGGGGGGCGTTCCGGCGCAGGAACGCCTCGCAAAAGTGGCTGAGTGAAATCTACTAGATTTCACTCAGTCACTTTTCCGACCCCGGTGCGTCAAATCCTTACGCCTGCTTCAAGCAGGCGTAAGGCGTGACGCACCATGTTAGGGATAGGGCAGGTTGGAACAGTGCTGTAGTTGCGTCGCGCTTGCGACACAACTTCAGCACTGCGCCAACCTTACGCCGGCAGATGCGTCACGCATCTGCTTATCCTTGCGCCACGATGCACCGCATTGTAAATGCGGCGCATCTGCGGTGGCGCAAGGGCAAACTTGCGTGACGCATCTTCCCTGGCGCATCCCTGCTGATTTGCAGGGATGCGCCAGGGAACGTAAATCTGCCCCTTAGTGTCTTAAAAAAGTTGAAAGGCATTAGGAGAATCTGTGAGCCCGCAGTCTTCTGTAAGCGTTGGCATGTCGCCTTTTGCCTGGTTGAACTGGCTTGCATGTGCTTCACTGTATTGTCTAAAGCTTGATGTTTGTGTTTTTTTCCCACATTACGGAATTGTTAGAAGCCGCATCCATGAGTCAAGTTCTTCTAGAGCGCATAACCTGAGCGAACCTGAGCGGGCTGTACATGATGAGAAATCAATTTACAGGACGGCGCCGAAGGGAAAGGGGCCTGGATGCTGGTTGCAGGTCTGAGTGCGAATGTAGTTGCAGGTGTTGTGTATTAATTAAATGTGAGCCAGGGACCTCCAGGCCCTCACTGCCTTGGTACTGGCTGCACCGGGCCCCCATCAGCTGAGGTGAGGCAGGATGCACACGCCCACTCTAAGGCGAACATACACAGTACCTCCTACCTCGAGCACCATCCCCTCTCCGCGGAACTTACCAGTCGCCTCTGCTACTGGCAACCTCCTGGTGAGGGTGTATGGCAAGTGGAGAGACTGGCTAGGGCAGCATGTATGGGTAGCTGGAGCACACCCAACTGTCCTGCTGTGGCATGAGCGCCCGGCTGCCTCCGCAGCTCCACAGGGGTCTCTCTATGATGGTGTGGCCCCCTCAGTGATGCTCTATGAGGCGGCCTGTTCTTAAAGCTTTTGCCTCAATTTCTCATTTAGCAGTGCAAGCTGCACGCAGCAGAAGGCCTGATCTTCAGCTGCAGCAGAGTACGTCAGTCATGGCACAGATGTGATTATATGCCATGATACCAGATCTGGCATATAACATTTTATGAGGCATATTTACAAGAAAACCGCACAGCTCGGTGCCGCAAACAATTGTGCTGCACCGTGCTGCATCATTTTCTAAGTGTGGTAATGCCATAACTTTGGTGAGACCTCACCAGAATGTGTTTATAAAATGTGTAAGGGTAACTCCATTCCTAAATTAACACCTCACTACTGACATCCCATAAAAAAATGAAGGTGGTCATTTAGGGCCTCATTTATGAGGCCCCTTGCGCCGTCGGGAACGTCACTTTTTGTGAAGTTCTGTGGCGCATGAGCCTCCTCCATATTTACGAGGCAGCACTAAGCCACTTTTTTATGGCTTAATGCTGCCTCGTAAATTTCGTTCCCTTTAACACACTTTTCTGCGTTAAAGGGGCGGGCAATGGGTGTTGCTGGGGGCATTCCAAGCATCATCCATGGCTTTCTGACACTTCCCCAGATTTACGAGAAATCGCGAATCTGAGGCAGCGTTGAAAACTTACCAGGGGAGGCATAAGGGAGGCACAATGAGGAGAAATATCTTTATTTCTCCTCGTTTTCCCTTTTTTTATGTGGGCTATATTCTGCAGCACACATAGAAAGAGGAAAAAGCCTCTTGTGATTGTTTTTGTGCAGGAAGGTTTCCCTTCCTGCACAAAAATAATCATCCCCGCAATGCAGGCACCCTTGCACCATGGTGCAAAGGTGCCTGCGTTGACACACAGCAGCCCATTGTGCGTCGGTGCAGGGAAAAAGGACAGGATGCGCCGTATCTGATAGATACAGCGCATTGTTGCCCTTTTCTTTTGCCATAGGGCAGCGCAGCAGGAAGGCCTGCAGCGCTGCCCTACGGCAAAACCTCATAAATGAGGCCCCTAGAATTTTTTGTACTCGAGGAACTGTAAATCGGTGGTTCTCCCATCTTGTCAAAATCGCAGTACACAGGCGTCATATAGGTTCTGAGGAATCACTATGTTTCTACAAATGTATCCTCACTGGCTCTGCTGGTGGAAATGTTTGACCTGGCAGTCCATCCACCAACAGACCTATTGACAGCCACTTTGTCACAGTGATGCTCTTGGGTGATTGTGGCTTATTATTTCCTGCCTGTGCCTTCCATGTCAGAACAGGGGCAAGGAACAAACACAGCAGAGAGAGAAAAAACATTCCGTGTTAAAAATATTGTATTTTTGATTTATTGAAACAAACTGCAGCTTTAGCAGTTTGTTTCATTAAAACAAAAAAGATATGGTAACTGACCGAAACAAATATGGTGCCCACTAAGCATTTAAAGCTGCCTTTAATGTACCTACCAGTCCATCAGATGCACTCAAGAAATAATTATCTCTGCCAGCCAGACAAGATCTCTAAATGTGACAGAAACTCCCCAGCCTGGGATTCAGGGCCCTGGGTCTCCATTGACCTGGAGGGCTGCAGGACTACCAGTCATATTAAAAATGATACTGCGCTGCCTCTCACATCTTTTAAAGAAGATGCTGTTACTGCATTTCTGAAAGTAACCATACTATTTTACTACTATTTTATTGTCTTATACAATTTGAATTTGGAATTATTGATATGTAACAATTGTTGTTTTAGATATAATAATTTATTATATTAAATCCATCTCCAGAGCTCTGCTCAAGGCATTACGCATGACTTCACTTGGGGATTCATATACTTGCTCAAGAGTAGTGACGGCTGGGTACTTTGGCAGGGACAGGGGCAGGCGGGCCACACACGCACACATATACACTCACTCACTATGCATTTGCAAACACGCACACACACAAGCACACACCCAAAGCTGGGTCTGGTGGCTTAGTGGACTAATGTGTCCACTGTAGGAGCCTGTGTTCGACCTCATGGTCACAGGCTCAAATCCCGGCGGATCCACTCAGTCTTTCATTCTTCTGAGGTCAATAAAATGCATACCATTGAGTTTGGTAACATTCAACATCTGTTATTCAGCACCAATGTACCCTTGGGTGAGTGTGTGCTTTACAAATACACATGTTATGTTATTCACAACCAATTTATACATGCATGCACACACCAAACATTCAAAAAAGTACCTGCCCTGCAGCTCCCATAGAGGAAAGCCTCAGAGGTCCCAGGAGGGTTGGCACTGCCGCCTTCTCTCATTAGCAGTTGGGATGGGTTCAGTAAGAATTGATATCCCCTCCTCACTCTGTGAGGAGGTGCTACTGATTGACACTTGGTCCTGGGCTTAAAACTTATGCGCCCAGTCCGAGGCAATTGGTGACGCTCCCCCTCATCATGAGGGGGAGGGCCTCGATGCACTTTTACTAGGCTGAGGAGATCATGCTCACAGTGCTGTGAAATCCTCAGCCTGGCAAAGTTCAGCTCAGGCAGCCAGTAGCCAGCACATTTTGACCTTTCCTCAGCCTGACAGATACTCTTCTTCACTGCAAAAAGGGCATGGCTGCAGCTGCTCAAGAGAGATTAATGTTCTTGCTGCATAGACACATATGAGGCACTTGTGCCTCACTACACTACTATTCTGAATGTCCAGCACTCCTATGACATATTGGGCTAAATGTGTGAAGTATTTTTGTGGGTGTAAAAATGCCTTTTCTTATGTATAACCCAAAATTTGGGATTCTCTAACAAATTACCAAATTGCAATTTGGTTTTGCGACCCAATACTGATTCGGTATTTGGAAGGGGCGTGTTTAGGACATTCTTTCCAAACAGCAAATCGAATTGGTATGTTTTAAAGTTTTGTGACCGAATTCCAGCTGTCAAATAAATTTTTTAAGAGTAGGCATTGGTCCATGCTCTTAAAAAATTAAACTTACATTTTTCATTTTTTTTATGAATTCCGTTTTCCTTTGAGGAAAATGGGGTGCGTTGAAACAAACAACACAATTGCTTTATTTAAAAGCAATCACAGACATTGTGGTCTATTGACCTCAGTAGGCCACCATCCTTGTGATGGCTGCGATATCTAGTGGGTCATCCTACCTTATTAATATTAATGCGGTAAGATGAACTGCGAACAAACAGGAAACCGTAATTTGCAAACTGACCTATTAGTGTCACTAGTCACAAAAAACGGTTTGCAAATTGCGACCGGTATTTTGCGGGCAGTTCTCTGTACATCTGGCCAATCAAATTTTGTTTAGTTCTTTGGAGAAAACTGGAACACATAAAATGGTGTATCATCTTACACTTTTGAGTCATTTTACTGTTTTTGAGGCCTTATTCACAAAGGTAAATTTACACTTATGGTGTAAGTTTACTATTTCTTGTTATTCGCAAAATAGGAGTGTGGTTTTACATGTAGTATATTTACAACTACAGAGACCGCCAGTAGCTGTCGGTGGTGGGAGTGCCGCCGGGCGCTGACGTGGGGCGGGGGAGGGGCAGGGTGGGGGGTAGTAAACTACGGATTACGGGCGATTACAGGTAAGTACACATACAAATAAATAAAACAAATTTGTTTCTCGCGCTGCATCGCCAAATGTGATGCAGCGCGAGAAACGAAATTTGTTTTATTTATTTATTTGTGTACTTACCTGTAATCGCCCGTAATCCGTAGTTTACTACCCCCCACCCTGCCCCTCCCCCTCCCCACGTCAGCGCCCGGCAGCACTCCCACCACCGACCGCTACTGGAGACCACCCAATATTTTTATGTACAGAGTTCTTTGCAGTAATAAAGATACTATACTTAAAACTACACTCCTGGTTTATGAATATCAAAAACTAGTAAGCTCACATGTAAGTGAAAGTTTACCTTTGTGAATAATGCCCTCGGGATTCATAAACTGCAATTTTGTACTAACTTACACTTTTGGAGTAGGTCTCTACCTCCATTATTTTCTATGGGATTGTGTTGCAGTACAGTGGTTTGCCATGTGTAGTGCTGGACTTACTACAAAAGTGTAAGTTGCTAAAAAAAAGTGTCAATCACTACAAAATGCAGTTTGTGAATATCGAAAAGTAGTAAATTTGCTCAAAAATGTAAACTTACTCACAAGTGTAAGTTACCTTTGTAAATTAGACCCTCTGTGTGTCAGGAAGGAGTAGAGGTTCCTAGAAGATCCAAATACAGTTTACTCTTCCATCTTCTACTCATGTTTCTGCCTAAAACACATGATAAATAATGCTGCACCAGCGCGATCTACCTGTAAGACGACAGAGCCTGATTCACAAACTGCACTTTGTAGCACTTTTTATAGAACTACAGTAGTACTACAAAATGTACGACATAGTGCTATTCACAAATTACACTTTTGGAGTAGCTTATACTTTTTTGTTTGGTTCAAATCTGATTTTATTCATTTTCTCAAGAAAAAAAACATTTACTTTCCATACATCCAATAGCTGGTTAGATACAACATTGAGGAAGGCTGAGCGGAATAGAACAAATGTGTAGGAGTAGGAAAGAAGAATGGAGTAGAAAGGAGAAAAAACAGGTTAGTAGGGGATAATCCATGGGGGAAGGGGAGGTCTCCATCATTAAGTATGCAAAGTTTCAGGGTTGGGTCATATGAGATGACAATACCGCTGTGTTCAGTCTCTGCTACGTTGGTCTGTTGCGTTCTCAACTCGTATAAGTCAGAACACTCCGCGATAGGTCGGACAGGAGAGTTCAGGGAAATCCCGGGCTAGGAATCAAATGCATGGGCCCCACATTCTATAAAATTGTGGTCATTTATTGTTTATGGTGGCGGTTAGTTTTCCATTCCTATAAGGTCCTACAATTTGTATAACCAGTCTATGTGGGCTGGTGCGGTATCAGTGCTCCATTTGGATGTGCCGACCTGTTTTACTGCACATAGCACCAAATGGATTGCCTTGCCTTTGTTTGAATGTAGTGGGTATGTGAGTACATAGATGAAGAGGTTGGGGACATCTGTTTAAAAAATCTAATTGATGTCTTTTAACACATCCTCCCAATATCTCTTAAGTTTGGAAGAGTGCCAGAGAAGATGAGTCAGTGTCCCTGTGAGTCCACAGTTGTGCCAGCAGTCATTGTCATTAGTGGATTACCATTAAGCCAATTTTTCTGGGGTGTAATACCAGTAATGCGTTGTTTTAAGCATTGCTTCTTTCCCTGCAGTGTTAAAGGAGGAGGTACAGGCCCTGTGGAGTATACAAGCCCATTTCTTGAGGGTGAAAAAGCATTCGAGCTCGGATTCACATCCCCTCTGAGCCGGGGATTTGCTGGAGTCTGTGGATTTGTTCGAAAAGGTGTATATGCCAGAGTGTAGGCCTTTATCATTTTGCCAGGTGAGTAGCCATTTCTCAAATTTGATAAGTTGCTTGCTAGCACGAGGGGGGCCATGGGGTGGGTAACCTAGTGTTTGATGGCGGACTAATGCCAATGTTTGCAGGCCTAGATTCCATAGCAGTGCAGTATTTGTGGGACATCCATGAGACATAGATGATCTAAAAGGTCCCCAATCCTTTTGCAATTGGCCTCCTGCCAGGGGTGGAACGTGTTGCCTCTCATGGCGGGTGGGAAATCGGGGTTGCCAATGATGGACGTGAATCAGGAGGTTCGTGTGAACAGGCCCCTGGCAAGCATAACCCTTTTCCAGGCCTCCGGCATTGCCCCAGTAACCAAAATGTACACCCCAGGGGGCTGGCATTTTTTGGGAAGCCAGGGGATTTTCCTAATGTGGACACCAGTGATCGATTGATCAATGAAACACCAGTGATTTCTCCATGAGTTGCTTGATCCACTACACCATGTATAGTAGTAGGATCGCTAATTAATAGTGTGTTAGGTGGGGGATGCCCAGGCCACCCTCTGTTACAGATAGGTTGGCCTGCTTCTTATCCATTCACAGCTTCTTGCTTTCCCAGATGTAGACCTCGCTCATGTGTTGCAGTTTGTCTAGCAGATGTGGAGGTGGATGCAGTGGGAGGGCCTGCATAACTTACAGTACCTTGGGGAGGAGGATCATTTTCACTGCATCTATCTTACCACCCAAGAGAGGGTTCTTGTTGTCCAGTCTTGCCGATCTGAACAAGCTGTAGCTATTAGGCCAGCCGTTTTCTCTAGGGATGTGCATATTTTTGGACCCAAGTAGGGCACAAAACGAGTCGCCCATGGGAAGAGGCCTCCTACTGGGTCTTCTCGTTCTGTGGGACAGTGAGATTGAGGGCCTTCATTTTCTATATATTAACTTTTTAAGCTAGAAAATGTGCCAAATGCTTTGGGTTCCTGCAAAAGTGATAGCAATGAAGAGTGAGGTGGGTGAAGGCCACCATAACATCATCCATGTAGAGTACTTTTTGTGTTGGCGACTAATAGAGATGCCTTTGATCTGTGTATTCACCTGTATCCATTCTTCCAGGGACTCCATATGCAGTGCAAAAAGAAGCAGTGATAGGGGGCATCCCTGTTTCGTGCCTCTGGCTATATTGAAGGCGTGTGAATTCAAGCCATTAACTCTCACCCATGTGGTAGGGCTGGTGCAGCTACACCACACCAAATTTTAGAACCTTGTACTCAGACCTATCTTGTCCATAAATAGCCGAAGAAAATTTCAATGTACATGATCGAATGCTTTTTCTGCATCGATTGACATGAGTAACGTGGGGGTCTGGAAACGAGAAACTTTGTCTGAGGTGCAGCAACCATTTTGTATTGTCACTGCAGTTTCTTTTAGGTATGAACCCAGCCTGGTCTGGGTCTGCCAGGCCCTGCATGTATGGGCTAAGGGGAGCAGCTTTTATGCCCGTGAAGTGTTTAGTGTCAACGTTCAGCAGGGATATGGGCCGATAGGAAGAGCACAATGTGGAGTCTTTCCCGAGTATAGGGATCACGGTGATCACTGCTTCCTGCATTGTGTCGGTAAGGGTACCTGAGTCTCTGAAGGAGTTGCAGAGGAGAGTGAGGAGAGGGGACATTTGTATGACAAGTATTTTGTAAAAAATCCGGGAGTGAAACCATTCTGCCCCAGTCCATTGCGAGTTTGAAGCCTGGCTATAGCAGAAACAACCTCGTACACTCAGATGTCTTTCTCTAGTGTGTAACCTACACGTTTGAGTTAGTTTACTACTTTTTAGTATTCACAAACTGCACTTCTGTAGTAAATTACACTTTAGTAGTAACTTGCACTTTTGTAGTAAGACCCTGACTCCATTCTTTCCTATAAGAGGGTGTTGCAGAACCAGTGGTTGGCCCACGAGTAGTGCTGGACTTACTACAAAAGTGTAAGTTAGTACAAAGGCAGTTTGTGAATACTCAAAGTAGAAAATTTACTCCAAAGTGTCATTTTACTCAAACGTGTAAGTAACCTTTGTGAATCAGACCACGTGAGTTTTGCAAAACTAAAACTGCCTCACAATAACAGGAATTTGTGATCAGTGTCGGACCTTGTTTAATATCCTGCTATACTGTTATTGGGCCCATTAGTCCCCTTTTTCAAACTGAGTAACACATGGCAACTGGGCACTAGGGGTTGCTGGGAGCACAAACAACACAATATTCTTCAGAGATATCGCTGTCCGATCTATTAAAAGAAATGGGAACCATTTTGAAAATTATACACCTCTTAAGTAGCATAAACCATGAATTTTAGACTTAAAATTCAACCAGCGCAGGATCTCTACACCAGCAGCCTGTGAGTTTTCTTTCTTTTTGGTGGGGAAAAAGAAGATTTTCCATACCGATGAAGTTCTAAGAAATTCACAAACTTCTCAGTGTCAGAGTTGAAAGTTTGTAATCTCAAACAACTTCACCAGTAAACTGTAAGCTTCACACAAGAGGGACATTAACGTTGACAATGGATAGTCCACCCTAAAATCTGAGTAGGAGTTTTATGAATGAGAAACATTTGTATAGTGAAAGGGCAGGTCAGCAGAATACAGAACTCGAAACAGTTAATGGGGATGAATACAAGTATAATTGTGTTACCGCAGATGAAAATTCTCAAATTAGGTGTCATAGTTAAACTTAAATATCCTTAAAACAAAAAGGTAGTAAAATATATAAGGTCCTATTGGGAACATGTTACCAAATTAAAAATTGTTGTCACAGACACAGAAGACTGATATTAATGTAGGAACCTCAAAAGTAGCTACACTGTAAGTTATGCATATTATATAAGAGCATGCAGTGAAATTAGCTGATTCTGGACTGAATCAGTGGACATTACAAATTGACATTTTGCAGTTTTTGCTGTAAAGTTTTGACTAGAGCCAAAAGTACAATTTGCACTAGTTTAGGGTTCCCTGAAACAGGTGGCAATTCCAATCACCAAACATTGCCGCTATTCATATCAAGCTTCAGCAGAAAACATGCCGAAAGTGCTGTGTGGTAGTGATAATATTTTGACTGCCAAAAAGAGTGGGAATGTTCCATAAAAACACGATAAAATGTAGAAAACATTGTAAAAAATCTATTTTAACTTAGGGGTCACATGTGTAACTGAATACAAATTAGTGGCAAGCATTTATTGTCATTAATATAAAATATTGATCATGCCACGCATTACATACATGTGCTTGAATCATGCGCGTTCTGCCCAGAAGCAGTGGATTATTCATGGCGACTATTTCTTTTTTAATAATAGCGGAAGCATGGGGTGCTGTACCTAATGTATTATGTTATGTGGGATCAGGATGTGATCGTGTAGGCAGGTGGGCGTTGGAAATTAGGTCTACGCTAGATAATACTGCACAGGCCTTTTATCAATATACGCAAGTATAAAATGGCACAAAAAAGTATGTGACAAAACACATCAAGTCTGACTCACAAAAAAACATACATTTACATCCGTCAAAGTACTTGAACACACAGGTGTAAATGTCAGTGTTTCTTTCCAGTTTCTACTTCTACCTGCAAACTTGCACATATTTGTCATTTTTTTACTAATATTTAGCTATGCATGTATTAAACTATTTTCCTTTTTTAAGTAAATGCACTGGTTGTATAATGATTAGCACTGAATACTGGGACACCTCAACTGCATCAAGTTATTCAGTGATAGACCTCGTGCAGGGGGTGTAGAGTTAGAGGAACAAAGGGGCCGATTATGATGGCGGGCGGACTTTGTCCGCCCGCCATCGCCCCGGTAAATGGGACCGCCCGCTATGTGTGCGGCGGTCCCGCACATGTGATTAGGATGCCACCGCCACGGTGGCGGTGGCATCCCCATTTCCAGCATTGTGGCGGGCGGTGCTCACAACACCGCCCGCCACAGTGCTGGAAATGCATGTTGTGCATCTGTATGCACAACGTGACAGGCACCGCGCGGTGCCTGCCATGTTGTATCTGCAAATGCAGGGGGTACCATAGGTACCCCCATGTGCACCCCCACCCCCAAAATACCTGGGGCCCGCTATGGGCCCCCAATGTCAGGGACCGCGAGCCTTTCCATGGCGGCGACGCCGCCATGGAAAGGCTCATCACCGCCGGCATCATAATGTGGATGGCGGTGTCTTGCAGACACCGCCACCATATTAATCCTTTTCCGCCCGGTCGACTGATCGGCCGGGCGGAAAACATGCGGACGGTCTTTCCGTCCGCCGGGGTCCCCTCCGCCATGGTAATATGGCGGGGGGAATTTGGTGGCGGACGGACGAAAATGGCGGGCGGATCGCCACCGCCATGCGGGCGGTGGCGATCCGCCCGACATCGTAATCAACCCCAAAGTGTGGTCTCTCTTAACAGTTTGTGAAAACCCACAACCATGTGAGTTAGTTAATATTTACAAACTCTTCTCCCATTCTTTCCAACATTAAAAATGGTCCGATATTTATTGATGCAAATGACTGTAGTGCCTCCCCTTCCAGTTAGGGTCTTTTGAACTGTGTGGTTCTGCAGTTTCCCCTCCACCCAACACTATGCCACCTGCTGCAAAGCAGTGAAGAGCACTTCCTCTGCTCTCCCACTCGCCCTGTCCTCTGGCTTCTTGTGCAAGGAGTGCAGTCCTGGAATTCTTTTTTCCCCAAGTTCAGGCCACTATGTAGTGGCTGGCCCAGGGTCTCCCCTGGACAGGTGATGACTTCTTGTTTTGGTCCCCCCATATCTGCAATAGGGGTATTTTTTTAAACAGCATGGGCTTGTGCCATGTTTCCCTTGAGGATCCATTAAAAATCCAACTTTCCTTGATGCCTAGTGCAGTCAGTTCCAAGGCACCAACAGTAGATTTCAAAATGGAGCGCATGAGTGGCTTATTAATTTTCAGATATCTAGAACTCTGCTGGTCTGATCCCAGGGGTTTGTTGGTCTCTTTACCTGGATTTTTCCTGGGAACATCCCCAAAGTCGTCCAGGGGAGGCCACTTTCCTTGCCTGCATTCTCCAGTTTCCCAGGCCCTTCACTACTTGCAAAGTGCTAAACAACAAGAGTCTTCAATGCTCCCTCATTCATACAGAAGTCCAGGGACTCCCTCCCTTAGGCTTCCAAGCACGTCTACCCTCTACTGGCTCTGTGACCAGGCTTCTAGAGAGACAATAAAGTTCATAATACAAGCCAGGGAGGCTTGGTTCATCATCAGTGCTGTCCCTTCCTTTGTTCTTGCAGGTATCTTTTCAGCTTTTTGAACCTGTGCAGGGACTTAATACGGTAATGGTGTTTCCTGTGATTAGTTGGGCCGCCACCCAACATAGTGCTGCCACATCTTCCAGTCACCTCTTAGTGTCACTATGAGGAAGCTCCCCACTGCTTGCTCCTACCCTGTGTTGCATTCTATTTAAGATTAAAAATGGCACATACGCCAAAGCTTTCATATGTCTACCGAATGAGACATTACACGTCATACACTTTTGGCAGAACAATGGTGCAGTTCCTCCCATTCATCAACTAAAACAAATTATTTTACTGTAGTTCTAACCTGCCACTCTGCTAGCTGTGTGAAGTCACCACGCTGAATCAGAAAACTCTTTATTGTCCAGACACATGTGAGCATGTGAAGGCTGTGAAAGATACGCGTACCCAATCAGATCACAGCAGCTGACCTGATTTTAAACGCTTTTCACTGGAAGATACAACATTTTTTCCATGGAACATTACAATAGATGAGACTCCATCAGGAGCCCCAAACACAGCAGAGGTCCAAAAGCTAGAGTCCTAAAAGGAAATAAAAATGGAGTGTAGGGGGATTCACAGGTAGAACCCACTTCCTCAGAAAACCGATGCATGGAGGTTCCTTTAGAATCTCCTAGTGCCTGCCCAGTATTAACACTGATGATTTGGCTTGAGCCAGTGAGTATATCATTTCAATACAAAGACATTGTTAATAACACTCTACATAGGAGTTTAATCGAATATAATATTGACTCCAGAACATCTATTATAAGGGGTACGAGGCATGTTCTGCAGGAGGGATATTGCAAAATTGATGAAGTATACATAGAATTAAATTGTTTACACTGCAAACACATAGAATAAGTTGGGTTCCTGGCACACATAAAAGGCAGGTTAGATAAATGTGTGCATGGATATATGAATGATGTATATATGTATGTTTATGGTATTTCCATAGAATGAAATCTAGCAAAAAGGCAGCAGAGTGTTGTACAAGGTCAATGTCAAATTTATGTGGGCCTTAACGCCAAAATATTGCTATGTGTTTTGGGGGATATATTAGAAAGGATGAGTTTGCCTTGTTTTTCAAATATCCTACCAGCCTAAGATCAGTGAATGGGATTGAGGATTCCTGCCTAATGGCTGAGTAGAAACAAAGGCTTTTGTGAATCTATTTTGAATCAAGCTTTGGGTGCAATGATGGTAAGCTTCTCAGTATATGAAAAGATGAACATCCACTGAGGCTCAGTAAGAGAGAGGCATTGTATCATGCAAGGGACTAGTTTGGCTAGTATGAATGAATGAGAATTATTTATATAGCGCACAGCTACTCCAGGAGCGTCCCAGCGCTCAGTATCAATGGCACAAACAGAAGAGCAGACCTCAGCCAGAAAACCAGTACCCTAAAGGCTGAAGAGGTATGTTTTTAATGCTTTTTTAAAACTCGCTTGATCTTTCATTAATCTCAGCTGGCTAGGTAACTGATTCCACATACCTGCAGTCAGCCCTGCAAAGGAGGAGCCTCCTCTCCACTTCTTTTTAAAGCGGGGTACTGTTAACAGCCCAGCGTGCCTGGGTATCAGAGCAACAAGTGATTGGAACTGGATGGCAACAGTACAATCCCATAATCAAGATCTAATCAACAAGAGAATAAAAAGTAATTCAAAGAGGTCACAGTAACATTACCATCATGGAGTATAGCAGGGCTACAAAGGTTCATGAATGAAATGGCACACTAGATTTTATCACCAGTCAAGATGTAATCTGCCTTTGGAGTACTTTTGTTTAGGGCTAGATAGCACGTACCGAGACTTTACTTCAGTAGCAACTAACTAGATGAAATAAAAACCGTACACATGGTAGTCTGCTAATCTATGTGAAAATTAATTTGGACACTACAGCATAACAGGAACTAGTGCATAACTCACGCTCTAATGGTGAAAATAGAAGAGAGCTCATGCTTAGTCTTCTACAAGTGTTTATTAATGGTTAATAGCTATGCCACACAAAGTCCAATTTCCATGTAGATGACGCAAGATAATATGCAAAATATAATTATGTATTTAACCTCGATATTAAAGAGACTCAGGAGATGGCGCCAAGTGATTATGATACAAACCAAACTGAGGATTTTATCAAAAGTGGGCAAATATAATGGCTGAATGTGTATTAGGCATACTGGAAAATTCCTGATAATATTAGTCGTAGAGAAAAGAGGAATTGGGGTAATGTTTAACATCTCTCCTGAACTACTTGAATATATGGTCTTGAATTGAACAATTGATCTGAATGTTCTGATGAACTATATACATATTTCAATACGCAGAAATAGAATTCTGGATTACTTAATAATTTCACTAATATGCCCTGGCTTTGTAAAAACCATGGACTGAAAGTGATCATACTGCCAAACAAATTGAGATTTTCATTGTGATATCCAGAGTGACACATATTAATAATTGGGCTTGCATGTGGGGAGTGAGAAACAAAAAAGGTAAATTGGGACATAGGTCTCATCAAAAATGTAAATGCAATGCATCAAAAGAGTCACCAGGCTACTGGGATGAACTGTTAAGACAAAGAGGCAAATTTCGATGTCGGGCGGGCCTGAGTCCATCCGACATTGATATGGAAGTGGGACCGACCGACCTCCTTTCGGTGGTCCCAACCAGCAAGTAGGATTTGACAAAACACTGTTCAGTCGCAATCCTATTCTTTACAATGGGAGCATGCATTCCGAACAGAATGCATGCTCTCATTGTAAAGAGCAGAGGTGCAGTTCATCCCTGCACCCAGTGGCAGGCACCTCAAGGTGCCTGCCACTGGGTGCAGGGATCATAGGCCGCCATCCGGAGGCTTTGCACCCATGGGGTCCCTGCTGGGGGCCCCCAAACTCGGATTCCCACAGCCTTTCTGTGTCGAAAAGACCAGTAGAGAAAGGCTGTAGGAATCTGCCATCGTAATCCCTCAGGTGGAAAGAACCGCCCTTGGGATTACAGGCCCCTTTCCGAATGGCAGACGGGCTCTCCGAGCCTGTCGTAAGCCATTCAGAAATCCTGTTTGGATTCATTTCCAACCAACTCCATCAAAATGGGTCAGTCGGAAACTAATCCAAACAGGAGATTACGATGCCCTAGGAACGGCTCCGCCCGAGGTTCGGGAGACTGTTTCCTACGGCATCGTAATCGGCCCCAAAGTAGTTAGTGCCATGTGAATAATATGTATGACTTTTTATACCGGGATCCAAAAGAGTAGGACAAATAAGGTTTAGGATGGGGTTCCCTTTTTTACACCATAAATAAAATTTGAAAAAGAACATTGGTTAAACAGATGAACCGAAAGGAAGACATAATAATTACCTTTTCATTAAGCAATTCAAGTAGGCAGTATGGGATGGCAAGTGAAGCTTTGTGAAAGGTTGAAATTGAAATTTGCAAGGAAGAGAAACATAAAAATCTTTGGGTACCTAATAAAAGTCTAGAAAGTGGGATACCACAAGTTAACATATTGTACTGGATCACACTTGGATAAACTGTATTACCTCCTTAAATGTTTGTGAACAAATAGATTGTGTGGTTGGAAATAGTTATCATTAGGTACAGAAATAGTGTCAGATAAAACCATACTACATGAGAGCCTGAGGTACACCATAAGGGAAAGTTACACATCAGAGACTCTGGACCTCAATGGCCTGCCCACAATTTTATTCAAAGCTGATGCTGATATTTAGGTTCAGTGGTTATGCATATGTTTTATAAGGTACCTTGAGACCAAGTCCCTTCCAAATCAGTGGAAATGGGAAATGTTTAATATTGCTATCAACTTTCTAAAAAACACAGTCCTTTGCTGGTGTTAAATTACCAATTGACTGCACTACTAGATATTGAAGCAAACGTTTGCAAACAAGCTGTATTCGTCAATACACCCTTATTATCAAACTGTATTCTGACCACCATGTGATGCATTGGATAGTATTGTGTTGCTGTTTGTATGAATCCCCTCTGTGTTTTTAATCAAGTTGCTACCCCTTTTTGTATGCTTCATTGATTATAAGGATACCTTTTTAGATAGACAAGGTTTTTTTTTGCAGAAAGTATTACATTGGGAAATTCACTACTATTATTACACACCTTTCTGGGTCTTTTTTATTGGGCCCTTGTGAGAGCAAAACTAGGGAAAAATCTATTTCTATTAGCAATGGTCAATATCAACCAGAGAATACAGGGGCCTATTTAATAAGATTTAACATCGTGTTGAAACAATGCTAAATCCTTTTTCACTTATTTACTTTCCAGCGCTGGAAAACACTCGAAAGTAGTGCAAAGCAGCGCACAGTGCTGCTTCGCATTACTTAGCACCAAGGGGACTACCGAATAAAGCCTTGAAAAAGCCCCAGGCCTGCGCGACGTTAAGGGGGCAAAACACATGTTGGCTGTGCCTTTTGGATTCAGTGATTCTAATTTTAGAGAATCACTTTAGAATTCTGGCTTGCCATTGAAAATACTGACATTACTACCACATTATTTGCGACATCACCAGTTTTTATCCAGAATTGCAGGAACATTTCAAGAATATTCACCTGTCTTTATTTATATGTATACTTTCGCACTCAATGGTTTAGGGGTTTCCCATTTTCTAAGGACAAGTAGCAATATCGATATCCTCATTAATTAAGGAGGGGCACATCCAGGAACTATCACCCCTCCAAAATTGGCAATTTTAGGAGTTAACAAATGTTTATGAGTCCTAAATAGGTTTAGAAATGATTTAGGAAACACTATATCAAAGGAGTGAGTTGTGTGTGCCCATTCCAAATAGCAATTTGGAATTCCGGTTGCATACCATTATTAAGCTACTGACTCCTACGTTGAGGTGGTACCTTATTCACAAAAGCGGGTTGCCTTTGCACCCCTTCCCCTTTGCAAATTATGGTACATGTTTCACAGGTAGCATGTAGTTGTTCACTGAACCACAAACAAATATGACTGATACATTTCAAAAGACAACTTTAAAAAAATAGCCCTGTTTCTTTTAAGGAAACCGGTTTGTTTTTAAAAAAAGGTTTCTTTTTTAGAACTCTTCACTGGGATAGTGTCTGCTTTCCCTTTCAGACCACCATCTCTGTGATTGTGAGTCACAAATTTTGACCTGGCTAGAGAATAATCATTAGGCAGGGCAGTCTATGACTCACTAGGATTCTTTATGTTGCCCACCCACCTATTAGTAAATGGGAAATGGCCTTTACAATGCGGGCTGAGCCACACCTGCCGTTTCCTTGCAAACTTAATAATGCTTGCCTGAACCACGCCTCTGCCTGCGTGATTAAGGCAAATAGCGGTCTAGTATCCGGATGGGTAGGGAGAGGAACAGGAAGCATTGGAACAGGAAGCTCCGGACGTGGACAGGTAAGTTAGGCCGGGGCTGGGTTTGGGGTGGTAGGTGTTAGGGATGGGGTTCAGTTTTAGGGTTCAGGGCAGACAGGTTATTTTTTTGAAGGGGGTAAGGTTTGAGGCTCAGGGCGGGGGGAGGGTCTGGGTAGTTTTAAGGGCTGGGGCTAGATTTGGGGGGTTTAAGGGTGATGGTCAGTTTTAGGGCTCAGTGCAGGGGTTTGGGGTACTTTTTTTTAAAGGGGAAAGGGGTCGGGATAGTTTTAAGGGCATGGGTATGTTTTAGAGCTCAGGGCGGGTGCTGGGGTCGGAGTAGTTTCAGGTAGGGGGTGTGGTTTTGGGTCTCAGGGCAGGGGAAGGTGTTGTTTTAAGGGCAGGACCAGGTTGGTTTTAGGGCTCAGGGCAGTGGGGTGAGGTAGGGGGATAGGATTTTAGGGTTTAGGGCGGGGAGGGGGGTTGTGGTAGTGGTAATTTACCACACATATCCCTTTAGCAAACATGCCTTTCCAATGGAAATCGTTGTAAAGGCATACATGGTGAAGGCATGCTTGGTTAAGACACATTCATTGTTGCAACTGCGTTGTAGAGGCACATATGATTCAGTCATGCGTGGTTCTGTCATACAACCTTACTTAATAGGTCGTTTCACAAATTAAGGTTTTGGTCTCAAAAAGTAGAGTTGCAAATTGTTACCGCTTTTTACAGTCAGAAGGTTAGTACATCTGGCCCAACAACCCTAGATGGCCAGAGCTGTAGTAGTGAGCCTCAGCAAGGCCTACCAGTGCTTAGGGGTTCACCCTTCTCTGCACAGAGTCCTCAGACACTTAGGAAGAAGTTGGCATAGAAACTGGAATAAGAAAGACAGAGTTTATTAAACCTCATGAGGTGGAGCTAAATTCGCACATCACCCTTCAGTAATGCACGAAGTAGCACACTGAATGGAAGGACCATGGTCCTTTTATACCCACACAGGGGCTCAAATGAAGGCGGTACAAACACAAATGCTGGTTTTAGATACATATAAGGTCATACAGAAAATGCACAGTCGACAAGTGGGTGGAGCTAACAGTTTCTACTTCTAGTAGACACATCCTGACATTTATAAACTCGGAACAGCTGCAAGCTCAACTGAGCATGTGCAAAGCAAGAGGAACTAAATATAACTTGTCTCTAGGCAGATTTCAAGAGCAGTTAACAGGAAGGTAGGACAGAGCACATGGTGAGCACATGGCAGCACATGGCAACCAAAATGGCTGCCAGAAATACAAAATGGATTCCACAAAGCGGACAATTTAGCCTCTAAATACAGGCTGTCTTTAGCCAATGCTTAACTTAAGTGCTGCCAAATTACAACAGACGACCCTTTCAGCATTGGCTGAAGACATTCGTTTATCTGGGGTAATCTAGATATTCATCCCGTACATCTATTAACATTATTTCGGCCACCTCTTTATTCAACATTTGTTGGGCCTTTGTTTCAGCAACGTTCCCTTTGGCAGGTATACAAGCAGAGATGCAAATGGAGCAAAGCATTGGACCACATTGGATACATACACAGCATGTAAAAAGTATCAACATTACATACAGGATAGTCAGTAGCTTCCAGCCCCAAGCAGAAACAAGAGTCCAAAACCATCTAGTCTAATTCTAAGTTTCAGGGCTCTGATGTATTTCAGTGACTATCTATTTCATTTTCAGAATAGCCAACAGCACATACCTAATAAAAACATTTTCAATAGACTTTTTCAGTATTTCTTTTATGAGGGCTAGAGTATCAATTAATATACTCAAGGAAAGAGTAAAGTAACATTTTTAAACTGCTCAGATGAACTTTTCTCGTGCAGAATAAACACTGACTAAGTAATACAAATATCAAGGAAGTCAGACAGATTATTACAAAAACAATCCTGGCTCCGGAGGACCAAGAGGACCACACAGGGCCATAGGAATTAGGACAAGGAGCCGCAAAGGGCTGCTCCTCCTCAAAAATGGGACGACCAAAGGGGTACATTACTAACAAAAAAAAGAGTCCTTGGGAAATTGTAGCCGCTGTACAAACCAGCCAGAGGGGAGTCTTCTCCCTGTGTCCGTTTGAGCCTCACAGGCAGGCTCTTGTTGTTCCCACGGTGGAGCTGCACAACTCGCAACTCAAGAATCACGGCCCAGTTTGAGAAGAAAAAGTCTTTCTTTCAGAATAGGGCAATCACCCCCCCAGGGCAAATACCCTCAACGATCCTGTCCAGTGTCTCAGGCAGTGCACCAGTTTTCTTCACTTTAATCTAACAGGCACCAAGGGCACAGCACCTGTACCCTAAACTCAAGTCCTTCCCTAACTCCTGTATTGTTCCGCAGGCGCACTGCTCTTTTGTTGGGGCCACTGATTGCAGCCAATATGCTCAGGCATCCCTTGATCAACAAACAAAGGCGTAGACTTGCATTCACTTTGGGACCAGGACTCAAGGCCTGAAGCAACCCTTGTTTCAAAGGGGGTCACCTCAAGTAAAAGCCTCCTTGCCGTCCTTTTCGGTCTGTGACTCTCTCAGCTGGGCGGCATCAAAAACTGGATCCACAGAAAGATTTCTTCATCCTGATTTGTGACCCCGTCATTCGCCCAAGACAGTGGCAGGGGTACACACTTTACGTCCCAGTGCTTCCGGCCTTCACTGAGGTCCTAGTTGCCAGCAACACCTGTGCTGGTTCCCTTTATCTTGACTGTAGGCTGGACTGGTGCTGACTCCCAGGCTGGATCTGATGTCCGGGCCCCTCTGGCAATGGTTGTAGAGCAGCAAATATCTATTGGTGGGCAGAACAAAAAGATCTTTAGACAAGGCACAGAAATAATCTATCAACAGAGAGGATAGTCTCAGAATACTCTCTTAGTCCTGGGGCGCCCCATACATTAGCAAGGCACCCAAGAACCACTTCATCTTATCTGAGAATAAAAAAAAAACACCCTAGACCTATTGGCAAGTATAAAAGGAACTTTTTGGTGAACTGACAAGAGTAATACGTCACCCAATCCCAAGCAGCCAAGGAAGACTGTGTTCATTTACTAAATTCTGAGGAAAAAAGAAAAACAATACAGACATACTCCAAATCCTTACATTTGTGCATTCCTATATTATTCATCTGAAGAACCTCAAGAAAAAGGAACTTTTCCTACACTTCTACTTATGAACCTTGCATTACTTGTACAGGACTGCAGACACTGCTAAAATACTTTCTCTTAATAAAAACACCTACATGTTACACTTAGGGTCATGCTATGCTTTCATGTTATAGGCGCAGCAGGAAAATCTAAAACCGCTAATGTAACAGGGATTCTTATTTCATAAATAATTTTAAAAAAACCTCAACATAGGGGGTACATAAATTTCTCCAGCAGAACATGTTGTGACAAACAAACTCCTATAAAACAATATTTTCCTTCAAAATGTTTGCTAAGGATCACATGGGCGTCTTTCCTGCATTCTACTGCAACATCATTTTCAAAAGGAAAAAACCCTATTCTCTAGCTCTAATAAGGGCTGTCAGCTCAATTACACAGACCAGCTAATAAAAGACTAGCAATGCCCTTGCAAAACTGTATAGAACATGAGAATAACATAAACAATAATGGTATTGCCACCTGAGATTTTTGAACAGAAACCCCCACTATACAGTTCCCCTTTAAAGGTCAAATAAGGGAACATCAATCTGTTCTACTCATTCTTTCATACAGGATGGGCAGTAACATAGCATATATTTTCATCATTTTATTAATTCTAACAATTTTAAAACAGTATTACAGAATAGCCAATAACTGTCTCATGGCCATTTCCTAGACAGCTTAGACAGACTCAAGAAAGAGTGAGAAAAAGAAGAGAGAAAACATAATTTTGCCTACCCTTAATTTGCCCAGGAGCTAACCTCCTTCCCCATTTTGACAGTAGGAAAACCTGAAAACAGGTTTACCTTCTGTCAACACTATTTACCCCTATTTGTGGCAACTGGGCACAAACAACTTGTAGGACATATCATAGAAAGTGGCTATTTTCTGATTCAGCCTAACACAAGCACATTGAGTTAACTTTAAACCAATTCCTTCAGCAATTGTACTAGATTAACATGAGGGCGCATGAATGCAAACTAAAATCCATTTCCTCCTTATCTTAGCCCTTGCACAGTATTCTTTAAACTAAAACCATTATTTTTTATATACATGGCAGATCAATGCTCTACTCAAGACTGCTTTTCCTTCGTTTCATATGACTGCGCAAAACGTGCGTTTGCCAAAAATAGGAAGCAAAGCTTCTCTTCCTCTCTCTGCGCTGTCATCTCCTCTTTCAAAAACTTTTCGGAGGTCGAAGTGTCCAAGCAAACCTTACCCTTCCCCTGCTAGATTGCTAAATGCAGATCTCCGACCTTTGACCCTTCCAGCAGCTGTCCATTTTTTTTAGTGCAAGGCTTTCCATGCGGTCTTTGCAAGTCAAAGCAACTCTGGAGAATCACGGCTGAAAGGCAGTCCTGTCCGGTGTGTTTGCCTGTAATTTAAAGGTAGGATAATAACGTCTGCTGGTTTCTGTATACTTATTTTCATTTGTGTACAGTGTGTGGTGTGCAGTAGGTCAGCTGTTTATTCTATACTTGCATGTATACTTTATTGAAGCCTCTGATCAGTTTAAAAATTGCCCTGAGTGGCAGAATTGCTTTTAAAATAGTGACTTTTGCTCAATTTCGACTTTGGTGGTAGGGGCACTTAAAAATGAATAACCTACAATATTTTGGCATATTAGGGATCACCAGGGTGTCCTCTAGATATCCCAGAGATGGGGGATCAGAAATGTATAAGGTATATCCTTAAAAAATAGGTTTTTATATGCCTAGATAAAGTGAAATTTCACATTGTACTCCCCACATCATGGTAAAGTGCTACTCAAATCCAACTTTGATGCTAGGAGCTATATATTATTCACAATATGATTATCAGACATTACAAAAGATCAAAAACAATTTTATGGCAATTATTTTTAAGAAACATTGTTTCCCTTCATAGAAACAAAATTCTCCTCCTTTTTTTTTTTTTTTAAACTAATGATCACAAACCCTTTTGATGGTTCCATATATGAAAAGCAAGCCTCATTCCTTTCCTATCACCTTTAAATGTATTCATTTATAATACAAAGCACAGAAGCCTTACTAAAACTGAAAAAGTCTGCGCCACTTTTAAAGGACAGTTATTATTTAACAGCAGAACCACAGATGTACTTATGTAAAAAGGCATTAAGAAAGGAAATCCCTTTTAATCTTTTCTCTGTTATCCAAAATAATGAAACTGTCTTTTCTGACTTATAAAATCAGCAGTTTTTAATGCACGCCTTTATACCATGTTTGCGCTAACTGAAAATCTAGTCGACTCGGCCTCATGGCTTGGGACCAAAAATAGCCATGTGTTGTTGACACAGCTGTGTTCTGACCAGCAGGTGTCAACATCTCATGCTTTTCAAGCCAGCACAAATCTATCGTTCTGTAATGTGGTGTTTATTTCAGCACCAGCCAATTCACTCAGATAATATGAATGCCTTTCAATATTAATATATAAGGATAAAACTGTAACATTTAGCATTTTAGTCCTAATTGTGTGAAAGCACACAAATTCGTTTTTTTCCTACCTTTCTATGAGGCCTATTTTATTCCTATTGAATGTAAATTCTGATTTATCTGTACCAGTGTGGCAATTTGCACATATCTATAATTTCTTACTTTATCAATTTTAATGGTAGCGTGCAGCTATTTAGCATATGTTACATTATTCATTCCCTAAATTTAAAAAAAATGTAGTTTTTTTAAATGACATTTGCATAACAGAATGACAACAAAAACCAATTTTAGCTCATTCCAGACATTTTCAGAAGGGGGTCATACACTCATAACACACAACACAGCGCGCTTAATGCTAGCCATTCTTACACAAAAAACATAGTCTATTTTACTGAAACAAGCCTACAGACTGTACGCAAAACCAAACTATTTGTAAATACTAATTGTAAGTCATATTTACAAGAAGAGCTCTCAAAAGTAGTCCAAAAGACTTCCATGTTCAAGAAGCCAAAATACACCAAATTCGCCAGTTTTGGCTGGTAGAACACTCAAAAAGCGCTCTGCATATCACCACTTATGAATGTTACTAAGTGCACAGATCAGGATCCGTTTTATGTACATATTTAGTTCCATGGGGTACTTAGTCACCAAGAAAGAAATATCTTTTTACTATATCTAAACCTATTTAGGTATCCCCTCTGAGGGAGTCAACTGAGTACTTACTAAATCCCTATTGGTACCTCCAAAACAGCAACACTTTCTGCGAAGTGTGCTAGAAACAGGCATGCCAAAAATAGTGCAGAATATGCAGTATTATAATCAAAGTAGCGCTTAAGGTAATCTTCGTACGTTGCGCTGTTCAAACAACTTAAAATAGAGAAAAATCTCCTCATTACCTGCCTATATGTATTGCAATACATACATAATTACCAAACAGATTCCAAAATTGGCCAATCATACAAACCAAGCCACAGTAAGTGTTACTAAAACTACCTTACCAATCAAAGGCATCAAACCAACAACAAGTGCCGCAAACCGGCTCTTACCAATCAAATGGTGTCCAGGTTCCAACTGCCAAGTTCTCAAATCGACCAAATGGTCACTGCACGGCGAATCAACAAAAGAGATCTCAGTCAAGGACCGGCGCCGCCGGGATGGTCAGATCAGAAAGAAAGGAAAAATGCCATGGGTGCCAAGGCTCAGGTCTCCTCAGGCAGCGATGGCGTCCAAAAGCGAGATTCCAATCCTTCATCTCGACCAGTCCTTCGGGCATCCGAGTCGCTGATGAGCCCCACGTTGGGCGCCAATTTGTAGTAGTGAGCCTCAGCAAGGCCTACCAGTGCTTAGGGGTTCACCCTTCTCTGCACAGAGTCCTCAGACACTTAGGAAGAAGTTGGCATAGAAACTGGAATAAGAAAGACAGAGTTTATTAAACCTCATGAGGTGGAGCTAAATTCGCACATCACCCTTCAGTAATGCATGAAGTAGCACACTGAATGGAAGGACCATGGTCCTTTTATACCCACACAGGGGCTCAAATGAAGGCGGTACAAACACAAATGCTGGTTTTAGATACATATAAGGTCATACAGAAAATGCACAGTCGACAAGTGGGTGGAGCTAACAGTTTCTACTTCTAGTAGACACATCCTGACATTTATAAACTCGGAACAGCTGCAAGCTCAACTGAGCATGTGCAAAGCAAGAGGAACTAAATATAACTTGTCTCTAGGCAGATTTCAAGAGCAGTTAACAGGAAGGTAGGACAGAGCACATGGTGAGCACATGGCAGCACATGGCAACCAAAATGGCTGCCAGAAATACAAAATGGATTCCACAAAGCGGACAATTTAGCCTCTAAATACAGGCTGTCTTTAGCCAATGCTTAACTTAAGTGCTGCCAAATTACAACAGAGCTATTCTCCATACTTCAAAGATGGCCACTGGGTTACAGCTACAAGCACCATGATGGTCATCTTGAAAGTATTGAAAATAGAATTCAAGGATGACCATGCAAAACCTCTAGCTTTTCCAGTCCCAGCCCAATTCCACCATCAGTGGCATTCAGGAGCTTTGGTGGTGGGAGGAATGAGGAGAAGAGAGAAGGTAGAGAGAGAGGAATAGAGGCTAAGCAATGCTAATTTTTACATAGAGGGGTAGCAATGATACCACAAAAGTGGGATGTTAGGAAGAGAGAGGAAGGAAAAAATGATAGGGGGTAGGAAGAGCATGACAGGATGGAGGGAGTAAGCGATAGAACTCAAGCATGCAAAAAGCGTACAAGAGTGATAGATGAAGGAGCAGGCTATGCAAGTACATGGAGTGCAAAATCACAAATGGTAAAAAAAACACCAAAGTCCTCATTACCAATTAGGTGGAATAGGGTGAGTATTGATCACACAAGGCAAATAGCATTACGGACCGCATTACAAGCTGCTTAATAGCCCAGTACAGGTGCTTTGATCCATAAAACATGATGAAATTGGCTATACTCCTAATTTACATATTTAACTTACCTATAAGTCCTTAATATATGGTACAACATGTACCCAAAGACTGTAAGTTAAATGTCACTAGTGGATTACAGCACACATTATGCCACTACTGGTGTGACAGTGCAAAACATGATTGCAGGCCTACCAATGTAGCATGTCTGTGCAGTTTTAAAACTGCAATTTCGACCTGTCGAAAACCACTTTCAACCTGCCCAAAACCACTTTTGACGGGCCTAAACCCTCTTTTCAAATATTAATTATTCACACCTAAACAAGCCTTAAAGCCAAATAAGGCATGGTGCATAATATTTAAAAGTAGAACAGGTACAATTTTATTGTTAAACATGTCCTTACAGTGCCAAGGCCCTTAAAGCTACATTCACTGTAGCAGGGTTACCTGTTCCATAGAAAGCAATGGGAGTGAATAGTTAAATTAAATAATGTATCTCCACCTAGGAGCCATCTAAAAAGTTCATTCTTGGCTTTTTAAGATATCTTTTTACAAGTCCTATTCATTGGTAAAGCCTTATTTGTTATTAAATATTTTCCAAAACATACTCTTAAAAAGTCTCCTTTAACCAGCCTAAAGTCTTGAGAAGCTATATGCATGAGTTTCCAAATGTCACCCAGAAAATAATAATTCTTCGATGAGGTGTGAACTGTCTCCCAGAGCTGAGACAAAGGTCTAGGTTGTGGGGAGAGGTTTACCTTCACTTGACAGGCTGGCATGGGGCCTGTGCCCAGTCCTTTGCATATCTTCAAAGGATGCCTACCCTGTCATTCGCAGATGCAGCTCAGACATGGTCCTACCTTTCTTTTGTCCTGCTAGTCCGCCAGGCTCCAATCTTAGTGAGAGAGAAGCTACCATCAGAATCAATCTTGATTAATGACAGAGGAAGGCTTTCTCATTTCCCTGGTCACACTTCTAGGGTGGGCACAGGAGAAATGCAGAGGGCAATACATGTTCTGCTTTGTTGGATTTGGATAGAGTAGTGTAGTGTGTAATTGTTTGCTGCCAGGCATACAGGAAATGGTACAAAGATGAATAGGGTTGCCCCTTTAAACGTTTTCCCTATTAGTTAGGGAGGGACTAGGAGTCACCCATTGACAATCTAGTGTCAGGAATAAATGTCACACCCCTGGAACCTTCATCAGAACACTGCTGAATATCTGGAACACAGAAGAATGACTACACCTGCTGTTGAGACCTGTGAGTAAACCCTGAGGGCTGAACCTACTCCCACATTTGCCCATGGCTAAGAAGTGGAGTCCACAGGTCAGTTGGCTGACCTCCTGTTAAGCTACAGGGACACAAAAGCTGCAAGAACCCCCTTTCCTGAAAGAACCCAACTGACCAGTTATAATTGGACCTGCCCTGGACACTGCTTGTGTCTTCTGATGGAGTAAGTCCTGACCCCAAGTACTGTTCCTGATGTCCTGGAACCCTTAACTGGTGTCAGAGAGTGTGCCCCTTCTGCCTAACCCATAGAACCATTGGGGGGAAGGGACCAACCTGCCATCCGATCTCTCGAGGGTGCATCGCCAGTGGGTCTGACTTCTCTGTAGGTCCTGCTACATTCTCCATTGAATGTCAGAATCCATCGTTGCTGAGGCTGCTTCAACTCCATTGCACAGCCCACTGGACTCTACCGTCAATGATGACCCGATCAACATCGAAGAACTACTGGCACAGAAACTCAAACATCTCCTATTGGAGCATTTCCTGCCGAAAACAATGGTTTTGCTGAGACTCCATCCTGAAGCCGGAGTTCATTGACGTCAAGCCCCTTCTCTCAGTGCTAGCTCATTGTCTCCTTTCCCTAAAGGCTGTTAATGTGAAAAGATAATGTTTCCACTGGGATGAACCTGGTCCTTGTATCCAACCCACGCTCTAATGCGGTCAACCTGAAAACGTTCCCTTGTCCCAGTCTAGTGCAACCAGTTTCCTACAGTTGGTGCTTTGCCCTTTTTGCTGCTTTTTATTTACAAATTTATTTGAAAAAAAGTGTTCTAACACCAGCTCCTTTTGGTCACTACTTTAACAAATCTGGCACTTAAATACATTAAAGCTGTTAGAAATGGGGGTCTCTAGTTGGCAATGGTTTGCACCTTTGTCCAAATAGGGGCCCTTCCTTCTAGTCGGGGGAAGGGGGATAACACAGAGCCTGCAGGGGTGTCGGTGACGGGGTCGGCTGTTTTTCCCCTCTGTGGCAACTAAAACCACAGTTCCAGAGGCAGTACCCAGAGGTAGGTGAAGTCCTTGCTGTCCCTGAGACTTCGTGAACAGGAGACAAGCTCTATTTCAAGCCCTTGGAGGTACTCAATGACAAATGAAGAAAGTTCAGGCCAGTCCTTTCACTGCCCAAGGCAGAGCAGCAAATGCAGGCCAGCCCAACAAAGCAACAACACAGCAAAGGGGCAGTACTCCTCCTGGCAGTTCTTCCAGCTCTTCTTCTTAGCAGGTTCCTTGATCTAAGAAAGTTCTAAAGCTCCTGGGTCTGGGCCCCAATATTTAAACTTCATTTCTCTTTGTTCTCTGAGGCAGAGAGTGTCTGTGCTTAGTCCAAACCAGTTTGGTCCTCTCTGGCCCAGCTTTCCGGCAGGAGGTGGAGACAGCATTGTCCACGACAGACCTGACCCATTCACGCACAAGGAATCTCCTCCCACTACTATAAATACAGCCCAGGTCTATTCAGCTCAGCCCTGATTCATCCAGGAAAGGCAGGACACGCCTCGAGCCACCCAGTGGTGGTCTGAAGAGAATGCACATCCCCAGCGGCTGTTACTCAAAAGCCAGACAGTCAATCCACAACCCAGCAGAGGCACACAGAATGGCTAATCAAGAATATACCTACTTTCTAAAAGGGGTATTTTCAAACACAGAATATAAAAATCATCTTTACTAAAAGAAGCATTTCTACATTCTGAGTTCAGGCATACTAAACTCCATTTCTCTATCTTATCCCATTAGGAAGTTATACTTGTATGATGTTACAAAGTATTCCCCATTCTATCCTATGGGACAGATAGCCGTTCAATAGTGAAAACGAATTACACTGTATTTCACTATCAGGACATGTTACACACACCAGTACATGTCCTGCCTCTCACATACACTGCAGCCTGCCCATAGGGGTACCTTTGGCCTACCTTAGGGGTGACTCACACGTAATAAAAGGGAAGGTTAGAGCTTGGCAAGGGGGTGCTCGTGTTGTTGTGTAGTTACTATAGTACCCCTGCAGGACCTGCGCGTTTGGATAACATAAACTGTGGGCTTGGTGTTAGACTGACTCTGTGCACCCCCACCGTATATGTTAGCCGGATTTGCATTAGCTAGCTCACAGTGCCACTAGAATCTCCTCTTATCGGGGAGACATTAGTTAGTTGGCAACCTTAGATCATGACAACCCTAATTCCTCAGAATTGTGGAAACAATGTACTACCTTTTGCTCAGTCACTCGTGCTTACTTATTCGGTTTGTCTCAGAGAGTTACACAGAATAAACAGTCTGGGCGTTTCAATAAGTATTTATTGAACAGTTGTTATTCTAGTGTAAAATATATGTGCTGCAGCAATCAGCAGACAATAGCAGAGATATATTATCAGCAGTACAATTAAAGTGAAAGGATAGAACAGTTCTACCATATTGCAATAATCATGAATACATACATGAATATAAAAGGCACTATGAAAGTGTGCGTACTCCTACGATGCCTAACTAGATGTACCTGAGTGTACCTAGCATATATGTAGGTCTAAAATCCTAAGAGCCAAGAATCCCTCTAGGATTTAGTCGAACCCCCATACCTGAATAGAGAGAGTGTGGGACCCCGTCCTGGTCTCGAGTTGGACACCCCGCAAGGGTTGTGTTAGACCGCTGTCAGCTGGAGCAACTGCATGCAGGAGCCTCAGCGTCTCTGGTCAGTGTGTCAGCATGGAAGTCTCGGTTCCCTCTATCTTACCGTGGAAAGATGTGGTGTATTTATACCCTAAAGTGTCTCGCCCCTCAGTAGGGTTTGTATTGGTCTTTGTTGGACATGAGGAAGACGTCAGGGGTGAACTTTGTACATACATATTATGCGGGAGATGTAGCTGGTGAATGCTCATGCATAATTTATGAGTACATTGTAGGCCTGTGTTCTGGAAAGACCTTGCAGTGTTCTAACCACAGACTAGATAACGTTCAGCCCTCAGAGCTCGTTGTGTACGGTAAGGAACTAATGTAGGTGAAAGATCATGCCTATATTAGGAGCCATGACCATAATAGGGAATGTACGAGTATGACCATAGTAGGGCATATACGAGTATGACCATAATAGGGCATATACGAGTATGACCATAATAGGGCATATACGAGTATGACCATAATAGGGCACATACGAGTATTTCTACATTATGGCATATATGAACGGGTCTACATTAGGGCCTATATACGAAACATAACACCCACTCCACTTACGAATTGGATAACAATGACCATACTTAAAATCTGGACAATTTAAAAATATTCACTTAAAAACAGCTAAAACATGGGTTTTAAAAAACGATAAAAAGTTAAAAATTTAAAAAATAGCTATTTCTTAGTTACCACTTGAAAAAGTAAATTCTGTCCCATTTATAAAAGTTGCATCACTATAAGCTGAAGAAGGCCATGCTTTTCCAAGTAAAAGTGTCAATTTAGGAAATGCTCCAAATTTTGTTTGTTTATTTATGAAACGAAGTGGAGAAGCCGAATTCTTTCCCAGGATGCGATGAGCCAATTCAAGATTAAGTGTCCTGGCTGGGAGATACAGCATTATCGGTGTTAGCTACTGCAGACAACAAATCCAACGCTTCACAGAGAACGTCAATCGCACATAGATGGAATTCGGCACTGCCAACAGTCGTTGCTGCGGCAGCTTGTGCGGCAGTTGTTACCTCGGTGCCTGTGGAGGAGCCACCTAACCCAGCAGGAGCAAACGGCATCTGTGGATTCTCAAGGAATGCATTCATCAGAATTGGAAGACGCTGGGGACAACGCAGAGCATGGGCCTTTAGGGGGTCCAGCATAGCATCTAGGTCCAGTGGGGTATCCGATGGAAACGTTAGACAGAGATCCAACGTGCATTCTTCTCCGCAGAACAGGCATCGAAGAACAGGTAAGATGCAGTCCACCCAGACTGGTCTAAACAATAGAAACCAAGAGGCATTCAGTTCTCTTAGGCAAGGTATGCCCAGAAGCTGCACCATGCGTTCACGATATTTCCGTTCCATGAGCATGTTCGCCATTTCCTTGGAAATGGGGCCGTCCATTGCGTAGCAGTAATATTACAATCAGTACTCCTGCAATTAGGAACAGGATGAGCGGGAGACCTCCAAAGACGCTTCCCAATACGGAGTGTATAAAATTTGGGATTACTCCGAGGACTGTCTGAAAGGTGCTTAATAGTCCTGACCCTATGGTCTTAAATAGGTGTACAATACCGCTCGTATCAGACATGTTAAAGAAACGACCCACCATTTCTGCGAAATGAAAGGGGCAGTGTGGACGTATAAGCGCTTGTATCTCAGTCGAGGTCCTTGCAACTTGAAGTTCAAAAATTTCTCGAGCGGAGGTCAAGGGCATGGGTTGCTGTAAAGGCATGGCTTTCAGTCTGCTCAAAGTATCAAATTGTATAAAGGAAACATTCAACGAAGGCCATAACGGCGCCTCCCTGACTGTGTTCAGTGGTGGAAACAATACTTGAATACAGCAAGTAACCCTGGAGTTAACAGTGACCAGATAGGCGACGCCCGGAAGCATCCCACAGCAACCTTGATCATTTAGCATTAAGTAACTCCCATTCGAGAGCAGCTGGAAAACCGGCGTGATCATGGCCGCTGGGGTCCCTGACATGTGACAAGATAAGTTCGCTACCGAACCACTACATGCTCCATGTAGAGAAATATCCTGACACATGCGAGAACCGCTTAAAGCTTTCTTGCAGTTTGTACCACTCAGATACACTTCTCGATCCCCATTCCGGCACCGATATCTATATGGTAACTCCCAAGTCTCTGGTCAAGACAATATTGAAACTGAAACGTAGTGACCGGCAGAGTGATTTGGCCATGAATTAGCCATTCAGTTGATGGTGATTCGGCTACAGTGAATGGTAACCTTTCCAGTTTCTCAATACGCAGCATTGTATATTTGGCTCCCCTCTGTGCCATTTCTGTCTGTTTATCGGTTAGATTGTATTCTGAAAACAGAGTCGTGGTGTTTATAAAACGCCAGGGCACATAGCCTGCACGCAAAGATTGCAGCGTCCAGCTTAACATCATAATAGAACGTAGCTGAGATTGCCCGTGTTGTAACAAGGCCAGATCTTGTTCTAATATGTCGATTGCCGAAGACACAGTGTTGCCTAAGGAGTAATCCTGGAGGTTAAAGTTGTTAACCCATTATCCACTACAGCTAATGCCTTCTCTAAGTTAATACGGTCTATTTCCCGTATTCTTTCTGCGGCCTCCTGTTGGGATATTTTCCAGTTTTCATTATAGTAGGCATAAATGCCAGCATATATGAAACGTTTCTGACGTTTTTTCCTTGGGCCTGACAAGAAATCCCTAAGGTCCACGTCAGGTGTGAGCAAGGTCAAGTGATGTTTCACTTCTGTGAGTGTTGCGGTGTCTAGCCAATCAAGGCACAACTTCCCAACACTACAGGATGTCACTACCCCTGGGTGTTGTCTCTGTACATAGCGGGGATCTGGCCTATGGATACTAAATCCCTCGGTTATACCTAGGAATCTCTTTTGACATGTGTTCGTGTCAATGGGCCAAATCAGCCATTCTGTCCAATTGGGATCTGACCTGTTGTACTGGAGAATGTCATCTAATCCTACCCCTTGTGTAGTTGAATTCTTCCCCCCACCCATCTGTGATGGTGTCGGAAACCCCGGTGTGTTCATTTCCTTGTTCTTGGCTAGTCCAAGACAGGATGTCTGTTGCACAGTTTCATTCAGAAATATTATCTGCTGTGGAATGAGGCATGCTCTAAAAAGCGCTTCTGTTCCCTGGACTTGCCAGTCCCTAGAACCCCAGATCGATTTTAAATCTATAGTGTCCTTCCATAGGTCGAAACCCTGTGTAGACAACTGGGCCATGAAGGAAGCAGAGTAAATCTGTTTGGTGTTAGTCAACATAATTTTCTGTGCTGATGTTGTTGCCACTTTGTAATAAAATGACTTCGGGTCAGATGTGTTGAACCCTGAAATGTATGTGAATTTCTGTGCAAAAGTTTGAGAACTACCTTTTGGAGGAGTTGGGCAGTGTTCCCACTGGTGGTATTCAAATACATTTCCAGGTGTTATAGATTTGTGCAAGAAATGATGACCATAATGTTGGTAACAGTACAATGTATCATAGTCTGAAGTACCTTCTAACATTTCATTGTTCGGAAATGCTGCAGTTTTTTCTAAATCAGACATTAAATTATTTACAGTTTCAGTGTCCCAATCATCAGAAAATGTACTGGAGGTAATGATATCACTTAAAGAAATTTTAAATACATGTTTAAGCTTTAAAAGTTCAGTCGGACTGAATATATCATAATCAATCTTGTCCCATACTATACCGTTCGGTATAGGAACTGCTGTGATGTTCACTGAAGACAAGTCTCTTGGTTCACGATGTGAAGACTGGTGTGGTTTTAAAATCAAATTGACTCTTTGGGATGTAGAGCTTTGCTGGAGGTATCGTCCATTAATAAGCATACTGAAAGTTATTATTAAACCTAGCCAGAAAAGAAATAAGAAAATCCCAGTGATATACCATAGTTCAATCCAAGGTGACACCAGGTAAGTCTTTCTAAAAAAAGTTCAAAAAGTCAGTGAGTTTCTGTTTGAGTGATTTTTTGGCTGGCGTCGTTTCCGGCTCACTTGGATCCAGTGAAAACGTATCAAAGTTCATGAAATTGCCAGAAGCAATTCGATCAATTGTTGAAATTGCATCGGGATTTGTTGAAATCGGATTTTGCTCTTGACGATGCATGTTGATGTAGATGTCTGTAGTCGGTCTGATTGCAACTTGGTTGTTAAGTTGATTTTCATTTTGAAGATTCATTTCTTGTTGAAGTGGAACAAGTTCCATAGCATTGTTGCTTAGTCCGTCATTCCGTACAGGTGGCTCTTCAAACGTGATGAGTCTTTCTGTTTGAACTTCTTGGATTGTAGCAAGAGGAGGGCGTCTGCTACTTTGGAGTCCACGAGGCCTACTGTTTAGTATCAGCCACATAGTGTGGTTTGATTAAGTCGATTGAGACAAATCTTTTCTCCTTTTTCCCGGCAAGAGGTGGCAGAAGTACAGTTCTTGTGCTGTGGATTGCTAGGAGCGGTACAGGCTTTCTGTAGGATGGCCCGAATTCTTTCTTGCCTGCAATCTTTTCTCTGACCAGATCCCCGACTTTTGGGATCCAGACAGGTCTTGCCGTTACTGCCTTGACTTCCTCAGTGGCGGTCTGTTTCTGGAGCACGTTACTTTGTTGTGTTCTGGATTCATTTAGATCCTGTAACAGCCAAACGATCATGGATATCAAATGGTTTTTCATCCGCCACTGTGCCTTCACAATCAAGATCAGGTACCCATATTCTTGTCCCAAATAGGACCTCGTAAGGAGTGACACCCCCTAGAGAGCTTCTTGGCTGATTGTTAATTGCTCGTTGTACCCCATAAAGGTGATTAACCCATCTATCGCCTTTGCCTAATACCCTAGCTGTTAAAGATTGCTTTAAGTCACAGTTTTTCCTATACACAACAGAATTTCCCTCGGGATGGTACGGAGAGGAGTACCGCAATGCTATGCCCATTCCTTCCATGGCCTCTTTGTAAGCCCGAGAGCTAAACGCCGGACCACGGTCAGAATGTAACGTGCCAACTGCGTATGTGCCGATAAAAACTCGCAAATCTTTTATAACAGTTCGAGCGTCAGCCGAGCGCTGAGGCCAAACCTTGAGGAAACTTGAGCTGGACGTACACGAATGTACAACCTAATGCTGTCTAATAACGGTATCTGTACAGGACGTGTTGCGGTGGAACCTTCCATCTGCTTGCAGATGTCGCAGTTCCAGACATAGTCTCTAATCTGCCTTCTCATCACGGGCCACCAGTAGCGTTGTTTCAAAATAGGACATTGAGGTGGGCAATTTTTGATTTTTGAAAATTAAATTTATAGCCCTCAGAGGCGAATCCCATAATAATGGTGCTCACCCTGGTCAAGTACCTCGGTAAGTCATCGTCCATCAGATAGATATCATCCACATAGGACAATGCTTCTTCATCCAAATTCTGGAGTAACTCTGTTACCCTTGCTGAAAACAACCCCGGGCTATTCTTATACCCTTGGGGGAGTCGACAAAATTGCCGGTGAGACCCTAGCGCTGAGAATGCGTTCAGATACCTGCTTTCAGGCACTATATTTTGGCAGAAAAATCCATTTGAGATATCAAGTGTTGTTTTGTATTTTTGTCGCACAATGTTATTCATTTATGCGGCACTGTGTGCATTTTGAACTGCAAATGTCTTTGTGCAAGTGTTTAAATGTCTGTAATCTAAAACTAGACGATATGTGTTGTCAGGTTTGGCTACGGGGAACAAAGGATTGTTCATAGGTGAAGTGCAATTTTCTATCACCCCCTGGTATTCAAGTTGATCTAGGATCTCCCTGACTTGTTTTTTAGCTTCCTGCTTTATAGGATGTTGCCTTTGAGCATTTGGTGAAACTTTTAACGGGATCACGTGGTGGGTTGAATCCTTATCCCAACCAGCATGATTTTTGTACAATGCTGGAGCTAGGGCAACTTCCCACTCCTGCACATATGCATGTTTTAAATGTATGGGAACGAGGTCGGAAAATGCTGGAAAAATTACCTTTTCTCCCTTTGGGCACTCCATGACGAATGCTGGCGGCCAGTCTTGCTCTGCTAATAGAATGTCATATCCAGATGACAAATTTTCCCAAAATAGACCTTTAACTTTCCTGGGCTTGTCCCCCTCCATCCGGAGTGTTATCTCATTTAACTTATGTGGGACTCTTACCCGACTATCAGGTGTTTCCACTGTGATATACTCACTCAACTCCGCTGTCACCAGAAATTCCTTCAGGTTCTGGCGAGCTATCGTTACTTCTGCCGCGATGTCTAGCATCGGCAGAGCCCATTCCCCGTTCAGAAGCTGTGTCCTCAGAATTCTGGACATGTCTGATCTTGAGACCTGCTACCTTCTTCTTTTTGAACTGAGGTTTTTGTTTATCTTCTTTTTTAGGTGCGTAGTCCGCAGCGAGTTGCGTGTCTCTGGACTTTGTACGCTCCTCTTGTCTGTGTTCTGACGGTCCTTCCCTCTCTGAGTTTCTTGACGAACCCTGAAAGGAACGAGAGGAACGTGTATCAGTATCCTGATACCTTTCAGGTTTCTCAATATTATCCCTATTCCTGAGGTTATACCTCCTTTCAGAGGGCTCCTGTTGAGGAGACCTACCTCGGGATTGAGATCTACTGTCTTTAGACTTTTGTTGTTTTTTTATTTTCCCACTTCTTTTTAGAAGAAGTAGATGTCTGCTTTGTAGTGTCCTTTTCAGGACTGCCCACCAGTTGTGGTTTTAATGCCTTCCCACCTAGACTGTCTCTGCCTAATTCTGCATATGCAGTTTCAATGATTTTGGGTAGTTCGTGTTTTTGATCTACTGGACCGAACTCCCTTAGGCGTTGACGGATCGCCACTGAAGCTGCTTCCCCCTTAATGTTAGCTAGTATTATGGCAGATACCTGATCGAAGTTGTTTAGTAACTTCATCCCTAAGTTTAGGGCAGGCTCTGCTCCGTACTCATTTTGTATCTGTCTCAATACGTCTGGTGCTACTGCTAAGGACGGGATGCCATGTGTTCTGGTATATATGGCAGCAAAGACTGAACCCCAAGAGGTGCAATCCTCTACTTGTGGTGTGATCCCCATGGGCAAGCAGATTGTTAGAATTCTGTGTTTTTCAGAGGTGGTAGTATTCGGGAATACTGCCTCAAGCTGAGTTATTTTCTGAGCTATCCAGAATGGGATTTGTTCGCGTTTTGCGGGCATTTTGCCCATTACCGCATGTAATGTTTGAGGAGTAATTTTATTCCTGTACCCTGAGCTGGAGTACTATTTGTTGCACCTGGTGCAGGTTGGATTGTTACAGTCCTCATGAAGAATTGTGTCAGGTTTCTATAGATTTTAATTAAATCTCTGTGTTGTACGAGTAATTCTGGCTGTGGCATTGTTCCAATGTCAGGGTGCGGTGTGTAAGCCGCTAGTATTGGCCATGTGGCCCCGTCTCCTCCGAGTGGGCCTAATCTTACTCTTCCTCGTACGTGGGGTAGGGCGCCATTAAACCAGTACTGATGTTCCTGGTAAGTGAGTGGAATCTCTATGTCCTCAAACGGGGCATATTCCTGTGGTGCATCTCCTTTTATATAGTAGTGAAATGTCTTTGTTATGGCATTTGCTGCTGGGAATGTAGCCCATGAATAGAACACCTCTGTTTTGTTTGATTCGTGTGCCTCAATCACGAAAACTACCATGCCACCCTTAGCTTGTAAGCCATTTTCAAGTAGTCTTAGGGTGACTGTCATTCTGAATTTTGGTGCAATCTGTATTGCATCCTCAGGATCTTCTCCTCCTTCTAAAAGGAAGAGGTCAACTCTCTGGTCCCCTGCCTCGGAATCAGGCATGTTTAGAGGAAGAAGTTGAGGTGCACAATTTAGGAACTAAATGTCCTTCAAGCTTGATTAACCAACAGCCGATAAATAGGATATCTCGCCTACTCAGCTGTGGCGGAGTTTGTGCCCACCCACTCCAGACATCTCTGGGGTTCTGTGAGTAGGTTCTCTGAGAATAGCACGACTGAACGACTCAGATTCTACTGTTAAATAAGTACCCAACCAACGTTGGCAGGGCCATGTCGTGTAGTTCCTATAGTACCCCTGCAGGACCTGCGCGTTTGGATAACATAAACTGTGGGCTTGGTGTTAGACTGACTCTGTGCACCCCCACCATATATGTTAGCCGGATTTGCATTAGCTAGCTCACAGTGCCACTAGAATCTCCTCTTATCGGGGAGAGATTCGTTTCTGGCAACCTTAGATCATGCCAACCCTAATTCCTCAGAATCGTGGAAACAATGTACTACCTTTTGCTCAGTCACTCATGCTTACTTATTCAGTTTGTCTCAGAGAGTTACACAGAATAAACAGTCTGGGCGTTTCAATAAGTATTTATTGAACAGTTGTTATTCTAGTGTAAAATATATGTGCTGCAGCAATCAGCAGACAATAGCAGAGATATATTATCAGCAGTACGATCAAAGTGAAAGGATAGAACAGTTCTACCATATTGCAATAATCATGAATACATACATGAATATAAAAGGCACTATGAAAGTGTGCGTACTCCTACGATGCCAAACTAGATGTACCTGAGTGTACCTAGCATATGTGTAGGTCTAAAATCCTAAGAGCCAAGAATCCGTCTGGGATTTAGTCGAACCCCCATACCTGAATAGAGAGAGTGTGGGACCCTGTCCTGTTCTCGAGTTGAACACCCCGCAAGGGTTGTGTTAGACCGCTGTCAGCTGGAGCGACTGCATGCAGGAGCCTCAGCATCTCTGGTCAGTGTGTCAGCATGGAAGTCTCGGTTCCCTCTAGCTTACCGTGGCAAGATGTAGTGTATTTATACCCTAAAGTGTCTCGTCCCTCAGTATGGTTTGTATTGGTCTTTGTTGGACATGAGGAAGATGTCAGGGGTGAACTTTGTACATACATATTATGCGGGAGATGTAGCTGGTGAATGCTCATGCATAATTTATGAGTACATTGTAGGCCTGTGTTCTAACCACAGACTAGATAGCGTTCAGCCCTCAGAGCTTGTTGTGTATGGTAAGGAACTAATGTAGGTGAAAGATCATGCCTATATTAGGAGCCATGACCATAATAGGGCATGTACGAGTATGACCATAATAGGGCATATACGAGTATGACCATAATAGGGCATATACGAGTATTTCTACATTATGGCATATATGAACGGGTCTACATTAAGGCCTATATACGAAACATAACAGTGTGGGTGGCACAATCAGTGCTGCAAGCCCATTAGCAGCATTTGATTTACAGGCCATAACACTCTCAGTGCACTTTACTAGGGACTTACCAGTAAACCAAATATGCCAATCATGGAAACACCAATCCATAATATAGTTTACAACAGGAGCATTTGCACTTTAATACTGAACAGCAGTGAGAAAATGCGCAGAGACACTAAACCAGCAAAAACCAAGAGGTCAGAAAGCAAAAAGACAGGAGAAACATGCCAAAATATGTCAGGTCTAACAAAAGCATTATAGATAATATGGTATTTATATAGTGCCAACCTAGCCAAAAGACAGAGGAACATTATGCAGTGTTACTGAGGCGCATAACTGATTTTACTGTAAATAAGAACGTCATTGACTGAATCTGATGCACAGGTGATGTGTCAAATACATTGCGCTAACCATATGGAGCTTGAAATAATGTAGCTAGGGAATTGGGACTCCGATGGGGTAGAAAACACAGCTCAAATCTATAGAAATGCCATGCACACCAACCAGAACTCACCTGTAATGATATGCTGGTAGTCTGGATGTTGGCTTCAACAGACCCCTGAATTCAAATTATTTTTTAGATAAACTGCCATAAATCACAATTGGGAACCATCATTCATTCTCTAATTCCGTGACATTGTGTCTTGGTTTATGAGCCATGTGTAATTTTATTTTCAGCAATCTGGCATTAGACTTCCAAAGCCTGGCACTGGACACCAGCAAGCCTGCCAACCCATTCTCACACTGTGACTGACCAAAGCAATGGCAGACATATTTCTGCATGCCATGAAAGCACTTTTGAAATTATGCATATTTTTTTCCACTTAAATTCCTGCTGATGCATATACACAGAATTGAAAATGTAACTTTAGACATACCATTTTATACTAAAAACAAGCACTGAAATTCACCAGTTTTAGTTAACTGGGATAAGTTTAACACTTGTCCCCACCATGCATTGCTTATGATCTCACATATTACATCACTCATGCCATGTTTAATTACATCATTGATGACATCACTGATGATATTTGAAATTACATCACCAGTGACATCACTGATGAGATCATCCACCTACTGATGTTCAATTTAATCTACAAATGATAGTTTTTGAAATATGCAAATAAGAGCTAAATAGCTCAGAATTATGCAAAAATTACACCATCATATGTGCTTGTATAAAATTATTGTACTGTAGTCCACTCCCTCTAAGCATATCAATCAATCAATCACAGAATTTGTAGAGCGCACTACTTACCCGCAAGGGTCTCAAGGCGCTGGGGAGAAAAAATGGGGGGGGGTGCTGCTACTGGTCAAACAGCCAGGTCTTGAGTAGCCTCCTGAAGGTCAGCAGGTCTTGGGTCTGTCGTAGGCTTAGTGGAAGGGTGTTCCAGGTCTTGGCGGCGAGGTGTGAGAAGGATCTGCCGCCGGTGGTTGTTCTTCGAATGCGAGGGACGGTGGCGAGGGAGAGGTCGGCGGAGCAGAGCTGGCGGTTGGGGACGTAGAAGAAGAGTCATCTGTTGAGATAGGCTGGGCCAGTCTTGTGGAGTGCCTTGTGTGCGTGGATGAGGAGTTTGAAGGAGATTCTCCTGTCGATGGGGAGCCAGTGCAGGTTCCTCAGGTGGGGGGTGATGTGGCTGTGGCGTGGTACGTCGAGGATCAGGCGTATCAACCCTATTGGATGGCCAAACCACTAGTATGCTCATTCTTCACTATGTGCACAACTTTTCGTGTATAGTTCACTATCTCCAGAAACTCAAGCCCCATTAGGTGCCCAAACTTCTACTGCACACAGCATTCGTCCTGTGAAAAAGTCTTCATAAAGAGCTCCCTCCTTTAACACACTCAAGACCCATTGGGTGGTTAAACCCCTACTACCTACAGCCTTCAAACTTGTGCACAGTTCTTTATGGGCAGCCACTCTCTCCAAAGGCTCTAGCCCAATCAGATGGGAAAGCCCCTCCTACTCACAGCCTTTGCGCTATCCACTGCTCTTCACAGACAGCTTAATCCCTGCATACATCCAAGCCCTATTCGGTGGGCAAGCCTCAATTCCAGACTGCCTTCACCATGTGCACTACTCTTCATGGAAGGGATACTCCTTCCAGATACCCAAGGCCCATTATGTTGCCAAGTCCCAAACACGCAGAGCTGTTACCCTATTCACAAGGTATGACAGAGAGCTCACTACCTATATACTCTCAAACACACTTAGATGGTGAAGCTCCTACTACATATAGCTTTTATCCAGTGGACAAGCTTCATGAACACACCCTCTATACATGCAAGACCCAATAGGTCAACAACGCTGCAAACTCTTACACTCATTATCATTACAGCAGCTGAAGATAATGTGCTTTAAATATACCTCACTAAATACCTTTCAGTGTCAGAAACGAATAGCAAAAATGTACACTGACTGAATGATTTCATCATTGATGTCATCATTGATGTAATTTGAGATTTCATCAGTGAAGCCGGGTTGAGTGGCATTGAGGAGAAGGTGTTTATTGGGGTAGTTGGCTAGGAGCTTGATGATTAGCTTCTACAGTAATTTGGCTGCGTATAGTAGCAGGGAGATGGGATTGTAATTCACTAGTATTGTCAGGTCCGCAAAGGAGTTTTTGAGAAGGTGGAGTACTGTGGAATATTTCCAGGGATCTGGATAGAGGGCTGTTGAGATGGAGGCCTTCAGGATGGAGGTGAGTGCTGAACTGGTCTGTTGGTGAAGGCATGACAGTGTTTACGTAGTATTCATTTAATTGAACATTGAGAGGTGATTTGTCAATGTTGTAATATGCAGCCCTGTGCACACTGCATTAAATGAATACTATGTAAAAATTGTGGCAATTTATATCTTATAGAGGACTTTTAACTTGCCTATGGAGGTGAGCACATTGTGGCAATGAACTGTAACAACAGCATAATGTATGCTTTAATTGCTCAATAACAATGTGACTGCTGTGATGTTTATGAAATCATTGGTCCTTTTTTGAGTCACATGACTGTGAACCTACCAGTGAGGATGGGGTTCCTTACATATGAAAGATCCCAGCATGCTGTGTGCACAGGAATGTATATTGCAACATTGACAAAGGTGATCTTTCACTGAAACGCACCTGTTAATAAATATATGGCATTAAAAAACACCCCATGAGTTTGTTTGAGGCACCCACCGTGAGTTTGGCAGCAGCGGTGAGCGTGGAGCAGAATGAGCACTGAAAAGCTGCCAGAACCACCCCTGAAGGATTGCACCTTCGACCAAGGAAAGGTAGTTAATTAGCCAGATTCAGGGATACAAGTAATTTGACTGATTCCTGCGCGTCATCCTGATTTAACATTCAGTAGAAGGCGAGAGGTTTTAAGACACAGTGTTATGGAAGTCTGAATGCACCCAAAATAATACTATGTAAACAACGTTGCAAGTTATATCTTATGAAGACTTTTATCTTACCTAAGGAGGTGAGCACATTGTGGCAATGAACTGTAACAACAGTATAATGTATGCTTCAATTGCTCAATAAGAACATGACTGCCATGATGTTGAGGAAATCATTGGTTCTTTTTGAGTCACATGACTGTAAACCTACCAGTTCCTTACATTTAAATAAACTAAGCATGCTGTGTTCACAGGACCGTATATTGCAACATTGAGAAAGGCGCTCTTTCGCCGAAACGGGTCAGTTAATAAATATATGGCATCAAAAAAACCTGTGAGTGTCCTGCAGTGTCTTTTGGAGCTTCTGTATATATATATATATATATATATATACACGCAAAGAAGGTAACCGCACTCCAGGATCAAGGAGATTATAGTTTTATTGACTGAAGCGTTTCGACCTGAGCGGTCTTTGTCAGAGTCACTCTCCACACCCAGAAGTGCTCTATTTTCTACAAAAACAAGTGAGTAAGCAATAATGAAGCAAGTAAACAGACTCAAGTAAAACACGATATAGTCTCATGTTTCAAAAAGGAAGAAAGATTGCCTGCTGTAGTCATTGTTAAATGTGAGAAAAAACATATCAATTAATATTCTGTGATGCCCACATTTATAATTTAACAATTTTTAACTTTATCAAAAATTAATAATAAGTTTCTACACATCAAACAATGCATGATTTTTTGGTCAATGTGACAGCTCCAAAATACATGCCAAGTGGCAGACTCAAGGTACATACACCGATATACCCTGCAATGAGATTGCGCCCAGTGGCTAGGTCCCTCCCTTGCAGCGTACTGCATGTTTCTGACCGTGTTCCAGAGTTCTGAAAACTGCAGATACTATTAAAAAAAAGTGTAAGAAAGAAAACAATCCTAAAAATAGAACATATAACAAAACAAAGGGTCTACTCTGTGTGCATCTCTTCCCTGTTAAACACACTAGCGCTTTATTCAATAGTGTATTATCATATATAGAAACCCGCATTGGGTATTCCAAAATTAAGACTATCGTAGGTGAACGTGGAGCTCCTCATCGTGGTTGAGGCCACCAGGTTGTCTGCTGTTGAGTCGGATGATATACTCAGACTCCATTCGCCTTAGCCTGCATTCTCTGTCTCCCCCTCGCGCATGAACTGGGATCCTGTCAACACCAAAAATGAGATTTTAGAACATATATCTTTGATATTCCTGTATACTTGTTCACATTGTTTAGCAATCGTATATGTCATGTCTTTGTTTCTGATTGCGCGAAGATGTTCCAACACCCTCTTTTTCACGGGAAAATCGTGCTGCCCACATAGTACAAGCCACATACACACACCAAAACATACACCACATAATCGCTATTGCAATTAATGAATTTGTGGATTTTTGCGTTTTTGCTAGTAGGCACGCTGTATCTTTTCATGTTGGAGCTGTTGGCACAAGCTTTACATTTTCCACACTTGTGAAATCCTGGGGAGTTCCCTCAACCAGGATCCCGCAGTCGCCCTGCCCTGGACCAAATGGCTGTGAACCAAGATGTCACGTAAAGAATTGCATTTTCGATAAGTGATGTGTGGGTTGGGACTGACTAATTTGCCAATAGTCATGTCTGATCTAATGAGGTGCCAATGTTTTCTCACAATCCGGTGAATGGCCCTAGATTCACAGTTAAAGGTAGAGATCAATCTCACTTCTTGTTTGTTCTTTTCCCTGCATCTGGGTGTCAACAGGCTCGACCTATCTGTCTTGGATGCCTTCTCGATTGCTGCTCTGATAGTTTTTCCTGCATACCCTTGTGTTCTAAACCTGCCCACCATCCTCTTTTCCTCTACTGCGTATGCCTCTCTAGTGCTGCAGTTCCTCTTCGCCTTCAAAAGTTCTCCGTATGGGATACTTCTCTTGAGATTCTCCGGGTGGGAGCTATGGGCATGGAGAATGCTATTCCCTGCTGTCTCTTTCCTGAATAGCCTAGTGTGAATGGTGTCATCCTTCACTTCAACTAGTACATCTAGATAGATAGATAGATAGATAGATAGATAGATAGATAGATAGATAGATAGATAGATAGATCTATATATATGTATACAAAAAAATGCAAAAAAGAAGCAGAGAATTCTGGGTAGTTCTCAAGTTTAGGTGGCTTTTGACATTTCTACAGAAAAGTCTTTAAGCATAGGATTAGTGCAGTGCTATCCATTCAGAGGAGTAAAATGACCAAAGCTTTTTACCACTCCAGGCACAGTATAACAGCTTTGGATTGGTGCAATACCATTCAAGCCAACCTGAAATGAATAAAAGCAACCCTTGACACATGTTTCACTCTCATTAGAGCTCTTCAGGGAGGTATAGCTTTGTCCAGATTCAAGGGAACACCAAGTATAAGTAAAAACAATACCCTTTCATGCATAGAGTGATGCATAAATTATGCAAAAAAAGAAGCAGAGAACTCTGGAACATTCTCAAGTTTAGGTGGAAAGCAGCTCCAGTATAGAGCACTCTCAACACCAGCGACACTCTAAATTTGTTCACCTCAAATGTCTGCTTCTATCAAAGTCTTTAAGCATAGGATTAGCACAGTGCCATCCATGCCGAGATAGAAAGGGACAAAGTCTTTTGCCATTTCTACAGCAAAGTCTTTAAGCATAGGATTAGCGCAGTTCTATCCATGCCGAGCTGTAAAATGACCAAAGCCTTTTATCACTCCAGGCACAGTATTACAGCTTTGGATTGGTAAAATACCATCCAAGCCAACCTGAAATGAATAAAAATAACCCCTGACACGTGTTTCGCTCTCACTAGAGCTCTTCAGAGAGGATATATATATATATATATGTAAAACAAATTCTCCCCTGTTCGAAGAGCACTCGAAGAACAGATGTAGTGAAGGCAGGCAGCATTCTTTATTCAGAATCATTTGTAAAGCCTAACGTGTTTCAGAGTACAATCTCCTTGCTCACAGGCATCTCAAATGGGCTGCGCAGATTTGAAGAGGTATTGTCCCATCATGCTCTTTTCATAAGTGAATCTAGTATACTGCATGATGGGATGTGTAGTACTTGCTGTCAGAAATACCCCTTGAATAATATTTTCATCCTATAGTAGGTTCTGCGCTGCCACATATTGTTAATTACATTGTCCTTAAACTCTGGTGGGCTTCTGAACGCAGGAAATGCTGACAATTAGGCCATGTCTGTTCTTCCCTAACAGACTCGAAATCGTTCCCAGTCCAGGGCCCCTTTCCTCTGTTTCTTTAAGGGTGGTGCCTCTTCACGGCTGGATTGCCGTTTTTCAAATGTAAAACAAATTCTCCCCTGTTCGAAGAGCACTCGAAGAACAGATGTAGTGAAGGCAGGCAGCATTCTTTATTCAGAATCATTTGTAAAGCCTAACGCGTTTCGGAGTACAATCTCCTTGCTCACAGGCATCTCAAATGGGCTGCGCAGATTTGAAGAGGTATTGTCCCATCATGCTCTTTCATAAGTGAATCTAGTATACTGCATGATGGGATGTGTAGTACTTGCTGTCAGAAATACCCCTTGAATAATATTTTCATCCTATAGTAGGTTATGTGCTGCCACATATTGTTAATTACATTGTCCTTACCCTCTGGTGGGCTTCTGAACGCAGGAAATGCTGACAATTAGGCCATATCTGTTCTTCCCTAACAGACTCGAAATCGTTCCCAGTCCAGGGCTCCTTTCCTCTGTGTCTTTAAGGGTGGTGCCTTTTCACGGCTGGATTGCCGTTTTTCAAATGTAAAACAAATTCTCCCCTGTTCGAAGAGCACTCGAAGAACAGATGTAGTGAAGGCAGGCAGCATTCTTTATTCAGAATCATTTGTAAAGCCTAACGCGTTTCGGAGTACAATCTCCTTGCTCACAGGCATCTCAAATGGGCTGCGCAGATTTGAAGAGGTATTGTCCCATCATGCTCTTTTCATAAGTGAATCTAGTATACTGCATGATGGGATGTGTAGTACTTGCTGTCAGAAATACCCCTTGAATAATATTTTCATCCTATAGTAGGTTCTGCGCTGCCACATATTGTTAATTACATTGTCCTTACATTACATTAAAAAAAAAAATATATATATATATTGTTTTCCAATCGCCCTAAAGCTTGGGAAGGCACTCGGCAGGACACCTGCCATCTGGCTTCATCCTCCACTCTCCTCGTCGTACCGACAAATATTCCTCGTGCTTCGTAGAACAGGGGTCCCACACGAGGAGAATGTTTAAAAGAGATATCACAATTTTATAATAAAAATCGGATTTAACAAATGTCTTGATACACAAATAAGCTATTTAATGAGTAGGTCAATAAAACGTAGAAATAGTAAACACGAAAAAATAAAGTGAGCCAAATGTGACAAGGCAGAGGGAAATCAGCTGATTTCCTTACCACAGGCAAGTGACTTTAAAAAGTGACTTTCCAGTATATGAGAATATAGATAAACAAAAAGTCACAGTTGGGATTACATCTCATACTCCACAGTAGAATATAGATGATGGTATAGAGTTAAAGATGTATGTGTCGACGACGTTTCAATCCCGGAGAGGGTATCGGGATCTCATCAGGACTAACAATAGATCAAGTGCCTGAAAAGTTGCCTGGATAAGTGTAGGGAAAGGGAAGGGGAAAAGGGAGAGGGGGAAGAAAAATGATTAAAACCTGTAAAATTAGGGTAGGAGGGGTAATAGGAGGAGGGGATGGTGTGTTGAAGGGAGAGTGGAAATGGATAGAGGTATAAGGGAGATCAGGTAGAATGGAGGGAAGAGGGAAGGTCGGTATCAGAAGGGTGAGCTAAGGCGATAAGAGAGTGAGAGATGATAGTAAGGCGATGTAGGAATAGAAAGACGGTGAGGAAATATAGAGAAGGAAAGGTAACGAGTGATAAGACAGTCCAAGGGATAAACCAGAGGGAAGGGGGACTAACCAAAATTACAGCAGGAAAAGAACAGTGTAAAAGGGGGGAGAAGGGAAGGTCGGTGTCAGAAGGGTCAGCTGAACCGCTAAGAGAATGAGAGGTGATGGTAAGGCTGTGAGGAAATATAGAGAGGGGAGGGTAACAAGTGATAAGACAGTCCAAGGGGAGATTAGAGGGAAGGGGGACTAACCAGAACTGTCGCTACTCACCCGGATACCGTGGCTCTGTATGCTTATACCCACTCTCAGCCGTACCCTCTGGCCAATTTCCTGCGTTCCTTCCTTGCTGTAATTCTGGTTAGTCCCCCTTCCCTCTAATCTCCCCTTGGACTGTCTTATCACTTGTTACCCTCCCTCTCTATATTTCCTCACAGCCTTACCATCACCTCTCATTCTCTTAGCGGTTCAGCTGACGCTTCTGACACCGACCTTCCCTTCTCCCCCCTTTTACACTGTTCTTTTCCTGCTGTAATTTTGGTTAGTCCCCCTTCCCTCTGGTTTATCCCTTGGACTTTCTTATCACTCGTTACCTTTCCTTCTCTATATTTCCTCACCGTCTTTCTATTCCTACATCGCCTTACTATCATCTCTAACTCTCTTATCACCTTAGCTCACCCTTCTGATACCGACCTTCCCTCTTCCCTCCATTCTACCTGATCTCCCTTATACCTCTATCCATTTCCACTCTCCCTTCAACACACCATCCCCTCCTCCTATTACCCCTCTTACCCTAATTTTACAGGTTTTAATCATTTTTCTTCCCCCTCTCCCTTTTCCCCTTCCCTTTCCCTACACTTATCCAGGCAACTTTTCAGGCACTTGATCTATTGTTAGTCCTGATGAGATCCCGATACCCTCTCCGGGATTGAAACGTCGTCGACACATACATCTTTAACTCTATACCATCATCTATATTCTACTGTGGAGTATGAGATGTAACCCCAACTGTGACTTTTTGTTTATCTATATTCTCATATACTGGAAAGTCACTTTTTAAAGTCACTTGCCTGTGGTAAGGAAATTGGCTGATTTCCCTCTGCCTTGTCACGTTTGGCTCACTTTATTTTTTCGTGTTTACTATTTCTACGTTTTATTGACCTACTCATTAAATAGCTTATTTGTGTATCAAGACATTTGTTAAATCCGATTTTTATTATAAAATTGTGATATCTCTTTTAAACATTCTCCTCGTGTGGGACCCCTGTTCTACGAAGCATAAATCTACCCTTGGTCCCCGCTGACTTCCAGGGTCTCCTTGTTCCCCTTACTGGACAAATATTCCTCAGCGCCTTACGCGTTTCAATGCAACAGCATCTTAGTCATAGGTTTGCTTTTGGAAGGTTACAGGAAGTGCTCTTTCTTTTATTTTCAATGTTCACATGATTACACGCCCATAGTGGGCTTGGCAAAGTATCTCTGTGCATGATGGGATATGTAGTCCCTTGTGAGCATACAGTATTCCCTTGGTAGGGTCCTTGGTAGGGTCCTGTGACATTTCTTTCATTACCAGCTTGTAAACCTTAGTAGGCTTCGGTACTGCGTGAAGAGTTCAATTTTTCCGGTATCCAGCTCTTTTTATGTCAGGCAAACTGATCAGATATACCCGATGGCAGGAAAACTGTTGAGTGCATCCTGAAAGCTTTGGGCATTTGTTTAATAATATTTCGACACGGGGGCCTTACCGTGTAGGATGGCACCATCTTGGATCTTTGAGAGGCTGTGGGAAGAAACTGTTTCCTATTCTGCTAAACAGCACAGTGCGCCAAATGAAGAGTGTTTTGGCGTCGTCAGTCCGGATCCTACAAAGGAGAATAAACTGATTTTTACGATGATATCGCGCATTGAAACCTACTAAAGGAAAATAATTCTGCTCAGTTAACTACGCATCCCAGCATGCTCCATGTATCAAATTGCACAAAGCCAGGCCCACTGGGGGCTGTGAATCAATTATGCATGCAAATAAAAGAGCGCGATTCAATGCGTGATTTGTAATGAGCCTCTGAAGAAGTGGCGTCTCAGCAATGAAACGCATCAGCCAGTGATTACAGTACCGGAAGGTCGAGGCAAACTGATCAGATATGCCCGATGGCAGGCAAACTGTTGACTGGGGGTGAGTGTTTGATTTGCTCTAGTGCTCCGTCCATCATCCCCTTTGGTATCGCTTTGTTCGCCCTAAGTTGGCAGGGTATGCCCAGACGTGGGTCCCTTGCTCACTTTGCCACTGGATTCAAGATAGCCTGGCTGATGAGGGTTTTGAACCCGAAACCGGTCCCAGGATGCTTGTTTCCGGTCCAGGGAAGACATGGCTTGGCAGTTCGGGCTGGACTGTTCCCATGAGGCACAGGGTCAGACTGATTTGCATATGGCCATGTCTGAACTGGGGTGGTGGAGTGAGCTAAAGAATGATGATGGATTAAACCCAGATCAGTTGACTGGGGGTGAGTGTTTGATTTGCTCTAGCGCTCCGTCCATCATCCCCTTTGGTATCGCTCTATTCTGCTAAACAGCACAGTGCGCCAAATGAAGAGTGTTTTGCCGTCGTCAGTCCGGATCCTACGAAGGAGAATAAACTGATTTTTACGATGATATCGCGCATTGAAACCTACTAAAGGAAAATAATTCTGCTCAGTGGACTACGCATCCCAGCATGCTCCATGTATCAAATTGCACAAAGCCAGGCCCACTGGGGGCTGTGAATCAATTATGCATGCAAATAAAAGAGCGCGATTCAATGCGTGATTTGTAATGAGCCTCTGAAGAAGTGGCGTCTGAGCCACGAAACGCGCCAGGCAGTGATTACAGTACCGGAAGGTCGAGGCAAACTGATCAGATATGCCCGATGGCAGGCAAACTGTTGAGTGCATCCTGAAAGCTTTGGGCATTTGTTTAATAATATATATATATATATATATATAAAAAACATTACACAATTATTAAACATAACTATTTTACATTATATCAAGTTTTTAAACCTTTAAATTATCTACTATAAAAATCACATTATTTATATATATATTTACATGAAGCATAAAAAATATTAACAATATAATTCTAAAACATTAAATACATTGCCAAAGAAATTCAATAAAAAAGACATTTACAAAAAATAATATCAAAATTTAAAAACCAAAATGAAAATATAAATAAATACTATTAAATTAAAATAATGAACAAATGTTAATAATAAATATATTGAACGAATATTACAAAATGTAATGGAGTCTGGGAATAAGAGATATACTATGCCCATTTCAGTCACTCTTCACATCTCTGGGAGGAAGGATCGAAACAGCACTCCATAGAGCATATTCAGCACATTATCAAAGCCCACATGTGCCATCTACGTCCTAAAAGCTGGGTCTTTCCACTCTTCATCAGCTAGTCATTGAGAACGACAAGCTTGAAGGCCCAGTAGCAGAGCCATCTATCCACAGCTGTCATGCCCCGTCAAGCATGGATTGAGCGCATTTACCAAATGTGATGTGTGGGGCACCATTGGGTGACAATTAGACCTTTCCACCCCTTCTTGTGCCCTCTGCAGTGGTGTGGGGCCTCTTCCCCAGCCTGCTACTGTCTAACCCTGCCTCGAGCTATGCCACCCCTCTTTCCACAGTCATGAACCGACAGTTGCTTCTCATCTTGCTGTTCAAGTGGACACCAAGCTTGCAGCCTGACCCAGCCCACTAACATGGTATGTGTCCTAGGGTTAGGATTCCAAGCCAGCAAGAGAATGGATACGGGTTTATGAGCCGGGGAGCTGAGTGCTCACCAGGAAACATCCACCATCTTGGCCTCCCCAGCAACACCCCCCCATACCACCCAGCATTTCCACATATCCCCCATTAAAATAAAACCCCATGTGGGTGGGCCCAGTACCCTCAATAGAAAAGGACTCAAAAAAAAAAAACGGCAAGATCAAAATTTTTCATTTAAACTATTGTTTTCTTTGCAGTGTAGCTAGTTGTGAATTGTGGGTCTGGGATTGGCCGCTACCCAGGAAACCTACCAAACTCAGACATGTTTGAAAACTAGACAGCCATGGGAGCCCAGGTTGGTGTGACTTGCATGGATCTCACAATATTTTCTTATCCAGAAGCCCTTGTAAATCTTCCACTTTGTATAAAAACATGCATTTTCCTCACATGTCTGTGCGGGAAAGCTCTGGAATGTGCAGTGATCCACACATTTCCTATTATCTAGTGTTCTTGGGTGGTCAGAAAGACTTTATTGCCCCTTTTGGGATGGGAGCATGGCCCAAAGCCAGGGTGGTAGGCTCCCAACCCTTTGTTTGCCCAACTATAAAATCCCTGATGTCTAATGGGCTTTTTGACCCTGCCCCGGGCGCAGGTTATGGACAACCTCTCCATCAGGACAAACCTCATAAAGACAATGTTCCCACATGTCTCCCATTAAAAATGGTCTCGCACATGTATGGGTTGGCCCAGCGCCCACAATAGGAAAGGCCCCAAAATGCAACAATGACAGATCACATTTTTCCACCCAAAGCTGATGCTTTTTTTGCAATGTGGGTAGCTGTAGACTTTGGGCTTGGGATCGGCTGACACCCAAGGAACCACGCCAAACCCAGACATTTCTGAAAGCTCGACTCCCAGGAGAGTCCAGGATTTTGTGACTTGTGTGAAAATTTCCAGAATCTGCTGGGATCCACAAAATTCTTACCACCCTGCATTCCCCCATTTGTCCTAATAAAACACTACCCCACTTGTGTGGTTGGGTCTAGTGCCCGCAACAGAAATGGATCAAACCAAGGACATGAGGAGTACCTTGCAAGGACTCCCATTGTCTCTGTTATGATCCATTCTTCCACCCCGAAGTGCAGATTGAGGCAAACCCTCAAATCTCTATTCCAGGAGCTGAAATACTAAATTGCCCTCATTTAGTGTTGGGAGTTGTTTAAACTGCTGCCTTCCCTAACTCCATGTTCACTGAAGTGCTGACCCACTAGAGGTTTTTATTACTTTGATATGGGCAGTGGCATTGGACATGCACCATTGATGCTGCAGCAGAGGAATGGACGAACACTGTTGAAAGCTCAGCTTCGGTTGCCTCAGTTGTCTGTTTGCTTGCTGCAGTCCTTGAGGCCACCGCCCTTTAATTTTCCATTGCGGCTGTGCTACTGGGATTGTGTAATGCGGTCTCTGTGGCAAAAGGGGTGGGGCTTGCATTCTCAATGTGGATGTGGAGAGTTGTCCAAAAGGATTATTTGTTTGTTTGGGATGCATTGGGGGAAACATGATAGGCTCATTGAGCAAAGTTAACAAATTGTGCACAGTAAGTCCATTCAACAGGGGTGTCTAATGTCGAAGACTGGGATGTTAACTTTGGACGTTCATGTTCTGTCCATATTTGTTGCATTCCTTTTTCATTCTTTGTAAGATAAATTTAATGTATAGTTATTTTTAAAAATACATAAGTTAACACAATCAAAAAATTGTCAGATCATTCTCAATTAACTTTTTCAAATGCCATAATAGATGGGTAAAAATATATATTTGACCGATAAGGGAAATGTAGTTGCAATACCTATGTGTGCTAAATTGTGTGCTATCACATGTCAGAATTGTCTAAAAACAAGACTATGTTGCAATCAAAATTATGATTAATATTATTTGGTCTTATTGAAGACAGTTTAGTTGCTTAGAAAGGACTTTCCTATATGTTACCTGCTTCACATAGCTACTTGCAGCTTCCTAACAACATTTATGAGGAAGGTGTTAGCCGATGTAATGAATCTGATGTCTGACACCACACGCAATTTAATTGATGATGATGAGTATAATCTATATAGATGAGTCTGTTCTTATAATATCCGGATGATTTCTCCGTCTTCGGAGGTTGTTCAACATACGGACCACAATGGTATTAGTCCCCTGACATTTTTCCATTCAATACATCTGTGAGCTTTAAAAGGTAGATTGCTACTGGAATGTGTCTTATTCCTCACACAGAAAGGCTATGCTAGATTATACATTTATTTCACCACTAGCAGCTGATTTCTTTTGAAAAGTGGATCAGCAGTCACAAGGAAATTACAGAGACTGGAATCTTTACAGGTTTACAACTGGCAAAAAGTAATTGGGGAGGGTTGGTAAAGGGGATGGTGACCATCTAGTCAGAGGTGAAAGAAACAAATTACTAGCTTGAACGCTTTAAAAATGTGAACAGTGATCATCCTCAGTTATGTATGATATGCGGACAACAAATACAATATATTGGCTCTAATGTAACTGGATCATCACTTGATGGTAAACTATATATCATGGAAGATGGAAGGATTAACGTGCAAAGCAGAAGTTTGAATAGGGAACTCTGAGTACTCAGGAAATTTCTACCTACATTGATATTGCACAGAATTAAGGGCCCGATTTACATCTTTAAGGTCCGACTACCCCACGGTAGGGTGACATATTAAATTCTCTGCTGCCCTTGCAGAGATCCCAACGGCCAAATTTGGAAATGTCTGTGGGTCCGACAGACATTGCTAGCATTCACCAGAACCGCCGTCAAGGCGGTTCCTGTGAATGCATTGTAACTATGACACATGGCTCCATCAAACATAATGGAGCTGAATGGCAATGTTACAAAGTGTTTTATTTTCAAAAAGAAAATCTCAAAGCAGGATTTTATTTTTTTAAATAAACCGCCCCTCACCATGGAAGTTATTTCCCAATAGGAGGGGGGCATTAGACAGTTTTCACTGCACCCTACCATCAGGGTTTACCTGGCAGTGACAGGCAGTGAAAACAGACCTCTATGTCCGCCCATCTTTCTAAACTAGGTGAGCGGACATAGAGGTCAACCTCCAAGAGCCCTTAATCCGTTTCTGTAACCATGGTGGAGATGGAGTCATGGTTATAGCAGAGGTCTGGCAGCATTTAAACCGGATGGGCGGAACATTATAGGCCTCATCGCGGCTTCAAAACCGACAGCCTCATTACAATGGAGGCTGTCGGCTTTGAAACTTGCCGGACATTCCAGCTGGCTTCCGACGCGCTCAAGGAGCCCGTCTGCCAGCCAGAACCGGAACGTAATCCATATGGACGGTGTTTTATACCGTCCGGATTACAATGTCGATTTCAGGCAGGGTTTCCATACCGGGCTTTCTGATATTGAAACCCTGTTGGAAAGTGAGTTTGGGGCCCCTAGCAGGGCCCCTTCAGCCAGCGGCCTCTGGTTGGGGGTCGAGGGGGCACCTATTGTGCCCCCTGTTCATCCCTGCACCATACAGAAAAGGGAGCTTGCGATCGCACAAAATTCCGCAGTCAGGACCACCGACCAGAGGTCGGCCAGACCCATATCCGCAACGGTTGCGTCCACCCGACATCGAAATAAGGCCCTCTGTTGGCAGTAAGGATACTCCTTTGCAATGAAGTATCCAAGATATTGTACGCCAACATATGAATCAGCCCCTAAATCACTCAAAAATAAAATATAAGCCATTCCTTTGGGATTAAAGAACAATACATCTGGAAAATCATTATGTTAAAATTGATAAATCTACAAAGATGATGACTCAAAGACATTCTAGGTATTTATCAATCACCTTAACCATGAATATGAAGCAACTGTAAGAAACTCTAACCTCCGAGAGATGTGGGAATCACATATAATGTAGCAGTTTGCAAACAATTCTGCAAGTTTGGGTCCACCACACATTTCTGCTCCTGGCATGACCAACATAAAGACAAACATAAAAGTGAAGGATGTTGTTAGAGTAGCTAAAGAGTCAAGAGCTGATGGAGCACTGGGACAGAAATGGAGTTCCTACCAGTTTGTTTAAGATGAACCAAAGAGTACTGGACCCAGTGACTCTGCCTCATTTAGATAAGTGCTTATGCCTTCATGGAAGGGATACATTTAGCATAACTCTAATTGACTATGAAGCAATTTGCACCCTCTTGAAAGAACTTGAGGAATGGGCTTTCATGTCAAAGTAAACCACTAGCCATCTGACTAGCTTTAAAGAAAATAGTACCACAGTTTACAAAGACTTGGCTTTCACAATGATGGTCCACAATGCAGTATGGGTAAAGAATTGCTGCCTGCTTGTCTGCTTCGTTAATTATTGAATGACCTTTAATGGTGTGGATTGAGCATTCCTTTGGATCAAGCTCACAAATTGGGACAGTCCTCAATCATTACTACAGGCTACTCAATAATTATATTTGCAAACATAGGTAAAAGTCGAATTAACTAATAGTGGTGCTCATTCTGACCGCGTTCTGACCACCGGGAGCACCGCCGCCGAGAGCGAGAGAGCGGGAGGCGTGGACGCCGCACTGCTGTGGTGAGCTTTCGGTTTTCGGCGCCTGACGCTTTCGGCATCCGGCTCCCCGTCTCCTTGCGGACTCCCCTTCTTTACATCTTCACCAGGGGTCCAATGCCGCTGCATTGCCTGACTGCCTGATTGCATCCACCCACATCCCCCGCATCTAGCCGCATTTAGCAGCAGCGGGAGGATTAAAGCACCAGCGGCGAGCCTAAAGGTGAAGCAAAAGGCAAAAGGCAAAGGAAACGGTGGAAGCGGAAAAGAGATGCTGTGCTGTGCCCAGTGACAAGCAGCTCATGACCAACGGACCAACGGAAACTGCTGAGGAAGGCGACAGTGGCAGTAAGCGGTGGTTGTTGGGGACGCCACAAACCACTAACTAGCGCCGTGAGGGGAACGGCCCAACAGTTTCCTGCATTTCCGCCGTGAGGGGAACGGCTTGCAAAAAAAACTACAAGTTCTTGCAGCCCTGCGGCAGCGCCAGCCCGTGACGCTGCAAACCGCGCCCGGAGGCGCGATAAAATCGCTGGTGGCCTCCCGCAGCGCGGGATGCCACAAACCACTAACTAGCGCCGTGAGGGGAACGGCCCAACAGTTTCCTGCATTTCCGCCGTGAGGGAACGGCTTGCAAAAAAACTACAAGTTCCTGCAGCCCTGCGGCGGAGCCAGCCCATGACACCGCAAACCACGCCCGGAGGCGCCCGGAGGCGTGATAAAATCACTGGTGGCCTCCCGCAGCGCTGGACGCGCGCGGGCCAAGCCCGTCCTGCGCCCGTCATCGACAGGAAGAGGCAGGGCTGGGCCACCCCCCTTGGCCGCTGTGTTCCACTTTCGGGACTACCTGCGGGTAAGAGACTGATTTGTTCTGGTGGCCCTCCCTACTGCTATAGCACCCAGTTTCCTCTTGATAGGCCCTGCGGTCCCTAAAAGTCACCTATATTGCAAGCTGTGGAGTCCTAAGGATCAATGGTGTGCACCTTTCTATAAGTAATTACTGCTGGCTGCATGATTTAGTGTCTCCTGTTCGACCTGACAAGTACCCCCCACTTCGTGACCGACGAACTAACGGCCTAAAGCTCCACAGAACAGTGTGTGACCTAGATACGTGGGGGTGGGTGTGGTTCAGCGGGGGAGTGGTGGGTTGCCAGCTTCCCGTTTTTGCTATTTTCTGAATTTAGGTTGCTTTTACACTGCTAGTTGATTATAGGCAACGTAGGTTAGCCCTGTGTGTTAAGACCGAGTATGCAGCGAGTTGGGTTCTGAGATCGCCAGCACAAAACGCAATGGGGAGGAAGGTTGGTTTGGCGAGAGCCAAAACTCCATGTGTATCTTCAGTACCCCCAACATCAATAGATAAAATGCTGCAGAGGGCCATTGGGGTAGTGGATACCGAGATTGAGTTAACGGAAAGGCGGTTATCACTCACTCCTGATTTATTTCTTCCCCCATCTGAGCCGATTATGCTGACAAATACGCCCCAAACCATGACTAATCCACAACTCCCGTCTCCTCCTCTGGTAGTACCTCACAAGAAACCAGCGCGCAAGAGCAGAAACACTACTAGAATCCCTAATGCTGGAAAGCGTAAACAATCACTTGAGATGGGATCCAAAAAAAAGAGGCTCTGTGAGGGTAATCCAGGTAGCGTAGAGGGGGGCGAAGAGCGAGCACCAATACCTCATGAACTCCCAGTAGTCAGCATTGACAAGATCTATCCGGCTTGGGCTGTGAATCTGCTGACAGATCTGCAGAACAATCTGAGGGCTATGATCAAAGAAGAACTTGCCCCGCTCATTAGTCGACTAGACAAATTGGAGAAAGTGGTGGTAGCAGGGGAAGCAAGACTAGGAGAGCTACAAATGTACCCCCTTAGCAATCCCAGAAGTGGGACCGATAATGGATGTCAGACGGACACCATAGGCCCCATATCACCTAGAGGGTCTCTGATGCACGTTTATAAGGCCCCCCCATCTAGCCATGAGATGGGGGAATTGAATACGAACTTGCAGCAGAGAGGTGGGAGTGATAGCCGTGAGACTAGAATCTATACCAGCACAGTCCCTCCGAAGCACCGAGATAGTCCCAGCCTCGTTGAACAAGCTAGCTCTAGGAATGTGAGTAGGCAACCACGACAAGAACATGGTGAGGGGAGACAAGTAAGTTGTAACTTAAGACTGCCCAGTATAACCTTCCTCCCGCATGTTCCCCGTATGTAGCCTTCTTGACAGGTGTCCCGCCATTGGAACCGAATAAAAAAGAAACCCAATTAGAACTGAGGAATAAATGCCTGTTATGGCTCGCAAGGTACAAGTATTTTGAGTATGATAGAGCAGGTGAGATTATTCTAGTTCGAAGAGTAGGGTGGGTAGGCAACAGGCTCAAAAACGACCCGGGTGAGTGTGTAGTAATTAATTTTAATAACCCTAATACTGTAGATAATTTACTTAAAACCACACTTAATTATCAGTATGCCCATACAGGAATGAGCTTGCGCCCCCTGGCCTTTTTCTACCCCTCCTATCAATCCTTCCCAAGAAATTGTGCACCACCTCTTAACCCTGCCAGGGGGCTGGTGCCTCTTTCCAAGGGAAGCCGGGATGTCTATACCAGGTCCTCCCAATTTAACGTCCCGGTGAACAATAGATACGATATCTTGGAGGAGGTAGATTGACTTGAGGAGGGTACACCACAGGGTGGGAACTCTGAAAAGGTCGGTATCGACCTTAAGGGCAGAGGTTGGGGTAGGGCAAGCCTCTCTACTCGATTACATCATGGTAGAAACAAGGTTCTGGGAAAAGGTCTCTGATTTTTATATCACGCAAAGGCAGGATAGTGATCATAATGCTCTGAGCTTGGTGTTAAAGTCATGGGATCTTGGTATCTCTAATTCTCCGCCGGCCTCCCCAAATGTGCCGAGTGCACTTATAGTAACTAATAATAGAAGGAAAATTATATGGGGTCACATTGAGCACTGTCCTCGCAAGTTGGCTAAAGTTTATCAGTTAGTGATCCCTTCTTTGGTCAAAATGCGGGGGGTAATACAGGCGGAGGGTCCCTGTGTAGAACAAGACATGGTAGGGAAAATTCATGCAGAACTCACTCTGAAATTGGCAGAGGTGTTTTTCCCGGTTGTGCGTACCAGGGAAAACAACCATAACAAATGTTCCTGGTATAACAACAAATGGCGCAAGGCTAAGCGGGAACTTATGGATGCTGTTAAGGCGAAGGACAGGTTACAGATTAAACCTGCTAGGGCCAGCTACAAGCGGACAATACACCAGGAAAAAAACAACTGGGAACTAGAGAGGTGGGAAAAGCTCAGGACTGCCCTAGAAGAGAAAGATCTGAAAACATTTTGGATAATAGTGGGTGGTGGGGATGGGGGAGGGAGATCGGCCATCGAGCCTAACATAGCGCCCGAAGTATGGGAAACCTACTTTGGGTCATTGTATTCAGACAGGGAAGATGGGACTGACAACCCTGTTAGCACCAGACCAGGAATGGAGATACATCAGGCGGGGGAGTGGGAGATTAGCATGACTGAAGGTGGAAACGCTATTAGTAAGCTCCAGCGTAACAAAGCGCCAGGTTTAGATAAACTTCCGGGCGACCTTTTTCGGGAGGAACCTATTATATGGATACCATATTTATGTGCCCTATTTAATGCCATTCTGAAGGGCATGGATCCCCCTGATACATGGCGCGGGGCTGAGATAGTGCCCATTTTCAAAAAAGGCTGTCCCCTTACGCCCTCCAACTATAGGCCGATCAGTCTTATCGATAATTCCCCAAAACTCTTTGGCCGAGTACTCCTGGACCATCTCCAGGAATGGATGGAAGACCAGCAAATATTAACCCCTTACCAGGCCGGCTTCAGATCAAACATGTCAACCGTAGACCAGATATTTAGACTACAACTACTTTTCTGGAAAACAGTGACAATAGAGGGTGGCAGCCTCTACTTAATATTCGTTGATCTGAAGTCGGCCTTCGACCTGGTTCCCCGGGAGAAACTTTGGGTGGTGCTAAGCGACCTTGGGATTCCTGTCTACTTACTCCATATCTTAGAGAAGCTCCACACCAAAAATTTTGCGCAAGTACGATGTGGGAAATATGGAGAACTTACTTCACGTTTCCCCGTACTTAAAGGGGTACAGCAGGGATGTGTCTTAGCCCCTACTTTATTCTGCCTCTTTATAAACGGGCTTATTGATCATCTTAGAAATACCAAAGACATTGATGCCCCTAAATTAGCATCTGGGAAGGTTCCTGCGCTGATGTTCGCTGATGATACTCTGCTACTTTCAAAAACACCAGCGGGTATCCAGCGGACGTTGGACGGGTTTGCGAACTTTTGCAAGTTGCGTGGGCTGGAGATCAATTTGACGAAAACTAAATTCATGGTCTTCAACCCCCCCAAAACGTCACGCCCTAATCCCTCTTTACACGGTATCCCACTGGAAAGAGTGAATTTATTTGATTACTTGGGTGTGACTATATCAGAGTACTTTGAGTGGGGGCCACAGGTAGCTAAGGCTAGACTTAGGCTAACCCAGACTCTGGGGGGCTTAATGAAATTACATAGAACCTCAGCTGCTAAGCCAGCAGCCCCTGTGGTTGAAATTTATAAAGCACAAGCTAGGGGGCCATCACTATACGGGGTGGAGTTGTGGGGTCACTGCTCCACCACCAATCTGATGAGGGTGGAGAATAACTTTATGAGACAGCTCTTAGGTTTACCTTGCAGTACCCCCCTTATTCCCCTCCGAATGGATCTGGGCATTAGGCCCCTTGATGAAGAGGTTGCTTTGAGACCTCTTACATTCTGGCGGCGATTATGGGCGACCCCAGAGTTGGCCATCCTTAGGGATGAGCTAAGAGAGTTATTGCCTACTTGCCCGATTAAGAAAACTCCCTGGCTTCGACATATAAGGGATCTTGCCATCAAGCTAGACATACCGCGTCTCTGGAGGACTCCGGAGATTTCTTGCCCTATGATTTCTAGGTTGGAATTAGTCAAACATTACAGATTAGCTAAATTAACGGCTATCCAAGAAAGTTCCTCATGTGGCCGTCTAACTGTAGAGTTTTTACTAATTAAAGATGTATACAGCAAGGAACGTTTCCTGGATCTTATTCAACCCCCACTGGCCAGGAAACTGTATATACAATTCAGATTAGGGACTCTCCCGTTACGTGCATACACTAGCAAATGGGGAAAAGAGATAACGGGTGAATGTCCCGCATGCAAGTACAAGGTAGAATCTGATGTGCATGTCCTGCTTCTTTGTCCCGCCTATCAGACGGCGCGCAAGCGCTGGTTAATACAACTCTGCAAGAACATGGGTTTCGCGCACTGCGCAGTGGCCTTCAGAGTTTTGAAGTACGATACTCACCCTCCAATTGTCTTTGCTGTATCCCGCTTTTTAAACTGTATGTGGCATACTCAGCGGGCTTTTTTAAAGTAATTCTTGGAGAAAGCAGGTATTTTATTGTGGTTCGTGGTTTAGCACTCTCTTTCTTATCATCATAATTTGGGTATATACTAGCTCATAATTATGTGCAGACGATTGTTTTTACTATGTCTTAATGGATTGTTTGAACTTATATATACAATTTTTATAGTTTTTAAGTGGTTTTTTAAACTGGTGTTTTTTAGTCAATCATCAGGTGTGTAGATCAATTTACATTTTAACCATGAATGTATTTTTTTTTTTTTGTGTGTTTGTGTTTTGTGACTTTTATGGTCCATGTGGCCGAAATAAAGTTATATATTGATTGATTGACTAATAGTGGCCATTGTTATTTTAGAATCTTAATGAACCGTAGTTCAAATAGCGTTGTCATGGCCCCTCTCCTATCCCTCTAAAGAGCAAACATGCCAGAAGAATCTTTTAAGTTAAACACTATCTCACCCAGATTAGGATCTCATTGTAAGCATGTATTACAAATTGATGTCACAATTTCTTTCAAGCTGTAATGCACTGCAAAAGGAATCAGAAAATACTTTAAGATTTGTTTCTGGACGTATATATTCAAGAACACTGGAGTGTGACGCTGAACTTTCAGCAATCATTAGAGTTAATGGGATGACCCTGTATCCCGCAGAACCTGGGTATTTATGCTATAACAAACAAGTGGTTCTGTTGGGTTAGTAAAATAACTAAGTTAACATGTATTTAATACCAAAGCAACCCGAGTAATCAAAATGTTGCCCAAGTTTTACAAAGACTTGTTGAGAGCAGACAGTAAGAACACACAACAGATCAACAATTTTTGCCAAAGAATGAAATATTTACTTCTTTTCTTTTTGTAAAAAGGGACAAATATGGCTGTCAAGGATTGCATAAACGTATTGCAAAAGGACAGAAGTGACCTTTGTGACATAAAGTGAAGAAAGAGTGACGAGTGATATCATTAGTGAAAATATATACAAGACAAACATGAGTGACAGGAGTTAACAAAATACAAGCATCCTGTCGCATGTATACAATTATTTACATGAATCCTAATCCAAATATTATTTTGAAAGTAGAGGACAAGGAGACTGTTTGGACATGGGTAACATTAACGTCGACGTTTCAACCCTTTCATAAGTGCGCAGAATGTATAGCGTCAATGCGGGTCTTCATCAGGACATAGACAGACGGAGTAGACAGCCTATGGAATTAAATTCAAAGAGTCAGGGATGTTCTTACTGTCCAGAGGACTGAATTTATATAAGGGTAAGTAAAAACATGGCTTACCACAGGGAAGTAGAATCCAATTAATAGATTTGTAACAAAGCAATGGATTTGCAAGGTTTCCACAATTGATTGGAAGGTTAGTGATCTACAACCAAACAGAGGGGAACAGCCATTAATATCATGGCAATCATATACTTGACTCTATATTAGAGCAAGCGGTAAGGGACTTACCAATGTAAATTTGCCGCAGTGCACATGGATGCACGTAATTCCAAATATCCAAAATTAATTGTTAGGACCTCCTCCATCCGGTAGGAGTCTAGAATTAAATATAAGGACCAGTCATTCTGGAATACTGAAATATAATGACAGTACATACGAAAATAAAACGGATGTGGCTGATTCCTACCTTGTTTGAATCTGATGCTTAATTATATATGACATCCACCAGTCGGTAAGAGTCTAAACGGAGGAGAACGAAATATGTATGAATATTGAACCTTAATGAATTAAAATGACCAAGGGTTAGCAACCATATGTGCAAAGTACAGGACATACCTGAGTTAAAGCTGAAACGCTTCCACCAGCCGGTTGGAAGGGGTAAATAGTTTGTTCCCACCACACTGGGTCGGGTACTAAGGGATAAAAAATCATCCATTTAGCTCAAATACGTGCTGCTTGTTACACAGAGGCAAATTAGGGGCATACGCGAGTGCATTTGGATAAGCGCTCATACCTCAGGGCCTGACTTGTGAGTGAAAGTTCCTTTCTGATGTTGCCGCGGGGAAGTTTAGAGGCTTTTGGCAGGGTCATGACGTACACATCAGCTGTGACAGGCTGCGTGCATGCTCAGGTGCAGCAGCTTCGTCAGGCTTCTCTGACTCACGGCGCTCAGCCGTGTTTTCTCAACGAATCATTGGAATGCATGCCTCAGTGACAGTTGCCGTGCACGCCTGTAGTGTAACAGCTAGGGCACGGCAATTAGTCATGTTGGAAATTGTTTGGCGCTCTGTTTGTAAGTAACGAACTCAATGTTCCTTATATGGGAATTACCAATTGTGTCTCTGATCTTCATCGAACAACGCGCACCATTTTGGGTGGTATTGTGCCGCAAATCAAGTGCCATTCGGAGCTTTGTTTGTAACTCCAGGACAAAAACAGGCATGATAATTACAACATAATACAACTAAGCATGGTTTTCCAGTGTAACCCACAATTTATTACGGACACACGATATACCATCAAAGTGCACACAATTAACAACACATTTTGTATGTATCAAGTAAACAGATAGTTATACATTTAAGCATATCAAACAAAGGGACCGACTTGCAAGTCCTTTGTGTTGCAGATTCGTCTACAAGAAGAATAATTCATATTTTGATATGCCTTCTCAGTCAGAAAGCAACATACACATCATTTTTAGACACATTATTGCTCATATTCATTTAATCGGTAAGAGACAAAACATCTAACCAGGAGCCCTTTGTCATATAGTTCTGTCTACAAGAGCACAAGCAAGGGGTAGCATCTATCTAGTAAGCTAACCTATTACTCAGGTTAATCAAGGAATAAGCTGTATCATGCATCGGCCAGACCAAATTACAACAAAGAGTGGTGGAGAGTTATAACCTAGCCATCTGCCTATAGGTTTCCTCTTGTTCATTGAGGCCCTGGTTAACAGAGTCCAGAACATGTATCCATCTGCACTCTTTCAGATTGAGTGCCGAAAGAATGTTACCACCCCTAGGGTGTAGATGGATCTTCTCCAGAACCCACCATTGTAAGTTGTCTGCTGTATGTCCAGTTAGACAAAAGTGTTCCACTAGCGGGGCTCCTTGCACTTTGCAGCGGATCCTACTGCAGTACTGTAGAATCCTTGCCTTGACTTTTTGAGCGGTTTGACCGACATATATCTTATCGCAGGGGCATCTTATAGCATCGATGACATTTGAAGTGTTACAGTTGGTATGATCAGTTAAGGAATAGGTCCGACTCTGGTGCGTGAATGTTGAGCCAACCAATGCAAGATTACACGCTTTGCAACTACTACATTTAAAATGTCCAACCAAGGGTGGCAGATTGAGTTGCTGTCTAATGTCTGGTGTTTTTACTGTTTCCAAATATGAGCTAACAACATGGTCCTTTATGTTTCTTGCCCGTTTAAAGGCGAACAAGGGCTCATCCTTTATTCTGATCTCTGTGCTCACTAGGTTGCAATATTTCTTGATCACCTTTTTGATCTCGTTGCTTCTTGCGTTGAAGGTGGTGACGCAAACCAACTTGTTCATCTTTTCATTATCCTTCTGCCGTACCTCCATAAGGGTCTCCCGGGGGCTGTACCAGGCCCGCTTCCTGGCCCAATTTAGCAGACCTTTCGGGTAGCCCCTCTCCTTCAATCTCATGATCAAAGTATCTGATTCAAGAACTCACATGCAAGGGCCTTTCACAGGGCTTCCTCACGGAGCCCGAGTACAACTTTCTTAATCATACCAATCCCAGAATACCTACAATATACACCCTCCCAAAAATTCATAAGAGCATTGAACACCCGCCCGGGAGACCAATCATCTCAGGCTGCGGCTCTATTCTGGAACCACTCAATAAATTTATTGACAGCTTCCTGCAACCCCTTGTTTTGCAAACCCTCTACTTCCTTCGAGACACCATGCACACCATACAAATAATGGAGAATCAACCCTTTGACACAGTAACTCAATTTTTGGTCACCGTGGATGTCACATCCCTTTACACCAGCATACCACAGGAAGACGCTATGGAGGTAATCAGGAAAACCCTGGATGAAAGACCAACCCCTTGCTGGATTCCAACTGACTTCCCGGTAGAACTCCTAAAGATAGCAATGGCCAAAAACTATTTCATCTTTCAGGGGACCTACTGCTATCAATGTAAGGGTGTTGCAATGGGAGCTGGATATGCACCTAGTCTAGCTAACCTCTACATGGATCATTATGAGGACACCCATATATACGATCATTCAAACCCTTACATTGATAATATCACTATTTGGAAGTGATACATTGATGACGTCCTGATGATCTTGACAGGTACTGAACAGAGTTTGATTGATTTCAATATCTGGCTGAACGGACGTTCAGCTGACATCAAGTTCACTATGGCCTACAGTAATGATACCATTAGTTTCTTGGACCTTACACTACAGATTGAAGAAGCCAAAATCCTGACGACATTATACCGTAAACCCACGGAACGAAATACCCTTCTAAAATACAGCTCCCATCATCCCAGGAGTCTGAGAGATAATCTACCCTATGGCCAATTCCTGAGGACACGGCGCAACTGCTCACGCAGACAGGACTTCTTTACGGCATCAGATACTCTGATCATGAGATTGAAGGAGAGGGGCTACCCAGAAGGTCTGCTAAATCGGGCCAGGAAGCGGGCCTAGTACAGCCCCCGGGAGACCCCTCTGGAGGTACGGCAGAATGATGATGAAAAGATGAACAAGTTGGTTTGGGTCACCACCTTCAACGCAAGAAGCAACGAGATCAAAAAGGTGATCAAGAAATATTGGTACCTAGTGAGCACAGAGATTGGCATAAAGGATGAGCCCTTGTTCGCCTTTAAATGGGCAAGAAACATAAAGGTCCATGTTGTTAGCTCATATTTGGAAACAGTAAAAACACCAGACATTAGACAGCAACTCAATCTGCCACCCTCGGTTGGACATGTTAAATGTAGTAGTTGCAAAGCGTGTAATCTTGCATTGGTTGGCTCAACATTCACGCACCAGAGTCGGACCTATTCCTTAACTGAGCATACCAACTGTTACACTTCAAATGTCATCTACGCTATAAGATGCCCCTGCGATAAGATATGTCGGTCAAACCACTCAAAAAGTCAAGACAAGGATTCTACAGCACTGCAGTAGGATCCACTGCAAAGTGCAAGGAGCCCCGCTAGTGGAACACTATTGTCTAACTGGACATACAGCAGACAACTTACAATGGTGGGTTCTGGAGAAGATCCATCTGCACCCTAGGGTTGGTAACATTCTTTCGGCACTCAAACTGAAAGAGTGCAGATGGATACATGTTCTGGACTCTGTTAACCAGGGCCTCAATGAACAAGAGGAAACCTATAGGCAGATGGCTAGGTTATAACACTTCTACTCTCCACCACTCTTTGTTATAATTTGGTCTGGCCGATGCATGATACAGCTTATTCCTTGATTAACCTGAGTAATAGGTTAGTTTACTAGATAGATGCTACCCCTTGCTTGTGCTCTTGTAGACAGAACTATAAGACAAAGGGCTCCTGGTTAGATGTTTTGTCTCTTACCGATTAAATGAGTATGAGCAATAATTTGTCTGTAAGACAAAGGACTCGCAAGTCAGTCCCTTTGTTTCATATGCTTAAATGTATAACTACATCTGTTTACTTGATACATACAAAATGTGTTGTTAATTGTGTGCAGTTTGATGGTATATCGTGTGTCCGTAATACATTGTGGGTTACACTGTAAAACCATGCTTAGTCGTATTATGTTGTAATATCAAGCCTGTTTTTGTCCTGGAGTTACAAACGAAGCTCCGAATGGCACTTGATTCGCGGCACAATACCATCCGAAATGGTGCGCGTTGTTCGATGAAGATCAGAGACACAATTGGTAATTCCCACATTCCCGAACATTGGGTTCGTTACTTACAAACAGAGCGCCAACCAATTTCCAACATGACTAATTGCCCTGCCCTAGCTGTTACACTACAGGCGTGCATGGCAACTGTCACTGAGGCACGCATTCCAATGATTCGTTGAGAAAACACAACTGAGCGCCGTGAGTCAGAGAAGCCTGACGAAGCTGCTGCACCTCAGCGTGCACGCAGCCTGTCACAGCTGATGTCTACGTCATGACCCTGCCAAAAGCCTCTAAACTACCCCGTGACAACATCAGAAAGGAACTTTCACTCGCAAGTCAGGCCCCGAGGTATGAGCGCTTATCCAAACGCACTTGCGTATGCCCCTAATTTGCCTCTGTGTAACAAGCAGCGCGTATTTGAGCTAAATGGATGATTTTTTATCCCTTAGTACCCGACCCAGTGTGGTGGGAACAAACTATTTACCCCTTCCAACCGGCTGGTGGAAGCGTTTCAGGTTTAACTCAGGTATGTCCTGTACTTTGCACATATGGTTGTAACCCTTGGGCATTTTAATTCATCAAGGTTCAATATTCATACATATTTCGTTCTCCTCCGTTTAGACTCTTACCGGCTGGTGGAGGTCATATATAATTAAGCATCAGATTCAAACAAGGTAGGAATCAGCCACATCCGTTTTATTTTCGTATGTACTGTCATGATATTTCAGTACTCCAGAATGACTGGTCATTATATTTAATTCTAGACTCCTACCGGATGGAGGAGATCCTAACAATTAATTTTGGATATTTGGAATTACGTGCATCCATGAGCACTGCGGCAAATTTACATTGGTTAGTCCCTTACCGCTTTCTCTAATATAGAGTCAAGTATATGATTGCCATGATATTAATGGCTGTTCTCCTCTGTTTGGTTGTAGATCACTAACCTTCCAATCAATTGTGGAAACCTTGCAAATCCATTGCTTTGTTACGAATCTATTAATTGGATTCTACTTTACTGTGGTAAGCCGTGTTTTTACTTAACCTTATATAAATTCAGTCCTCTGGACAGTAAGAACATCCCTGACTCTTTGAATTTAATTCCATAGGCTGTCTACTCTGTCTGTCTATGTCCTGATGAAGACCCGCATTGACGATATACAATGTGCGCTCTTATGAAAGGGTCGAAACGTCGACGTTAATGTTACCCATGTCCAAACAGTCTCCTTCTCCTCTACTTTCAAAATAATATTTGGATTAGGATTCATGTAAATAATTGTATACTTGCGACAGGATGCTTGTATTTTGTTAACTCTTGTCACTTATGTTTGTCTTGTACATATTTTCACTAATGATATCACTCATCACTCTTTCTTCACTTTATTTCACAAAGGTCACTTCTGTCCTTTTGCAATACGTTTATGCAATCCTTGCCAGCCATATTTGTCCCTTTTTACAAAAAGAAAAGAAGTACATATTTCATTCTTTGGCAAAAATTGTTGATCTGTTGTGTGTTCTTACTGTCTGCTCTCAACAAGTCTTTGTAAAACTTGGGCAACATTTTGATTACTCGGGTTGCTTTGGTATCAAATACATGTTAACTTAGTTATTGTACTATCCCAACAGAACCACTTGTTTGTTATAGAACTTTCAGCAATCAGCACTGTTTGATTGGGACTACATTTACCCAGCAGACTATGACTGAGCCAGCGAGGAGGGGCATGCCACCATCTCCAGCTCATAAGCGCTTTGCCCTAAATGCAGTGCAGGACACCTAATTTGGGGCAATCACTACTGTTGGAGTGGGACTACATCCCCCAGGAGCCTTTGACCGAGCCATAGGTGAGGGGCATTCTACCATCTCACGCTTATAAGCGATTCTCCTTAACTACGGTGCAGGATACCGAACTTGCAGCAATTTCCTCTGTTGGGGTGGGACTACGTTCCCCAGCAGACTTTGACTAAGCCAGAGGGGAGGGACACGCTACCACCTCACGCTCATAACTGCTTCACTCTAACCAGGATGCGCATTGGCAAAGACCGGGCCAAGGGCTGCCCTTCCAGGTCTTTTGGAGCCCGGAGGAGGCTGGGCCACCCCTCTAAGGCATAGCTTAATGTATTGGTATAGATTTTGGGACTTACATTTCTGGTGTTTTAAAGCAGTTGCACTTTTTTATTGAAAAACAGGCAATAGGACTTGACTGATCAATTGAAAGTCTTAAATATTTAAATTTGCCTGCTTTTTATTATTGCCTTTCATAATTTTTGTTTTATTGGGAAGGGCTGGGTTACATTAGGCTTGATGCTATAGGCCACTAAGGTTTCTGCTGAGACTTGCAGTTGCATTCATTTTATCTCCTCTGAAGTAGCTGTAGTGCTCACTAATCTATTGAAGTAGCAATCAAGTGCCCATTTCTGTTGTTGCGGGGGTCACTCCTTTGTCCTTTAAATCATGGTTTATTCATCTCTCAAATCTGAGAAAGGAAGGCACTTGAAGTGGCTGCACGCTCTACCAAAGCAAAAAAAATCCCTTAAGTCTGTAGGGGAGAATTGTGTGATGCATAGGATTGACAATTTGTTAGAAGGAGTCGAAGAAATCCTTAATCCTACTGCTCCCCCGTTCTTACAATACCATCATCCCATACTTGCCCACCCTTAAGTATAGAAAGTAAGCACATCCTTAAAATGTTTGAGAAAGTAAAGGCATCGGCTCGGCTGTGCAAAATGCTCATATTGAAAACCCCCATAAGATTTCTATCCACGACCTTCATATAGGGGCCCAATTGCCTGTGTAGATTAGCCCAGTTATTGAATGCCAAAACAGACATTATGCTCTGTATTTGGATAAAATGGACACCAATAGGGGGGTGGAGGTGAGTCGAGACAATACGATTAACAAGAACCCCAGTGAGCAACATGGTGTCCCGTGGATGTTGGAAAGTTTGGTGGATATCATTCTTGGTCTAAGGGATGAAGTTTGTGACCTCAAGAAGGTTATTGATAATTTGGAGAATAAAGTTGGAGATGCGCTAGGCCAAACACACACCCAGACAGGATGAGGGGTCATTTGGAGGGACTGGTGGGGCCTCCAGAGAAAGTCCTGGAAGGGAACCTCAGATCCTAGGTCCAAATGCATCACAAACTGTGACCCAGAATGTGTATACTCCGTCAAATTCCATTAATCTGTTGGAGCCTTTGCAAAAACCAACTGATGTAACTAGAGGGGGAGAAGATCAAAAGATAAATCGCATGAGGTTGAACCCAAGAGGTGAAGCCCCAAGGGGGTCGGAAATATGGAATGGTGTATCTGGCAACAAATGGACTACTCCTGTGCAACCACACTGTTATTGCTCTCAAGCATACCCATAGAGGGGGATGGTGCATAAGGGTATTTATACTCGAGCCCCAGGCAACCCAAACCAAGCCGGAATTTATTTAAGTCAGGTCCCAAAGCTGGCAGTAGATGCAAAAGAAGACCAGGATTTCCTAATACAGAAAGTTACATACTGGTTTTGGGAGGTCAGGCACTGCTATTTGATTATTGGGAGTGACATATCTGGAGCTGAGAGGATTGTAATCCCAGGTGATCCATATGACTTGGTAAGAGTTGCATTGTAGTAGAAAGAACTGGAGGATGGCCTAATGACTATCGACTCATGCATAATATGCAGTGCTAATACTCCAATCCAGATTAAGTATAAAGCCCAAGCCAAATTATCAACACAAGGAAAATTAATGCATGGCGTGAGATCTAGACAAACAGGGGGTCTCCAGGCAAAGGTAGTCTAGTGTAAGAAACTGACTGAGGGTAAGGAGTGATTCCAGAGATAATTTGAATAGGAGTAATAGTGAGGAGGAACTGAGGGAATCTGAGTGTGGGATTATGAATGGGTCCTCGGCTTTAAACAGAGGATGGCCGAACCACTTGATTGAAAGCAGCGATGATGTGGAAAGTTCTGCAATGAAATCTGATTGGGAAACCTCACTTGAAATTGAAGTCAAGGCTACTAGTAATAGTGAGCAGGACCGGGCACCGAGCATATATGATTCCTTAAGCCCCAATGATGGGTCACCAAAACCGATTAAATTGTTGAGTTGCAATGTGGCTAGGATTAGCACAATCCTGTCAGAATAAGATTGAGGATGGTTCGTAGATGCCCATGATATTTGCCTCTTTCAGGAGACCTGGTCCACTGCTCCTATATTTAGGAGCAGGTTTACATCCTTTTGAACAAAGGCTGTTCAGTCAGGTAGGGGAAGACCATTGGGGGTCTAGTGATTTGGGTCAAGTTTAGGCCTGGGTGGAATTCGTGGAGTTCCAGTATGCGGAACTCTGCGAAGTGGTAAAAAAACTCCACGAGGTACGTGGATTTCCTCGAGCAGGCAGATTTGCTTGCTGCTCCCATTCGTGTTATGTTTTACACCAAACATAACGCGACATGCGTTCTCGCGCCAGAAATTGCATGAGAACGGCACCATGCGGTTCACATGGGCACGGCCATCTTGGTTTTTCTCTGTTTTATGGTGCTGGGCCTATTTTTCAATCTCCACTAAATCTCCTTAATCCCACTTTTCTAAAACCTATCTACCACTCATTTTTTATTAGGACCTTACCCTGTGTCTTTGTGCTTTTGTATTTTATGCTTTTTTCTAAATTTTTTGTGTTTTTTGCATGTGTACTTTATTTTTCACTTTACTTTCTTTTTTCTTCTTTCTTTTTCCTTCTTCTACTTTTCTTCTCTTCCCCGGCCCCCACTCAGCACCATAGCAGAGCAGGAGAGCGCCAGGCCCCTCCGAACCACCAGCTGCAGCCACCCACCTTGCGGTATGCATCGCCACGAAGTGGTGCAGCCCGATCGCTATTCATGGAGGTGGAGGTGACAGCACTAGTTTTTATGTGCAGCGCCACCTGCCCTCCACCCTGGCAGCAGGCAGCAGGCATGGTAGTGGCTACGCCCTCCGGGAGTGGAAGCAACATTGGGAGAGGGTGCGCAGGGCTTTTCGCCACTGTTCTGGGATCCAGCACACCGAACAACAGCTGACACACCAGTGGGCGGACAAAATGGATCGGGGCCAAGACCTGTTAGACCTGATGGCGTGGAGGTTTCAGGGCTTGGTGAGTAATAATTATTTATTTATTGGTTCTATATATGCTAATATTTTTTCCCAAATAGCAAGCATGCTGCTCATACTCAGGTAATTTAAGTTTATGTTACAAATATTATGTGATGATCATCTTAGAGTAGACAGGTGCTCAGCGGCGCTACCTAATCCTACTTGTGTGTCATTGGCGCTCGCTTGGACTGTTTTTTTAAGAAGTCATTCAGAGACTCCTCTGTCCTGTCACTGAGATAGTGGTAGTTATTGGTATTAGTGAGCTAACGCGTTCCCTCAATTCTCTGTGCCTTTATTTTTTGTAGCTCATACAGTCCCAAATCCCAGTCCCAAAGCCAAGCAATTTCCCAGTGATGTGTAGTAAGTAACTAGTAACTATGCATGCATCAGCATGTATGCATTGAAAAAAATTGCAGACTGAGGTGACCCGTTTTAGGTTGAGAGATCGAGAATGAGATGAGAAGCAAAGATCAATCGTTGCAATTTATTAGTAGTTCCAATGTAGTTTTGGAAATTTGGAATAGGGTTTGGAAACTAAGGAATATGTCCACGATAGTAATAGGAGAGGAGATCTGATTTATAAATGTTAAATCAAATGTAACTGCGTTTGCCTCTCCCACTCAAAACATTTTTGGGAAGTTTAACTGTACCATTAATCTTTTCTTTATTTTATTTTGTTTATTTCCTACATCATCATCCAGGGGCAGGAAGGATACGGCAAGTACCACCACGCGGTGCAGGCCGGTGAGGGGGCTGGAGGTGCCTCCACGAGTGCAGATGGCTCTGCTGGGTCCAGTAAGTCCTCCTGTTAATATATATGCAAAATAAATCTAAAAAAATTAAAATCAAGACAAAAAATGTAAAAGAAAATGTTACAAAATATATTTGAAAAAATTTGAATTAAAAAATTAAGTAAATATTTTTATAAATAAGTGAAATTATTCTCAGGCATATATAAATATAATTTATTGAACTGCTATTTCATTTCTCAACCATTCATGCCAGCCGATGGCAAAGGTCCACACTTACTGGACGCATAAAATGGCCACCGACCACATGGTCACAACAACAACAACCAGCAAGGAGGCATGGCCACAAACAAAGAATAAATGCAAGGCTATGGCAAAAGCACACTGACTTCCTATGCAAATTTGCCACCCGCCACATGGTCCAACAAGAAGCAGGAGGCCTGAAAAACAAAGAACGCATGCAGGCCTATGGGGAAAGCACACTGGCTGGCTACACAAAATGGCCACCAGATGCATGGTCACAACAACAACAACCAACAAGAAGGCATGGTCACAATAAAGAAGACATGCAGGCCTATGGCAAAAGAACACTGACTGCCTACACAAAATGGCTGCCAGCCACATGGTCACAACAACAAACAGGAGGCCTGGAAAACAAAGAACACATACAGAACTAAGGACATGGACTATACAAAATGGTCCCTTGTCACTTGGCATGGGGAAGAAAGGCAAATGGTGGCCTATGGCAATCACACACACACACAGACTGGCCAGACAAAGGAAGCATGGTAACACAGAAGAACACAGCATTAATTCAGCAATGCTAAAAACAAAAATGAACAAGGCTAAAAATATTTACAACAACACACATCCTCCAAAGGCATCACCCCACTGTTTACAGGAGAAAAAAAAGTGAAATACCACAAAAAACATTTTGTATTTTAATCCAGTGCCATCCATGGCCTAAATGATGTTTCAATTCAACTGACACCACGGAAACAGTTGTTTCATGCACCCATGACTAGTAGTGGGTCTACTGGCTGGAAGGTTCATTGGCAGACAAGGCCACATAGTGAATTAAATCAATATTGCAAATGTATTGAATTAATGAGTGCTAATGGTTTGTCCAACCTCAAGATTGGGTAGCACACTTCAGTAATTTGTATTCAGGCAGAGAGCAATCATGCTTGGACAGCATAGATCTGACGTTGGCTGCCAAACTGGGAAACCAAAATAATCTAGAATTTGTGGTAAGTGAAACCATGGCGGCCTTGAGGTCTTGTCTTGCATCCAGAGCACCCAGGCCTGATAAGATCCCAATGATCTCTAAATGGCACACCTGAAAGTGTAGGATCCCTATATTAGCTTCCTATCAAATGCATTGTTTCAGGGTACGAAGATCCCTTTATCCTGGAAAAAGGAAGAGATTATACCAATCCAGAAGAAGGGGCAACAAAACAGACCAAGCAACTATTGGCCAATTAGTCTGATAAAAGCTCTGCAAAAGATTTTTTGTAAACAGGTGTTGTCACACCTCCAAGAGTGTATTCAAGATAATGATGTGCTAACAGATTTTGCAGGCAGGCTTTAAAGGTGATGTTAGCACCATAGACCAGGTCTTTAGTTTCAATTACATTTACCGGAAGACTGCAGCAATCAACAGGGGCAAATTGTATGTTGTCTTTGTTGATTTGCATGCAGACTTTGGTCTGGTCCCCAGGGGAAAGCAGTGGAGGGCCCTGGATGCGATGGGCATTCCTTCAAATGTGTTGGCCATCCTAGTGCATTTATACTCAGAAAACTATGCCCGATTTAGGTGGGGGGAGCAGGGTTAACTAATCGACCCAATAAGGATCAATCGTGGAGTCATGCAGGGTTGTGTTTTTGCCCTTACTCTGGAGTCATGGATTGCTTAGATAGGGATGGATGTGATTCACTAAAAATGAGTGGGAGGAGGGTACCTTCCCTGCTTTCCTCGGATGACACCCTATTGCTCTCGAAATCCCCCCAGGGCTTATAGCAGTTGTTAACTAATTTCAACACATTTTGTGTGGAGCGGGGGCTAGAGCCAAGCAGCTCGAAAAACAAATTCATGATCTTCAGCCCTGTAATGCAAAAAATAACAAGTGTAATATGCATGTGGCAATTAATTCATTAGAACAGGTCTCAAACTTTGATTATCTGGAGTAACTTTAATCCCAAACCTAAACTGGGTTTTGCAAATACAAAAATAGTAAGTATCATTAACTCATCATACTGCAAGTATATTGAAAATCCATAAAAGGTTGCCTTGTTTACCTTAAAATGTCAATAAACTAATTACAACATAATATTTTAAAAAATCCATAAAAGGACTGTATCTAAGTTGGTTGCACCGGCACTGGAGATATACAATGTTGGAGCCTTGGGGGTAGTCCTGTATGGTTCACCAATTTGGGGGGGGGGTGAACATTAATATTTTGTCCGTGTTTCAAAATAAGGCTCCTAGATCCCTCCTGGGGCTCCCACTGAGCACACCAGTGACTCCTGTGGATCTGGACCTGGCAATAAAACAATTATACAGAAATTTGAGCACAGACGTTTCATCTACTGGTATCGGTTATCGGCCTCCGCAGCCTTAGAAGCATATCAAGAGGGCCTAAGTGATATATGTCCCCTGATTGTGTTCGGGAAAATACCTTGCCTGAGGCTTGTTAAAGCACTACTGGGGAAATTGGGACTAGAGAGATTTTGGCAATCTCCAGAGGATTTAAGCTCATTCTCCAAAGTTTGTTTAAAAGAACAGTATTGGGAATATTTGAATGTTCAAACTGTCCGCATTTGCAAAGGAGCACTGACAGTGGAGTTCATCGACATTAAACCATTCTCGCAGTATGAGTCTTAAATCAATTAAATTAAGCCTCAACTTGCACATAAATTTTAAATACAATTTAGATATAAATCCCTTCCAAAAAAAGTGTTCTGTAGCAAATGGGCCGAAACCGCATCCAGGGTAGATCTATGTCCCGCTTGTGAAGGGGCTTCGGAATCAATAATCCACATACTATTTTTCTGCGCAGCCTATGGTTACCAATGAGCAAAGTAGATAGTCCACCTATGTAGGAAAATGGGCACCAGGCGGCATATGGAGGCATTTAGTATTCTTAGTACAGACACTAACAGACTGGTGGTATATTCCATCTAAAAATTCGTTATGTCAGTTTGGATTTGGTGAAAGAAATGCACCCAAGCTAGAGAGTAGATGTTGATACTGCGCTCCATTAAGAAAGTGGTCTGCATATTTGCTATTTTACATTTGCCCCCAGGTGTCAAAGGGTTGGGCTGGGAGTGATTTCATGGAATTTTCCATCTTATTATTATATTGTCTCTTTTGTAATCTTCTGACATCTGACAGTTATCAGAGCCAAGGAGACCTCCCAGTCCGAGCGTCTTTGAGGGATCTTCGATGTATTTTAACTTTTTTGAGAATTTGCACATCGTTTTCACATGCTCCCAAAGCTTATATGAGTAAATTAGCCTGAGCTGATGTGTTGGATATAATATTATTTTTGTACTTTGTTGTTAATGTGCACAAACCTAGTTGTGTAGTAGAAAAATTGTATTTGTCGGTCGCTACAAGTGAATTTACTGACTTTTTATATATGCTTGAACTTGAATGTTTTAATATATGATCTTAAGAGTGTATGGTGTGATGGATTATCCCCCTATGAGGTGTACACGAAGAACACACATTTTTTTACATCTGGACTAAGGCCATTAGTGTAGTTGAAAAGGAAACTGATGAGTGATTGTATGTGAGAACCTAGACTATACTGTATGAAGTTCACTCCTTCCAATGTTTAAACAGTATTTTATGTAGAATGATGTGATGCTTTTTACATGTATTTATTTGTACGTTTAGGATCCTTGGAGATTGAAATAAAGTTAGTGTGATGATGAACACTGGAATGTCTTTTCCATAGACATTACAGATGAATTAATCAATATCTAACTTACTGTTGTAGAGTTTATTGCATAAATCCTCATTGGTCACTTTTAACTTAGGGGTAAAAAAACTATAAAGGTGCTTTCATTCTCCAAGGATTTAGTCATGTTTTACAATTCACAGCTACACAGAACATTTACTTGCTAAACATTTTAAATTTGCCATTAGCAAGGGCAGTAACAAACAGATTTTTAGGATCTATTATTTTGCTAATTGCATTACTCAAAATTAGGCTGCAGTCTATGATGTCATTTATTTAACAAATATCCAGAATGACTGTTACTTATTTTAAGCATAGACATTTTTGCCTTAGTGCTAGTATTCAAAGCTGCCCTGAAGCTGTAAATTATACATTATGCTGTATAGGTTTAGAATATAACTGCCCGTATGGTGAAGTTCCTAAATGCAACTATCATATACCTTAATACTCTTTATAACAATGATGGGAAATGTTTTTACAGGCAACAACAGGGATTTTAGTTTCTGTAACTTTCAATACCTTAATGTTTCTATTTTTTTGTGTTTTTTATATGTAAGATTTAAATTAATCAACAATAAACCTATTTGCATAAAATATAAAACTCTGCTCTAAAAACACACCAGCGTTCTTATATAGGTCACAAAATATTTGTAGGCAAAATAACTCACATTGGAATCGATATGGTATATATTGTAACAGGAAATTATAGTAATATATGGCCTTCAACTCTGCATTGTGTGATATCTCAGAACAGGATTCAGTGGCGGTGGCATACTCCCCTGGCCTTGCATGGTGTGAGGAGAAGACAGTGTGTCTTCGATTCTCACAATCACTATTTGGTGAGAAAATTCCCTTGCAGCACCAGGCCAGTTTTGGTATCTCTGCTGCTATTGCCGCTTGGCAGAGTGTTCACAGACATTGTTGAGTGCTGGGTGCAAAAAGTAGTTGGCAGAGTGTGACGGTACTGTGGATGGGGCGGTGTTTGTAGTTCAGTCTTTGAATGTAATCATTAAATCACCACTGCCACTGATCGTATGGACTTTTATTCGTAGACATGGAGAAGTTAAAAGGAGCAATCATCTACATCAATTCTTTATAAACAGTAATAATATTAAAGACTTAGGGGCCAATTACAATGTGGCCCGTAAAGGCTCCGACTGCACTGCATCGTAATGGGCAGCGCGGTTTACTTTCCGACCGCCTCATTATGATGGAGGCGGTCGGAAAGTAAACTGGCCGGTCATTCCGGCTGGTTTCCGATGGGCTTGGAGAGCCCGTCGGCCAGTCGGAAGCCAGCCAGTAATCTCAAGGGTGGGCATTTTCACCCTTGAGATTACGATTAAGCCTGGGCGTAGTTCGCGAAGTAGCGCTACGCGAAGCTACGCAATGTGCAGTTCGCACTACGCGAGCTACGCGTAGCACTACGCGAACTGCGTAGTGCACTGTTCGCAATGATTGCACAGTGCCGGATGCTTGTCCGCACTGTGCAATCATTGAAAACGGCATCTTGCACAGTGCGAGCTGTCTTTTACTGCCGCTCGAGTAGATTTTTACTCGGCGGCAGCTTCTCAACGCGGACTGGTAGTTTCTCATCGCGAGCGGTCTCGAGCATACGCGACCACTCGCAATGAGAAACCTGACATCCCGCGTTGAGAATCTTGCCGGGAGGTTTATTTTCCACGCTCGCGATCGGCAACTTGATGTTGCTGATCGCGAACGAGGAAAAAGCCTCGCCGAAATGTCATTTTGCTTGCTCGCGGTCGCCAACTTGACGTTGAGGACCGCGAGCAAGCAAAAAATGACCGCTGCACTACGCTACGCTACGCTACGCGTGTTTGCACTGTGCTACGTGCAATTCACGTTGTGCGAAGTAGCGCAAACTTCTCAAACTACGCGAGCGTAGCGTAGTGCTTTGCCCAGGGTTAATTACGATGCACGGTTTCTGACATGATTTCCATGCCGGCCTGTCCCACATGGAAACCATGTTGGAAAGCATGTTTGGGGGCCCCCAGCAGGGCCCCCTTTGGTGCACGACCTCCTGTTGATCACTGCACCTTGTGGCAGGCAGCTTGGGGTGCTTGCCACTGGGTGCAGGGATGAACTGCACCTCCCTTTTCTCAATGGGAGCTTGTGTTACAGCTGGTTTACGGTCAGTCCCAGGACCGAGTCGTGTTGGGTGGATGCCCGACATCAAAATCAGCCCCTTAGTTTGTTCAATAAAGAGAGTTTGTGTGGGTTAAAGGGTTTTATTTTCAATTCTTAAGATTTAATTACTTATTCAATAGGTATTAAGCTTTTAGCCATCATTGGAACAAATTCAAATAACCCAATAATTGATATTTCAAAATAAGGTAAAATACAATATTAGTAAATATTACAGTCAGAATATAGATAATACAGCAAGCACGCTCCATAAAGGAATTTCCCTAATCTAAATTAAGCATTAGAAGAGAATAAGGTATCAGTTCAGAGACCCAATAAAGAGTTCTGATGAGAAAATAAATGCATAAGCATAAAGCCTTTGCACTCCAAGCAATAAAGAAATTGTTCAGCTGGAAAATATTCTCAGCTATGAATCAGGAGCCATCTCTTGAAAAGGGAATTGCCTCAAGGGTAATCTCTCATGAAGAGAGACACATAAACCCAAGAAACCCAGAAGAGGATCTTCAAAATGCGCACTAGCCAAAAAAGACCAGGCTACTCTAGGAACACATGCTATTATAAACACAATGAGTTTTCAATCATGACAAGTATAACATTCTCTGTTGACAGCCTCCAATAGGATGCCAATTGACTCCTGGGATTAGGTACATTCCCCAGTTTCTCTTATATTCACAATGGGCCACAGGTACAAGTCCTTAAAAGATACTTTATCCACATTTTGTGGCTCAGACAGTTCTTCCCATGAATCATCCTTCCTGTTGTCTCCTCTCCTCCTGGTGAGAACCTCTCTATTAGTTGACTACTACATAACAAATGCCTATTCACTAACTTACAGAAAGCTTCTGGAAAGTTACGGCATCTGCAGTGGAAAGAAAAGCATCTTGTGCAAAACAATAGTTCAACATGAAAAAAGGCCTTTCAGTGTTAGCATAAACATTTCTGTTAATATGCCATCGACAATTAGGCTAACTTAATTCAGTACATTATGTTGTTTCACTCATAGGTTTGTAACACCTAAGTATGTTTAGCTTCAACACATCATTTATTATTTGCAATGCACAATTTATTTGTATAGACTTTCACACTTTTCGGTTAAATTGGTTTTCATTTAGAAATTAGGAAATTCGCAGCATCAGTACAGGGCATGTTTTTCTTCCTTCATCTGATATTCAAGAAAACACCAATGTCCTGGAAGAGTAAATGTACCTAGCGTATACTTATGGCTATCCAAGATGGATGTCTCTCCAGTGTTTGCTACCTGAAGTTCCTAATTCAATCTGGTGCTAGGCGGCTCCTTTCCTGTGCTAGCATACGCTGCCCTGATCATATATGAGAATGCTTAGACTTGAGAAGGATGTCTCATAACACATTGACTCTCTATTTTTTGTTGCTTTCATTGTCTATCCAGGTACCTTTTTGTCCCTAATTTTGGCTCTCTTTTCTGCTGCAGGATTCCTCTAGAACGCTCTCTTTTTAAAGATATCATGCTAGGCTTTTTCTCAACCTTGATTTGAAGGTGGTTTTGGTGCCTTGCTTTCCAATATCAACATCAACTACAATCAAGAATTACCAAAATTGCCAAGGATAGCCACACTTGCACTGGCACTGTTGAATTTTTAGCATTTATATGTGTGATGTGAGATGCCAAAAAGGATTAAAAATGTGGATGCAGACGTTGCTGCAGCATATGTACACTGTAGGGGTTGTACTGTGTTCCCATGGACATACTATGTGCCTCTCTTCACAGTCATCAGACTGAGTTAACTTTACTATCCTGCACAAGTGTGAGGCTTTACACATGGCTACCTGTACGAGACACACACACAGTCATTGCATACTATCTACGTTACCACACCATGGTAATTGTGGCTGGCAAAGGAGGACTATCTGCAAAAGGTAGCTGGCATGCACACTATTCCATTTTTACCAGATGATGTTCAATGCTGTTTGTTACAGATTACAACATACATTTTCTGTGTGGCAAATAAAAGTGAGTCTAATGTGAAAAGCTAGTTGTTTATTGTGAGTATGGAATAGAAATGCATACACAATGGTAGTTCTCAGAAATGTATTTACAGATAGATGATCAATGCGCTATCTTTTATCATAGTTTGATATGATGTTGAACATTCACAGTTCTAAAAATAAATGATTTATTATGTGGTCCCTCGGCTGTGTTGCGGCAACTGATGGTCCAGGTTGCTGAGGCTCTTCATCTTCCTCCTCCTTATTGTCCGGCATTTCCTGATCCCCATTTTCATCTGCCCATGGAACATTTGTCCTGACACATATATTGTCCAAAATGCAGCAGACCAAAATAATTTTACACACCATAGGCAGCAATTAGAGCGATCTGCCCCCAGATATGTCAAGGCTCCAGAAGCGGGATTTTAGTGCTCCAAATGTACGATCTATTATGGACCTGTTTGTGGGATTTTTACAGGAATCATGACCCACGGCATCAGAGCGTAACCTTGGTCTGCTGCAAAGAAAGGAGGTGTGTTATTAGCTAAGAGTCATGATAAGAGATAGCCATACATTCATTTCCAATCTGGTCTCTGTCCTGTTTGACTCATACCCCTTGCTTACTGTAATATACATGCTATGACATTGCGTGGCATACACGCATGTAGGGATTGGCAATGGCTAACAATGGGCTACACATACAGGTGTGCTGTCCTCTGTGATTCTCTTACTATTTGTCTTGCTGGTGAGTTCCAATGCCTTGCAGGTGATGATTTGTCACCAGTAAGGAGAGTCTATTTGCCATTGAGTAGAGACATGTCTCACATTCATCTACTGTGTCTGTTATTGGCTACTATTACCATTCTTGACCTGATGCCTATCTGATTTAACAACATGTAACAGGAGCTGGTGATGTGTGTTACTTCTGTCACACACATTTTGTATTGATAGTTTGAGTCAATATTGTTCAATGTGTTTTCAGCAATGGGAAGGATAGCAAGTGGATATACATATGGGACATGGTAGTATACACATGGCAGTGCAGTGTCCATTATGGTGACTGTAAACAAGGGGTTATAGATATGTGTGAATATTTCACTGTATAGTGCAACTGGTAGACTAACTACACTACAGTGCCACACGTCTTGTGGACAGTGTAGGCCATATCTTCCACACAATTCAGTGTCCATGTTTCTGTGGCTGTGCTGGCAGAATCAGTGCAGCATTGCTCCAAGACAGTCACAATATTTCCCTGAGACCTGTAATTTTGGCTGTCATGGGGGATGTTATTTGTGCATGAGGGTGCACCTTGCTGCATAGTCTGGCACCTTAGATGTATGCTGCAGTGGTTTCTGCACCTTAAACAATGTTGTGCACATTGGATGTGATGTATAAATATGATGAGTGATATTATGTAGCATGGCAGAGACGATCCTGTGAGGTTCATATATTACCATATTTCTCAGTTGCACAGGTCTGGGATACATCTTCATGCCTCCTGACCATGAGATTTGCATGTGATACACAGACTAGACAGAGGGATTGCCTTGCTTCAACTGGGTGTTTGGAAGCCTCATTTTACCAGTTATTGCATTTGTGAGGGTCTTTGGCAGTATTGAATGTACACACATGCACTCATGTAGCATTTGTTGCCACTGGGCATCAATGGGTGTCAAATGGCTAAGCTGACCTGCATCCTAAGTGAAGTGGTGGAATGTGCCTTTCAGTTGACATGCAGCACATCCACAGTTTGTCCACATTCGCAACAGCACATGATAGTGACTAGTGCCAACACCACCCCCCCTTGCATCATGGTGCATGTGTGTCAGCTTAGTGTCCTCACATGACGTCATGCTTTAAGGGACACATTCCAGCACCAATAACACAAAATCTGTGCAATTCCCTTCTTCTATGTGTCATGCGGGATGCTTGACAGATAGCAATTGGACATGAAAAGAGTCATGTGATTATATATCCTCATTTCACCTCCCCTTGGGAGGCACACTATTTGCACACTGTGTCAGGGTCCCTGTGCATAGGGTATGTGGAAATTTGTGAGATCCTCTTTGTTGTTCGATGTGAAATGCCACCGCAAGGCCCATGATAGACATCCTTAACATAGGGTGAATGAAAGCTGCACTTTGGTCTGGCTTGCATTATGGCTAACCCTGGGCGTAGTTTGCGTAGTAGTGCGGTAGGGAAATGCTGTTCGCACTGATTGTACAGTGCCGGATGCTTGTCCGCACTGTGCAATCATTGCAAACGGCATCTTGCACAGTGCAAGCGGTCGTTTTCTGCCTCTCGAGTAGATTTGTACTCGAGCAGCAGCTTTCTCAACGCGGACTGGTAGTTTCTCATCGTGAGCGGTCGCGAGCATACGCGACCACTCGCAATGAGAAACCTGACCTCCCGCGTTGAGAATCTCGCCGGGAGGTTTATTTTCCACGCTCGCGATCGGCAACTTGATGTTGCTGATCGTGAATGAGGAAAAAGTCTCGCCGGGATGTTGATTTTGCTCGCTCGCGGTCGCCAACTTGATGTCGAGGACCGCGAGCAAGCAAAAAATGCCTGCTACGCTACGCGTTTTTGCACTGTGCTACGTGCAATTCGCGTAGCACGTAGTAGTGCAAACTACGCACGCTCCGCGAGCGTAGGGAGTACTATGCCCAGGGTTAATTATGGCATACCAATGAGGCCATGAAATGTCATGCTGACAGACTTTGCATTGCCACATTGACTTTATTTGGGGAGCACCCCCACAAGAGCATCATGAATAGTGAGAGTCCATCAGCACAGTTTACTCGTACATGTGGCCCACAGTGGCGTAGGCGTTCTCAACATATGTGGCTTGTAGGAAAAGTGTTGCGCATATGCCATGTGGCATGACACAAGTATATAGGCCCACATCAACAATGTATGCACTGTCTAATTCAACCGATAAAAGATATGTCAACGTATTCCTACATAATTGACTGCCATGTGATATGTAATGTGCTTGAGGTGTACTTACCAACCAGTAGGCCATTACCATATGTCCCATTCTGGAAGCGCTCATTGATGGAGGAATGCTGGAAGATGAAGGAGTCACAAGCACTGCCAGGGTACTTTTCAAGTACGTTGATGAAGAGGCCAGGATAATCCATGATTGCCTGCATGTTCATGGAAAAGGTGGGCTTCCTGTTGTGGTAGATCTGTAATGTTGCCACTGGAGGCAGAAGTTGTACATGTGTGCAGTACATTGCCCCAAAACATGTGGGAATCCTGCAATGGCCTAAAAGCCTTGCTTGTTCTCGTGTTGTTACTGTGCTGTGTTGGGAAAATAGAGGTACTGGGGCGTGAGGCTGATGATGGCATCCAGGACAGTGGGGAGGAACCTTGAGAAGGATGCCTGGTATACTCCTGCAACTGTGGCTGTGGTGGGTTGTAAAGTTCCAGGCACCAGTATGTGGAGTACAGCCAGTAGCTTGGCCTGCGGAGGGATGTTGGGGCAGTGCTGCGATGTTGACTGCAGCTTTAGCACAATCAGGTGCAGGAGGTGAACAATGGACTCCCTCCTGAGTATGTTATGGGCAATGACCTCTTCCTCCCTGAGGTCAATGAGGGTTATCCTCTGGCGGTATGTCTGCTCCCTTCTCCGGCGCTGCCTCTGTGGTGGTGGTGGTCTCCTTCGTGCTGCAAACTGCAAAAGCCGTAGATCCATGGTGTAGTTGAGCTTGCCAAAGTAATTTGGGGCTGTTCTGCTTTTATACCAGTATGCTAGCATCATTTTCAAGATCACCTTTTCCTTAGTGATAAAAAAATGCCGCCAATGGGACTTAGCATCTGCTTTTGAAAAGTAGTCAGCGTCATTTTTGCAATGGTTTTTCCAAGGGAATGCCCACCTTGCACATCATTACTGGAAAATGCAGTTAGCAATTCTGGCATTAAAATAAATAGCCGTTAGCAGTGAAAAAGTGACGGTAAGGGGCTCTAGCATCACTTTGTAAATATGACACTAAAAAAAACCACTGCAGTGTCAAAAAAGTGATGCTGAGGCGGCGTTAGCTCCTTGTAAATATGCACCAATGTGTGATACTCTGAAGATAACCAACTCTGGCAATGATGAAAAGGGGTGAGGATCAGTGCTACCAATCAACCTAGTTTGACAGTGCCCATCCCCTCAGAGTCAGTACACAGTGCCCACTGTCCACAACTATGGAGCCAACTGCATGTGCAATTAAATCACGAGTATACACAATTTGGAAACCCATGGTGAGTACATACCCTCACACATGCCTGCAGTGTAGCAAGGTTGTTAGCTGTGTAGAGGTGTGTGGATGTGTGTGAAAAATTATCCCTTGGCCACATGAATCCACATTGGGGCAATGTGCACGGTAGTGATGTCAATGCATGAAACCACAATCAGTATAACCATCATGTAAAAGTAAGGTAATCACCAAGGCAGATGTGGACCTTACCCAAACTTACTTGCACAGGCATGGTAGCCCAACGAGGTGTGTAGATGTGTCGCAATGTGTGTTGTGATACAAAAAGATATGCTTTACACAGTGGTCGTGTGAACAATGTAGAGATACTGCCATCTGAAAGGCAATTACAGTGCAACTTGGCCTCAATAGCTATGAGTAGCATATGTCCTACGCATCAATGTTGAACTGAAAGTGAATGAGAATAAAGTCTGTACATTAGCCAGATAACTCATGTCAACATATAACGTCAACATCTAATGTAGATCATCATTAACATATCTCTATTTAATTTCAGACAGAGAAACAAAACCTCCTGACCAGCTGCCTGTCTTGGATGAGGAACCTGCTGAGTATGTCAGCCTGCCTTAGATTCCTCACCTCTGGTTGTGGGAAGGGCCAACAGCATCACAGGGTCTCCAGAGGATACACCTACCACGACATATACCCCATCTGCCAGCCCAAGCCCAGACCTGGACTCCGAGGACCCCCCAGTTGACTTCCAGTGGTGTGCGGTAGGAGTCCAGTGGCAATTGGTGGAAGAGGTGCAGGCGGGGATGGAGACCATGGCAGGCACCCTAGATGGAGTTCTTAGGTGCCTCAGTCCCAATAAGGAGGCATCTCAGGCAGTAAGAGGCACCTACCCTCTGCTCCATAGATGGGATCAGTCCCTGGCTGACATCGCTGGTGTCATGAGGTGGAGACATGAACAAATGCCCATCCAAAGTGACACCAGTGGGGTTGCCAACCAGCTGGGGGTGATACACACCATCCTTGAATCTATGGAGTGGAAGCAGGACTCCTACATTGCAACAATGGATGCCTTACACAGCGATGTTGTTGCCGTGCTGGCAAACCATCAGGTCCATCTCAGTGCTGTGCTGCCTTCCTTGTTTGCACAGAGAAATGATGCTGGGGTCAGGCAATCCACTTGCCTCCTGCACCAACACCCACCTCAGGGGAGTCACCACACACCTCAGAGGATGAAGATGTGGACTCCTACATTTTCACCAAAGAACCGGTACATTTGCCTGTGCCACTTGGCCAGTTTCTCATTGGACCTGTGTTTATGATCATATCAATGCACTTGTCAACTAGTACTGTCCCCTATTTGCATATCTACCTGTTGAACTTACCCATTTATGGACTGTCGATGGGGCCTACCTTCCCTACTGGCAATTTGGGCCTCCTCCTTACTGGAACACTCCTCTCCTCAACATGTCACATGACGTGTATCCCCCATGCAATCTGTCTGGACATCATATAACTCTCAAATAATGTTGGGGTTGTAGCTGCAAGGACTGCCACTTGCTCATTGCTCCTTGGAACACTTGTAAATAAAAGCACTAAAATGAGCCTGCATGTTGTATGTCTGTTGCAGACAGGACGAACTAGACCATGGTGGATGTGTATATATAAAAATGCACTTCTCAGCATCTCTTGGTAATTGTGCTACTGTCCCTATCACATGCTCAGGTCTGACAAGTGCAAGCACCATGCATCTACCCTGCCATAGCAATATGTGGCAAATCCCTTTCAACTATTGAACATCATGGTGTGACAATAAACATTGGTACCTTGAGTGGCACACAGTGAAATAGGTCAACTAATCACAAAATAGCAGAACTCTACTAGTTAGACCTGTGACTCGTGTGAGCCACTAACACATGCTCACACATCCACATATACCTTGTTCAGGTATCTTGACAACAATGTCATTATGCACATATGTCACCCTCAAAGCTCAAACTGAAGTTAACATATGAGTACCATCATAAGACATCCACTGAGAACATACAAATATTAATGACCAGACTCCTCTTGTATAGCATCAGTTCTGAAGGATGTAGAAGCTCACTGCTACACCTTGGATGTCAGTAAGCAAAAGCTGCAACTACACAGTCAATTGGTTCCTGCATGAATTGATAAATGGTGTAGTAAAACACACTGGCATATGTAGGGTCAATGAGTTCCTTTGCCCCTGAGAATGCTCACATGCATTGAGTGTGAGCGTAACCACACATGCCAGCAATTGTACAATGTACACACATATACATTTTGAGGAACCAGGCCAGACACCCATCAATCAAGATACACATGCTAAGGGGATTGGGAAATGTGAGACCAATTGTCACCTAACCTAGCAAGTAGTTGCCCAAAATCCCATGCAATAAGGGCCACACTTAGCAAGTAGTCAATGGGAAGGATGATTGCAGTTTCCGGCCAGGTGGGCGCCACTCCCATGGATAGTAACCAGCAGACCACACTGATGTCATAATAAAATGGTGCAAGGGCTAGTGTGTAAATGGCATGCACCAACACAGCAAGGAAAGGTGATTATGGGTTGACAAATTCAACCCTACATTATATATAGCATAACTTGCACGCACAGAGATACAGTAGGTGACTACCTGTGTTGGGCAGTGCGTCAATTCACACTAAGAGGGCCACTTATGGTGCCCCAAGATTGGTGAAGATCCCCTGAGTTACTCCATAGCTAATTTGAATGAAACTTCTCCATAGGTGTCTCACAAAGCTGCACATATCTACAAAGACAGCAGGGAATACCAACATCATTTGCACAAATCAACGCCTGGGAATATGACAACTCCAACACAGCAAATCATAACACATTTCTGAAAGTAGAAATAGGTATTTTATATAAGACTGTGCAAAAGTGAAAAACTTAAACTAACTACCCGACACTAACTATCACTATCTAAACTAAGACTCAGCTCACTAACCCTAACTATCCTACACAACGTATCTTAACACTATCCTTAACCTACATAGACTTAACTTAACCTATGCTACCAAGTACCACAACAGCCATGTCAAACATTAACCCCCCACACTCCCTTAATACACATATCACATCACAAAAACAGACTAACACATCCTAAATATTCACTACTTAAACTTAACTTCCTAAATAAATATATTTTTTTTTGTATTTTGTTTAATAAAACACACACTACACATCAACCTCCCCACCCACCACAGAATCCCACAACTATATAAAACACATACAAACTTCAACCTAATGAAACATGTTAAACTAACTACCCTAAACTACACTATTCCTATACTATATCCTAACCAACACTATGCATAAACAACTATAAGCTAAAAATAACATATGGGGAAGGGAAAATAACAAGGGAGAGTCAGATCTGGGCTTCTATCATTTCCATAGCCTCATGAAGTGTCAACAAAATGCATGGACGCTTGCCAGTTCGCCCTCTATGCCGGCCACATGCGGTCTGAGTTCTGATAGATTCCTCGGGCCTGGAACACGAAAGTGGAATGAGTGACAGGGGTAACCTGTATGTCCTGGGGGGGGGATTGCACTTGTGATGGGCCTGGAATCGGCTGAGCCTGTTGTTGCAGAGGTGGAGATTGTCCTGGGTCCTAGTGGCCATTGAAGCTACCACATATCTTGTGCCACCTGAATTCCAGGTCCCTGCTGCTTTCGCTTCCTGATGCCTCACCCCCATCTTCCTGTAGCCCTTAGCTACTTTGTTGATGTGTCAGTAGCGCATCTTCTGCAACCTGAAGCGCTTAGCTTCTTCATCCGTCATGTTGACTAGGAAGGTAAAGGAATAATGTAGCAGCTACATTTGGAAATGTACATGCTGTGTGCACGAATGGGACTACATGGTCAGACTATTTATAACATGTGGCATGCCAAGACAGGACTCAAGATTAGGAAAGAGACATTCGCAATATACCTTCTGTGCAAACACATCTCCTAATCAAACAAGGCCAAATGACTCAACTGCTGGCAGTGTAGCCTTATGTTAGGGAAATGTACTGACAAATGCACTCATGATCACATAATTCCTGACACAGATTAGCAAGTATCATGATGTATCCTTATGGAGCAGGACACATTGTAATGCTACAGGTATATTGACGGTGCTCTAGCTTCATGCAACAGGCTTTGTAATTTGCTCAGTCATATATGTGAAACGTGAGGTAACATAAAGCAAACAATTGTGCCTTTACTTTGCATTACTCACCTTGAAATACATAAGGCAACAAACACTGAAGTCTTAACTGACTCCGTGACAGGTACTGCAAATATAGATGGTGCCTGGGTACCTATGTCCATGAACACCAAACTGTTGTATACTTTACCAATATGGACTCTGCTAAAATGCATGGAATGCTACCATAAAGAATCTGGTATACAGTGGTAGCACTAACGTGTAATCTTTGCCATATACAAATGTGCATACACATATGTAGCCAAAGCTGTTTACCTCCCCATACAAAACAAAATAAGCAAGGCATAATAGGAGTGCCAGTATGCATTCTGGAATTTTAATCTGTGCAAGTTCTGTGTTGGGTATGATGCAGGGAACATTGGACCATGAGTCAGGGGTGACAGTGTAGGTGCTGGCCAGTATACGTCACACCACCAGTAAGGGAGCGGAAGACCGGCCTGTATACTGTGTACAGTGCATGCCTGCGTGTGGACTTGTGCACACAGCTGCCAGGCCCCAATATTTTTGGGCATTGAATGAATGCCCCCTACCTGAAATGGTCCATACAGATCAGAAGGACTTGGTGCACCCAGTTCCTCATAATTCTGTGAGCAGAGTCATGAAATGTGCCCAATGTACTCCCATCAATGTCATTTAACCCTGAGGTAGTATTCATGGCATCTTGTCACAACCTGTCAAGCCATATCTACGTACCTTCCTATATCGGCAACTACACTCACATTGAGCATCAGTCAGGCTTTCTGGAAATGATTAGCCCTACACCATGGTTAATGCAATTTGCAGGCCTACTTGATCACACCCTCATTGCCATCTGTGAATTTGTTGTCCTCTCACTCCGTTTCACATACAGATGACATGAACTACTCTGCAGGATGCCCAAGTACCCCTGTGGCTAGTATACATCAGCCCTAACTTGGGGAAAGGTATGTGCATTGTGAATCGAAGAAACTACAGATATAGTCCTATTAACTTTACAGCTACAGCTTTTGACATGCCATATGTCCTCAAGCATAAGTCATATCAATGGGTAGGAATATGTTTGCACTATTACAACATTTGCAGCATCTATAATTGGAAGAATGCTTTGCCTATAATGTTTACCCTGTTGACGCAGTCACACAATTGATGACCATGTAGGCTTTATGACATCAATCATTGCAACAGGTAAAAGTAAGGGCAACTAACCATCTTAAGAGTCCATGAGTATTGATGTCTGACAACGTCTATTGCATATTTATATTTGGATGCAGGAGAGGCTGAATGTATGTAGCATCTAAGAGCATTGGCTGGTGCCAATGAGGATTGAGGCTTTTGTACACACACTTACCGTATCTCTACATACCTAAGAGTGTTGTTTTCCCACTCATTACAGCTGTGTGGACAATGTGTTACATCTCATCAACACCAGTGTCAAACTCAGATAGTGTCATAGCCAAGCATGCCGTGTCCAGGCAAGTTATGGCAGTTAATTCCATTTGGCTTCAACATTTGACTTACCAATATTTGTCATGTGTGTGCTATGAGTTGTATGTTACATTTTGCTTCCTGGATCCGTCAACTGAATTTGTGCCAGATCATGTTGCAAGTGCCATAGGAGACCAATCTGTCGCTGCCAAAACATCATCACAGCAGGGAAAGAATACCTACTCTAGTGGCCTTGCGCACACTGTCACAGCATGCACTTTGACACGAATCCTGTCCATGAGACTATATTGTGTGAAAAAGCTCAGTTGTACAAGTACACTGAGGGCAAATGGTTACCTGTGAGTGATACATCTACATCAAATTCACAATGATACTGCTATCATGGACCACACACCAACCGTACAAAGCTACAACAATGTATTCATAACACTTATTGGTAGCATTGGGATCCTGTTGGGATCACAGAATCTGTCAATCTTGCTCCTGGTGTAGCGTTCTTGTCCACCTACAAGAAAACAATTTGAACATTGCATTGTAAATTGTGCAAATACACCATGTACATATATTATGAACAGTACTATGACATCCGAGAGCTTTGGCATTTCCAAGAGGTTGGACACACATATATGTGAATTATCTGTACATGTCAGATGGAACTAATCCCCTTGAGTGGCAGAGGTGGCTGTATGTTGATGGCCTGACAAATCACAAAACACATGCCTTTGGTATGCCTCAGGCATGTGACTGTTTTGTGTACTGCTCTCCAGCCCACTTGCACCGTGTCACATAGGAGCAAAACCATTAGCCTGAGGCCGGCAATGTAATGCTGGGATAGAAGAGGACAGGCATAACCCGTATGCAACATTGTAAGAAACAGATCAGACTAATCATGTCACTGCTGTACAGCGTGCGGAGTAGCTGCAAAGCATGCAAACTTGCAACATGGTGCAAGGTGCATGGCTTGGAAGAAACAATACATCTCTGTCCTATAAGCATCACTTTCATTCAAATTCCTGATTTCCATGGCCAAGTAAAGCTGTAACCATGGGCAAGATGTACGACCCTTTTTAGTGGTCGCAAACAGGAAATCGGTCCATTGAAGACCACTAAAAAGTGTCATGGTATGTATAAACCCTATTACCGACTGGCAAAATAGGGTTAGCGAGTCGCTATTAGGAAGGAGCATGCCAAGGGTGTCCCTTCCTAATAGCGAGTCGCACTGGTATGTACGGTTGTTTTGCAACTGCAAATGCAGTTGCAAAACAATTGCAGTTACCTCCTACTTCAAGTAGGTGGTAAGCCAGTGGTAAAAGGCAAGAGGCCCCCAGGGGACCCCTTCCTCTTTGTGAATGTATATGAAAATATTTTCTAAGAGCAGGCAGTAGTCCTACGAACCATTGCCTGCCCTTAAAAACTGAAAAGAAAACTTTTCATTTTTTTCTTTTAAATGCATCCCGTTTTCCTTTAAGGAAAATGGGCTGCATTTGAAAAAAAAGTTGCTTTATTTAAAAGCAAACACAGACATGGTGGTCTGCTGTCCCCAGTAGGCCACCATCCCTGTGATATGCGAGATTTCTAAGGGGTCACAAATTGCGACCTACCTCATTAATATTAATGAGATAGGTCTTTAGCGACCCCATTAGGAATTGCAAACAGTATCTGAGACACTGTTGTACATTCCATTTTGCGAGTTGCAAATTGTGAGTCACAAAATATCGCAATCTGCGACTCGCAAAATGGAATGGTCAAACATCTGGCCCCATGTGTTGAACAAAGCAGCACACTTGTGAAGTTATACATAATAGGAGCTTCAACATGACATTACTCTTCACCCTTTACCTGTGCCAGGTCATACAATGTTAGGTACATGGCCAGCACAAACATGTATGTGAGGCCAGGGCATGTTTCAAAATGAAAGCATGTGTAATGTACATATGGAAGCCTAATTTTTGAGGATTTGAGAGAACCATGTAGTAAATCATTTGTCCCTTAAATGTTAAGCAATTTTCCTACTGTGATAGTTACACATCTACATGTAGATGGTACACAGACTCCCTGCCAATGGGCCCGCAAATCTTCAGTCCCAGGTACTCAATCAAGTTGGCGTCTCTTCGCATTACGTCCGCCCAGCGATGCTTGAGTTGATGCATGCTCCACTCCATTCCAAAATGCCTGGCCATCTCACCCTGTCCCAGTGCAACTTTCGTTCCTTGGGGAGGTCTCCCTGTATGACTCTACCCCCAGCTGCCAACATCTTAGGATCAAAATGGGCCCACAGTCACAGCAGGCCCCCTAACTCTCCCTCCAACATGTGTTTTTACTTTCCCTTCCCAGACATCCCTAAACCCAACACAGAAAAAAGCCAAAATAAACCCTTACTCTAACCCCTACTCCTAATTTCAAAAACCACAAAATGGACACACATCACACAATACTATGACAAAATACAATACAATTGACCACAAATATACAAAAGACAAAATTTAGGAACAAACTGGGACAGAGCAGACACAGACAATACAATATCTATCAATCAACCACCAGCCACTATCCAAAACTCCTCCAATACCAAGCGAAAACCAACACACTGTAAAAGAAAGTGAAAGTAACACCAACACTTTCTTATTTGCAGCCTGACTCACCCATTGTGTTATTTCCTCTGTACAGTGAGCAAGTTTACACCATTTGCATAGTTTTTTCTGATGCATCAGCATACAAATAGGCCAAAGCGTGCATGACGCAAGACACATTGACCCCATTACATTTATCAACGCATTGTCTCCAATACACAGATTTCGAGCAATGCAACGGTTGCCATGTGATGCGCAAATGGGAACATGTTTGGATTTTGACCCACACAACTGGCCTATTGTCTGGAATACACAGTAGTTATTTTTACAATGCAGGGGAACACAGCTTGGGCCTAACTTCCCTTGCTCCTCTTGTCTCACCTGACAGCTTAATATCTTTTGATGTGTGTATTGTCATTGTCGAAAGAGCACCTCTGTGTGTGTGTGTGTGTGTGTGTGTGTGTGTGTGTTTGTGTGTGTGTGTGCGTATGTCTTCTGTTTGGTAACATATTGATAGTTAATATGTTTGGTGAGGAACACATACATGTTGTGATGTGTAGAGACATGTCAAATAATTTTTGGCTTTTGTTGTTTGCAGTATGGTTAGGTGAAAATAGGTAGCTGCGGAGTAGGCATCCTTTCGCTCGATGTAATTGCATTACTATGGCTATGAACTATGCTGTTGTATACTCCACCATGCACCATAAAAAAACTCAAGCAATAAGTCTGCATTGCTGACATTGGTTAGATTATGGATGCAAACACATTCAGGGAAGCACAGAGACTGGCTGGTTCTGTGGCATACTGCAGACCTATGTACTTGACAGATATTATGGGTGTCCTGTTGGGCCAATGTGACACCTGTGATGGTCGGACAGACATCAATTAGCACACTAAAGTAGCCCACGTCCAACATGTGATTTGTTGGTGCAGACACATCTGCTCTCTGGACTTTGTGTTGGTAACTGGATGTGTGGCACATGCACAATACACTGTGTGGCAATTGCCAATGTATGCCACTTTTTCCTCTAATCTCAGGACATCATGTAAAGCATGCAGCGACTCAGATATGTAACAGCAAAAGCTACTTTATTGTCATTAGCCCCTCAAGTGCACTCTGTGTAGTAGCCCTAATTTGCAGGGATCATGTTGTGGTATCCCTTGTGGTGCTTCATGGTGCACAACTTAACCATGCCTGTGAGCCTGTGATGTTCAATTCTTGACATCTCAGTATTCTTTAAGTGTTCAGATATTTGCATGTTACCTATACAACATAATACTGCTCTGGCTATTTGCTGACTGTACAACATGATCTGCTCATTATGATATGTTTACAGGCCTTTGTTCCTCATTCCTTTGATATGCCATACATGGCAAATGTGTCCTTTATCTACAGTAGCCTGATGTGGTTTATGTGACTATGTAGCAAGTAAAAAGGTCACGTGTCCTGTGTTTTGTGTGGAGCCACAGATGTGTGTATGTGCTCTTTAGAAGTGACAGCTTTTACATGCATGCCACTAAGCCTTTGTCCATGACAACTGTCACTCTTTATTTCTGATGGTATGTGCAACGAGATGAGTTCCAGTGAGATGCAGTCATTCTGCATGGTCATACATTGGTCAGACACACTACATTTTTCAGAAATTCTCAGGTATAGTAGTTGGTGGTTTGTGTTTCAAACTTTACTGAACACCATCTGTGGTGCACTTTGCTGCTGCACAACACACCAAGACTGCTAACTGTGCAGCTCTGCACTGCTCAAGTGCAAAGGGAGAGTGAGGATCAATTAGGAATTTGAAATGTGACATGCCTGGCCTGTCCCTCTGATACATTACACAACCTGCTTCGAATTTCTGTATATGTGCAATTGATAGATGTGTGACATAGCCCCATGTTGCTCAACAGGTCTGATGACACCAGTGTAACATTCTGAGGCATACTTCTAGTTGACATAATGTGGATGAGTTGTTGTTTACTGGGACTGTGACATAAACACAAACAAAAATAATGGATTCAAATATCTATTTGCATGTTGAACTGTCATAAAATGTTACTTGATGCTCCATCCCAGCACATGTGCTTCAGGTGAAGAAATGTTGCACAATGTGTGTGTGTCATCTATTGCCAGCTAAGAAGTATGAAGAAAAAGGGGTGCTATGGGGATCATACAGACGTTCACCATCTTCATCATCCTCATTGCACTGGCCATTGGTCTGCACACAAATATTGTGCAGAATGGCACAGAAAAATATAATCTTGCACACCATTAGGGGTCGATTACAGCAATCTCCCCCCTGACATGTCGAGACATCTGAACCTGAACTTGAGCACACTGAACGTTCTCTCTACAATATTGCAGGTCTTGCAGAGTGCCTGGTTGTAGTTCTTCTCCGGCTCAGACTGGGGATGTGCAAATGGGGTCATGACTCATGGCTGGAGACCATATCCTTGGCCAGCTGAAAGTAAATATAGAAAGGACAACTGTCAATGCTTTGGCTCACTGTTACAGTACGGTCCAAGTGTGTTATGTGTAGTGACATTGTCATTCACATTTCCTACGGTATTTCACAGTATGCGTTACTCACACAGTTTGTCATAGGTTTACACATGTCTATTCCATTGCTCTGTGTATTGGCAAATATTGAGCATGGTCTGATACATTATACACTTCTACATCCTGACTATCATGTTGATACTGGGGCTTTCTGTGATGGATATTTTGACATGCTCCTGACCACTGTAAGTTATGTGCTCCCACTACATGTGTGAAGTGACAGATTGGGGATCTGATATTTGGCTAGTTGGTCCTCCCTAGGAAGATAGTGACATAGCACACATATATTACACTGACACATGTATACCTCCATGGTAAACCACAGGTGGCATTGGTGGCCTACATGACATTAACTGTTTAATTGTACACTTATTTGCCCATGTGATTTTGGGTCATAAATGCGGTTCGGTTCGTACATGTTACATGCATTGTTTTGCTATTACATGTCAGCATTCCATTATTGTTTTTGGCAGAGGAGTTGTCATGGTGCATTTTTTCTTAACACATATGTATTGCAATGTGGGCCATGTTCATGTGTGACACACTGATGTTGTTACAAGGAGCTGTATACTGCATAAGTCGACACAATACATATTTTTTTAACGTGTATGTTTAGGAGTATTGTAGGAGATTGTGTAGTTGCATGCCTTGCATTTATAATCATTGCTGTGGTAAATGAATGTTGAGATTGGTATCCTGAGTACACTGTGGTGCCTTGTCCAGGTTTATTAATCTATGTTGATGACTGATGTGTGGCAGCATTGTGTTAGACTTTTTGTGTGTCACATTGCCGGATTCATATGCTTTACATGTGGGTTATAGACTACACAGAACATGTGACCCGCCACATTGCTGACACCCGAGATAATGCCTCTGTCTGCCTATGTGTATTTGGGGACATTGACAGTCATCTTTGCTGGAACATATGTGTGTTTTGAGGTGTTGGCATCATGTTGTAATCCACTGAGATATAGACTTATCTGGACCCTAACTGACATGCCATACCACACATTGTGTTTCCACACTATGGGCCCGATTCACAAAGTTAAACTGAGACTAAAGTCTAACTTTACGACTTTCGGTATTCACAAAGGGAATTTACAAGTAGTACAGTTAGACTTTTGTTTCAGTTTAACTTAAGTTGTGGTCTTAGGTCTAACTGAGACCAAAACTTTAGTTAAACTGAGGCAAAAGTCTAACTTTACTACTCGTAAAGGCCCTTTTGAATACCAAAAGTCGAAAAGTTAGACTTTCATCTCAGTTTGACTTTGTGAATCATGCCCATTGTGTTTCCACATACTTCTTCCTATGTTGGTCCTGAAACTTTGGTCAACATTCAAATATACTGCCATATGTAACATACTTGCTGATACCCACAGTACTTGTTCTCACCCAACTGAGTTTGTTGACCTGTGGGTGAAACATAGAGTTGGTGCACCATTGAGGAGACACTCATCTCAGACTTTTCTGGGGTGTTGCCTTTGTACTCATAATTGACTTGTCTGTCATGCCACATTTTTAAATTTAAGATTTGTTAGCCAGGGCAGTTGATGTGGTTCCATCCATCCACACAGAATGTACGGGCATATTGCAACTCAGGTTGTGTCGCTCCTGCCATTGCCAGATTCATAAGTGCATATCAATGTGGCACATCATTGTCTACCAGCTGCATGGTATTGTTCCCACTATGTCACATGACACATGGACACAGATACTTTTGAGAGTGGCACTGTGCAGTGCAGCAAGGCACCTTTCTGCACTGCACTACTTCACTGAGTAAGGACAGTAGTGCACAGTATTTAGGCCATACAGCTATTCCAGCTTTTTCAGCCTCCACTTGAACACAATGTGCTGCTTAGCAAAAACACAGACACACTTGTACAACAGATGCTTGGGGCCCTGCATTGCATGCATGGTTGTGTTCATGCAGGAGGGTGCACCTTCCTGCACAGGGAGCAGCCTCAGAGGCCAGATCCTCTGTGTATGTGTGCCACAGAACACAGCATACATAGGAAGTGGGAGTGACTTGGATTACTTCAGTTCTTTTTGATTGCTACACATCACGTGTGGAGACCAATTGATTGGTCACATGTTACAGTTTTCCTGGGGTGGGATGCATGACATGCCTCATAATGCATGGGAGTGGCTTGGAGACAACCCCAAAATGCCCCTGGAACACCTGTCTTGCACACAGTGATGCTACACTGCATTTTGGCCAGTGATGCATTGCTCTGTACCTTTACACCATTCATAGGCAAATACAGTGGTTTTGCATGTCTCAACATGTGTGAATTGAGGATTTGCAGTACACGTGTACCATGATGTATGGTCCATGTATGAGGCACACCCCTCATACATATGGCCCTATCTGTATCAACAGACACAGAGATGGGTATTGTGTCATACATTTATAAATGTAAGTAGGTCTGTTAGGTACTTGAGTTTTGCTAAACTACAAGTAGCCCATTCCCATATTGGCCATTCTGGAAGCGGTCATTGATGATGGAGTGCCTGAATATGTATGCGTCATGCACACTCCCGGGGGTATTTGGTCAGCACGTTGGTGAACATACCCCCCTGGTCCATGATGGCCAGGAAATTGATGGAGTACGTGTGCTTCCGGTTCCCGTACAGATTTGATGTAGCTGTAGACGGTACCAGTTGCACATGTGTGCAGTCCATGGCTCCCAGCACATGTGGGAAACCAGAGATGGCATGGCATAGAAACCTTGCTTGGACTCCAGATGCAGTTGTTGTGTTTTGGGGAAGAGGGGGTATTGGGGTGTCAGGCAGATGATGGCATCCAAGACAGAGGGTGGGAAGGCCGAGAAAGATGGCTGGGTAATTCCTGGCACTCTGACTGTTGAAATATGGAATGACCCAGATGCCAGCATATGTAGGACAGCCATGAGCTTGGCCTTCAGAGGGATGTTGGTGAACCTGGCAGTTGGTGGCTGGAGCCTTGGCCCTAACTGGTGTAGCAGTTGGACTATGAACTCCCTCCTGAGCCGGTAGCAGGTGTTGACCTCATCTTCCCTGAGATCAATGATGGAAGCTAGCTGCCGATAAGCTGGGGGGGAGGTGGCTGGGGGGATGGTTGTGGTGGTCTCCTTGCAACCCCCAGCTGCAAATTAAGCAACTCCATGGCGTAGTTGAGCTTGTCAAACTGATATGTGTGGCTTGTTTTTCTATTGCACAGCCAGTGCGTCATTTCCTATGGCTGGGTAACCAATATGCAGGAATTTTGACACAGTTTAGGCTCAGAGCACCGCTTGCTGACGATGCGTCACTTTTCAAAAAACCCATAAATATCAGATCAGCAGTTTTACAATTATTTTTAGGTGGGAACGCCTACTTTTCATATATATTAATTTCTGCGTGGCGCAACGGCCGCAGGTAAGAGCGGGGGGGGGGAAGGGGGGCCGGCTGCCGCCCCAAAACTCGTGCCGCCTGGGGCGGTCCGCCCCCATCGCCCCCCCCTAGCTACGCCACTGGGCCCAGGTATATTCCAATGCAGACCTACAAAAAGTGACGCATTTGCCCACATGCGTCAGTTTGTATATGTGGAGTACGGCCTGCGCAGCCCATGCATCAAATATTTTGACGCAACGGCGGGACAGGCTGCTTGTAAATAAGCACCCAGTAACCTAAATGAAATATGGACCCGCAAACTATTGTGAGCTTTGGAGTATTTTTTAATTTCATATTGGGGCAACTGTGTGCTATTTTACATAAAACATGCTATCAAGGGGGAATTACACACGACATTAGCTGGAACATTGTGAATGATAGAGAAAATGGGAAAAGTCATGCTTTCCCCGTCTATCTCTAATCCAGCTAAATAGCAGGAAAACATTGTAAATGAAGAATTGCAAACATAATGTATGCAGATACATGTGCAGTCTGTTCTTAAAGAAACGTAAAATCATATTTCAAGCACGTTCGTTAAGCACGAGCTCTCTGTCTCCCAGCGTTTATCTTACTCCGATACTATGGCGCACCCTCTTCTGCAGAATGAAGGATGGCACACTGTGTAATAATCGTTTAAGCTTTTAATTGCTTCGATATGTATTACTGATTTATCTTTTTGACCTTTCCTGGTATGAATATCAATAAGGATGACAAAGAAAAGAAAGTAATTTGTGCAGAAATACTGCTAATTTGCAGGAGACATTTCGTAGGATTGCTAAAGCTCGGGTTCCTGTGAATACTAAGAATTTGCTCATTTCGCTTCCCAGGTCATGTCATGATGTAACTTAACAGTTCAAATATTATTAGATTCTAAAATGTGAGATGTTTGCTTTTTATTGAGTGATTTCATAGTGGGTTCACCCTGCTTCTAACTGTATTCTGGTATGTCAGAAAACTGGAGAACCAGCCAGCACTTAGAACTTCTGAATTGAGGTATTTAGCTGTCTGTCTAAACAGCAAATAAAGAAATTATAGATACTAGGGTCATTAATTCATGCAGAGCTAGTTAAGTTTGTACATCTAAATATTTTTTGATAGTACACAAAAATAGTGTTTCTTTTTAAAAGCAATGAAATTGAACTATTCAAACTGCTCGGATGTGGTAAAGAAATATTTAGGTTTGATAGGAGCAAAATTAACTTTGCAATATTGATTCCAGAATGACTGACACTGCTTATTGTTTGAACTTGTTATTCACTTATTTTGTTTCTTGATGCAGTTACTGTTTTTATATAGTACTCCTTCATCATAAGGTATTAGAGCCCTTCACAATATACGGGCTGGACACAAAACTCGAAATTCAGTGGAAACCATGGTTGCTCAGCAATGAAAGAGGACGATGACTGTATAAGTGAGACAGCCATGCTTGAATATCATCCTCATTTTGATGGAAAGTCAATTTTGTTCCATAAATATGGGAAAGATGTAGAAGAAATTATTGAAGGATCATGTGTGTGTTTCTTCATGTAGCCACACATGCCATCATATAATAGGTATGCATGCATAAAAACTTGCTGTCTTTTTTTCACAATTTCTGGACAAATTTTGAGAAACGAAGTGTCACTGTGTCAGAGACCATGCAGACAGTATGGAACTGGCTACCAATGTCAATGTAGTATCCATTGTATTTTACTTATTCTTACAGGACAAACAAAATTCATATAAAACACGCCCACATGAAATTGTCTTAGAATTCCAGAACTGCCTAGTCCAAAAGTTACTATGCTATTTCTGGATGCTTCTGAATAATGCAAAGATCAGTTTCTCTAATGAAAAATGACCAAGAAAGCTGGCTCAAATGCCTCAAGACTGTGCATATATACATTGAAGAAACATTTAGAAACGTCATTAACATGCTGGTTTCTACTCTGGCATGTAACAAAATGAAATAAACACAAGATTTTTGATTTTATTATGTTAAAAGTGGATCACTATTTGGGGTGGGTGACTGCCCACCTCAAGGAATAATCACAAGCCTTTTCAGGGGGAAGCCTTGCAGTATATCAATTTAATAACATTTTTAAAAAGGAACACAGTTACCAGAACTTAGGCCACAAATAAACCTACCACTAAAATTATGCCTTAAACGTTCCAAAAAATCTAGAAAAATGCACACAATAGTTGCAACAGTACTCCTTTTGAAAGCAACCAAGGATTACTCTATTCAGAAACCATAACCCGAATATGAATCTACACCACCATACACACAATAAAGTACCACATTAAAATAAATTCAAAATAATTAATGAGTAATTTTAAAATGAAATGATGCATTTTTGTTTTTAATTTTGTCAATTATAAAACGTAATGCAAAACCTTCACATTTTCAAAGGGCTCCCCACACACACAGGGCGCACAGTCACCCAGGCCCTCATCACCAGCATACTCAACTACAGCAATGCACTGTACGTTGGCATCTCCAACCACCATAACATAACATAACTTAACATTAATTTAATTTTATATAATAAACTGAAATTAAATAATTATTCACTCAGAGCCAGATGTACTAAATACTAATTGCAATAAAATTAGTTGAAATTTCCAACTAGTATTTTAGCAATCAGTATTGAATTTTACCAACTGACCTATGTACTAGTATGTCGGTTGGTAAAATTCCGACCTCGAGTGGGTTGCAATCAGAACTACATAATGAATATTGATGAGACAGGTAACAAATTGTGACTCACTCCTATTGATGGCTATCTCTGTTGTGGTGGCCTGCTAGGTTCAGCTGACCACCATGTCTGAGATCGCTTTTAAATAGCCTATTGTTTGGATTGCAGCCCATTTTCCTTATAGGAAATGAGGCTATGTTTAAAAAAGCAAGTTTGCTTTTTTTAAAGTTTGTTTAAGAGTCAGCAGTGGTCCCTTGGGATACTGCCTACTCTCTAACAAACTTTGTTTCAACATTCCCAATGGACCCCTTCCCTTTTGAAAATGGTTTACCACTCTAACTCAGAAGCCGGTAATTTTTAAATGTTTTGCGACTGGATTTTGGTCACAATACATTGATACATCTTATACTGATTCGGAATTTGGAAGGGACGCCTACAGCATGCCCTTCCCAAATACCAAATCTGCATCCATAATCCCATTTTAGTAGTCGTTAAAACTGTGCCATTTTCTAAAATGGGATTTGTACATTAGTCCTACACTATATTTATGAGTGATTGTGACTACAATAATGGATAGTGCATCTGACTATTTGTATTCAAGCTATTTTTCATCTAGAAAACTCATAAACAAACACATGGTAAAAAGAAAGCAAAAAGCAACATTCAAAATGATTACACATGTATGATATGACAATATCAAAATCTACCTCCAGCATTTAACCATTACACAGATAAAATACAATTCTTTACTTTAAAAGAGCACACTATAAAATCATATTGTAACATCATAATAACTTGTTTAAATGAAAACATTAAATTATGTATCACCCAATATAGCCAGTTTGAATACAGTATAAAAATATTCATATAATAAGTACATTATAAAAAATATACTTACATTTCAGTTGGAGAAGATCCTTTGGACTGGAAATTTTAATTTGTATATAGAAATCAACTTACAATGAGCCTAAAAAATATTAGCTGCCTCAAAACAAACTGTCCAATAAAAGCCATATCAATTTCTAGATATGCCTACAAAACGGAAAACATTTCTAAAAAAGAGGTCACAAAAACCAAAATATTTAAGACAAAATGTCTAAAAAAGTGTTTCGATATAAAATATTCCAAATCATTATCTTTTTTAAAAAAATTAAAAGTGTTCACAGCCATGAAATCTTTTTTGGACATGATCTGCTAGTAATTTATTGCTATTGTTTTTGTTTTTCTAAATCCTGTGGTTAGTGTAATAGAATATTGTTGTACACTCTAGTCAGAGGCTACCCTGAGTGATTGGCAGTATTTAGACTTTTTGCAAGCATCACCATTAGTGTGTTTAATGTAATGCCCTAAGAGGCCAATGGTGTGCCCAGTTCTTGATCCCTTTCTCCCTGTCTCCCAGAATCTAAGCTATGCCTCACTCTTGTAGCCTAATGAGGCTAAAGCCAGTCTGAGGTTGCTTGTGTTTCCTCCCGGACTGTGCCTTTTTTTCAGAATGGACTGTTCGTATGAGGAGCATGGCCACTATCAATCAATCTTTCTTTATTCAGTCATATGACCATTAAAGTGCACAGTAATAAATACATTAAAAACATATAAAACATTCTTACAGATCATAATAAAACAGCATCAATATAAAAACAGTAAAACATAAAATTTGTCTAGAACTGTTCCCACTTGTCAACAAATGAGCACAAAGTAACTTTCATCTTTCTCACTTCAAGCCTTCATGAAGAGAGTACATCAGAAAAGAACTGATACAATATTACTGGTCCCTTGGAGTCAATATGCAGCTTATTTGTCTGCCATAGGGTGGCATCGGCTTTGTTCCATCTTGTACAATCATGCAGACAATACGAGCATATCAATATTGCATCATCAAGACTTATAGAATACTGAATATCACAGTAGTCTTCAGATCTTACTACCAAATGTAAATGAAGTAATAATCATTATATTTATCAAACAATCCAGCTAAGATTCATAAAGTGCTGTGTGTCTCAGTGCATCAATATTCCTGTGCAAAAATCCCATAAGTTAGTAATCGTTTTCAGTCCTGACAACACTTGCAATTCAGTTCTGGATGGGACCTTACGAGCAGCCTGGGACATGAACTTCAGGCACCTAAACCAAAAGCTCAGCAAAAACCTGCTCACAGCAAATACAATGTACAGTGTAGTGTCAGATTTTAGTATCCTCAGTGCCACCCTATGTTGTCTGATTCCCAATCTACAACAAATGGGGTGAATCCATTTCTTGCGTTGTGAAGAATATTCATTACAGAAAAAAAGGATGTGTTCCACTGTTTCCAGTGCGTAGCCACAGGCTGGGCATGCACTTGTAGCTGAGTTTGTTTCCCATATAGTAAATGTCCTTACAGGTAAACAACCAAATCTGAATCTCACTAAGAGATTTTTCACCAAGGGTGGTGAGATCTGGTCATAAAAAAGCTCAAACTCTGCAAAGGGTTTTATGTTTAAAAACTCAGTAGTCAGGCGCCCCTCTGATCTGTTAATCGAATATCGTTCTTCTACATATGCCCAATACTTAGCTTTCACAATGGCAATGTCATTCTTACTGATACATTCTGTGTTATCCCACAGGTGAATCATCCCCAGCGAACTACACCAGAATTTTACATGGCGAAACCAAGGGATCCGTTTGCCACCACTTAGAATTAAGACTTCTTTCAAGGATTCGAAATATTGGCCTATCTCTGGAGTAGACCAAATACGTAGCCAGTAAGTCAATGGTTTAATTGTGGCCACGTCGCCAATTCTCTTAAACCCAAGGTCAAAGAACAATGGAGTCAGCGGCGAAACATGGCCTCTATTAATTTGCATAAGGTGGGCCCATGGGTAAAACAAGATGGGTTGGAATGCTGCCCCAAGTGATAGCCAGTGGTTAGACAATTTGCAAGCCCATTTCCCATCACTTTTTATGTGTTGACATAATTTTTCATCAAGAAAATAATTTTGAACAAATTAGAGTAAAAAATAGTCAAGATAGGAATTATAGTGCATCCAACCCGTTTCAAGTATTTTCTGAGGGACATTGGCAGGAACGGCAATATTTTTGCATTGCCAGTTTCTGTAAGGATCTATGAGAAATTGGGTTGCTTGTTGGCTGGAGTGTGAGCCCTGGGCAAGCAACAGCCACAATCCCTTGCAGGGTAAACCACAAAAAGTCACTAAATTAACCTGTGTTTGGCCCCAGGTAGCATGGCACAAAAAGCAGTCAGGTGTAACTTAAAAGAACTATGTAAAATATTAATGCAGCACACAAACAGTAATAAAGTGAAGACAAAACACAGTAAAAATCCCAAACCAATTTAAAAAGTAGAGTAAATTCTAATACATTATTTGACACAAAAATGACAAAAATCCAATCAGTAGAACTGGAGTTATGAATTTTTAACATTTTTAGTGACTACTAGCACCTAAACAATCAATGTGGCAACTATGTATATCTAGTCGCACAAGACCGGGTCAAAGTAAAAAAATATGGCCAACTGCGATGGAGCGCGGTTCGCATACAAGGAGTGGAGAGGGCCCGGTCAGCGTTTACCTTCGGACTTAGAAGAAATTCTGAGAAAAAATGTCTGAGAGGGTAAAGTTCAGCAGGGTTAGGCTGCAAGAGGTGTCCGAGGAAAAAGAGTCATTGTCGGATGGCCTTGGGTCGAAGTCACAATGAAGATTTCTACGTTCAGACTTAGTCGCCGAAATGGGGCTGTAGCCAAAGACAGTTCCACAAGGTTGAATAGCCCTCGTGCAAAGGTCCACTGAAAAGGATTTTCTGCTGCTGAGAAGAATGTAGCAGGAGAAGCCCCAAAGTCAATCTGACTGACAATGCACCTTGGGCGGCGAGGCAAGCAGATTAGTCCCAGTCTCCTCCTGTTTCAAAGAGCACTTTTGGTCCAAAAGTTGTCTAAGTCCTTGTTTTGGTTAAGTCCATCTGGGCACATTTAGCTCTACAACCAAGGGATCAAGACTGGTTGGACACCTCCTGGGGGTTGAAGACTCACTCAGGCTTGGTCCAGGTGCGGGTTCAAAATGGTGGGAGTCTTTTATGTCCCTGTGGCTCTGAACAGAAGGCCATCAAAGTTGCTATTGGTCTCACGTCTGATACTCCTGGTTGCAGGTGAAGATGAAGGGCTCAACAGCAGTTCTGTCCTCTTAGGGTTCAAGGCAGGCTCCAGGCAGCAAAGCAGTCCTTCCAGGTATAGTAGCAGTCTGTCCGAGTGCACAGCAGGTCACAGCAGCAGGAAGTCCACTGAGAGTCCTTCCACAGGTCCAGTAGTGATCTGAAGAGAAGGTCTGAAGGTACTATTTTTATACCCTGGTACCCTTCTTGTGGAAGGTGGGAGAAGCTTCTGGAAAGGTTCTTTGAAGTACATGGATTACCTTACTTCCTGCCCGGGCTCTAACCTGGTTGCAGTGACAATTCATGGTTGTTAGGCCCTTTATGTGAAGGCTGAGTACAGGCTTCTAATGTGTAAGTGGGGCTGTGCTCAGCCCTGCCCCTATCCTGCCCTTGAGGTACACCTAATCCCTCTGTTGAGTGACTGTATTAGAAGAATTCACAAAGTCTGTCAGCCTCACCCAGTCATGTGACACAAGACAGGCTGCAGGCACAAAGGGCTAAGGCAGGAAAAAGCAAACATTCTAAAAGTGACATTATCAAAATTATAATGAAAAATCCTACTTTACTATTAAAGAGGGTTCATCATTGCAATTGCATCGGTACCAAACATGAGATATATACCTGCTCCAAATTAGGAATTAGAGCTTATTAAATGTAATAAGGAATCCCCAATGTTATCCTCTGGGAGGGGTAGGCATCATAGTAGTGAAAAGCAAATTTAGGAGATTTTTCGCTACCAGGACAAGTAAAACTTAAAATTACATGTCCAACCTTTTAATTACACAGCACCCTGCCCTATGGGCTACCTAGTGTCTACGATAGGGGTGAAGTATATGTAATAAAAGTGAAGTTTAAGGCTTGACAAGGAGGTTTAAATGCTAAAGTCGACATGGCAGTTTATAAATGCACTCAGGCTGTATTGGCAGGCCTGGGACATGTTTTAGGGTGTTGCTTAAGTGGGTGTCACAATGTGTGCTGCAAATCCACTAGACTGGGGTGGCATGGTGAGCAAAAGAATGATGGTTTTAACCCAGATCTCTTGACTGGGGGTGAATGTTTTGATTTGTTCTGCATTCCATCCATCAATTGTGTGTCTTTTGCAAATCCACTGGAAGCATTTAATTTATTGGCGAAAAGTCTGAAATGAAATTATGAGTCCACATGTTATTTCCGTAGAAATCTTCTTTGTTCTTGTTTATTCCAAGTTCTGTAAAGTTACAGCCACTTCAGCCATCAGCAAAACAACTTTAGCCAACACGTGTTTCGTCTTTGTGGAAGTATCCACCGACTTCCTCAGGGCTAAAAGTAAACAGGCAAGCCCACATTATGACTGATACAACCACACGCTAATATAATAAAGCGTCAATCCATTAGTGACAGAAACAAGGCAGAAACCGATGAGTTACGAGATAGTAAAGATCATTTAATAAAAACGAGGGTATAGCAATAAATCGGTAAGAGGAAGACTAACATATATATATCGGATGTGAAGCCCAAAAACGCCTAGTAAGTGACAGAAAAATGAACAAAGTGTTACAAAATTAAAAAGAAAAATAATCTTAACCCATGTGCAGTAAGGCAAAACCAGGGCAATACAACATTCAGTGCCAACTCACCAACTACGTCAATTGGTATGGCAAAAGTAAAAATAACTCATATCCTCACGTTCGATAAAATCAAGTTCCATAGATGCAAAGAAAACGATTTCCTGTAATGTAAAACATTACAGTCACCAGGTACTATATGCCTTATTAGAATCAAAGTGAAAATAATCAATTTACCGAAATCACCACAAATTCAAACGAACAACCTGCCATTTGATCAGATTACAGTATAACTAATAGATATTCCCTGAAAGCCTTAGCTAAAATGAATTAGAGGCCCAAGAGTCTCAGTACATCCCAAGACCATATCATAGGAACTATATCCAATTCTGAGATCGATAATTACAAAACATAAAAAAAATAAAGGACATAAAAAACATAAAAGTACCCATAAGCCAAATAAACTATATGCAAGGGACTTTACCTTAGAAAATTAAGGAGAATCCTCTTCATGTTGCAACGGCGTCTCGCAATCGCACCATCTTGAAGTGTCCTTTTATACAAGTTCCCGTCAAGTCAATAGCAAAAACGGACTAAACTTGTATATGAAAAGCCTGCAAATGCCATCTTGTAAGTACACACTATACTGAGTGCATGGGGAGCTGTCTATAGGAGCTATAAGCAATATGGTCAATAATGTCATTGCGGAAACAGGTCATAAGTGAAAAGAATTACACTTAAGGGAATGTACTGAAGAAAACGGTCCTCAAGGAGAGTACTTCTCATACAGCAAAGGCGTCTAACATTCACGCCATTTAACATGTTGGGTTTATTCAGGTACCCCATCAAGCCAATAAAAATAGGACTATACTGATAAACAGGAGAGCTAATTAGTGCCATCTTACTCCCAACACTGGATGCTCAAGTAGAACAAATGTAAACTCAAATTTAAGGGAGGCAACAATACCAATATTAGCCATAAAATAATTAATTAGTAAATCTCTACCGGCACAATTATTAGCAAGCTGAAACCAGAATGGATAACACGCAACCAACACCTCATACCTAAATGCGTGTGTTGCAGTTAAGCAGAAACCAACTTGGCAGTGTTAACCAGACTAAAAGTAAAAGTGAATGTAAAATATTAAGTGAAATAGCATAAGTCAAACAAATTGCCACATAATCAGTTTTTGTGGCTCATAAAAAATATATATAAAGTTGGTCAATCCAAGGATCCAATTAATATGTGTCACCACGTACAACAAGCAGAATTACACAAACCAGTGATAGGAAAAATGGAAGCAAATCGGTAAGATGGCGTTAGAGTAACAGATAAAGTCATCACAATGTGTATCACCACATAATGGTGAGTACACTTAGGTACTAAGCAGCAGGGTGAGAGAAATGTTAGGATAAGATAGTAGTGAACGAGCAGAAAGGGGAGAGGGGTATAGTAGTTTGATCACATATATATCATGTTCCCAAGAAATACTGTAATTCATTATCTATATTTAGGCCCATTTCTACAGCACGTAATTTCAGAATCCAATGTGCCTCACTCTGTCTTAGTCTGAGCTCTCGGTTCCCACCCTCACATCAGTTGATATAGATTCAATACCATGGAATTTGAAGCTCAGCTGTTTACATTGTGCCTCACAATCTATGGCATGAGTAATAATAGGGTATCTGTCTTCCAAATTCTTGAGAGCCCTAAAGTGCTCCGCAATCCGATCTTTCAGAGTTCTAATTGTACTACCTATGTAAACTTTATCACATTTGCAAATAATTGCATAAATCACAAGTTTTGTCATGCAATCAATGTGAGTACATATGGAGTACTTCCTGGAGCCATTGTATTCAAAATCATGAATTCCATGTACAGACAATTTACACATGATACAATTCCCACATCTGAATGAGCCCTCATTGAATTTGTGTAACCATGTGTGACCCAGCTCACGTACACTAGGATAGCTAGGATTCACTATATTGCGTATAGTTTTGTCTTTACGGTAGGTAATACTAGGATGTTTCAATAAGTAGGGTTGTAATGTTCGATCAGATGTAAGCAGATACCAGTAGCGTTTGAATATACTATATATCTTATGTGACCATGGGTGGTAACCCATGACCAGTCTGACAGGGGAAATACCCTCACTATTTCCTCTTGTCTTCGCCTTCAATGTATCACTCCTAGCAAGTTTCAATGCTCTCTTCTTTGCTTTGAGAATAATATCTTTCTTGTAGCCTCTTGCCATAAACCTTTGTTCAATATCAGCAACCATCAAACCACCTGTCCCCAATGCTAACTTTGGTCTTGCCACGGGCAGTCAGATTTTCAATAATCTGATTAGTTATTTTGTTGAAAGCAACTAAGACGTGAGTATCCTGTGTCCCACTATCCAAGCATAAAGCAAAGTGACCGGATCTTACAAAGAATACATTTTCTAAAAAGGCCTCAGGTATCATCTTATTCCATTCAGCCTACAAGCTTGGTCCCTTGTGCTAATGCAGTAATTTATCAATATATTTAACAGTTCGCTGAGTTTACATACTTAGGGCCTGATTTATATTGTGAAGGAGGTTTGAATCTGTCCATCATGCTGGCGGAGGTTCTTCCACCCCTCTTATATATGTGGCGCAAGCACCTCCATCTGCTTCGACTGAGGTTGCTCTGTCTGTGCACCACGTCAGCGGTGCATAATCGTATGCCATCAGAAAGCACTCTGTCAGGTTTACCACCATGCAAATTTAATTGTGTCCGTCATCACAGCAGTGATGCAGTAGGCTTGCGACGGAGTGACATCATGGTGGATGTGTTTACCGCTGGCGTACCCTTCTGTCTTAATGATGGACATATACTTTAAACACACCTGAGGTAGTTGTAAATATTGAGCACATGTGTTTTACACACAAAATAATCCACACCTTCTGAACCAATAATACTTTGCCTTTCTCTTGTTGAAGCAGCAGTTGCCTCAGGATATGTTTGGCCCTTAGCCATATTTTTAGTTTTATGCCTTAGCTATTTTGTTCTTATAATTATTTTTCCTTAAAATTTATGGACATGGAAGGGAGAAAGAAGTCCACATTTTCAGACTCAGAATTAGCTGTAATGGTGTAAGAGATTTTTGGGGTAGTGCCACAATTGTTTGGTTCCCTTTTTCAAACTACCACCATGAAACAGACAAGACAAATGTGGGATGAAATAGTGTCCAAAGTGAATGCTGTATCTTACATCAAGTGGTCATAGGAGGAAATACGCAAGCGCTGGAATGATCTTTGGGGGAATGTGCGCTGCTTGGTTTCCAAAGTGTACATGCAAGCTCTGCGGACAGGTGGTGGTTTTCCCAGGCCCCTGCAACTCTTTCCCATGGAGGAGACAGTTATGGCTATTGTGCACACTGAAGGCTTTGCAGGAATCCTTGGTGGAGTGGAGACTTGTAAGTTACATTGTTTTTACCTTATTACACTTCTAGTCCTTCTTCAAGTCTAACGTTTTGTCACAATGAATATATCTCCCAGAATGCTTAATGTTGTTGCATGGTTTTCATCTATTTAAATTAAATTTACATTGATTTATGTTCATCTTACATCTGCCTTTCTGTTGTCTTAAATATTTTCTTTGATATTTTGTTTCAACTATGTGAATGACTTACATGGCTATGTTGAGTTTTTAGTTTCATAGCTGTTCTGTCAGGCTTCAATGTCAGTGTGTGAGTTATGTGCTCACTGGTGTGAATCACCCTTGTGGGTGATTAGCCACGCTTTAAAAATCCTGTCTGATTGATTGATTTGTAGATAAACACTACAGTGTCTATTACTTACATGAACAACTATGGGGCTTTTAAATAAGGTACTTATGGTAATCTGGGTTTATTACATTTTACAAATGTCTTCAGTTTAACCAGACATAAGATTAGCATGTGTTTGTTTTTTCTATGTATTCACTGCATAGCCATGCCACCAAGGTTCTGTATCTCCTTATGTCACATTACGTCACATGGCCATTCACATAAAGTTTAAAAAATTTCTTTTCGGCTGTTAATTACTACTTATTTTTTGAAATGTATAATTAGTTTTTTTTAATTAAATGTATTTTGGACATGTATTTGTCATTCGACCTGGGACCTCCAATAACTTCATTGCTCTTGATGGTGACTCTTTTAATATTTCTTATAATCACATTTTTTAACAAAAAATGTAAAAGCAATTAAGGTTTAAGAATAATTGACGGTGTGTTCAACAATACATCCCTACACTATTCACTAAACATTTATGACAGTGTCACTGCAAACAAAGGCAGTATTCTGGTACAGATAGGCTGCTGGCCAGGATTATATTCACAAAAAATGCTTTTATGCGAGGGCAGACAGGTAGGGGCATTGCTACGGCAGGGGTAGGCATGGTAAGGAAGGATACACAGTTATAAGGTTAACTTTATAAAAAAATCTTGTAGTCAGCTCACCCTGTCAATTTATAACTCCATCTTCAATATCTGTATGCCATATACTTACACCATAACTGACTTGTGTCTTCTTTGTCAAGTATCCTACTGCTCACAAAGGATACAGGATCAGGGGTGGATCTCTTTGAGGTCTAGGCCTTAAAGTGAAACTCAAGAGTACAGTTTGTTTCAAGTTTTAATTCACTGTTAATCAATGTGTAAAGATTATATAATATGCACTTGTTTTAGAATTGTGTTGATTGCTTTCCATTTTGCAAACTTGATGGATTTCATGTCTGCCATATTACAAGTGCATTATATCCTACAGCACTAATACAGTGTATAGTTTATCCAACACATTAACCTGTCTGGCCAACTCCATTTCATTTCTTATTATATAATTTCAATACCCTCAAAGACAGTGGAGATCCAGACTATAATGTAAGCAACCCAACCACCAATCCAAAAGGCACTGAAGCCTTCAGTGGACAGAGTTCTTCTACTGAACTTTATTGTGAGGAGGAACAGCCCAGCCCATCTGGTTTGTCTGGCTAGGCTGCACGGTCGAGCATCACTCAGCCCATATCTACTACATCTACAGAGAGCATTGTCCAGGCGCTTATTTCCCAAACTTTTGTATTTTCTCCCTGAGTCCCTACCACTAACACCACCTCTGTTGTGTGCACTCCTGTCCTTGGTCCTGTAAATAGTACAGGTATATCATCAGCAGTAGAGCCTGGACACACAGTAAAGGTGCACACATACACAAGGTCAAAGGGTTGTGCTGCTAGGTTGAGGCCTGGAATTCGGGAGCTGAGTGAGTATGCAGATGCCCTTTGTTTTAGAATCACTGTGTGCCATAATATCATAGGTTGAGCCTCCAGACATCAAGATCAGATGGGGTAGTGGATTATTCTCCTTCCAAGACACAATGAAATCCTTGGGCAACAAATATAGCTGTAGAGGGTACACAATGATCAGCAGAAGGCCACTAATGACCTTGTGGAGTGCACCATTGAAGTCATATGCACCTTTACCATGGTTCTGCAGGATGGGTTCCAGGACATTTGCAATGCAATTAGAAATCCCTCACTCTTTCTTTGGGCAATCAACTTCATCTCCCCCTCAACAAGGAATCTCTACAGAAAGGGATACCATCGATAGCCACCTTGAAATCGACAAAATAGTATAGAGCGTGGTTTTGGAGGTGAGCGTAGATTGTATACAGATGTTGAGGGTGGTGAGAGTTGATGATGTGCCTTGTCCTGAGAAGAATCCAGATGGATTCCATTGGACAATGTTCAGTGACTCTGCCCACTCTACTAGCTCTTGCAGGACCAACTTGCGAAGCATTTGGAGTCATGATCTAATAATGCTATTCGAAGGTAGATGCCGGGAGTGCCTCTGGCACCACATTTGTAAACAGGATAAATTATTGATCCATGCCATGAATCAGAGATCATCTGGTTCTCGATCTCTGCACTAATCTATACATAAATAACACTAATATTATAAAGTGTAAAAATACAGAGATCTATTTTTGTAAAATCGATTATACTACATAATCATTTTTAGAAAATTATTATCTCTATATAGAGAGTGCGAGCGAGGCAGAGTGACAGAGAGAGAGACCAAGAAAAAGAGAGGCAGAGACAGAGAGATATAGAAAGACATATATTTTTAGCCTGAGTCGCATTAGGTGGATCTATCGATAGGAGCAGCATAATAACCATGAACAAATTTATTGTAAATTCTTTTTTTATAAATCTTTTTTTAAAAAGTCAACATTAAACTAAAACAACATATATATATTGTTGCCATCTGAATATTAAATACACTTACTAGAGCAAATTGGAGTGGCTCGTCTTTCCCCGCTCGAAGCATGATTGTGGGGATTTCTGGTGCGTATATATATATATATATATATATATATATATATATATATATAGTATATATATATATATATTTTTTCAATGGTCCGAGCTTTAGGAGTCAACTGACCAGCGTCTGCCTCTCTACATTACGAGAGTCATTGTGGTAGCCCTACGCATTTCGAGGCCGATTTGCCTCATCAGGGGCTGGCTGCTGTCTCTCTGGCGTACGGACGTCTCTTATGGGCGTGCATAGTTGATTGCACACCTGGTGTGAAGCGCTAAGCGCGCTGTGGAAGTAGATGCACGCTGGGACATGGAGTCTTTAGAGAATTACTTGCCATTAGTGGCTCCAGGCGCCAGAATTAATAGCATATTATTCCTTAGTAGGATCGCGATGTAGAGGCATTCCTTGGTAGGTACTGGGTCTGCTGTGCTGTTCGGGCTGGGCATAGTCCCAACCTTCAGCCTTGTCTTTATTAGCAATGGTGCTCTCCTCAATCCGGGGCAGGCGTATTCAAAATTTTTTTCAATGGTCCGAGCTTTAGAGTCACTCACAGCTTTCCCGTCTCCTCACATTACGAGAGTCATCATGGTAGCCCTACGCGTTTTGAGGCCGATTTGCCCTCATCAGGGCTGGCTGCTGTCTCCTCTGGCGCACGGAAGTCTCCTAGTGGGCGTGCATAGTTAACTGATTGCACCCCGGTGTGCCGCAGCTAAGCGCGCTGTGGAAGTAGATGCACGCTGGGACATGTAGTCTTTAGAGAATTACTTTTCGCCATTAGTGGGCCTCCAGCGCCAGAATTAAGAGCATATCATTCCTAGTAGGATCGCGATGTAGAGGCATTCCTGGTAGGTACTGGGCGCCGAGCTGTTCGGCTGGGCATTGTCCCAACCTTCAGCCTTGTCTTTATTAGCAATGGTGCTCTCCTCACGCCGGGCAGGCGTGTTCAACATTCTTTTCAATTGGCCGAGCTTCAGGAGTCACCGACAGCTTTCCCGCCTCCTCTACATCACGGGAGTCATTGTGGTATCCTCACGCTGCTGTAGGCCGATTTGCCTCTCATCAGGGGCTGGATGCTGTTCTCTCTGGCGCACGGAGTCTCTTATGGGCGTGCATAGCTACTGATTGCACCCTGGTGTGCCGCTAAGCGCGCTGTGGAAGTAGATGCACGCTGGGACATGTAGTCTTTAGAGAATTCTCGCCATTAGTGGGCTCCAGGCGCTAGAATTAAGAGCTATTATTCTTAGTAGATCGCGATGTAGAGGCATTCCTGGTGCTGGTCTGCTGTGCTGTTCGGCTGGGCATAGTCCCAACCTTCAGCCTTGTCTTTATTAGCAATGGTGCTCTCCTCACGCCAGGGCAGGCGTGTTCAACATTTTTTCAATGGTCTGAGCTTTAGGAGTCATCGACAGCTTTCCCGTCTCCTCTACATTACGAGAGTCACTGTGGTAGCCTCTACGCGCTTCGAGGCCGATTTGCCTCTCATTAGGGCTGGCTGCTGTTCTCTCTGGCGCACGGAAGTCTCTTATGGGCGTGCATAGTTAATTGATTGCACCCTGGTGTGCCGCGCTAAGCGCGCTGTGGAAGTAGATGCACGCGGGGACATGTAGTCTTTAGAGAAATACTTTTCGCCATTAGTGGGCTCCAGGCGCCAGAATTAAGAGCGTGAGGAGAGCACCCTTGCTAATAAAGACAAGGCTGAAGGTTGGGACTATGCCCAGCCCGAACAGCACAGCAGACCCAGTACCTACCAAGGAATGCCTCTACATCGCGATCCTACTAAGGAATAATATGCTCTTAATTCTGGTGCCTGGAGCCCACTAATGCAAAAAGTAATTCTCTAAAGACTACATGTCCCAGCGTGCATCTACTTCCACAGCGCGCTTAGCGCAGCACACCAGGGTGCAATCAATTAACTATGCACGCCCATAAGAGACTTCCGTGCGCCAGAGAGAACAGCAGCCAGCCCCTGATGAGAGGCAAATCGGCCTCGAAATGCGTAGGGCTACCACAATGACTCTCGTAATGTAGAGGAGATGAGAAAGCTGTCGAGTGACTCCTAAAGCTCGGACCATTGAAAAAAATGTTGAACACGCCTGCCCCGGCGTGAGGAGAGCACCATTGCTAATAAAGACAAGGCTGAAGGTTGGGACTATGCCCAGCCCGAACAGCACAGCAGACCCAGTACCTACCAAGGAATGCCTCTACATCGTGATCCTACTAAGGAATAATATGCTCTTAATTCTGGCGCCTGGAGCCCACTAATGCAAAAAGTAATTCTCTAAAGACTACATGTCCCAGCGTGCATCTACTTCCACAGCGCGCTTAGCGCAGCACACCAGGGTGCAATCAATTAACTATGCACGCCCATAAGAGACTTCCGTGCGCCAGAGAGAACAGCAGCCAGCCCCTGATGAGAGGCAAATCGGCCTCGAAACGCGTAGGGCTACCACAATGACTCTCGTAATGTAGAGAAGACGGGAAAGCTGTCAAGTGACTCCTAAAGCTCGGACCATTGAAAAAAATGTTGAACACGCCTGCCCCGGCGTGAGGAGAGCACCATTGCTAATAAAGACAAGGCTGAAGGTTGGGACTATGCCCAGCCCGAACAGCACAGCAGACCCAGTACCTATCAAGGAATGCCTCTACATCGCGATCCTACTAAGGAATAATATGCTCTTAATTCTGGTGCCTGGAGCCCACTAATGGCGAAAAGTAATTCTCTAAAGACTACATGTCCCAGCGTGCATCTACTTCCACAGCGCGCTCAGCACGGCACACCAGGGTGCAATCAATTAACTATGCACGCCCATAAGAGACTTTTTGCGCCAGAGAGAACAGCAGCCAGCCCCTGATGAGAGGCAAATCGGCCTCGAAACGCGTAGGGCTACCACAATGACTCTCGTAATGTAGAGGAGACGGGAAAGCTGTCGAGTGACTCCTAAAGCTCGGACCATTGAAAAAAATGTTGAACACGCCTGCCCCGGCGTGAGGAGAGCACCATTGCTAATAAAGACAAGGCTGAAGGTTGGGACTATGCCCAGCCCGAACAGCACAGCAGACCCAGTACCTACCAAGGAATGCCTCTACATCGCGATCCTACTAAGGAATAATATGCTCTTAATTCTGGCGCCTGGAGCCCACTAATGCAAAAAGTAATTCTCTAAAGACTACATGTCCCAGCGTGCATCTACTTCCACAGCGCGCTTAGCGCGGCACACCAGGGTGCAATCAATTAACTATGCACGCCCATAAGAGACTTCCGTGCGCCAGAGAGAACAGCAGCCAGCCCCTGATGAGAGGCAAATCTGCCTCGAAACGCGTAGGGCTACCACAATGACTCTCGTAATGTAGAGGAGACGGGAAAGCTGTCGAGTGACTCCTAAAGCTCGGACCATTGAAAAAAATGTTGAACACGCCTGCCCCGGCGTGAGGAGAGCACCATTGCTAATAAAGACAAGGCTGAAGGTTGGGACTATGCCCAGCCCGAACAGCACAGCAGACCCAGTACCTACCAAGGAATGCCTCTACATCGCGATCCTACTAAGGAATAATATGCTCTTAATTCTGGTGCCTGGAGCCCACTAATGGCGAAAAGTAATTCTCTAAAGACTACATGTCCCAGCGTGCATCTACTTCCACAGCGCGCTTAGCGCCGGCACACCAGGGTGTAATCAATTAACTATGCACGCCCATAAGAGACTTCCGTGCGCCAGAGAGAACAGCAGCCAGCCCCTGGTGAGAAGCAAATCGGCCTCGAAACGCGTAGGGCTACGACAATGACTCTCGAAATGTAGAGGAGACGGGAAAGCTGTTGAGTGACTCCTAAAGCTCGTACCATTGAAAAAAATGTTGAACACGCCTGCCCCGGCGTGAGGAGAGCACCATTGCTAATAAAGACAAGGCTGAAGGTTGGGACTATGCCCAGCCCGAACAGCCCAGCAGACCCAGTACCTACCAAGGAATGCCTCTACATCGCGATCCTACTAAGGAATAATATGCTCTTAATTCTGGCGTCTGGAGCCCACTAATGGCGAAAAGTAATTCTCTAAAGACTACATGTCCCAGCGTGCATCTACTTCCACAGCGCGCTTAGCGCGGCACACCAGGGTGCAATAAATTAACTATGCACGCCCATAAGAGACTTCGGTGCGCCAGAGAAAACAGCAGCCAGCCCCTGATGAGAGGCAAATCGGCCTCGAAACGTGTAGGGCAACCACAATGACTCTCGTAATGTAGAGGAGACGGGAAAGCTGTCGAGTGACTCCTAAAGCTCGGACCATTGAAAAAAATGTTGAACACGCCTGCCCCGGCGTGAGGAGAGCACCATTGCTAATAAAGACAAGGCTGAAGGTTGGGACTATGCCCAGCCCGAACAGCACAGCAGACCCAGTACCTACCAAGGAATGCCTCTACATCGCGATCCTACTAAGGAATAATATGTTCTTAATTCTGGCGCCTGGAGCCCACTAATGGCGAAAAGTAATTCTCTAAAGACTACATGTCCCAGCGTGCATCTACTTCCACAGCGCGCTTAGCGCGGCACACCAGGGTGCAATCAATTAACTATGCACGCCCATAAGAGACTTCCGTGCGCCAGAGAGAACAGCAGCCAGCCCCTGATGAGAGGCAAATCGGCCTCGAAACGCGTAGGGCTACCACAATGACTCTCGTAATGTAGAGGAGACGGGAAAGCTGTCGAGTGACTCCTAAAGCTCGGACCATTGAAAAAAATGTTGAACACGCCTGGCCCGGCGTGAGGAGAGCACCATTGCTAATAAAGACAAGGCTGAAGGTTGGGACTATGCCCAGCCCGAACAGCACAGCAGACCCAGTACCTACCAAGGAATGCCTCTACATCGCGATCCTACTAAGGAATAATATGCTCTTAATTCTGGGCGCCTGGAGCCCACTAATGGCAAAAAGTAATTCTCTAAAGACTACATGTCCCAGCGTGCATCTACTTCCACAGCGCGCTTAGCGCGGCACACCAGGGTGCAATAAATTAACTATGCACGCCCATAAGAGACTTCCGTGCGCCAGAGAAAACAGCAGCCAGCCCCTGATGGGAGGCAAATCGGCCTCGAAACGCGTAGGGCTACCACAATGACTCTCGTAATGTAGAGGAGACGGGAAAGCTGTCGAGTGACTCCTAAAGCTCGGACCATTGAAAAAAATGTTGAACACGCCTGCCCCGGCGTGAGGAGAGCACCATTGCTAATAAAGACAAGGCTGAAGGTTGGGACTATGCCCAGCCCGAACAGCACAGCAGACCCAGTACCTACCAAGGAATGCCTCTACATCGCGATCCTACTAAGGAATAATATGTTCTTAATTCTGGCGCCTGGAGCCCACTAATGGCGAAAAGTAATTCTCTAAAGACTACATGTCCCAGCATGCATCTACTTCCACAGCGCGTTTAGCGCGGCACACCAGGGTGCAATCAATTAACTATGCACGCCCACAAGAGACTTCCGTGCGCCAGAGAGAACAGCAGCCAGCCCCTGATGAGAGGCAAATCGGCCTCGAAACGCGTAGGGGTACCACAATGACTCCCGTAATGTAGAGGAGACGGGAAAGCTGTCGAGTGACTCCTAAAGCTCGGACCATTGAAAAAAATGTTGAACACGCCTGCCCCGGCGTGAGGAGAGCACCATTGCTAATAAAGACAAGGCTGAAGGTTGGGACTATGCCCAGCCCGAACAGCACAGCAGACCCAGTACCTACCAAGGAATGCCTCTACATCGCGATCCTACTAAGGAATAATATGCTCTTAATTCTGGCGCCTGGAGCCCACTAATGGCGAAAAGTAATTCTCTAAAGACTACATGTCCCAGCGTGCATCTACTTCCACAGCGCGCTTAGCGCGGCACACCAGGGTGCAATCAATTAACTATGCACGCCCATAAGAGACTTCCGTGCGCCAGAGAGAACAGCAGCCAGCCCCTCATGAGAGGCAAATCGGCCTCGAAACGCGTAGGGCTACCGCAATGACTCTCGTAATGTAGAGGAGACGGGAAAGCTGTCGAGTGACTCCTAAAGCTCGGACCATTGAAAAAAATGTTGAACACGCCTGCCCCGGCGTGAGGAGAGCACCATTGCTAATAAAGACAAGGCTGAAGGTTGGGACTATGCCCAGCCCGAACAGCACAGCATTACCAGTACCTACCAAGGAATGCCTCTACATCGCGATCCTACTAAGGAATAATATGCTCTTAATTCTGGCGCCTGGAGCCCACTAATGGCGAAAAGTAATTCTCTAAAGACTACATGTCCCAGCGTGCATCTACTTCCACAGCGCGCTTAGCGCGGCACACCAGGGTGCAATCAATTAACTATGCATGCCCATAAGAGACTTCCGTACGCCAGAGAGAACAGCAGCCAGCCCCTGATGAGAGGCAAATCGGCCTCGAAACGCGTTGGGCTACCACAATGACTCTCGTAATGTAGAGGAGACGGGAAAGCTGTCGAGTGACTCCTAAAGCTCGGACCATTGAAAAAAATGTTGAACACGCCTGCCCCGGCGTGAGGAGAGCACCATTGCTAATAAAGACAAGGCTGAAGGTTGGGACTATGCCCAGCCCGAACAGCACAGCAGACCCAGTACCTACCAAGGAATGCCTCTACATCGCGATCCTACTAAGGAATAATATGCTCTTAATTCTGGCGTCTGGAGCCCACTAATGGCGAAAAGTAATTCTCTAAAGACTACATGTCCCAGCGTGCATCTACTTCCACAGCGCGCTTAGCGCGGCACACCAGGGTGCAATAAATTAACTATGCACGCCCATAAGAGACTTCCGTGCGCCAGAGAAAACAGCAGCCAGCCCCTGATGAGAGGCAAATCGGCCTCGAAACGCGTAGGGCAACCACAATGACTCTTGTAATGTAGAGGAGACGGGAAAGCTGTCGAGTGACTCCTAAAGCTCGGACCATTGAAAAAAATGTTGAACACGCCTGCCCCGGCGTGAGGAGAGCACCATTGCTAATAAAGACAAGGCTGAAGGTTGGGACTATGCCCAGCCCGAACAGCACAGCAGACCCAGTACCTACCAAGGAATGCCTCTACATCGCGATCCTACTAAGGAATAATATGTTCTTAATTCTGGCGCCTGGAGCCCACTAATGGCGAAAAGTAATTCTCTAAAGACTACATGTCCCAGCGTGCATCTACTTCCACAGCGCGCTTAGCGCGGCACACCGGGGTGCAATCAATTAACTATGCACGCCCATAAGAGACTTCCGTGCGCCAGAGAGAACAGCAGCCAGCCCCTGATGAGAGGCAAATCGGCCTCAAAACGCGTAGGGCTACCACAATGACTCTCGTAATGTAGAGGAGACGGGAAAGCTGTCGAGTGACTCCTAAAGCTCGGACCATTGAAAAAATGTTGAACACGCCTGCCCCGGCGTGAGGAGAGCACCATTGCTAATAAAGACAAGGCTGAAGGTTGGGACTATGCCCAGCCCGAACAGCACAGCAGACCCAGTACCTACCAAGGAATGCCTCTACATCGCGATCCTACTAAGGAATAATATGCTCTTAATTCTGGGCGCCTGGAGCCCACTAATGGCAAAAAGTAATTCTCTAAAGACTACATGTCCCACCGTGCATCTACTTCCACAGCGCGCTTAGCGCGGCACACCAGGGTGCAATAAATTAACTATGCACGCCCATAAGAGACTTCCGTACGCCAGAGAGAACAGCATCCAGCCCCTCATGAGAGGCAAATCGGCCTCGAAACGCGTAGGGGTACCACAATGACTCCCGTAATGTAGAGGAGACGGGAAAGCTGTTGAGTGACTCCTAAAGCTCGGACCATTGAAAAAAATGTTGAACACGCCTGCCCCGGCGTGAGGAGAGCACCATTGCTAATAAAGACAAGGCTGAAGGTTGGGACTATGCCCAGCCTGAACAGCACAGCAGACCCAGTACCTACCAAGGAATGCCTCTACATCGCGATCCTACTAAGGAATAATATGCTCTTAATTCTGGGCGCCTGGAGCCCACTAATGGCAAAAAGTAATTCTCTAAAGACTACATGTCCCAGCGTGCATCTACTTCCACAGCGCGCTTAGCGCGGCACACCAGGGTGCAATCAATTAACTATGCACGCCCATAAGAGACTTCCGTGCGCCAGAGAGAACAGCAGCCAGCCCCTGATGAGAGGCAAATCGGCCTCGAAACGCGTAGGGCTACCACAATGACTCCCATAATGTAGAGGAGACGGGAAAGCTGTCGAGTGACTCCTAAAGCTCGGACCATTGAAAAAAATGTTGAACACACCTGCCCCGGTGTGAGGAGAGCACCATTGCTAATAAAGACAAGGCTGAAGGTTGGGACTATGCCCAGCCCGAACAGCACAGCAGACCCAGTACCTACCAAGGAATGCCTCTACATCGCGATCCTACTAAGGAATAATATGCTCTTAATTCTGGTGCCTGGAGCCCACTAATGGCGAAAAGTAATTCTCTAAAGACTACATGTCCCAGCGTGCATCTACTTCCACAGCGCGCTTAGCGCGGCAGACCAGGGTGCAATCAATTAACTATGCACGCCCATAAGAGACTTCCGTGCGCCAGAGAGAACAGCAGCCAGCCCCTGATGAGAGGCAAATCGGCCTCGAAACGCGTAGGGCTACCACAATGACTCTCGTAATGAGGAGACGGGAAAGCTGTCGAGTGACTCCTAAAGCTCGGACCATTGAAAAAAATTATATATATATATATATTTATGAATCATTTAGTAGTCTATATATGTGTATGTATATAAATACATGTATATATATATATATATACATGTATATATATATATATATATATATATATATATATATATATATATATATGTAGGCAAGTTGTTTTCAATAAGAGTTATTGAACACACAAGGGAAATCCAAGATAACAGGCAAGATTACATGTTAGTCTACAGGGGTCCTATGTCCGGAATATTCAGATTCTAGATCGAGAAAATATATCAATACCTGCTCCAAAGAATAAAACAAGGGTGGGAGGACAAATGTGTGGCATTCACGCAAATACAAACAAACACATACCGGCATTGGGCCAGCATTGTTTTGCACAAATTTTATGCAAATTGAACCTCTGTTTTTACGTGCATTTTAACCTGTGTATTAACTTGGATTTCACTAATATGCAATAATACATTTGCTATTGTATATGTAATTTGACAAACTGAATGTTAATGAACTACAAATTCTTCTATGTCTATGCGTGCTACACTCACGTGATTAATTGAAATCAGCACCAGTCACTTTAAATTCAGAAACTTAACAGTAGTACAATGTCATGTGAACAAGGCTCGGACGAGCCGAAACGTTATGGCGACATTGCGAATTAAATAATCAATTGCACAAACTTTTTGGTCCGTGTCCGTTGTTAGAGAGAAGATTCTCATGGGAAAACGCAGAAAACTATGATATATTTGGCCGTTGGTTTCACGCGGCTATACACGGGACCCTTTCCAGTTGAGGACAACGCGTAAGGTGAAACTTGTTCCAGGTTTACCCGGAAGTCGTCGATTCCAGGAAGAAACACAGCGTTTGACCCCCCTGAACCTGAATGATACGCTGAAGTCGGAGGAGGAACTGCAGATACCGAGTCGGAGGACTCGGGGGACACAGAGACGAATCCGGGCAGACAAAATCAGGTATTCAGGGGTGGAGAGAAGTGCACACGGGATTGTGGTTAAATCTTGTCAACAACCGCTCATATATCCCGTAGGAATATTTCAAACTCCGCAAATATGTCGGCCGATGTTGTACGCGATAGGGAGGCAGCAGCAATGACTATGTTTTCTGATAGCCTCCCGGAACATTCCAACATTAGTGACAAAAGCCATACCAACATCAGCAAAAATGATAGTACTCTAAAGGAAAAATATAAAATACTAGAAAAAAGTTACGCAGTGAACAGAGCAAGTGGTGGGAATCTAGATCCCTCCAAAGGTATATCGATGTTAATCGGATCCCGAGGGGATTGCGCATACTAACGGCCCCTAGCTACGAGAATCCTAACCCTGACCTTATGAAAGAATGGGCTGAAAGCAACTTAGAATCATCCCGGAGACTTGTGCTAATTCGTATCAAATACGCCGACATTGACCGTGCTCAGTTACTCAAGGAAATAGAGGAAATAAATGAGGAACTTGACAAATTCGATGAAACTAAAGAAAAAACCAAATTGAAAAATGACATGACACTCAGATTCAAAAAAAGAGGAGGAAAAGATCATGGAAAGTAAAGCGTATAAATTTCAAAGGGACCGCAACGATTATGAGCTTGGGCAAACTTTTACATTTGCTAAAAAGTACGACGCACTTCGAGTCTCCAAATTCAAAGTAACTGACAACCCCAAAACCCTTAACAAAAACAAAACAACCGTGGAAACATCACAGTCAGACATAAGTTCGGCAGGAGGGAGCGAATCGGACTCTGAAATGCGCAATATAAGTACAAACAGACAAGCGCCTAAACCATCACCAGGGGAGGAAATTAATTTTTTATTCCACGAAAGGAGGCAAACCCTCCGCCCCAGACCTCAAAGAGAGTACGGCGCAAGCATGCCAACTACAAGTGGAGGCAGAGGCACAAAGCCAGTAGGAGGCACACAAAATTACAACAAAAGGAGGGGGAAGGGTCAGTGGACAAAGAAATAAACAACAAGGCAAGCATCAACAAAACCGTCGTAAATTTAACAAAAGTAAAATTGACCGAAGATGAGGAAAATATTCTAAGAATAGGCTTATCGTTTTCACCTGGAGCGGACTTTGATTACACTTCTACTAGACTTGACATTTACAAAGCAAGAAGAAAATTAAAGTTGAGGAAATTCCATGCACTAAACAAAAAGCAAACCAAGACGTGTGACAGAGGAGAGGACAGTGTCTTAACACAATCTGATGTTCCTATACCCATGGAGATACAGGAACTATGGGAGACAGAGGGCGCAGGGTATGACACACATACCCAACAAGGGGGCAGCAATATAAGCCCAGTTGAAACTAGACAACTGACACCATTCAAACCAGTGTCCACATTTAATCCAATTACACCTCGGGATTCGGTGGATGTATTCCATGAGAATGTCACAGCGCAAATTAAAAAACTGAATAAGGAAATACAAATGAAGCGGCGGAAGTACAACAAACAAAACCAACAATACGAGGCCCTAATCAAAAATTGAAATCGGATAACAATATTGTCATAAGAAGTAGTGACAAAGGGGGCAATATTGTACTGTGGTCACAGGACGAATACGATAAAGAGGCTTATTCCCAACTTAATGACAGAGAATGCTATTTACGTAATGCGCCTGCAGCTATGAAGGAAGTATACAAAGAATATCACAAACAACTGATGATATGGAAAAATAAACAACTAATCACGGATGATGAATACAAATATTTAAAAAGGGACAATCCGGTAACTCCGTCGATATACTTCATCCCTAAAATCCATAAAGACATTAACAAACCTCCAGGCAGGCCAATCATATCGGCCAGGGGAGGGATTTTAGAAAATACATCTGTATATATTGATTACTTCCTACAGGATTTTGTGAAATCGCTTTCTTCATATGTACAGGATACAGGAAATTTTCTACGTAAGATCAAGGATGTAAGCTGGAATGATAATTATTGGATGTTAGCACTTGATGTAACATCCCTCTATACCAGCATTAGACATAACGACGGGATACAAGCCATACAATACTACCTTTCCAAAAGACCACTGCGATACAAAGACCACAATATCATGCTGATTGAGATGTTATATTTTTGTTTAAGGAATAATAACTTTATGTATAACAATCTCATTTACCAGCAGATAAGGGGGATGGCTATGGGGGCCAGTTTTTCTCCCAGCTACGCCTTTCTTCACATGGGCAGCTGGGAGGAACTGGTTCTCAAACGCAGTTTTGAGAAAACGTTTAAAGATAATGTAATTGTATGTGTTACAAACGCTAGCAACAGGCGCGCTGTAATCCGCAGGTAGGTGCGATCCTTCATTCCCAGCGTAGTGTCGCTACGCTGAGAACTACAACTCCCATGAGACCTAGAGCGTCACGTTTGACGTGGCAGGAAACGGCTCATAAGGAGGCAGCGGACCTTCGTGTCGTAAATTCTCGCCGCCGAGACAACAGCGTTCCTTGACTCCACGGAGAGAGAGGTCTGGTAAGGGTGCTCTGCACCAACTCTGTTGTTATTTGGAGACTTCCCTTTCCCCCGGTTGTGAGCAGCTCGCTCATGCGGAGGAAAAGCAGCGTCATTTGGATTCCGTCCGGCGATGTGCTTGGTATCACGTCCTCCGTTGGATGAGCTTGCCGCTCGTGCGGAGGACGGGTTTAAGTCCTTGTAGGATTCCAGGCCGATACGGCCGGAGCTGGTACTGTTAAAGTGATAGGTTACTCACAGAGGCATCATTTAATAGCAGCCAGAACCTGGCAGTGATCTGCATTTTGTACGATAGAGTGGTTTCTTCTCTGCTAGCTCATGTCACAGAGGATTAAAACTCCCAATTGATTTCATGCACAAATCGTTTTGATCCATTTCCTTTTGGTGAAGAAACCATATACGGATTACAAGATAATATTGTTATTTGTTTACGTGGATGTTGGTGTATTAACAAAGACCGTAATCAAGTGTTATTCTGGCTCTGTTTAACAGGGGTGTTAAGAGTGGTATGGGACTACGCTCGATCCCTGTGAAGTATGCAGGAGCTCAGAAAAGGGTATGTTCCTCCTCCATAACAATGATGCAGTATTACAGTTACCTATAGGATTTACAGTAGCAGAAAAAACGACTTAATCTCCTTGTGTGTTTTCTTCTATGTTATTCCTATTTAATTACAGCCCTAACACTTCAGGCGGTGTTACCACACCGAAGACACATCATTTGTTGAAGCATCTTCTTCTCCAGTTTTCGTTCTTTTATGTTACAGGTATAGGAGGGGGCGCTAGTCTATATGCAGTCAGTTACTTGTTTGTATCCCATGACTAAAGGTTATAAAGTATATCTGATTGTGGTTTTTGTTTCAGGTCTCCTCCCTGCTGTTCCCTTCCTTTCCTTCCCCCACTTGATCCTCCCACTGACCTGTGCCATAAAGGCTATTAGGCTTGGGTAGGTCAGGAGGTGGACCATTCTGAGCATCAAACCGATCCTGAGGACATCCCTACTTAACAGTATGGCTGCGTTACATTGATGATTTATTTGTATTGTGGGATGGAACTAAACAGCAGGCAGATGAATTTATGAAAGGAATCAGTGAGAATGATCTGAACCTTCATTTTACAGTAACAATGAGTCAAACATCTATCAATTTTTTAGACACTGAGATTTATATACATAACAACTGAATTGAAACCAGGCTCCATAGAAAGGACACCTCTGGCAACTCAGCCCTACACGCTAGCAGTGCACATCCAGCACATCTCATAAATAATATCCCTTATGGGGAGATGTTGCGCCTCAGAAGAATATGCAGTAAGGAACAAGATTTAAAGGAGGCACAGGAATGTAGCAAACAGAGATTCCGTGAGAGGGGATACTCTGATAACATCATAAATAGAGCTATCAATAAATCAATGGTGCATAGTAGGGAAGAGCTTTTAAAAGACAAAAGTGAGGTTGTCCACACAGTGTCTCAGGATAGGGTGATTCACACAAGAGAGGCAGGTGATGATACTAATCAGTTTAGAATCATCATGGGATTCAGTAGACAACATAGTCGCCTTCATAAAATCATCAACAAGAATTGGCCCCTAGTCCTTAATGACCCGGTGATTGGACCCACGTTACCAAGTAGGGTGTCCATCACTCATAGCAGGGCCCCTTCAATGAGGGATGTACTGGTTAACACCAGCCCGGAAACAATTGAGAAGACAAATTGGTTACAGACCAGCAAAGGGTTTTTTAAATGTAAAACCTGTAAAGCTTGCCTCCATGGGGTTAACACTAAAATATACAAAACCCCCTTCAGTGATAAAGAACATAAGATCCAAAAACTCCTAACATGCAAAACAGAATATGCAATATACATACTGAAATGTCCTTGTGAGCTTCAGTATGTGGGAAGTACTAAGGGGGTCATTACGATGGCGGGCGGAAGCATAACCGCCGTGCTGGCGGATGCAAAAACCACCAGTTACCGCCGGCACGCAGCAGTCCACACGCCCGCCCAATTACGATGCGAAAAGTAGGCCAAACACCGCCGGCAAGCCAGCAACCCCGTCCGCCATCAAAGTGCGTCCGCACACGTAGCGGCGCAGCCCAATTGACACACACCGTCCGACGAAACACGTCCCGCCCGGCGTATAAATTACGATGCCGCAAACAAACGGCTCCCACGGCTAAGAGACACCGCACATGAAAGAGAGGCGGTAACACGGACGCAGAGCACGGACAACGAAGAAGCGGCTCCCCGAGCATGAATCCAGCACTGCAGGCCCTCCCCATGCTTCTGCTGATGCACCACCAAGGACGCAACGTACCGCGGAGACGCAGGTAGGCACACACACAACAAGTGCACGCAAACAGCGCACACAGTGCAAGGGCGGAAAAAGCGGACAACCCCCCACCAGCGCGTGTACACAACACATCCACCATCGCATCCACATATGACACACAGGCCAAATCGTAACATCGCAGAACACATGTGTACACACCACCTGGGACTAGGAACCAACCACCCCGTCACGGCCCCAAAGCGCCGATGACGCCGCCACACATGCGCACAACGCAGAGGCCAACCGCAGCGCCATGCATGCGTCGCACACAGACACAGGGACACAACCAAGCAGCACACACATCAGCCCCACCCCGAACGCACATGACACGTGACAGGCCGGCCACAGACATGTCCCCAACGCCCAATTCACGGACAACACCCAACGCCACACAACCGACGCACACATGTCAGTGAAGACACGCAACAGCAGGACACACCCCAGTGTAACAAACATGGCGTAGCACACAGCGGCGGCAACACCAACTAGGAGAAGCAGGGCCCCTTCGGGAAGAGGAACGCCAGTACCACACTGAAAAACCCATACCACCCTGCACATATGAACAAGACATATGAAACGGAACACCAAAGAGCCCGGGGACCGACAACAGGTGGCCCAAGAATAACATCCACACACAAGGCCCAACGCAGAGCGGAAAGGCAGCCTGCCGCCCACACAAGGGAGAGCAGACAGCACTGAATGACCTTCCATTCCAACTCCGAAACCACAGCCCTACGACAGAAGCCGGTGAATACAGCCATTGTCCAAGAATAGACCAACACAGGCATGCCGAGGAGACCGACCACAGGGCAGATAGCGCATATCACAGAAGCACACAACGGACGGGGAAGAAAGAAGAAAACACTCCCCCATGTCGGCCACATGCAAGTTAATTGGAAGGAGTCACACATCACTGACCTTGAACTGTCTGAGAAGCATGTGGGAAGAGGGCCCGTGTCCTCCAAACAAGCAAACAGAACACAAGTCCTGTCTCCCTACGACTACACAGAGCTCACAGCAACCCCGGAGCGTGCACATTGCAGACTGCACACACAGCCGGAGCACGCCACCTCAACGAACCGCTGCGAAATGGCAACCGCAACACACCTACCCAACTACGCCGAACAGCTCAAGCTGTACAAAACCAACCTGTTCCATACATTGGGATGCGATCTCCTGTCCCTGCTGAACGTAAGTTACCGACTGACTTACCGCATCACATTGTTCAGCTGCGTCATGCCCGTCTTCTACTGTCGGAGGTGTCCCTACCAGCATCCCGTCGAGATATGCCTCTCCAACCCGGCATGTCTGAAGGCGGACCTGCTACCACTACTCCTCCCTCTGGACGCACACGACAGGGCCTGCTCTGCCTATGGGGGCATGGCGTATGTGGCCAACATCGCACCCGCACTGAAATGGGACCACTGTGCCTCCACACGACGGATCATCGAGAACAGCTACATCGAATGTCACCCAGCATGCCCCATCATGGTCCTCCAAGGGACAACTTACGAACAACACCTTGACAGCCACCATCCGCTACATTGGCTGGCAAACATGTACACCACCAATGACATGGAAGCCCTGCTGGACGGCATCGCATACCTGACAACCTGTAAATACGTCGGACCACAACGCAGGTTCCCCGAGTGACCTATGATGTCCAACCCCGCACCCATGCTTAGCTTCCGCACGGACTGGCCAGTCACCACCACAACAGCCATACCAAACGACCGGCAACTGTAACCACACCATCAACGACATCGCCATGACATCGGATATGACCGGGACATGCACACTGTTCCCCATCACATCCAGGAACACCGCATGCATCGTGGGAGGCAGTGGCATGGGCTCTGTGTATCGCACCCACATGGACGGAACTGCACGAACAACCAGGACACGACATGGACACACACACCGCTCAGTGGACATGAATAGGTCGCCTGGAGTCTGTGGGTGCTGCACCCCTCCCACCCCTGCCCCGGGAATCCCATACCAGGACCTTTGCATGGACGACAAGTGCATACAACAACAACACGACCCCAGTGACTGTGACATGTCCAGTAACCACCACAGTGCAACAACAAGTGGCACGCCGCTGCATGCACGCAAGCACATGCCCTGATGTCATCTCACATGCACGCGTGCATGAGGAACAACCGCAGCAAACCTGTCACATGGAACTGAGATGGACTGTGCCCATGATGCCAAGCGGTCTGGTAGGCTACATGTATACCGTCTGTGTCAAAGTCCGCAGCTCCGCAGCTATACGTAAATGTACATTAGCACAGCCTTGGCCAAGCAGATGTCACTCTGAAGCCCACATCCCACATGCAACAGCCAATCACATGTAACCCCACACCCTATCCCATTTGCAATCATGCTCAGTATATCCTCAACATGTATTCCGCTGCCAGTAGTGTCCACTATACTGCATCACAGAGGACAGAAGACTCAATATAATGTTTGAAACCAAAACTGTCTCCGCTGACTCATTTCACAAGTACGAATGAGAGAGGATGAGAGTATGTGAAGTACACGGCAGTCGTGACATGACCATGTAGTCCACTGGTATTGGATGTCAACGCAAATGAGTAGCACTACTGTGGAAGACACACATGTGTCGTGTGAAGTCGTATGGACGCAGTGCTCAGGTGGGTGGGTGCGACGGGTAGATGCGCACATGCCAAGTTGGAGCACGCCGTGTTGGGAGGGGTCATGAACAGTACACCACCGCTTCCCTGGGCATTGTGAGAGGACACCTGTCGGGGGAGTGAACACGTGTGTGCACAGCAGCCGGGCACACGTACAAAGCGGTACCAGGCGCACCTCAGCCCACCCTCTGTGGACAAGCTGGATCCTGTTGTGCGCCCGCCATGCCCCTTGACAAGGCACACACAGCCCCAGTCGACCAGGTGTAACCCCAACATAGTCAATCCGCACAGGCGATACAGGGCACGGGATGGCAGTGGAGCATGGTGTGTGAGAGGTCTCCTCGCGCTCCTCCTGGTCATATCACGCAGGCAATAGAACCTCAACGTCTAGCATGGCAAACAGTCAAATGGAAGTGTAGGGGGACGCACCACAGCACGAGCAGCACTGACGTCACGGGAGGTGGCTCGCACCATCCCATCCATTGCCCATCATACCAACCACGCCACATGCCATTGCGACTAAGTGCAAGCGCGTGCGCCACCACCCCTGAGCCCTCCCCAGAGAGGCCAAAGAGTGAATGTGTGGGCCATCAGCCACAGACGGACGCGGCCTGGCCGCAAGGGCAGCCACAGCCACTGGGTGTCGCAGGTGGCGGATCCGGAAGGCGAAGACTGTGATGCATAGTCCATGCAGGCCGGGTCTCCATTTGGGGCACCACGCAGGTGGACGGCGTCCCGCCACACATCATACCCTGAGACAGCCCACTCGTGCAACTGGACCCACACATACACTCCTTGCCCTCTCTGGTGCGAGCTTGGGGCTGCCTGTGCAAGCGCTAGCCTCGCAGGTGAGCATGCATATTGGGGGGCGAGGGGAGGACATGAGGGCTGGGGCGAAGATGACTGTATCACTGTCAGTTAGTACAAGGGATGACCCAGATGTGGAAAGGAAGAGACGTGTCCCGTGTGTACTGCAACTAGTCGCCAATCCAACTACCCCCCATGTCCGGAATGTAAGCCCGCACCTAGGCCCGCCCATCCGCCACATCGAACATACCACCAGCACGACAACCTTCCCATTCGAAACACTGACTGGGGGTGGCGACCAGTGAACAATCATGTGTAGCCTACCCACGCGTACATGTGGGCCCTCCATGATCCATGTCACCTGCGGCAAAGACATGACATGCGCAATGAGGGAAGTGAGGAGAGCTGTCCGCCCCACGCACAGAAGGTGCATCAGCTCCACAGACCCAGCAGCGAGTCCAGCAGGGGTCACATGTGCAGGGGCAGCTGTGCCTGGTGTGAAGGCACATGCATATAGACAGCACATCGACCAATGTGTAGTCTGCCCACATCCACAGTCCATCATCATGCGGACATAGGAATTGAACACAGGGCAACACATCTTAGTTGGTGCACCCACCGTGACCAACAATGCGCAATCATCGACGTACCCGCCCTGTGCATGGCCCCCCACCCAACGGAGGCACATCCAGTGCCACCATCCCACACACACAAGCCTTCCACGGAACATGCTGTGTCCAATGGTCAGTACAGAGTCAGCGCCCATCTGGTGGATCCTGAACAGGAGACACATGCACACACATGCCAGCTCCCACTATGTACGTCTGCCACCTGGCACGTGCAATGTAACCTCTCACCTGTGACGTGTGACTGCAAGCACACAGCCGTCTTGGCATGGGGCTGTCAATGTGGACACCTGTCAATGTTTCGGGAGGTGTGATCCGTACAGTGCTGTACATAGGGTGCAGTGCTGACACCTACTACTGTCTCATATCCCCTCGTGCCACAGGTCCCACTTGTTTTGGCCGCTCAGCCTGTGCCCACATCGTCGTCGTCGTGTGCCATACTCATCCAGCCTCGGAAGCAGTTCCATGCTCAGCAGACACTCATGTTGCCGTGGCGTTGCCGCTTGACGAATATGCAGTCAGTCCCCATCAGCACGCCCCGCAAGTCATTGGGGCCTAGATCCCCATGTGCATGCACATGGCAGTGGTATGTCTCACTAGCCATTGCCATTGTTGGGAGACCTGTGTAAGTGTATTGTGGCCGTGCCGTCCCAGCTTGACAGCTGGGCTGTGGCTCATGTGCGTGCTCAGTCATGTCAGTGATGTGTATGCGAAACTGCTATGTGTTGTGTTGCTTTGACATGTGTCCTCTGCAATTTCCCTAGGCGGAGACCGAACATTGACCGCCCATACCAATTGCTGGTGGACATGGACGATACAGAGGTAATCAGGAAGTTTCGGCTGGACAGGCCAACCCTGCATCGACTGTGTGCCATGTTAGAACCCCATCTCCGTCCCCGCAGGGTGTATCCAACAGCATTCACCCCCACGGCTAAGGTGATGGCTGCCCTGCATTTCTTCGCCACTGGGTCATTCCAGCACACAGTGGGCAGTGGAGGAGGGATGTCCCAGCCCATGTTCAGCAAGGTGCTGAGGGATGTACTGGCAGCCATGATGCTGTACCGAAACAGGTACATCCGCTTCCCCAGGGCTCGTGAATTGGCGGCAGTGAAGGGTGCATTCTATGCCCTTGGCAGAATCCCACACGTCGTTGGAGCCATTGACTGCACACATGTTGGCCTTGTTCCACCACAGGCCACTGAGCACCTGTACCGCAACAGGAAGCACACGCACTCCCTGAATGTGCAAGTGGTGTGCCTTGCGGACATGGTGATCACCCACGTGTGTGCAAAGTTCCCAGGCTCGGCCCATGACGCACACATAATGCGCAACAGCATCTTGCCACGGCTGATGGCCAATCTGCAACAGGATCGTGGCTGTATTGTCGGTGAGTATGTGGAGTGGTGTAGCGTGCTGGTTGTGCGATGCTGTCCCCTGTCCAGTTGGAATAGCAACGGTTCTCTGTGTCCCTCACACCCAGGTGACTCTGCGTACCCGAATGGGGCATGGCTGCTCAGTCCATTGAGGAATCCTCGCACCCCAGCAGACGATTGATACAATGAGGCACATGGGAGGACCAGACGTGTGGTCGAGCGTACCTTTGGCCTCCTCAAGTCCAGGTTCAGGTGCCTGGACCGCACCGGGGGTGCACTGGCGTACTCCCCACAGAAGGTGTGCCAGATAGTGGTGGCGTGCTGCATGCTGCACAATCTGGCCATTCGGAAGCAGATCCCCCTCATTGTGGATGACGGAGATCAACCAGGGCCCCAGCCCGCAGACCAGGACAGCTCGAGTGAGGAGGACAGCGGAGAGGAGGAAGCTGGGAATGTGCGGCAGCAGCTCATCGCCCGCTACTTCACTTGACGGTGAGTGTCCATGTACGACGGCTGATGTGTCTGTATTTGTGCAGGTGTGTGTGTGCTGTGTCCGGGTGGCCTTTTGTTCACTGCGTGCTGTGTGTCAACGCTCCATGCCCAGGTTAGTATGCCACTGATGGTGGCTGTGGCATTGTGCCCTATTGCTCTGTGCGATGTGTGTACATTGCTTGTAGTTGTTGACATGTACTGTGTGATGGGTGTGTGACACACTCATTGAATGTGCTCCTGTTCTGTCTCCCACCCCTAGGTCCCTACAGGCCCTCCGGATTCCATTGCCATGCCACGCATCAGGTGCCTTTCCGCCCAAGGTGGCCGTTGTATTCCGTACAAATAAAACACAGGGCACAAACAGCAGTTAGTGAAAAAGGTGCATTTATTACAAACTGTGACATGTGATTGTGTGTAAGGTGATGACAAAAGTGGTGCGTGCTGTGACAATGAGCTGTCGGTCATGGCTGCGTGATGCTCAGGGTGTACCCACTGGTTCTATGTCCATAGTCCAACACACACATGCCATCCAGATGGCTGTGTGGAGTGGGATCGTAGTCCAAGTCAATGCAGTGGCTGGTCAAGGAAGGCTGGCGGAAGGCTGGCTGGCTGCCTCACTTGCGACTGGAGCGTGCGAAGTCCTCCCGGGAGATCTGTTTCCTCTTCGGACGGCCCCTTCCACGTTTGCGAGGGGGTGCCTGCTTGCGACATGCTGGTGGTTGAGGTGTGCTCACTGGCTGTGGACGCAGGGGAACTGGACACTGCTGCTCGACCCTGCGCCCCGGCAGGTGGTGGCGGAGGGGGAGCTGCTATCCCTGGCCGTGTCCTCACCGCCACCACCAGCTGGCCCATGAGGTCCACGAGTTGACCTATACGGGCGTCCATGGACCTCCGCACCCCCAGCACCTCCCGCGTGTCTGAAGCAGACCTGACCCATTGTTCTTGGGCCTCCTCATAGGCCCCAAGGACTCTGGCCATTTGAGGCAGGGCATGGCTCCCAGGGGAGGCTGGCGTTTCCCTGACCCTGCTCCTCCTACCAGTCCTGCTGCCACCGGCCTGCCCACTAGCCACATTGCTCACCACGGTCCTCGCTGTGGCTCCCAGGGTGGATCCAGTCGGCCGGGCCACCACCTGCGCTGGGGCTGGTGCCAGCGAAGACGTGGTGGTGGTGGCGGCGGTGGTGGTCGGTGCGGCGATGGTGGCGGTTGCGGCAGTGGTATTGGCCGCAATGACGGTGGGTGTGGCCGCAATGACCGTGGGTGTGGCCGCAACGACAGTGGCAGCAGGGGGCTGGGACTGTTCAGCAGCCCTGGATGATGGGTTGGTGGGTAGGAGGGGTCCTGGGGAGCGGCTGGGCCCTGCCACACCAGATGGGCCTGCTTGGTGGTCCGTGTCCGAAGAGGAGGTGAGATCCTCCACATCCGTGTGTCCTCGTTGGGGGCTTGTGGGCTGGCTGTGCTGGCTGCTGTCTCCATCCCCAGCATCCGGCAGTTCGTCACCTGTGGAGAGAATGAGATTTGTTATTGTGTTGCACCTGGCGAAGTATGTATTTGTCGTCTGACATTGGCAGTTCGTGCAATCTCGTACATGGGTTTCCCGGAGGCGTGTGTGTGGCTGTGGCATTTGTAGTTATGTGTGCTTGGCAATGGGACTGTGTGCTGTGCACATGTGGCATGGGACGGATTGGCCATGCCGATGGGTGTGTTGCTGTGCCCCTACTCATTGTGACTCTGGTGTATGCGGGCTCCTGGCCCATCCTGGGTCTGGTTTGTACTTTGCTTTTGGGGTTCAAATGGAACGCTTAGGAACGCATATGGCAACATGGGGGCCATGCCCCAGATTCGCATTTGGGAGGGAATATGCTTTTGGGGTTCAAATGGAACGCTTAGGAACGCATATGGCAACATGGGGGCCATGCCCCAGATTCGCATTTGGGAGGGAATATGCTTTTGGGCTTCAAATGGAACGCTTAGGAACGCATATGGCAACATGGGGGCCATGCCCCAGATTCGCATTTGGGAGGGAATATGCTTTTGGGGTACATGCTGTGAGCCATGGGTGCCGAACGTGACATGTGTTGTGGCAGCATGACAGTGCATGGTTTGAGGTGTGTGCATGCTTGACATGGCCTGCATATTTGCTGTCTGTTGTGATTACTGGACATGGCATTGGACGCATCGTTATGAGTGAGTGATGGTTGTGTGTGAAAGCCAACGTATTGCAGTTGTCCCATCTCCTTGGTGTGCGTGCTGCCCTGTGCCATGTGCATCACTGCAGTGCTCGTGGGGGGTGTGGCCCATGTTGTGTGTTGTTGCTCACAGTGTGTCGTGCGCTTCATTGACTTCTGGCACATGGTTGGTCATGGGCATGTATCTTAGCGTGACTGCTGTATGTGTGGCAGCTGTGCGGATGACATGCCTTTCATGAGACTGGGGCTGACGGATGGGATGGATGGTATGTCGTATGTGCATGGTGTGTCTGTGTGTTTGATGGGTTCAGTGGTGTTCGTGTGCATTTCTGTTGTTCCGCTCTGTTGTGTCTAGTGTTGTTTGTCTTACATAGGCGTAGTTGTGGGGTGTGTGGTTGACAGGCAGTAGGGGCTACATGGACAGGACTTCAATGGTGTTTCGGTTGTGTGTGATGAGTTGCACAGTGGCTGCCGTGTGGTACTATTTTCAGTGTGGCTTGTGTATGCAGACGTGGCTCCTTGGGTGTTGCTATGTCTGTGATGGGTCATGTGGGGTGTGAGTCTGTTGTTCATGTCCGTGTGCACATTGTTCACTTGTTCGTGACGGTGGGCGGTGCTGCGTTTCCGTCTGCTACGTGACATGTCCCATGTGTTGGTCGTGTGCCGGTCCTCATGCCTCCAGTAATCCAGCCCTGTCCAGTTTCCCACCTGCAGGTTGTTCGTGCGTGCACTGTACTGGATGCCACATGGCTCTAAGCGGGGGTGCTCCATGTTGCAGGTCTGTGGGGGTGGGGGGTGTTGTGGGTCGTGGGGGTGGCTGGACACCCACTGACACCGATTGCTGTGGACCGTGATGTCTGCCTTTCGGCTGTCGTTGTGCACTGCGGTGGCTGACACGTGGCTGTGGGGTGTGGGGGATGCTCCTCCTTGCTGTGCTGTGGGACTAGGGGCCTGGTGTGTGTTGTACTTGGGCTGTCCACCCTCCCACCCACTGCACTTTGTGTTCCTGCCACTTACCTGTTACTTGTCGGTTTGTGCAGTTGTGGCGGACACATGGGTGTGGTGGGTGCTCGTTGTGGCGCTTCTGGCATATTTGGGGACCTGTTGGTGGTTACGTGGCTGGCTGAATGTACACATGTCCCCACGCATCTTACAGTTGTTCTGTTTGGGCTGTGTGTGGTGGTGTCTGTTGCATGTGTGTGTCGTGTATTGTGTGCTGGACATGGGGGTGTTTGTCCCTGGGAGCTGTGGCATGGTGGTAGTGCATGTGGGTACATAGCGGTGTGCTGGTATACATTAGTTTGTACTTACCAGCCTCCACTCCCCCTGCTAATCCGGCGAGGATCTCGGGATGTATGATGACTCGCACCTTCTCCTCCCACGCTTTGAAGGTCTTGAAGAGCGCGGGATTCCCTCCGCCAGTGACGGCAGCCAGCTCTCTGTTTTTGCCCTCCTTCTTCTTGACCAGGCTCTTGACGTCATTCCACCGTTTGTTAATTTCGACTCTGTTCCTGGGCAGGGTCCCGACTGCATTGACCTGGTCTACGATCCGGTTCCACATTCTGTTTCTGGTGGCTAGTGGTGTGTGTTGGACCATGTTCCCATAGATTTGTGGGTGCACCTTGATGATCTCGTCGACCATGACCGTCAGCTCAATGGGCGTGAACTTGGGCATTCTTTGTGGTGCCATGGTGTTTGTGGTGCTGGTGCGGTGTGTGTTGTGTAATGTGCAGGGGGTTTGTGGTGCCGGTGTTTGGTGGTGGTGGTGGTGGTTGTGATGTGTGCGTTTCTGTGGTGTGCTGCTGTCCTTGCTGTGTCACTGTGTCCTCTCCTCTCCTCTCTGGTTTGCAATGTAGCAAGGGGTTGTGGTCTGTGGGAGTGCTGCTTTTGTGCACACCTATGTGGGTGTGTCCTCATGGTCTGTTGTTTTCAGGTGTGTTGTGTCTGGGGTTCTGGCCTTTGTATTTTTTGTTTGTCCGGGGGTGTTTTCGGGATATGTACTGTGCTTGTGTATTTGTGCGTGCCTTGCTGTGTGGACTTGTTGGCCATATTGTGTGCTATTGGTTTTGTGTGCGGATGGTTTCTGTGCAGGTACGTGGGCGCCATGGCTTCTGCCGTGTCGATTCTCATCGGCGTTGTTTGCGCTGGCGGGCGGTATATTTGTTGTTTTTCCGCGCTCATGTCGGTGCGATCGTAATTTCACGTGTGGTGTGTCGGCCGTGAGGGCGGGCGGTTTTGTGTTGTCGTGCGTGTTTCCGTCCGTGGCGGGCGGTTTGTCTCCGACTCGGACGTTGGCGGGCAGTATTTTGTGTGCTTTTTCCGTCGATGGCGGTATTCGGTTTGTGTAATCGTAATGGCGTGGTCGGTGTTCAGGCGGTGTGTGCGGGCGGATTTTTGCCGCTTCCATGCCTGGCGGTGTTATTTACGCCGGGTATCGTAATGTGCCCCAAAGACATTAATTATTACATACATTTACTTTTTTTATTTCCTATCCTATAACACCACACAATTCACAACCCACATCTAAATTTCCATAATTAACATAATTAATTAACAATTAAAGAAATATTAATTAAAAAACAAATTAAAACTCATAAAAATTAATTAACTTCCCACACTTTACCCCTATCCTATAATCTCCACAACCCACAGCTAAACTTAAACTTTAAAAAAAATAATTACACAATTAAAACTTATTTTAAATTACAAAAGTAATACTATTTAACAACTAATTATAAAGGAAGTAAAATTAATTTACTCCCCAACCTTTAACCCTATAAAAGTAAAACCCACGCAGAAAAAACTATAAAAAAATTACCCTGATTAAATATCAATTAATTAATTAATATTAATGATCAACTAATTATTAATTAATTAAACATAAATTACTTCCCACCCTTTACCCCAATAAACCCCAAAACCCGCACCTAAAACAATTACACAATTTCCATAATAAATTTACAATAAATTAATTAATATAAATTAACAACTAATTAATAATTAATTAAACATAAATTACTTCCCACCCTTTACCCCAATAAACCCGACAACCCACACCTAAAATTAATTACACAATTTCCATAATTAATTTTCAATTAATTAATTAATATTAATTAACAACTAATTATTAATTAATCAAAAATAAATTACTTCTTACTCTTTACCCCTGTAAACCCCACAACCCGCACCTAGAAAAAATTACACAATTACCATAATTAATTACCAATTAATTAATATTAATTATCAATCAATGAATAATTAATTACAAATAAATTACTTCCCACAATTAACACTATAAAATCTCAATTAAATAAATATTAATAAATAAAAAATAATCATTAATTTACTATAATTAAATTATTTCTCAGGCTATTCCTCCATAAACCCAAAACCCGCTACGGAACTGAAGAACACAAAATTTAATTAAAATAAAATTGATAACTACTAAAAATGTAACACATATTAAAAAACATAAACAATACGTATACATAAAAAAACATATATGTAAATATAAACTAAAATACATAACACTAATAAAAAAATAGATATTTTAAAGACCTATATTTTTTAAAACGATATTTCTTTTTCAAGTTGGATATTCTTGACCACGATATTCTTGCTGTCGATATTGCTGTGTCATGATATTTCCAGCTCGATATTTGTGTAAGTCGACATTTGCAACTCGATATTCTGTGTGCATACCGCTCAAATGAACACAGTTCCAGTCCCCATCAAGAACAGGTTTGAAGCGTTGGCAATAACAGAACCACCAGAGGAGGCAGAAGATCCACTTATAAGGAGCACCAAAAATGGTGAAAGTGGATGGGTGCCGCAGGGAAATGCAAAAGATTCACTGACCGCTATTTCACTGGGGTTAAAAAATGAAATTAAGAGCCGCTTTGAAGTTTCAGAGGCCAATCAGGTCGGTATACAAGCCTCATTCTCAGAGCTATCACAGAAATTAGATGAGGTTGCCTCCCGCACCAAAGTCTTGGAAGAGGAAGTTGGATCTATAAGACAAGATGTGACAAAAAATGCCACTGAGATTTCCAAGCTGGTTAAACAAAACCAAACTCTAAGGGGGGACTTTGAGAGAGTGGAGAACCATTCTCGCAGGAATAATTTAAGATTCCTAAGTATTCCAGAGGCAGAGGAAGGCACAGATTCGAAGGTTTTTTATAATCGGTCTACTGAGAAACACAGTCCTAAAGGATAAAAAGGACATTAATCTTGAACAGGAGATCCAAAGAGCCCTCAGGGAGCCTTTCAGGCGCAATCCTCAAAGGACTAAACCTCGGAAGAGCTTGGTGAATTTCCTCTTGCATACGGTTAAGAAGGCAATCCTCAGTGGGGCTTTAAGAAATGGGCCTTATACAGTCAAGGGGTTCTCTGTCACAATAAGATCCGACATATGTAAAGCTACAGAACAGAGGCAATGGGAGTTATGTAACAGGATGGAGGATCTGCGGAAGCTGGGGGCCAAGGTGCAATTAAAATTTCCTGCAATGCTCCGTATAATGCGGACAACCAAATGTATAATTATCGAGCAGTTGAGGATGTTGATGTGCTATTAGACTCAGTAAAAAAAAGGGAACCACTAAATAATAAGTTGATGATCATAGAATTGTTGTGTCGGGAGATAGGATAACGGAACTCAGATGTGTTATAGCGCTGCAAAATTTGTTGTTTAGAGTTTTGCTCAGTATCCCCCCAATAGGCAGCCCACAAGGCATATTTTGCCTACAAAGATAGGGAGGGTACCCCAGGGTAGGGTTAGTGGGAGGGGGAGGGGTGGTGGTTGTGGTGATGGTACACGGGTGGGGAGCAGAGGGGTAAACATTTTTTAAAAAGTCCTCAGTATCACCTAAAAAGACATGTCTACTTGAAAGAACCTGGAACAGGAGGTGGGGATCAGAGTAGGGGGATGATGGCTAGAGTAGGTAAAGTCATAGACATCCTAACCTGGAATGTGAATGGTCTTAGATCTCGTGCCAGGCAGAGGGTGGTGTTGAGATATCTGTTAGAAAGCCATGCTCATATTATGGCCCTGCAGGAGACACATTTGGAGGCAAGCGAGAGTGAGGAATTATTCAGTAGGTGTGGATGAATTCAGAGCTTTTTAGTCTCTGATCAAGAGCAATGCTGTAAGGGGGTTGCGATCCTAATAAGAAGGGCTCTGGTGTGGAGGTTAAGTATTGTAAAACAGATAGCACTGGAAGATGGGTCTTAGCTGGAATGAAATGTGTAGACTTTGAATTTATTTGTGTTGGGTTTTATGGTCGAAATGAGGATGATCCACAGTATATTGTAGATTTGGAATTTAGCCTAGTGGAGGCTATAGTCTCGCTGATTTTGGGTGGTGATTTTAATATTTTGTTGGACCCTATTTTGGGTCGGTGAACCCGACGAAATGGTGCTCTGACTCCTAGGATGAGACAAGCCTTTAGAAGTATGATGCAGGATCTAGGGTTGGTGGATGTATGGAAACATTTAAGAGGGCAGATGAGAGGGTATACTTTCCACAGTAAAAAATATGGCTATTACTCTAGATTAGATTATTTCTTGGTGGAAAGGGGTTTAGCGGCAAATATAAAAGAGATCATACACCATCCGGCACATATTTCAGATCATTCAGTCGTCACCATGACATTACAGGTTCCGGGAATTAATCCCAATGTAAGGTGGACATTAAAGAGTGCTCTCCTCTTAGATGAGGAGGTGGTGCTTGCCTTAAAAAGGCCACATCTGAGTATTTTTGGACAATACCGTAACAGCCTCCCCAGGAGTAGAATGGGATGCTTTTAAAGCATGCAGTCAGGGGGTATTAAAAAGTTTGGGTTGTTCTAAAGGTAGAGAAGAGAGGACCGAAGTGGCAGGAATGGAAAAAGTTGTCGGCATTCTTGAGGTCTCTTTACAAGCGTTGAGTGGAGGGAAAGATATGTAGATATTATTAAAAGGGCTTGAAGAGGCACAACTAAATCATAAAATCAAATTGGATTCCAAGTGTAAGGCAAGGTGGCAGGCTGGAAGTATGAGACAGTTCGAGTATGGGGAGAAAGCTGGGGCATCACTGGCTTGGAAGGCCAGGGTTGAAAGATCAAGGAATACGATTAAGGAACTGGCAGGTGTCCAGGGCGAGGTGATAGACAATTTAGAAGATATGCAGAACCATATGGTCTCTCTTTTTGCTTCGCTCTATAAGGAAGATATTTTTCCAGAACCTCAAAGACTCAGGGAATGTTTGGGGGGCCGGTCTCCCCGTACTTACTGAGAAGGAAAAGAGTGCATGGAAGCCCCGATTACCCAGGAGGAAATTAGAAGGGCCGTGATCAGTGTTAAGAGCGGGAAGGCAGCTGGCCTGGACGCTATTCCCTCGGAGGTCCATAAACTCCTAATAGAGGAAATTGCCCCAGTCTGGGAGACCTTGTTCACTCTGGTGTATAAGGGGAGGACACAGGTACCTGGGTCGTGGAAGGAGGCTACTATAGTCTTGATTTTAAAACCAGCTAAAGACCCTAGGAAGGCAGATTTGTATTGTCCAATATCCCTGTTTCATGCAGACTATAAGATCTTTGTTAGTATTTTGGCAGGCAGACTGGCTAAACTGGCATCTCAGCTTATACACCTTGACCAGAAGGGATTTGTCCCAGGGAGGCATATCCATGAACTTACCCAGCAATTAATTGGTATTATAGACCTTGCCACAGCCCGTTCGATTCCCTCGGCTGTAGTTACATTGGACGCAGCTAAGGCTTTCGACCATGTTTGCTCGGCTTACCTGTGGGAAGTTCTGGCGATAATTGGTTTTGGCCCTTGCTTTATCGCAACGTTAAAAGCTTTATATGAGCACTCAACAGCTAGGATCCTTCTCAATGTCTCTCTCACAAGAAGTATTCCGATCACTAGGGGCACTTGGCAGGGCTGTCCTATCTCCCCACTGTTGTTCGATATTTATATTGAGCCATTTGCTCAGCTACTGCGGCGGAATGTTAAAGTCATTTCTTTTAGCTCAGGCACCTACAAAAATAAAGTTGCATTGTATGCGGATGATCTCACAATATTTACTTCAGACCCGGTTCTAACCATTCCCAGGGTGGAATTTTTGGTGAAAGAATATGGGGCACTATCTGGATATTTGGTAAATAACCTGAAGTCCGGGGTAATGTTATGGAATGTACCGGGTTGAAGGGGGGAAGTACAGGATGAGCTTAGGTATCTAGGTATAAGTATTTTAAAGTCATTAGGGGCAACACCCCAGTACAATTTAGAGAGGGTAGCAAAGGAGGTTGAAGCATCATTAGTTAGATGGAAGAATCTGCCCTTGAGTATATATGGGAGAGTGAACTTGATCAAATTGATGATACTTCCCAAATTGACGTACCTTTTCAATTGTATCCCCTTGACATTCCCAAAAATTGCAATTGATAAGATTCAGGGAAAAATAGCCAGTTTTACTTGGGCATCAAAGGGAGCTCGGCTGGCCTGAAAGAAATTGAGGCGTAAGCTTGAAAAGGGTGGACTGGCTCTTCCAGATCTAAAATTATATTGTATGGCCTTTCAGTTTAAAAACTGCAGAACGCTCCTAGGTAGGTAAACCGGGGTCCCTAATATGGGGAGGTATGTTGGAAGAGATGGTAAGGGAGTGGGGCTCTAAAGGTTTTTTGTATAAGTTTGGGGTGAGGAAGTTCTTTAAAAAGGTCCGGTTGAAGATCTTAAAGGGAGCACTTACTCTCTGGCTGGGAGTTAGAAGGATTCTCGGCATGGCTTATTTTTCGGATTTCTACCCAATTTGGGATTTACCAGGCACGCCTGAGTGTCTCAAAGACGGGCTGAGTCTCCCATTGAGAAGGGCGGGTGTTGAAGTATGGGAGTATCTCCTGACAGTGCAGGGTATGTTGCCCTGGGAAGTGTTAGTGGCAAAGACTGGTAATTCCATTTCTAGATTCAAGTACTTCCATCTATCATCTTGGGTGACAGCCAATGCACAGGAGATTGGGGGGATGTGGGAATTTGACTCAAAACTGCAGGATGGGGCCCCCTTGAAAAAGGAAGTTGCCTCCTGGTGTTGGACTCTACTTGATGCCGAAGACAGGAAACTGAAGGCACTATACTCGTTATGGGAAGGAATCATTCAGACGACTGAGCTACAAACAATTTGGCAACTTTCTTTAAAACTGTTGTACTCGGTGGTTAAACCTGCCAATCTGAAACTGAATCACTTTTTTACCATCAGTAGGCTTTAGTGGACACCCCAGAAGATAGCAAAGTTTGCACAAGAACCGATAGAAAGATGCGGTAGATGCGGTCTGCTAAGAGCTGATGATCAACACATGTTTTTCAAGTGCCCAGAACTGCAGGCCTATTGGCAGGATGTCAAGAAGGTGGTCAACGACATTTTCAGGCGAATATAACGCTGAGTTTAGCACTGGTGTTCATGGGGGTGGAAGACCGCTCCAGTCAGCCTTTATCGAGAGTCAGGAGGGCCCTTCTGTTTTATTTGATGCTTTTAACCAGAAGAGAGATCTGGAAGCGCTGGACGAATCCCCTCCATCCCAAGGGGCTTGATTGACTCCAGGCAGTCAGAAGTATATAGAAAATGGATACCGGCTCTGGATCTGGGGGGCGGGAGGGGCTTCTGTAGTAGGATATGGGATGATGTCCGAAGATGGTGTGGAATGGCAATGTCTTAAGGAAGTGTTGTATGATTACACCTGCGTGAAACCAGTAACCAGGAAACTGGTAGGACTGGATTGGCAGGGCCAGAGTTACAATGCAATCGGTCTGAGGTTGGGACAGGTTGTACAGTAAGGCCTGGTTTTGCAAACATTGGCGATATGAGGACATTAAAAAAAAAAGGAATAGTGGTGGTGGTATAGGTGACAACTTCATGACAGTTTTAGGGGAAACACTTGTGGCAAAGACAAATAAGTTATATACACTACAAAACTTGCAATCGTAGAAATAGCAGCAAATTACAATTGAATGAGATATATGCATAAATACTAAGGGGGATATTCTCAAGAACGTGCGATAATCATCGCCAAAATAGGTTAACGCAATTTTTCATATCGCCGTCTATCGCGGGAAAATAACGCCGTGTTAACGTCTTATTCTCAACACGGCGGTAACATGCGATAGCTTCCCGATAACGCGTCAAATGTCCGCAATAAAATTACCGGGACGGCGATAAAATCTAAAGCCGAAAGTGAAAAAGTGCCGATGGGCCCAACCGCGATAAAAAAAATCAGCGATAAGCTGCACCAGACCTGCAATTCACACACGTCAGGCGGTAAAAATCACTATAAAAGCAGGAAAAAAAAACACAAACAAAACCAAAACAACTGCGAAGCACAATGGAGTTGGGCATGTTGATTGGCATGTTGTATGTGATTTTGTAACATGTGCATTCCCACAGTTGTGAGTTGTATGATTGTGGAGTTGAGGTGTGTGGTGTGTTCAGTTGGTACTTACCGATGAGCAGTGCATTTCCATAGGTGCCCTCCTCAAAGCACTGGTTGGTGATGGACTTGCGGAAGATGTAGGAATCATGCACACTGTCTGGGAAGTTTGCGACGACATTTGTAAACAGGCCCCAGTGGTCCACTTTTGCCTGCACATTGATGGAATGTGTGTGGTTTCTGTTGCGGTTATTGTGTGCAGTGTCGGCAGGGGGCACAAGTAGTACATGTGTGCAGTCAATTGCCCCCAACACGTGCGGGAAGCCAGCTATGGCATAGTTCCCTTGCTTGGTCTCCACTGTTCCTGCGCAGTGTGGGGGAAGTGAAGGTGCAGGGGTATCAAGCTGATACAAACCGTGATGCTTACAGGTATGATAAATCCTGCATAATAAGACCGTAACAGAAGTTCGTGTGGTCGTAACCTTCCTTTTCTTTCCTACGAAGGTTACGACCACACGAACTTCTGTTACAGTCTTTTTATGCAGAATTTATCATACCTGTTAGCATTCCGGTTTGTCCAAGTGCAATACACTGTACCAGATTACGTTTGTGACTATACGGACGCTTGACCATTGTCACCATTTATCCAACAGGTTTCTGAATACTGACTTTCGGAATATGGAATTGTATTGGGGAGTTCCCGCAGCATATGCAGTTAATTGAATCCACACGTTGCCCTGATGAAGTTCCCCATTGGGAATGGAACGCGTTGGCTGAGCTTTTCGTATTGTTGATTTATGTATTTGTAATGAAGAACTGTTTTTACACTACTGTTGACTACTGGACTTCATGACCTGGCGCACGCCCATTTCAGTAACTACAATCTTGGATCTGGAGCACAGAGGCGTCAAGCAACAGCTGGCGTTGGGGTTGGTTGCGCAGGAACACTACGAATTGGAACTAGCGTGTGGTGCGGATACAGGGGCCCGCCGTTGCTTTTGTGGACATGCATCCAAGACATGTGTGAGGAAGGGCTGGCTGTGAGACTCCTCCGACTCTGGCAGTTTTTGGTTGGAAGGTACCAGAGGCCAACAGGTGCAGCACAGCCAGCAGCTTTGTCTGCGGAGGGATGTTGGTTCTCTGCTGTGTTGGTACTGTCAGACTGTGGACAATGTGGGTCAGGATGCAGAGGATGGTTGTCCTTTTGAGCCTGTAGTGGGCAATGGCATCCTCTGGCGTTGAGTGTCTGAGGCTGGTGCGTTTTAGGAACGTCCGCTGTCTTCTTCTGCACTGCCTAGGTGGTAGTCCGGAAGGGGGGCGGTCCGGGGGGGGTCCTGGGGGTGGTGGCGGTGGGTGTTGTGGCCCTCTTGGGTCTCCAAGCTGCATGATCATTGGCTCCATGGCATCTGTTGGTCTTCAGATGTGGCTCTGGGCTGGGCTCCCTTTCTACTGCAGGTTGTCGTCCTGCTTAACACCAGTAATAGGCAGGTGTTAAATCCCTGCTGCTAACGTGCCTTATCGCCTGTTTTTGGATCGCTTCGCCGATCTGGCTGGTCGTTGAGAATATCGCGAAGTGGTGTTTTCGTGTGTTTTTGCACGGGAACGCCTACTCTGCATATCATTAGCGTTAGTTGTCGCTCTCATCCGTGGCGATGTTTTTTGCAGCAGCTATCGCTGGAAAACTGGCGATATCGGCAGTTTGCACCAGCTTGAGAATAGGGTGATAAATCTATTGCCACTTTTGCGGCTAAAGTGCCGATAAATCGGCAATAAGTCCTTGAGAATATGCCCCTAAGTTGGGAGCAAACTTCAATTTTCAAAGTCACGATATTTTCCAGGCTGTAGTAAAAACAGTACAGTTAATAACCATTTTATGTCAAGCTGAACTCTTGAAAGGTATCCACAGGTTATCCCAGTAGAAGAGCGTTGCTTTAAATTACGTGAATGTTGCTTGTTTGTCCTTGAAATGAAATCCTGCACCCAGCCATGGCACGCAGTCAAGCTGACGAATCTGTGATTAGTTTCCAGGGAGACGCAGGTCTCTGAACAATGTAGAAACAAGTGCAGTATAAGCTTTAGACAGTGCACCAACAGGTCTTGGCACTTGGGTCGCACGATCATGCTCATGGATAAGAGTATCCAAGCAACTGTTACTAAGGAGAAACGGATCTCTGATAAAATGTAGCAGTGGATGTACGATACCAGCTTTGAAAAATGCCTTGAGCAATTGGTTGCGGCTTTTGAGAGTAAACACCGCCTCAAATGCTGACATGCCTAAGGCAACAAAGTAGCTGCGGGCGCTGCTTGAAACCTCCAAAGGTGAATGCCACTCGGGCCTACAGTATGAACACTGAGAAATGTGCCACAGAACAAAGGGTGCGTGTGGCTACCTGTGGCCACTAACAGAGCCTGCCTCCACAAATGCAGTGTGAAATGCACCACACAGCCGGAAACAGGGCAAAGTCTTTGGGCAAGCCGCACTTATAAATGTGCTTCACTGAGATCAAATGGCTGCTCCCACTTATCGAATGCTGTTTCTCTTACTTGAAGAATGACATGGGTTCACAGCATCCACATGTGTAGAGAGTCATCTTGATGCCTGCAGAACTGATTAAACATCCCCAAAAATGTAGTAATGAGGTGCTACACCGCAGAGTTGATTGAAGGCCTTTATTGATAAAACCAGAAACTCTCAGACACGGTGCCCCCTTCGCCAGTCAGCAGGCAACTGACGACGAATAGAACCCCACACCAATCACAAAGCGCATAGAATATGGAACTCCTGCAATGTCAGAGAGTAATAGCATTCCTGGCAAAGTATATGATTACATTACAACAAGTAGCCCCTTAAAACATGCCTCAAGTCTGCCACTGCAGCCTAAATGCAGTTTGAATTGTCAATTCCACTTGGCAATACAACCCCTTACCGAGCCTGAAACTCCCCTTTTATTGGATATAAGTAACCCCAAAGATAGGCCCTAGAAAGCTCATAGGTGCATTGTAATTAAAAGATTGTACATTTATATTTTCAAGTTTTATATATCGTGATAGTCAAAAACTAAATTCAATTTTTATTACTGTGAGGCCTACCTCTCCCATTGGATAACATTGGGTTACCTTATTACATTTTATAAGGATTGGGAACAGGTAAACATTTCATGTTTGGTGTCTAAGAAATTGTAATTAAAAATCCTCTTTAATGGTAAAGTCGGATTTTAAATTACAAATTTGAGAATGCCACTTTCAGCATTCCATCCATCATTTGTGTGCCTTTTGCTTTTTCACCCTAAGTGCACCGGGTATGCCCAGACCTGTGTCCGTGGCTCACTGTGCCAATGGATTCATGCTAGCCTGGCTGATGATGGATGATACCACAAAACTGGTCTCAGGATGCTTGTTTCTGGACCAGGGAGGACCTGGCTTGGCAGTTCTGGATGGACTGTTCCCAGGAGGAGCAGGGCCAAGACTGATTTGCATATGGCTGGGGCTAAACTGGGGTGGCATAGTGAGCAGAAGAACAATGGATTTAACCCAGATCTCTTGACTGGAGGAGAACATTTGATTTGTTCCACATTCTGTTTATCATTTGCATGTATTTTACTTTTCAAAAGCTGGCATTTTCCTTCCCTAACTATTTGCTGCCTGCAGCCTGTCCTAGGTGACATGACTGGTTTTGGAAATTGGGTTACTTGTTGAGGGGGGTGGAACCATATTCATGCAGCAGCCACAATTTCTGTTTGAGTGAAGTCACAGGCAAACCCAAAATTAACCTGCGTTAATGTCTTGGGCGGCTTAGCACAAAGCAGTCAGGCTTAACTTAGAGGCAATGTGTAAAGTATTTTTAGAAAGCTGGCTCTCTATATATGGCGCTAAAATGAAGTAAACTGTGTAGAGAGGCCAGTGAGACCCAGATTGCTTGACGGAGGCAAAAGTAGATAATATTAATGCTCTGTTTGTGGTAGTGTGGGTGAGCAGTTAGGCTTATCAGAGGATAGTGCTAAGCATTTGCTGTACTCACAGAGGCAATAAATGAGGCACACACTGAAAGAATAAATCGAGAAAATTTGAAAAATAATACTTATTTTTATATACATTTTAAGACCAAAAACTTAATTCACAGGTATGTACTTATTTTGTTATGAAGTTCGGAAGATAACTCACAGTTGTGCACAATTACGCACAATAGAAGTCTGTGGGGGAAAATAGAAATCTGTTTAGTAAATCGTACAGTTGGTTCTTACTTTATTTTACTTTATTTGAGTTTTATATAGCGCTGGCTAGACCCGGAGGTATCAGAGCGCTTTACATGAGGATCAGAGTTACAGGTTACAAGTTACATTTGTTCCAAGAGCAAAATCAAACATAGGAAAAAAGAAAGCAAAGTTACGGAAATTCGTCACGGGAGGGGGAGGGATGGGAGAAAAACAGGGAGACGGGGAGAAACTGTGCCCAATTTCCGGCTGGGTAGGTGACGGCCGAGAGGAAGAACCAGGGCCGATCTACTCTATAGCTGAACCGAGCAGCTCCACCGGGCATCGGACATAGTGCTCGGACTCCGCTGTCAGGATAATGATCAGGTGCAATCAGAGATTGTCATAATAAAGCGGGGGAGTTGGAGAGATGAGAAACCGCAGTCCGAACAAAATCCAGACTCCATCTTGAGGTCAGGCACTGTCCTGAGAGGGCTCTGTAAGGAATATTTCGGCTTAGAATAAAGTGTGTAAACAGTTTTAGTTACAGCCCGTGGGGGCATCATCATAGTTCCAAAGAAGGTATCATTCCCGGTGTTACTGGTGGGCGTCGTCTGCCTCATCCTTCAGCTAGACCCCCAGGTCAGAGGATGTAGGGAGGGATCACTAGGGATGTCACGAGTCACCAGACTGCACTTGTAGGCTCCTCGGGGGACTGGGCCGGTCTCAGTTCCAGCGCTGTGCTGACGGGGGTGCAACCCTGCCCCTTGTCACTACTGCACACGGTGGATGGGGGCGGGACAGTCCCCTCAGCACTCCCTTCCGCTGAGAAATGTAGGCAATTAGGCCCTGACTGGCGCCATCTTAGGGCCAGGCGCCCAGTGTATAAGAGCAGGCAGCCCACCAGATTCCTCCTGTAGCTGCCAAGAACACGTGGGGGCAACTCCCCGTTACAGGGGGAGGCCGACACCCCTCACTTCCCGCCACTTCACTTCGCGACCCCCAGCACCGACCTTATTGTGTGCCAGACTATCAGCTCAGGATCGCATCTTGGTATCTCTGGTCTCTGGTAGATCAGCACAGATTGCTCAGGATGCAGTGACCACTAGCATACACGCTCCCTCATGCAATAAAGAGCACGCTTAGGGTCGGGAGAGAAGTTTCGTCCCATTCACAACTCCGCCATTTTAGGGTCAGGCCTTAATCTGAAAGAAGCTCACCACTCGATCCGCTGGTGAAAATATAAAACGAATACCGCATCGGACGTTGTAATTAATCACAAACACCTTGGCCTGATATCTGACTCGGACAGTCAAGACCTTTCTGATGAAGCACGGCCTCCCGATATATATCGGTCGCGATCCGCCATCTTGAGCTTTCGCATTGTAGTCCGGGCAAAATTCACCGATGTCGATAACACCTCAATTTCAAAGCGCTCCTGTCCTCATGCGCGCAGTTATGCCAGCGTAGCGATATCTGTTTAGTTTCCTTGATCAATGAGGCTCTCCCTCAGCCATATGTGGGTTATTACTTGCGGCCTACCCAGTGGGTCTCGACTCCGATGCGGAGGTAGCCTCCTCTTCGCTGATTTACACTCACGCCTAAATGTCCTCAGCAAGCAGGGTCCTTGGGGTTCACCATCCAAGATTAGGCTGGGAGCAGGGAGTTGGAGTTGTTTGTAGCAGGCTCTACAAGAGGGGATACCACAAAACAGGCTGCACAAGGGGACTTACAGATAAGTCCGCGCGACCCCAGAGGAGGTATAGGGATGGAAAGACCTCAGGGCCATGGGAGCACAGCTGGTTAATCGGTACCCAGGCCGAGTGGGCTGGGTGCAGAGCAGATAGGTCAGCCGGTCTCAGTGGGTCAAAATGGTCCTTGCGGTTATGAGCAGGCAGGTTGCAAGGACAAATATGGGACAGCTGGGTTAATCACAGAGTAGGTCTCAGGGGTCTTTACGTCCCTCAATCAGTGCTTGCTTCCTGGGCAGTTGGAGTCTGAATTGGGCTCTTTGTCTCAGTGTCGATTGCAGGTGGTCTGGTACCACAGGTATTGCTACAGCACGGCTCCAGCAGGTCCTGGAGTCCTCTCACTTGATGGAGGGACAGATATGACCCTTTGGAGCTGGTGTACTGCTTCTGGTTTGGTTGCTGCATTGGCGTTGCTAGGGTGTGGCAAGTCGGTAATCCGGACTCTGCTGGTTTAGTGGCTGCCTGCAGACTGCAGATGAGTAGTTCCTCTATTCCAAGGGAGTTCTCTGGCTGTTGTCGAAGGACTGTAGATTCTCTGGGGTTCATGGAGGCCTCACAGCAGCAGGACAAGACAGCACACCATGATGGTCTAGTCCTTGAGGCAGCTGGCAGGCTTTCGTGCCAAAATTCTGCAGCAGGTACTCTGTTCTCCGGTCAACAGCTCTTCTTTGTCTGTTTCTTCTTTAGGTCCATCGATTCTGAAGTTCAGGGTCAAGGGGTGCCACCTAAATACTAAATTTAGGGGTGTTACAGGCAGTGACAGGTAGTAGCCAATGGGCTACCTACCTTAGGGGAGTCTGCACCCTCTATGTGACCACTTCCTTTGGGGAGTGGGCACAACCCTGACCCTCATTGGCTAATTATCTTCATCCCAAGATGGAGGAATCTGAAAAGTGGGGTCCACAACACCTGCCCCACCTTAGGGGTAGTGCTGGCTGAGTGTGGGCCCACCTCCTATTCTAACAAACTTTCTGGCCTGTCCTCCAGCCCAAAGTGGTGTCAGGACAGGAGGATTGGCATCCTCCATGAACAGGAGGAGCCTGGGTTTTATTTCAAAGGTGGCATTGCCTTTGAAGCTTCCCACTGTGTAATGCAATTCCTGCACAGAGCAGGCATTGTTCTTGGCCTCTGAGAGCAAATGAGGTCAGATACACATCTAGTGGAGGCAGGCTGGTGGAGACCATTCCGAATCCACACTAGTAGCTAGTAGGTTTTCAGGGGACCCTCTAAGGTGTCCTCTGTGTGCTTTTATTAATAAATCCAACAGTGCCATCAGTGAGGATTTATTAAGATGAGATGTTTTGGTACCTAACATCTTAAAGTACAGTAAAGCCATTATGGAGCTGGGGAACTCATAATGATGAGTGTCCAACCCATGTACTCTCTCTGACTTCCTTGCACACTTACACTCTCCAAGAATGGACTTGGGGATTGTAGGGTCATATCTACTCATGCAGATATGTCCACACATGGGATATAGGGCACCATGCCTCAGCTCTATAAGGCCTGCAGTAGGGGTGGCCTGCCTATATTCATTCAGGCCCTTATTCATGAAGGCCTAGCAACACTTTTGCACCACAGTTGCATCACTTTTCGAGATGCAGCGTAAACAATGCACCATGTTGCGCTATTATACAAGGTGATGCATCTAGGCAGATGCGTCACCTTTTAAAGCCCAGCACCACATTATACCCGAGTCAGGTATAATGTATGCAGGGTGGGCGTACCATGTAAAAAAGGGTTGTAGAAGTATTACAGTGAAATCTATGAGATTTCACTGCGACACTTCTAGGATGCCACTGTGTCAAAACCTTACACCTGCCTCATGGAAGGCATAAGGGTGATGCAGTGCCATAGGCACAGGCCTACACAACTCCAGCAATGCGTGACTTTTGCACTGATAGATACATCAGGATTCTTGACGTATCTGTCATTCCTTGCGACATGGAGTGCCGTACATTAAATGCGGCACATTCATCGTTTCGCAGGGAGGGCACAGTGAAAACTGTTGCATCGTGGTTTTAGCACAGCGATGTAATAGTTTTCATAAATTAGGCCCTCAGTGTCTGTGGTTATGGCACACAGGGATCTGTGTCACATCAACTCTTCCGTTTTGTCTTCACCAAGACACGCAGCCTGCAATGGTATTTTGCATGGTCTTTTGAGAGGTCCCTGGGGTGGCACAATTCATGCTACAGCCCTAGAGGACCCTTGTCAGTACCAATGCCCTTGGTACCGGGGATAACATTTACTAAGGACTTATGTGGTGGCTAAAGTTGTGCCATTTGTGGTACAGTTTTGGGAAAGAATTCTGGCACTGGGAACCTGGTTAGCAGGGAAACAGTGCACTATCAGTGTAAATCACATCATGTTCCAGGCAAAAAGTGGGGTCTAACAATTTCAAAAGAGGCACTTTCCCACAGGACCCCCTTTCCCTGGAAAGACTTCATCTTCTACGTGGGAGAACCTGGTTAGGCCATCTGCATTGGCATGGTCAGTCCCAGGTCTGTGTTTCACTGTAACGTCCATTCCCTGAAGAGGTATGGACCACCTTAACAGTTTAGGGTTTTCACCTTTCATTTGCATTAGCCATCTTAGAGGCCTGTGATCAGTTTGGACAAGGGAGTGATAACCAAACAGGTATGGTCTGGGTAGGGACAAAACCACATCAAAGGCTTCCCTCTCAATGGCACTCCAACGCTGCTCTCTGGGGAGTAACCTCCTGATAATGAAAGCAACAGGCTGGTCATTACCATCATCATTGGTATGGTATAGGACCGCTTCTATCCCATGTTCAGAGGCATCTGTCCGCACTAGGAACTGCTTGGTATACTCTGGAGCTTTCAGAATGGGTGCTGAGCACATTGCTTCTTTTAGTGTGTCCAATTAACCTTTTTGGGCATCTTCTTGGCGGTCAATTCTGTGTGGGGGCCACAATGGACCCACACCCCTTCACAAACCTCTTGTAGTACCCAGTCAAGCCAAGGAAGGCCCTGACTTGAGTCTGGGTGGTTGGAGCTACCCAGTCCAGAATTGTCTGGATCTTGGGTTGTAAGGTTTGAACTTGGCCTCCACCAACAAGGTGGTCCAAGTATACAACAGTGCCCTGCCCTTTCTGGCACTTACTTGCTTTGATAGTGAGGCCTGGACTGTGCAGAACCTCAAGGACATTGCCAAGGTGGATCAGGTGATCCTGCCAGTTGGAGCTAAAGACAGCAACATCATCAAGATAAGCTGTACTAAAAGGTCTCCTGCTCAGTAATGACTTTGTTCACCAACCGTTGGAAGGTAGCGAGGGCATTCTTTAATCCAAAGGGCATCAGAGTAAACTGGTAATGCCCAACTGGGGTCGAGAATGTTGACTTTTCTTTGGCTCCAGGGGTCAGGCCTATCTGCCAGTACCCTGATGTGAGATCAATAGTTCTGAGATATTTGGCTGCCCCTAACCTGTCAATTAGCTCATCAGCCCTAGGAAGTGGGTGTATAACAGTTTTCGTTACTGCATTGAGGCCACTATAGTCCACACAATACCTCATCTTTTTCATTCCACTCTGGGTGTGAGGTTTGGGGACTAAAACAACTGGGCTGGCCCAGGGGCTCTCTGCAGGTGCAATGACTCTCAATTCCAGCATCTTGCTTACCTTAGCTTAGATGCTCTTGTTGACATGATCAGACTGCCTGCAGGTTTAATTTTTGACAGGTAGGCTGTCACCAGTGTCCACAACATGTGTGCACCAGTTAGTCTGACTGGTGGTCAAGGAGAAGAGCTCAGCAAACTGATTTAGGACTTGCCTGCAATCAGTCTGTTGCTGGGCAATGAGGGTATCTGACAAGAGCACTCCTTCCACTGACCCATCTTTTTGGTTGTTTGAGAGGAAGTCAGGGATAGGTTTACTCTCTGCTTCCCTATCCTCACCAGTAACCATCAGCATGGTCACATCAGCCCTAACATGATAAGGTTTAAGGTGGTTTACATGGAGGACCCTCTTGGGGTTCCTGCAAGTGCCAAGGTCCACCAGATAGGTGACCCCCTCCCTCTCTCTCAAGGATAGGGTAGGGCCCAGTCCATTTGTCCTGGAGGGCCCTAGGTGCCACAGGCTCCAAAACCAACACCTTCAGCCCCGGTTGGAACATCACCATGGCAGCCCTTTGGTGATACCAGAGGTTCTAGAGCTCCTGGCTGGCCTCGAGGTTATTATTTGAATTTTTCTTGTACTCAGCTATTCTGGAATGAAGGGCCAGCACAAAATCCACAATATCCTGTTTAGGCTCTTTGAGAGGTCTCTCTCATTCTTCCTTCACAAGACACAATGGTCTCCGTACAGGATGGCCAAACCGAAGCTCAAATGGGGAAAACCCTTTCTGTGGCTGACAAGTCGTCTCCCTGGGGTAAGGGGATTTGATCTGGTGTCTGTATGGAAGTTGGTTTCACAAAATTCTTGCCCTTTCTCTTGGAAGGTTGGTCCATAATTTCAGGCTCCAACACTTTTTTTCACCCTGGGTTCTGCACTTTGCTCTGGTATCACACGTACCCATTCAGGTATACCCATCATAGCTGCATGGATTTTTCTTTCTACATCAGCCCATGCTGAGTACTCCAAATCATTGCCAAGCAGACATTGTACAGGGATAGCAGAAGACACCACTACCCTTTGAAGGCCAGTAACTCCTCCCCATTCTAAAGACACCAACACAATTGGATGTACCTTAGCCTGATTGTCAGCGTTGAGGCCTGTATGGGTCTCACCAGTCAAGTATTGGTCTGAGGACACAAGATGCTCAGTCACCATGGTGACCCTGGCACCAATGTCTCTATGTGCTTCAACTCTCACCCCATTGATATGTGGCTGTTGTCTGTATTTCTCCAGGTTACTGGGCCAGACAGCCAGGGTAGCTACATCCACCCCATCCTCTGAGACTAGAGTTGCCTCAGTATGCTCTATGACATGGTCAGGGCCCACCTGTGATCCCATCTGGAGACTTACCACTGCATCTAATGCAGGTGCACTAGAGGCATTCTTTTTTTTAGGTAGGCTAAAGTCTCAAGTTCGGTGCCCAGTGTTTCTATAGTCATGGCACCAAGCCTTCTTGGAATTCCAGTTCTTATCCTGGTACCCTCCCTTAGACTGTGTAGAGTTTTGGGGCCCACCCTCCTGAGCAGGTTTTTGGGGGACTTTGGAAGGCTTATATTTGTTTTTATCTTTTTAGTCACCATCTTTCCCTTGGGGGGGGGGTCTTTTAGGCCTCTTTCTTTTGGTCACTCCCACCAGTAGTCGTTTAGGTCACTCTTGTTTTTACACAATGGTCTGCCTCTTCCCCAGTTCTTGAGGAGAATGTGGACGTAGGTCTACCAGGAACTGATGTACTTCCTCTTGATAACAATTACTCAACAGATGCTCTTTCATGATTAAATTGTAAAGCCATTGTAGGAGAGTAGGATCTGCTTCACATGGGTACCCTCACTTTTTGCTGATGCTTCACTGTTTTTCGACCTTAGTCTGGCTGGGGCCCTGCTAATCAGAACCCCAGCCTAGCTGCTTCCTCTCTAAAATGGTTTCCATGTGCCTTAGGCACATCTCTGATTGGAATCTGGAGTGCCCTTATAAGTCCCTAGTATATGGTATACTATGTACCCAGGGCATAGGTACCTCAGAGGCCTACCAGGGGCTGCAGCATGTATTGTGCCACCCCTGGAAGGCCATCCAAACTGACACCGCAGGTCTGCTACTGCAGCCTGGGTAAGGTGGTGCATGCACCCCTTACTGTGATATAGGCTACCTATATCACTATACACATACACACATATAAACCTATAAGTCACTCCTATGGCAGGCCTTATCAATCCTGAAGGCAGAGTGCGTGGTTCCTATGTGAGAGGGTGCCCCTGCATGAGCAGGGCCCCTCTGCAGCATTCGGAGACCCTTCTCTGATGCTGTTTGTAGTGCAGGCTGACCATATACTCTTAAGCGCATTATAACCTCGCGTTAAATGCTAACTTTGGGATGGCTGCACGGAAACATGTCGTGTTTGGTGTCAAACATCGTGGAATACTACCCCCCCGCCAGTTCTGGCGGCGGGGGTAGCATTCCACCCTTCTAGAGGGAAAGACATGTACACACCGGTATGCTCGGTACTGACTTTCCAGAGCCCTGGCATCACAAAATGGATGCCTCTGCCACAGACACGAGTCTGGCCTCCTGCTGCTGACCGAAACTCCGGCAGGGGAGGCCTGGACAATAGGTTTCCTGCCCCAGGGAGGTGTGACCACCTCCCCAGACAGGATAGTGTGTATTGGGGCTGGGCGGCAGCACTCTCTGGTGCTTTGAAGTCCTGCACTGGGGGCACATTTGGTGTCCCTGTGCATACCCCAGTTCAAACCGGCTCAGGGGCTTCCAGCCCCTGCTCTGGCGCGAAACTGGACAAAGGGAAAGGGGTGTAACCACCCCTCTGCCCTGGCCCTCCCATAGGTGGGGCCACAGAGTATGTCCAACCCCCTACCTTAGTATAAGTAAGGGAACCCAGTCCTTAGGACTTTAGATTTACCTGGACGAAACTCTGACACAGAATCCTGGACCTTCGACGCTCTACATCAAGATTAGAGGACTGAAGAATCTCCCTTGGGGTCAAGGAGTGACTCCCCTGCTTGGCAGGCACCAAAGAAGCAATTGTCCAGTCTGCATCGCTGAAGCTCCTGTCGGACGCCGAAGTCTTTGCATCACCAGAGGTAGATTTCCAGACTTCCCCGAGGCTGTCCTGAGTCCCCAGTAAAGCTGAGGCCCGTAGCTGTTGTGGGTAACGTGGAACCGTGACCCCTGGACACCGAACGCATTTGCAAGTGCATCCTCTTCTGGGTCTCCCACGAAGTCGTGCTTTGGGCTCCGAGTAGCCCCAGCCTCCAGCACCAACTGCACCAAAGATCACTGGCCTCCACTCCACGAGTGTCCTGTGAGCCAGCTCCATGTGCACCGTCTTGAGGCTCCTTCGCGGTTGCTAGTCCGTTGGCTAGTAGGCCCTCCCGAAGGCCAATATTTTTCTGCTCGGGCTCCCTGATTGCTCCAGTTGTGCCCTGACTTATCCTCGCTGGGTGAGTCTCCCAGACCTTGCTGGTCTGCAACATCGTCCTTCTTCGATTTCCACAAGACTTGCCGTTGCCAAGGCTTGTTGGGTCCAATCCGGTCACCGACACCCCTGCAATCGACAGACGTTGTGGGACAGCTCGAATCCAGCTCCTGGTTGTCGTCGACACCTCCTGGACCTCATGGCTGAAGAGTCAAGACGACTGTCAACCTACCTGAAGCACTCGACATCGGTAGGCATCTGCTCATCGCCTTCCTGGTCACTGGCTAGTGACCCAGACTCTGTCCCCTCTGCTTTCAGGTTCTTCAGATCTTCGATCCACCTTTGGATCCACCCGAACACTTTCGACTTGGCCGCCAGCAGCACTTTGCAGCAGATCGCCATTGAAAGCGACGACGAAATCCGACCCGAAAGACACCTATGCACCCGGCTCCCCTGGGTGAGGTAACTCGAGTACTCCGGTGCTCCCGTGGGTATTGACACTAGAACAGCCTAGTTCTCAAAGGGTTTGCTCCAAGTCCTCCTCTAAGTGTCCCTTTTCTTTTAAATTCTAATCGCGACTTTCCCCATAGAAGTTAACGGTGGTTCGCGGTTGTGTTCATACACTGCACGCGTCCCCCGTGGGTCCCCTGTGTCACTGCCTTGGGTGGTTCCTTGTGGTCCAAGCACTTCTACAGGCTCTAGGCCTTGTGTCTAGCTCAGTCGTGGTTCTTATACCACTTTATTGGTATATGGTTTGGTACGCCCCTGGGGCTCAAACGTGTATTTGTGCTATTACTGTAGATAACTAACTCGTAACGTATGTACTTCGATCTCTAGCCTCATAAAGAGACTAGAGGGGTGTGTTTAGTAATAAATACATATATTTTGAATGTATACCTGGTGTGGTCCTCTTTCATTTGGTCACTCAAGAGATTATAGACTGGTAAAACAAGCTGCTTTACATTCCTTCAAGACTTAGCCTGAAGGCTGCTCTCCATAGCTACCACTAGGATAGCTTTCAATAAAGGTTGTCTTTAACCTATCTCCAATAAGGGGTTGTTTGGACTGGTGCAAGGTGCCCACTATAATTAGTGGACAGCATATGCCAGGCCAACTTCTCACATTGGTGGCAGCGGTGGGATTCCAGCTTGCTATTGTTTTACCAGATAATCTCAATTGAATTGATCAACTGAAAACCACTAAGGGTACCTAAGGTACATATAAATCAAGCTTAGTAATACAGTAAGTTCTACTGAACTTAGAGTTGTGTGTTAAGGGACAGCACACCCTTTCTACAACTCAAGAGAGTTTAGTAGGCCACACTAGAGTAGGTAGTGCATACACCACACCTCACTAGTAATGTCTTCAATGCCAGGACCCAGTGAGTCTTTGCCAGAAGCAAGTGGGCTTCTTCCCTCCAAGTATGATAAACTCCCATTCTTGGAATTGAGAGCATTATGCACTACTAGGAAGTTGAAGACAGGCAAAAGTGCCAGCACCCAACACCTCAGGGAGGTGTTACTAGCTGATGATCTCAGCAGGCCCCTAGGGTCTGAAGGGGTAGGCAAAGAGGGTGGGGCAGAAGATGAGGAAGGGGCCAGGGGTGAAGAAACCCAGGCCCCCCTCTGAAACTGGCCAGGAAGGTGAAAATGACCTTGCCCTGGAGAATCCAATTCCTCCTGTGGAGGAGGAGGAGGAGAGGATCAGACTGACCTCCCCTTTGTCCCCCAGGAAGAGTTCTGAGTGTGCCCAGAAGGTCTAGGTCTCCTTCTCAGGAGTCTAACCACTCTGACACCTCAATAGGGACCTCTGTCTCCTCTCATAGGAGGGAATCCTCTCATGAGAGGAGAAAGAGACTTATTCAATATGAGCAAGCTCAACTTGAACTCAGGAAACAGCAATTGGCTATAGACAGGAGTCCCTAGATCTCTATAGAGAGAGACAAAAGTTGGGGCTAGAGTCCCATGGTGGCAGCAGTTTCCCCAAAGATAGGGAAAGGTCTTATGACCATAGAAACCTGAGCAAGATTGTCCCTCCCTACCAGAGTGGGGATGATATCCACAAATGGATAACTGCTCTAGAGAGGGCCTGTAAAGTACAGAGGGTCCCTCAGGAGCAGTGGGCAGCAATCTTGTGGCTCTCCTTTGCAGACAAAGGTAGAGACAAGCTCCTCACTGTTAGAGAGGAGGATGCTGATAATTACAAAGTCTTGAAGAGTGCTCTAATTGATGGGTTTGGCCTAACCACTGAACAATACAGGTTAAAGTTCAGGGATACCCAAAAGCACAGACTCAAAACTGGGTGGACTTTGTTGATTGTTCTGCCAAGGCTCTGGAAGGTTGGTTATTGGGCAGTAAGGTATGTGACTTCACAGGATTGTACAATCTGATAATGAGGGAGCAGATTCTTAATAACTGTCAAAATCAGCTGTTGCATCAGCACCTGGTAGACTCTGATCTGACCTCTCCCCAAGAATTGGGAAAGAAGGCAGACAAATGGGTCAGAACCAGGGTGAAGCAGAAGGTACAGAACCAAGGTGGTGACCCTAACAAGCAAGATTCGAAAACCTCTGATAAGGGTGGGGAGAAGGGTAAAGATCAAAAGTCTTCACAAGGCCCCCAAAAATCTTCTTCAGGTGGGGATTCACAGTCTACCAAAGGGAAAGGCCAAAAGAAACCATGGTGCAAGGTCTGTAAGCAAAAGACCCACTGGACCAGTGATTGCACCAAGTCCAAAGACTCTACTCCAGCCCCCACCAATGCCCCTAAGGCACCTGCTCCCCCTAGTGCAGTTACAGTTGGTGGTGGGACTACACAAGCCAAGGGTTTAGTAGGGTTGACCCTGGGTAAAGAGATGAGCTCTGACCTAGTCAGAGAACTCACTCAGGCTGTCCTAGTCTGTGATGGAGGCATGGATATGACCTCCTCTGTGAGTCCCAGTAATCTGGGCAAGTACAGACAACAGCCTTTAATCAATGGAAGAGAGGCTTTGGCATTTAGGGACACAGGGGCAAGTGTCACCATGGTGACACAAGACCTTGTGAATCCTGGGCAGATAATACTTGGTGAAATGTACCAAGTGACCAATGCTAGCAACGTCAGAACAGACCATACTCTGGCAGTTGTTAACTTCTCCTGGGGAGGGGTAACTGGCCTTAAGAAGGTTGTGGTAAGTGCAGACCTACCCGTTGAATGCTTGCTTGGCAATGACTTAGAAACTTCAGCTTGGGCAGAAGTGGAGCTCAGGACCCATGCAGAAATGCTGGGGATCCCTGCAGATGTGTTTGCTGTGACCAGGTCACAAGCCAAAATGTCTAGCACTGAACAGGCCTTGGATTCTGGAATAATGGACCAAGTGCCCTCCAAGAAGAGGAGTAGTAGGGTAAAGGCAGTGCCTTCCCCTTGGCTCAGAAGGAAGATCAGTCCCTTGAGGGGGATGATCTCAGTCCTGAGGAAGGAACTGTCCCAGAGGAGCTTGAACCTGAACAGGTCGAGTTCTTGGGGACAGGGGGACCTTCCAGGGCAGATCTGAGCCAGGAGGAGCAGAGCTGCCCCTCTCTTGAACCCCTCAGACAGCAAGCTGCTGCTGAGGCTGCTGGGAAAGCTAGTGGTCCCCATACTGTGTATTGGGATGATGGACTCTTGTACTCAGAGTGTAGAGACCCCAAGCCTGGTGCTACCAGGAGGTTGGTTATACCTTTGAAGTTCAGGGACTTCCTATTGACCCTAGCCCATGATATTCCCTTAGCAGGTCACCTGGGCCAGAACAAGACTTGGGACAGAATTGTCCCTCACTTTCACTGGCCCCACATGTCTGAAGACACCAAGGAGTTTTGTCGCTCCTGTGTAACCTGCCAGGCCAGTGGCAAGGCAGGTGGCACTACAAAGGCCCCCTGATACCACTACCTGTGGTGGGGGTTCCCTTTGAAAGGGTGGGGATTGACATTGTTGGTCCCATGGATCCCCAAACAGCATCTGGGCACAGGTTTATCCTGGTGGTAGTGGATCATGCCACCAGGTACCCAGAGGCTATTCCCCTTAGGACCACTACAGCACCTGTGGTGGCAAGGACCCTCCTGGGAATTTTCTCAAGAGTGGGCTTCCCTAAGGAGGTTGTATCAGACAGGGGTGCTAACTTTATGTCTGGATACTTAAAAGCAATGTGGAAGGAGTGTGGAGTGACTTACAAGTTCACCACACCCTATCACCCACAATGCAATGGTTTAGTTGAGAGATTCAACAAAACCTTGAAGGGCATGATTAAAGGGCTCCCAGAAAAGCTTAGGCGAAGATGGGACAGACTCTTGCCCTGCCTTTTATTTGCATACAGGGATGTGCCTCAAAAGGGGGTTGGCTACAGCCCTTTTGAACTTTTGTTTGGTCACCCTGTCAGGGGCCTACTGTGCTTGGTGAAGGAAGGATGGGAGTTACCTCTCAAGCCCCCAAAGCAAGACATAGTGGACTACGTACTTGGTCTCCGCTCCCGGATGGCTGAGTATATGAAAAAGGCAACTAAAAACCTTGAGGCTAGCCAGGAACTTCAAAAGGCCTGGCATGACCAAAAGGCTGTACTGACTGTTTACCAGCCAGGACAGAAGGTGTGGGTGTTGGAGCCAGTGGCCCCAGCAGCTCTCCAAGACAAATGGAGTGGACCCCATACCATTGTTGAACAGAAGGGTGAGGTTACCTACTTAGTAGACCTAGGAACACCCAGGAGTCCCCACAGAGTTCTCCATGTCAACAGGTTAAAACCATATGTGGACAGGGCAGACATGGGCTTGCTCATGGATACTGATGAGGTACAGGAGGAAGAGAGTGACCCACTCCCTGACCTGCTCTCACAGAACCCTGGTGATGGGTCAGTGGATGGTGTAGCCTTGGCAGGCAGCCTCACTACCCAGCAGCAGACTGATTGCAGACAGGTGCTCAATCAGTTCAGACACATATTCTCACTGACACCCAGTCAGACTACCTGGTGCACTCATGAAGTGGACACTGGGGACAGTCTGCCTATTAAAAATAAGATTTATAGGCAACCTGACCATGTCAGGGACTGTATCAGGACAGAAGTCCAGAAGATGTTGGATTTGGGAGTTATTGAACCCTCAGATAGCCCTTGGGCTAGTCCAGTGGTCCTTGTGCCAAAACCTCACACCAATGGTGGGAAAAGAGAGATGAGGTTTTGTGTGGACTACAGGGGTCTCAATGCAGTCACTAGGACTGATGCCCATCCAATACCAAGGGCAGATGAGCTAATAGACACTTTGGCCTCAGCCAAGTATCTAAGCACATTTGACCTGACAGCTGGCTACTGGCAGATCAGACTAGCTGATGATGCAAAGCCAAAGACAGCATTCTCAACCCCTAGTGGGCATTATCAATTTGTGGTGATGCCCTTTGGTCTGAAGAATGCACCTGCCACTTTTCAGAGGTTGGTGAATACAGTCCTTACAGGTCTGGAAGCCTATAGTGCAGCATATCTAGATGATATTGCTGTCTTTAGCTCCACCTGGGAGGATCACCTGGTCCACCTCAGAAATGTTTTACAGGCCCTGCAGAAAGCAGGCCTGACTATCAAGGCCACCAAGTGCCAGATAGGGCAGAGTCAGGTTGTGTACCTGGGCCACCTTGTGGGTGGAGGCCAGGTTCAACCACTGCAGAGCAAGATCCAGACCATCATGGACTGGACTGCTCCAACTACCCAGACTCAGGTGAGAGCCTTCTTAGGCCTGACTGGGTACTATAGGAGATTTGTCAAGGGGTATGGATCAATAGTGACACCCCTGAATGACTTAACTTCCAAGAAAATGCCCAAAAAGGTTCAGTGGACAGTTAGCTGTCAAAAGGCATTTGATGACCTGAAGCAGGCCATGTGCACTGCTCCCATTCTGCAGAGTCCTGATTACTCCAAGAAGTTCATTGTTCAAACTGATGCATCTGAATTGGGGGTAGGGGCTGTACTGTCACAATTGAATGATGAAGGTCAGGATCAGCCAGTAGCTTTCATTAGCAGAAGGCTGACCCCTAGAGAGAAACGTTGGTCAGCCATTGAGAGGGAGGCCTTTGCTGTGGTCTGGGCCCTGAAGAAGTTGAGGCCATACTTGTTTGGTACTCACTTCCTTGTTCAAACAGACCATAAGCCCCTCTTATGGCTAAAACAAATGAAGGGTGAAAACCCCAAACTGCTTAGGTGGTCCATTTCCCTACAGGGGATGGACTTCACAGTGGAACATAGACCTGGGAGTAACCATGCCAATGCAGATGGATTCTCTAGGTACTTCCACTTAGAACATGAAGACTTAACTGGGCAAGGTTAGTTTAATGTCCCTACGTTTGGGGGGGGGGGTTGTGGAGGAGAGTAGGATCTGCTTCACATGGGTACCCCCACTTTTTGCTGATGCTTCACTGTTTTTCGACCTTAGTCTGGCTGGGGCCCTGCTAATCAGAACCCCAGCCTAGCTGCTTCCTCTCTAAAATGGTTTCCATGTGCTTTAGGCACATCTCTGATTGGAATCTGGAGTGCCCTTATAAGTCCCTAGTATATGGTATACTATGTACCCAGGGCATAGGTACCTCAGAGGCCTACCAGGGGCTGCAGCATGTATTGTGCCACCCCTGGAAGGCCATCCAAACTGACACCCCAGGTCTGCTACTGCAGCCTGGGTAAGGTGGTGCATGCACCCCTTACTGTGAAATAGGCTACCTATATCACTATACACATACACACATATAAACCTATAAGTCACTCCTATGGCAGGCCTTATCAATCCTGAAGGCAGAGTGCGTGGTTCCTATGTGAGAGGGTGCCCCTGCATGAGCAGGGCCCCTCTGCAGCGTTCGGAGACCCTTCTCTGATGCTGTTTGTAGTGCAGCCTGACCGTATACTCTTAAGCGCATTATAACCTCGCGTTAAATGCTAACTTTGGGATGGCTGCATGGAAACATGTCGTGTTTGGTGTCAAACATCGTGGAATACTACCCCCCCCGCCAGTTCTGGCGGCGGGGGTAGCATCCCACCCTTATAGAGGGAAAGACATGTACACACCGGTATGCCCGGTACTGACTTTCCAGAGCCCTGGCATCACAAAATGGATGCCGCTGACACAGACACGAGTCTGGCCTCCTGCTGCTGACCGAAACTCCGGCAGGGGAGGCCTGGACAATAGGTTTCCTGTAGCAGGGAGGTGTGACCACCTCCCCAGACAGGATAGTGTGTATTGGGGCTGGGCGGGAGCACTCTCTGGTGCTTTGAAGTCCTGCACTGGGGGCACATTTGGTGTCCCTGTGCATACCCCAGTTCAAACCGGCTCAGGGGCTTCCAACCCCTGCTCTGGCACGAAACTGGACAAAGGGAAAGGGGTGTAACCACCCCTCTGCCCTGGCCCTCCCATAGGTGGGGCCACAGAGTATGTCCAACCCCCTACCTTAGTATAAGTAAGGGAACCCAGTCCTTAGGACTTTAGATTTACCTGGACGAAACTCTAACACAGAATCCTGGACCTTCGACGCTCTACATCAAGATTAGAGGACTGAAGAATCTCCCTTGGGGTCAAGGAGTGACTCCCCTGATTGGCAGGCACCAAAGAAGCAATTGTCCGGTCTGCATCGCTGAAGCTCCCATCGGACGCCGAAGTCTTTGCATCACCAGTGTTGGATTTTCAGACTTCCCCGAGGCTGCCCTGAGTCCCCAGCAAAGCTGAGGCCCGTAGCTGTCGTGGGTAACGTGGAACCGTGACCCCTGGACACCAAACGCATTTGCAAGTGCATCCTCTTCTGGGTCTCCCACAAAGTCGTGCTTTGGGCTCCGAGTAGCCCCAGCCTCCAGCACCAACTGCACCGAATATCCCTGGCCTCCACTCCACGAGTGTCCTGTGAGCCAGCTCCACGTGCACCGTCTTGAGGCTCCTTCGCGGTCTCTAGTCCGTTGGCTAGTAGGCCCTCCCGAAGGCCAATCTTTTCCTGCTTGGGCTCCCTGGTTGCTCCAGGTGTGCCCTGACTTATCCTTGCTGGGTGAGTCTCCCAGACCTTGCTGGTCTGCAACATTGTCCTTCTTTGATTTCCACGAGACTTGCCATTGCCAAGGCTTGTTGGGTCCAATCCGGTCGCCGACACCCCTGCAATCGACAGACGTCGTGGGACAGCTCGAATCCAGCTCCTGGTTGTCATCGACGCCTCCTGTACCTCGTGGCTGAAGAGTCAAGACGACTGTCAACCTACCTGAAGCACTCGACATCGGTGGGCATCTGCTCATCGCCTTCCTGGTCACTGGCTAGTGACCCAGACTCTGTCCCCTCTGCTTTCAGGTTCTTCAGATCTTCGATCCACTTTTGGATCCACCCGAACACTTTCGACTTGGCCGCCAGCAGCACTTTGCAGCAGATCGCCATTGAAAGCGACGACGAAACCCGACCCCGAAAGACACCTATGCACCCGGCTCCCCTGGGTGAGGTAACTCGAGTACTCCGGTGCTCCCGTGGGTATTGACACTAGAACAGCCTAGTTCTCAAAGGGTTTGCTCCAAGTCCTCCTCTAAGTGTCCCTTTTCTTTTAAATTCTAATCGCGACTTTCCCCATAGAAGTTAACGGTGGTTCGCGGTTGTGTTCATACACTGCACGCGTCCCCGTGGGTCCCCTGTGTCACTGCCTTGGGTGGTTCCTTGTGGGCCAAGCACTTCTACAGGCTCTAGGCCTTGTGTCTAGCTCAGTCGTGGTTCTTATACCACTTTATTGGTATATGGTTTGGTACGCCCCTGGGGCTCAAACGTGTATTTGTGCTATTACTGTAGATAACTAACTCGTAACGTATGTACTTCGAACTCTATCCTCATAAAGAGACTAGAGGGGTGTGTTTAGTAATAAATACATATATTTTGAATATATACCTGGTGTGGTCCTCTTTCATTTGGTCACTCAAGAGATTATAGACTGGTAAAACAAGCTGCTTTACATTCCTTCAAGACTTAGCCTGAAGGCTGCTCTCCATAGCTACCACTAGGATAGCTTTCAATAAAGGTTGTCTTTAACCTATCTCCAATAAGGGGTTGTTTGGACTGGTGCAAGGTGCCCACTATAATTAGTGGACAGCATATGCCAGGCCAACTTCTCACAGCCATCATAGTCATGCACAATTTTACCTTTCAACCAGCCACCTAGTGTCTGTACTGAAAAGTCTACAAAATCAACGCAGGACTGACTCTGGGGTTTTTGAGTCTCCCTGAATTTGATTATACATTCCACAGTACTGAGTCTAAAGCCCTCGATCAGGGTACCCTTCTTGAGGATATAGGACTCAGCATCTTCCTTGATCAATGTCAGGAGCCTATCCCTGCATTTACCAGAGAAACGTTCCCACAAGAGAGAGACCCAGTGCTTTTTGTTTACCCTTCTATTGATAAAAGCTCCCTCAAAAGCAGTGAACCACTTGATGATGTCATCACCACCTGTATATTGATGGACAATCCCTTTGGGGATTTTAGGGTCAAAATATTCCTCTTTCTCCCTAGTTATGATATTGCTGCCACCAGGGATTGGTCCTAGGCTCATCTTGTTTCTCTGTATCCAGGAGTTTAGCTTCAAAAGCTAACCTCCTGGCCAATCTTTCTAGAACAAGCTCCTCCTCTGAGGGCTCATCTTCTGCTTCTGAGTTCAGGGATTCTGCAACCTCTTCAGAAGGGTTTTCATCAGTCTGGTCTCCATGGGACACATCTTCATCCACTGGATGATCTCTCTCATATTATGCCAAAAGCCTTCTAAGCTTATCAATGGTAGCATGAGAGCCAGTATTAATACAGTAACCTTTACAGAGATCCCTTAACTGGGAGCAGTGTAACTCCATGTAAAGGTCCAGGTCGAGCTCCTGAGCCTGGTTCTCTGTGTTATTCATTGTAGCACTAAAGTTGGAACCTTATGGAGAGGTAAAAAACTTTAACAAAATGCTTTGTCTTAACTAAAGTAAAGTTTTTACATTCTAACCACTATTTTTAGAGATTTAACCAAGGCCCAAGCAGTTTTTTTTTAAAAGCTTCAAAAAATAGACCAATTGAAAAATGCAACTAGCTGAAGACAATTTTTTTTGTATTTATTCATGTGGTCACTTATTGACAGAGCAGTATCAACAAACCCAAAGTCGTAAACCCCAGGGCTGATCCTCCAATGTAGGAAGCTGGCTCTCTATATAGTGCACTAATACGAAGTACACTGCGCAGAGAGTCCAGTGAGACTCAGACACAACGTGGTCCAGACCGCAGGTTATTTCGCGCTACATCCCGATTGGGTATGCCGTACTACTTTACTTCCGAGACGACTAGACAGATTAAAACAACCACTTTTTGCCTTGAAGAAGCCCTGGCCTGCCGGCCACTGGGCGAAACACATGTCGGCTGTTTGTTGCTCTCACCTGCATTCTAAAATAAAAAGACAAAGGACCAGATTGCAACAATCATTTTGCGAATATTTTTCATGCTGAAGAATAATATTACAACAACAGACCGTGCCACTTCGTGTCTCCTGCACGCTATTTGTACTTCTGGGATTACATCAACCCTGAGACTCAAGATAATTTCTGTAGGCACATACCTATCCATGCTGTGAACATTGACTCCATATTAGGTGGTCCCTGGGTGAAACCACCGCTTAGGGATGTGCCATAGCCACCATTGGGTCCTGATCATTTGTGCGTTAACCCTGGTAGCACCCACTAACCCCTATCCCTAACTATTTTTATTTTTATCTCACACCCGAGCCAACTCCCCCCAAGCTTCCCCCCCCTACCCGCAACCCCCCCAGTCATGCCGGCCGCCACTGTTGCTCAGATCTATAATAATACCTGTAACAGAAAAAAATCAATTTTGTGTGCCATTCAGATGCACTGATACACAACATGACTTAAAGTTCAAAGGAGGAAAAAAATACACAGCAGAAGAAAATTCCTCACACTGTTGATTGACCTCAGTTTATGATTCTGGCCTCAACCAAAAACACAATCCATATTTCAGAAACATTTTTAATGACTCCTGCCCCTAGGCCTAACTAGCGGGTTTAGGTTAGGATGTGCAGAAAGTTCAAAAGCACGTAGGTAGCAGGGGTGCAAGTCCGAGGATGGAAAATAATTACGGAGGTGTACAAGTAAAGTACTTGCTAAGATACATCTTCAGTGTTTGTCTGCCTCCTACATAGATGGGTTCATGCACCAGAGTGTCCAATATCATAAAGATAATCAGAAAAGGGAATGTACAAGATCTCAAGGTGAAATGTGGCTATGTAGGCAAGCAGGTAAAGTGCCTATAAAACAAATAAAATGCAAACTAAAACATATCTTCAGTGCTTGCCTGTCCCCTACATAAGGGATTCATAAGCCAAAATATGCATAGTTGCAAAGACATTCAAAAATGGGATGTGTAAGGTCTCAAGATGAAATGTAACTGTCTAGCCAAGCAGTTAAAGTGCTTATAAAAACAGGTAAAGTGCATGCTGCGATGGATCTACGGCGCTTGCCTGCCCTTTGCATAGGTAGATTAATTAAGCAAAATGTGCAAAATTGCAAGGATGATTCGAAAGGCAATATGCAAGGTCTCTGGATATAATGAAACTTCCTAGGCGAACAGATAAGTTGCTCCCAGAACCCGAATTGTAGGAAGCTGGGTTTCTGTTGCAGTAACCCCCCACTTTTTGCCAGACTACTGATGCCCTTTAATTTGATGTGCCCTGGGTCCCTGCCAATCAGGTTCCCAGGACCTGTGTCCTTTCCCAAAACTGTACCTTGTACCCCCAATTGGCACCTCTCTGGCCACATGTCAGTCGCTTGTAAAAGGTACCATGGGTACCAAGGGCACTGTGGCAAGGGAAGGCATCTAAGGGCTGCAGCACTTATTGTACCACCCTTAGAGGCCCTGTACCTTTACACACACACACACTGCCATTCCAGGCTGCGTGTTTTGGTGCAGAACAAAGTGAAGAGTTGACATGGCACACATCCCTGTGTGCCATGCCTACACCCCATTGCCCTGGCGTAGGTCAGCCACCCCTCTAGCTGAGTGCACTATACCAGAGGTGAGGGTACAGGTGCATGAGCCCTGTACCCCCACATTGTCTAAGCCAATTCTTAGACGTAAGTGCAGTAATGCCATTAGAGTATATGGTGCTGTGAGTTTGTCATTACGAACTCCACAGCACCATAATGGCTTTACTGAAAACTGGGATGTTTGGTATCAAACTTCTCAGCACATTAAACCCACACTGATGCCAGTGTGGGATTTAATGAAAAATGCACTCAGAGGGCATCTTAGAGATGCCCCAAAAAACGACCAAATAAACGGGTAAACAACGCCTTCAAGGGATTTGTTTGAAATACTCTGTTCTATTGCTTTTGATAAATATGTTTTAGCTGCAAGAATTGTTGATAAACTTGCCACAGAAATGTTATTCAAACATCTTTTATCTAAAAAATAATAATTTTGTTCCTTGTAAAAACATAAGGACCAATGAATCAATCACGGAACAATGAATATTCAAAACACGGGTATATATAGAAAACAAATTTTTATCTTTTGAAATTTATCAAGGGTACTACACAGTTATATAAACAATGTAACACGAGGAAAATAGATACAATTGTATGATCCTTCAATGCCACTATTGTAAACACTTCTTCTCATTGTACATTATTTTCCAGAAGAGAGTGTAAGTGTCGACGTTTCGGTTTCTATGCATTTGTCCATGAGACCATCTTCAGGACTACCATAAATATAACAAATGACCCCTGAATGATGTTTCCAAAGATTCAAGAATTACAATTGACACACATATGTCAAATCAATCGTCGTTCTGTAACTTTTGTTTAAGGTGAATAATCATCAAGAGATACAGGTAAATGATATAGGTAAATAAACTCTGGTGCTTTATTGGACGGTGTAAATAAATTTCCAGTCCTCATCCACTTCTCAGTTGAAAGAGTTTATTCTGTTAGATTTTGTAGCGCAGCCAAAGTTCAGCAGTCAGCAGTTGGATTAATATCAACCAGCCTCTGGTGGGTTCCCTGACTGGTGCACACCAGCCTGCCACCACGAGACATGTTTCTGGACGCCTAGGGTGGGAGTATTCGCTCCCTGAGCCCATAAACAAAGCCTTTCCTGGGCTTTGTTTATGGGCTCAGGGAGCGAATACTCCCTGAGCCCATAAACAAAGCCTTTCCTGGGCGAGGTGTTCACACCTCCCCCAGGCCAGGAAGAACCATCTGTGGCAGGGGAGTTTCAAAGGCCTTGCCGCCTTTGTAATGAGACCCCCAGTCTCTCCTGCTATCAGGAGCAGGCCCCCTTCCTGTCTCCCCTCCGTTTCGGCAGGAAGACAGGCGGGAAATATTAGCCAGCCCAGAAGGTGTGCCCACCTCTGCCAACCCCACCCTTCAGGTGGGGGAGGCGAGGTGAGGCCCACTCTTCAGTGCCCGCCATATTGCAGATGTTCACCCCCTTCAACCAGTAACCCAAATTTCAACATCTCTCAAACATCTCTCAAACATGGCTCATCAAATCACAGCAAAGGTTCAGCATTTTATACAGGGTAAAATCACTTTAGAATAAACCACAATTCCTAAAATGAGTGTGGTACCACCAACAAATCCTTTATATAGTGGCTAAAGTCTCATATCAGCCTCTATATATATGTGCTCTTTTTTGTGACCCTCCAAAATAGGCTTTCATTACACTGCATTTCAATGGGAACCATATCCAAGAGACACTGGGATGCTGGCTGCCACAACACCTTGTCAAAGCTGTGGCCAGTCAGTCCGAAACAACTAGCCCCCTTTAAAGTAGTCAATCATAGAATATCTGGAAACCGAGGGGTATATGTGCTAGGTTTTAGCGTCGTGTTTGCGTCACAAAAATGATGCAAATTGTCGCTAAATCATGTCTAATTTTACAAATTTAATTTCAAGCGCTAAACTTGTTCAGTGCTGGAAAACACTCCAAAGTAGCTCAAAACAGCATATAGCATTGCTTTGTATTACTTAGCGCCATGGGGGTGTACCATAGGTGATGCATGGGCATTCCCATGCAACCACCCAAGGTTTCTGACTCTAAACCCTATTTACTTTAAATAGTAGACAACGGGGCATATGTACAAGCCCCTATTGCCACCACAACATCACCTATAGTGTCGTTGTGGTGGCGATAGGGGCTGCGCCATATGTACAAGGCAGCGTTAAGTCACTTAACGTGGCTTAACGCTGCCTTGTACATAAGGCCCCCGTTCACGCTATGGTTAGCGTGAAAGGGGTGGGCAGAAGGTGTTGCGGTGGGCGTTCCACCGCAACACCCATTTATTTTGACGCTGCCCCCTATGTACAAGTGTGGAGTACATAGGAGGCAGCGCCAAAATTAAGACCAGGTAAAAACTGGTCTTAAGATGGCGAAACAAGGAGAAATGCATTATTTCTCCTCGTTTTTGCTTTTTCCATGTGTGCTGCCTTGTGCAGCACACATGGAAAAAGAAGAATGCCATTGTTTGTTTTTGTACAGGAAGGTGTCCCTTCCTGTATATAAACAAACTTTTTAAAAATGCCATTTTGTCACTTTCATTTGTGCTGCATGAAGCAGCACACATGAAAGTGTCAGGATGGCATTTTAGGATTGTTTATGTGCAGGAAAGGACACCTTCCTACACATAAACAATCCTCCTCTGCACGCAGGCACCCTTGCACTATGGTGCAAAGGTGCCTGCGTTGGCGCTAAGTTGCTACACTTAGCGCCATTGCAGGGGGAAACGCAAGGCTGCACAACATTCTTGTAAATATGGTGCAGCCTTGCATTTCAGAAGTGGAGGAGAGACGCGTTAAGCCAGGAAGGCTAACGTCTCTCTCCCCCACTTCCTTGTACATATCCCCCAAAGTTTGGAGTCAGAAAATAGTGCCCACTTCAACCAGGCGCTATCATGGAGAAATACTTTTTTTCTCCTTTCTTTCTGACTTTGCATGTGTGTAGCACTGTACAGCACACATGCAAGGTGGGAAAGGTTTAAAGTGAGTCTCAGCAAAGTATTTTGTACTGGAAGGCTATTCTAACAGTACAACACCTATGCTAGTCTCACATAGAAACCCTTGCAGTATGTTGCAAAGGTGTGTATGTGGCAAACGGCAGCACATTTCTGTGCCAGTGCTAGGGAGAGGGCAGGAGAGTGCCATATTTCTGAGTAAAGATCTAGCTTTCTGCCACATGTTGTGTAATCCTGTTCAGTTGTTATTTTCTGAATTGCTCTCTGAAACTTTCTATGCAAAATTAAATGGTAAAATAATATCAAAGAGTAAAATGAATAGTAATTTAGGGGACAATAGTAAAGATTGATGATTATTTTAAATTGTTCAAGTTGCTTCTTTGCAGGCAACCGACAATACTTTATCAGGTACAGAGACTGTTAATTACTGTTATCTCACTCACTGGGAGCACCTAATCCTCCATGCAGCACTTACCCGAACCTGATGAGTGGCTGTAAACAATAGATTAATTTATACTTCTAATTGATCAGTCAAATCGAGGCTACCCAATTCAATCATTTGGTCTATAAAATAAATGTGAAACAGTGCTTCTTTTTGCTTGGTTACCACCATTTTTTGTGCTATGATGCTGATGTATTTTTACTCTGGGACACTGCTAACCATGCCTCAGGTCATGTGCTTTGACCCCTATGACATGTCAAAATTGCCTTACTACTAAAAGGCATATTTAATTTTCCAATAAGCCCATAGGATATGGTGACCCAAAATACATCCAGGCATGGAAAGCTAAATGTCACCTATGGTTTATAAAACTACTGTGCCATCCACTAGTGTGACACGACAAACAGGACTCCAGGCCTTCCACTGTAGCCTGGCGACTGCAGTGTTAAAACTACTGCACAACCTGTCAAAGTGACCCTTCTTGGGCCGAGAAACCTTCCTATTAAATATGAATATGTGATCCCTGTGTAAGCCTTGTAGCTTACATGGGAGGGTGCATGCTATTTAAAAGTGGGACATATAGAAATTTAAATGTAACATTTCCTTACAGTGACTACCAGCCAAAAGCTATTGACACTGTCGGAAGGTTGACTGGCCCATAGTGAAACACTGGGAAGCACTATTAAACATGTATTATGCTTTACCAAGCTAGGGACCAGCTACAAAATGGCAAAACAACTATTTTTAATATTTATTGAAAACCCAACTTAATGGGGAAGTTGACTGTTTAATAAATAATAAGAAAAATTGTATTTTAGAAAGTTACATTTTCCGTGACTGAAGCTCCTGGAGGCTAACTTGCATTTGCCCTGTTCCTATCACCCAGCTTGTAAATAACCCTAATGAGGTAAGAATACTGCTTCAAGATCATACACATTGGCCTGGGTGTTTTCATTCCCCTGGCAGAGAGACCAGTTGGGCTTGTCCTAGTAAATTAATTTACTTTAAAGGAACCTCCCCTGCCACAGTCATATGTCAGATGACACCTGAATAAGCCCCTTCCTTTGTCCTCTCAATCAGACAGGGAACAAACACAGTTGGGACAAACCTGCCCCTAAAACTGTTTTGGTGCGAAAACAGAGGCGGGGCTGCTGATTACCCCAGCCACACCTCTGACTTGGCACACAGGCTCTATAAAATAGGAGAAAGGCTTCTACATCTTGGACTTCATGAGTGAGAAGCATTGTGAGATTATGGATAGATTTAACCCTGGGAACCTTTTTTGCATTCCTTAGCGAGGGACCAGGAGAACCCTCCCCCACAAGCTAGTGCACCCCAAGACAGCATTTTCAGAATACTCTAAACCTGTGGAAGAACTGATTAAGGATTGCTCCTGTGAGAAGACCTGAAGGGCTGCACCTGCTCCCCCCGGGGACCCAGGACATAGACGTAAACCCCAAGGGTCAGTTGACTGACCTCCTATATGGCTACAGGGACAGAAAAAGCTGCAACAGGCATTTCTTCCTGAAGTGTCCAGTTGACCAGAGCCAACTGGCCCTGACCTGGACCTTGCTGATAGCCTTTGCTGGTATGAATCTTGATCTTCAAGAACTGTTTCTGAGGTCCTGGGATGCTTGGCTATGTTTACCTGGACTTCTCCTATCACATCTGAAAACCTAGGGCTAAGAAAATATTTTGGCTCAAAAAACTCTAGAGGACTGGGAAAAACTTGCCAAGCTGATCTGCCCAAGGTGTGAGCTCGCTGGGGTAAAGAAACAGGTTTCCCTAATCAGAGCTTCTTTAGTACAGCAGTGGATCCTCAGCAAGGAGGTATCAGGCCTTGTGGAGCCCTCTTTGGACAAAGCCCATTCTCTTGAAATGCTGGAGGGCTCTGAGCTCTGAAAAAGAGAATACGTCCAGAGATACAAATATTTACCAGTAGGCAAGAGGACTTTCCTGGGTACAAAATTTTAGTTTTTCCTGCTCAGAGCTTTACCCACCAAAACAATAGTTTCGCCGGGACTTCAGCCAAAGCCTAGCCAACATCGTGGAGCCCTCTTTCAAATCAAACTGCCCCCTTGCCCAGCTGAAAGATTTTGACCTCCATTTTTGAGATTAAGGGGTCAATTTATATTTTGGCAGACAGAGATATTGCAGTCAAGGCGCCACTGTAAATTGACTGCACTTTTACCCACCAAATCATGAAATGTCAAAGCATTGCCAGGAACTGCTGTCACCATGATTCTGTCAAATACTTGCTGCAGTTTGATACAGGACTCCGCCAGCATATTTTATTTTTAAAAAGAAAATCCCAAGGTGGGGTTTTCTTTTTGAAAATAAAAAGAAAATGCCCCCTTCACTATTGGAGTCATCTCCCATAGCGAAGGGGACATTCCTTGTCAGGAGCCCCTGTTATTAGATTAGTAGAGGATCTGGAGGGGAGTGTTAGGGGAACTTAGCCATGCCAGTTGGATGGCTTAGCCAGATATTTTTGGGATTTTGGCAAAATATTACTTTCTGGGTCAAGAAAATGCCACACTTTGGAGGAAGTGGTCATGCCTGAGGGTGGCACCATACCCCCCTCTTTGTCACCCAGGAACTGTGAATAAATATGGGAGCATTGCCCAACAACTGAGATCTCTGCCTGAAACAACAAGGAGAAGAAGGACTGCCCTGCTGGAACCCTGGTCTGCATCCCAAGGATTGCATTCTGAAGGACTGCACCTGCTGCACAATCTGGAACTACAGCCCTAAGAACTTTGCCTGGCTTCACAAAAATTAATAAGTGGACTCACTGAAAGCAACAAGTTAACAGAGCTCCACCTGCATCATCTCCACCAGAAGGACCCATCTGGAGGGCTTTCAGTGTACGTTTAAGGAGTTGTCCAGGTGCATTATGGGAAATGTAGTCCTAACATCCAAGGACCATCTCAGAGCTTCTATAGCCATGGATTAGCATTTTGGAAACTTTGAACCCACACAAGAAACTTCAGGAAGAAGTTTCAGAAGTTTGGAGAAATTTGGAGCAACTTTGGTAAAAAGCTCCATGGGCCTGATTCACAGAACTAACTTACGTCAAAAACGTAAAGTTAGTACTTTTTGGTATTCACAGAATACACTTACTCATTTTGGTATTCACAGACTGCACTTACTCATTTTGGTATTCACAGAATGCACTTACTCATTTTGGTATTCACAGAATGCACTTACTCATACTAACTTTATGTCCGCACTCGGGCCGGAGATTCTGGCCCGGTGGTGGAGATTCCGGCCCGGAGGTGGAGATTCCGGCCCGGAGGTGGAGATTCCGGCCCGATGGTGGAGATTCCGGCCGGTTGTGGACATTCCGGCCGGTATATATATATTAATATTCTAGGACATCATTATGTTGAAGTCCCCCATTGTTTTGTGGAACCATGAACTAGCATCTCCTTGAACCAACATCTTGTCAAACAAGCTATACTTCGACTGTAAATAAACTTTTAAGTAAGTATATATAATCGAATTGGTTTAAACAACTAGGGGCTCCATAGTATGTCCTTCTTTATGCTAAAACCGTTTGTGATGTCAATTTTCCAGCTTTATATACCCTTAACTCCTTGAGTTGGATACAAGCGTGCAAATATATACTTCGACATTTATAAAGAGAAAAGTGGTGATCTAAACAAATGTGAGTATAATAGCTTAATAAGTAGGCTTTGACTAATATTTCACCGACTTGATCTCAAGACTGCATAGTTAAAATATGAAATCATTTCTTTTCATAGATTGTAATCATTTGCTGAAGAGACTGCCGTTTCTGAGTTCCCATACAGGTATATATGCCTGCAAAACGTATAACTAATTATAATTAAATCAAATGACTATCAGATGGAGCACTATAAATGAGCGATTATAACACTTTATATTTCCTCCTTTATGCATATCAGTAGCAACTCGGACAACCGAGTGCCAGCATTTGGATTTGGATTAAAGGAGCAAGAACCTTTATTCCCATACTCAATGATCATTTCTGACTACATCAATAGAAGGTATATATACACCACTCTCGTTTATCTAGTCTATTGGTGAATAAGTCTTGCACGATACCTGATTCAATAGTGGCCTATCGTTTAATCTAAATAGGTTAAAACTGGAGAGGAGGCCATTACTATACATATATCTACCTATTTACTTGTGAGATTTGGCACATCGTTAGTTTTTTAATATCCTGTTTATATTTTTTGTTTTGTCATCACATGGGGATTTCTAACTTTTTCTTCAACTGCTTTGGTGAAGGTAGCACACAGTGATTTCATCACTTGATGATCAATGATTGATTTTTAACATTTTCTCGTTTTTAAGCTAAATTTGCACCTTGTCCTACTTGCACATACAGTAGGGAGGTACAAATATCCCGTGCATGTATTGCCCTGGCGCCATTGGCACCGTAGATCCATTACAGAAGCATGACCTGCTCTTAATTAACAAAAAAGCTTATTTTTCAGGCCTAGTCATAATTACATATATGTTGATATGTTGTTTATTGTCAATTTTGTTGTTGAAAAAGTTGAGCCGGGTTTTCCTGAAGAAGGCACACACGCCGAAACGCGCGTAGTTCTCATCTACCGCCAGCCTTTGAATTGCTTTATAGTCTATCACTTTCTTGTGTATTTTAAATTTTATGTACAGTGTCGTTTTGTACAATTTTTGTCTTTTATATGTTTGCATATATCTGTTTCTTTATAGGCATATAATTATGTATATGGCTTTTACAAAATTGAGATCGATAACATAAATATATATACACCCAAAAAAATCTATCTTAAAAAATAATCTGGAAAAAATAAGAATATTTTCAACAATGAAATTTCTTAAATAAAAAATATTTTGTTATAAAAAATATACAGTTGTTCTTTACCATGTGTTTATGCCTATTTAAATGTTTTACATCATGTCTTTTGACCAATAAGATTTAGAAATGCATGGCCTGATATGCTTCATATGAATGTTTAACTTGCATCTAGCCGTTACCTTTACCCCATTGTAATTTCTCCCTACAGCTAGCAAGGTTCATTGTTTATCGTAGGGGTCCCCTTTCTTACCAAATCACTATACACAATTAATTCAGCTGAGATATATTTAAACCAAGTGCAAAAAGACATAAAAAGGGTTTGTTGGATTTAATAGATAAAGACCAAAGGGGTACATGGGCGAAAACATGAAATTGTTGATATTGGAAAACAAATATGTGAGAAAGGGCCCCTTTTTGGCATGGTCACCCCCACATTTTGCCTGGTACATGATGTGATTTTGAATGAAAGTGCACTGGGTTCCTGCTAAACAGGACCCCAGTGCCAGAGCTCTTTCCCTAAAACTGTACAATTGTATCCCCGATTGGCAAAACCTTTAGCTACCACTGTAAGTACCTAGTAAATGGTACTATGGTACCTAGGGCCTGGAGTACTAAAGGATGGTCCCCGAAGGGCAGCAGCATAAATTGTGCCACACAAAGGGACACCTCACCAAGCACATGCATGACTGCCATTGCAGGCTGCGTGGCATGCAAACAAAAGTGAAAACATGGCATGTCACACATCCCTGTGTGCCATGTCCCATAACACTTGATCCAGCGCAAAGGTCAATACCTGATCAGGGATCAATACTCAAAAATATCACAGAACAATGGCCCATACACATTCACCCAAATCCTTGATGCGCTGGTGTCAATTTTTTTACAAATGTTCAATTCTCTTCCTCCTAAGATTCATATATGCAATTTCCAAAATACTTATCTAATTTATATATCAACTCTTCCTCTACTTGGTCAATGAACCAATTAGTTGAATAGTTGATGATAATGATAAGACATTTCTAACTTACTTTCAGTCAATAAAATAATCACAGACTCTCGGTAAAGTTAATAAAACTTTATCTCATAAAATAACATGGTAATGCTCATTGCATATGGTCAAAATGCAAATAATGAAACTCACTATGGGAAGTTAGCATCAACAACTTCAAATGAATACAAACTCATCATATAAGCAATGACATTTTGCATGGAGGAGTGGATAGATTAAGAGACAAAAAGTTTCAGCAAATTCAAATGCGAAACATAATTCACCTAACGGAGGGGATAGATGAAGAGACAAAAGTTTCATCTAAATAATACGTTCAATGTATCTATGACGGAGTGGACAGGCGAAGAGACATAAGTTTCAGAGACAAAAATACATTTGCAAGAATTATGCCTGTATGAGTCAGAAACATACAAACCTAACGGTCTGTACAAAACCACTACCCTGGCCAAGGCGATGGTGGGGGTTCCCTGAATTGAGTCAGGAAACAAAGATTACAAGGACAGGAACGGGACAGGACAGGAATCAGCTAGGCCTCTCTGCAAACCGACAGACAGCGACGCATCTCCCCTCTCTCTCAGTCTCTCCAGCCTAACCTGACCACACCCCTAAAGGCACCCCAGTTATACCCTAAAACCTACATGTCCATCCCACATCAGTTGCAACAATTTTCAAAACTAGACAGATGATTGGAGGGCCTAGGAGGTGTCTCTGTCACACCACAGTGACCTCACGTACAATTTAGTCAATTTATTGTTTGCTTCCTTTCTCACAGTTCGGTTCTTAATTCTTTCTCTCGTTTTCTTATACAAGATACATTTAAACAATTTTTATTCATAAATTTGACAATGTCCACAGAATAAGACTCTGGTCCCACGGTTGATTTCATCAATTGGCAGACAATCATCACCCTGGCCTTCAACTTGTACTTTTGTTCTGCTGTGCACAGCGCGTCTGTCTTGCCTCTGACAGATCAGATTCACTCTTCAGCTCACCCCTCCCTCTTCGGACAACATAAGCAAAATGGAGTTTCATCCAGCCCACTATAGCGAATGGAAAATGGACATTCATTAATTATATGACAATGTAGTTTTTCACTGTTTAACACCCGCCTTTACACTATTCCCTGTCAGCATTTTTTCTAGCATAGCATTATGCAAAAACAGTATTATTTATAATTTCAAAGCAAGCTGTAACATGCAACTACGGAATGCACATGTGGCCTAGTCATGCATTGTTTCTCGTTTCATTCAAAGCATAATGCAAATACGGTTTTAGTTCTTTCATGTGTTATCTTACGTTAGTGCATACATGCGCAAAGCAGTTTTCCCTTGTGTTCATGTAAGGCGCACGTTAATTTTCTATTACTACTTACTGTTAGTACGTATTATGGGGGTATTAATTCGAGCAGGTTTCTTTTCTCAATCCCCTGCTCCATTACACTGCATGTACTACCTGTAAGTCACCTCTACAGCAGGCCTGACAGCCCTAAGGCTGGGTGCTTGGTCATGTGAAGGCATACCTGGATAAGCAGATATGCCCCTGTGCTGGTCAGTTCCATTACTGCCAGTACAAGTGACCAGTGAAGAAATTTTAAGACGTGCTGGACAATGCTGAAAACAAGTTCCCCAGCTACATGATAGCTTCACTGAAGATAGGGGTGTTTGGTATCAAACATCTCATATTGATAAACCCACACTGATTCTAGTGTTGGATTTGTCAATACATGCACCCAGAGGGCACCTTAGAGGTGACCCCTGAAAACCTACCAGCCTCTGGTGTGGTTGCTGACTGGTCTCTGCCAGCATGCCACCCCGAGACGCTGTTCTGACCTCCTAGGGTGAGAGCCTTTTGCTCTCAGGCGGCCGAGAACAAAAGCCTGTCCAGGAATATGGTGTAACACTCCCTCCCACAGGATGACCTGCTGATTAGCTTTATTTGGGGGGCAAGCTTCAAAGAGCTGCTGCCTTTGGAATGAGAATCTAGCTCCATACACAGGTGAGGAAGCCGCCATCCTTAATCCAGGACCCCCTTGGCACCAGGACAAGTGGGGAAATTAGTCAGTCAGGTAGGAGTGCCACCCGCAGGCTAGTAGAACCCCTAAGGGGGCTAGAACTGAGGTTAACACAATGTTTTCAGAAGAAGCCATCTTTGTGATGGCATACTTAGGATTTCTTGGACAGTGTTATGCCCACTTCCAACAGGAAGTGGTGATATAGGGGGCATAGTGACCAATGGTCAGTAGCCCATTGGCTACTACCCTACACTCGACTAAAGGCCCTAAATTCAGAATTTAGGGGAGTCCCTGGCTCTAGAGAAGCAGATCCTGACAACCAACCTAAAGAAGACGGATGAGAAGAGTCACACCCCTGCAAAAACAGAAGATCCAGCAACTGACTTGGCACCAACACTGCCGGCCTGCCTGCTGCCTTAGCCAATTGCACCAAAAGTCGACTTGTGCCGCAGCTGCTGAGTCTCTGAGTCAGGAGACCTGCCAGCCCTACGCCTAGGAACCAAGACTTCTCCTGAACAGCAGACCTGTTATGAAGAAACTCCAAAAGTAAAGACTCTGAGACATACGGAACCACCAAACCCGACATCTGAAGCATCTGCTGTATCCGTCGCCTCCAGCTCTAGTTGAAGTGGGCCACAGATGCCAACAAGGTTTCCCAGTCCTCCAGAGATTGAGTCCATCGTGCTTTCACCCCTCCTGGACTCCCTGACGACGCCTGCAGCTTTTGCACGCAGCCCGCCTCAATCGCGACTGCTCCGGTAACTAAACACCCGACACCTAAGGACACCCCTGCATCAGTCACCCCTGGGCCTTGGACAAGAGGACCAAAGGTGCCCCCCCATCCCTGAGCATCGCAAGGCCTGAGCTCACTTGCTGATTCAGCTCTACTGGCTTCCTAGTAAGAGCCTGCAGCCTCTTTTTAAAGTGACTAATCCCCATTGAAACGCATTAGGCTCCCAACGGTGATTTGCACCCTGCACCCGGCTGCCCTCGCACCGCTGGTGGTGTACTATTGGTGCTGTCTTGGACCTTGTTCACCATTCACCTTAACTCCTGGAAATTGATCCTGTAAGTCGATGTACTGTACGTGTTTGCAGAATTTGTTCTTCCTTCCATAGGAAACATTGCAGGACTCTGAAATTGCACTGTGTCCACTTTTTAAACTGAACAAAATTTATATTAAAAAACGTACTTACATGAACAATTTTTCTCTGATGCCTAAACATATATAAAGATACTTATTTATTTATTTATAAAGTTTTGTATAGCGCGTACATGACCCCGAAGGGTATCAGAGCGCTTCACATTTTTGGAAGGGTAGGAAGTAGTACAGGGAAAATGGCAAAGGGGGTAACAAAGAATATCATATTTAGCTAATAACTTAGCATATTAGGAGGAAAACAAACATTACTTAATAGGGTATATCAGACAACCCTGAGCTTCACAGTTGTTAGACCAATAAACAACGTAGTCAGAGGGTCATTGAGAAAACAGATGAGCCATGACCATTTAAGGCAAGAACTTGTTCATTAGGATTATTTTTACTTCATGTTTGAAGCCAGCCGTGGAGGAGATTCTGCAGACTTCCGGTGGGAGAGAGTTCCACTTCTTCGGGGCCGAGCCAGAGAAAGTTCTGTGCCTCGTTCTCTTTTTGTGAAAAGTCTGAGGTTTCAAGAGGAGAGAGTTTGTACTTCTTGATAGTCTACCCCTCCAGATAATTCTAGCTTTTGAGCCAGGTAACTGGGGGTTTTGAAATGGAGGGCTTTGTGAGTCAAGCAGGCAATCTTTAGCTGTATTCTTGCTTTGTAGGACAACCAATTTAGAGATCTTAGGGCTGGAGATATGTGAGCATTTCTTTTAGTACCCGTAATCAATCTGGCAGCGGTATTCAAGGAAGCCCTGAGTAGGCCAAGGGATATTTGGGGAGGGCACAGAGTGTAGCTCTGCCATAGTCTAGCCTCCGCAAGACAAGCGCTTGAACCACCTGCTTGAAGCCATCTTGTGGAAGGAATGGTTTGAGATTTCTAAGAATCCTCACCTGGTGGTTAGCACCCTTCAACACCTTACTAATATGATTCTTCATGTTCAAGTGCATGTCCAGGGTGATTCTAAGCGATTTAGCTGAATCAATGATGTGAGGAGAGCAGTTGAAGGCAGTGAGGTGTTTCATCCAGAGGTCTATCTTGGGGGTGTGATTAGGAGCAGATATGAGAAGAAAATATTTTTGGGCGGTGTTGAGCAGGAGGTGGTTCTCAGTTAGCCAGTTTTGAGTATTCGTCAGGGTAGAGTAGAGTGAGGTGAAGTCTTCAGAGGAGGTGATTTTCAGGAAAAGTTGCGTATCATCCACATACATATGAAAGAGAATGTTCATGGAGTTTAGTGTATTTGCTAGCGGTTCCAAGAATATATTAAAGAGTATGGGAGATAGGGCAGGCCCTTGTGGGACCCCCATGGAGACTGTAGAGGGCTGGGATAGGGATTGATTCACCTTGACTCTTTGGGATCTATTGTGAAGGAAGAACAAGAACCATTGCAATACCAGACCAAAAAGGCCCATCCTGTGTTCCATAATGGATAAGAGATTATCGTGATTAACAGTGTCAAACGCAGAAGAAAGGTCAAGGAGGATTAAGAGGCAGGATTTGTTTTGGTCTAGCCTTTTTAAAATGTCATGCATAATGTGAGTGAGCGCTGATTCAGTGCTGTGACCACTCCAAAAACCAGATTGATGTTGATCCAGGAGTTGGAAATTCTCTATGTGAGTGCATAGTTGCGATTGTACGCATTTTTTTTAGGAGTTTAGCCAGAGTGGGGATATTGGAGATGGGGCGAAAGTTGTTGAGATCAGATCTGTCTGCATTAGGTTTTTTAAGAATGGGTGAGACCTGAGCTGCTTTTAGGCATTAGGGGATCGTGCCTTGTGATAATGAAGCATTGAAAATCTTTGTCCAAAGGGGGATGAAGGCATCCTTGATTTCTTTGAAGACATTCGGTGGCAGCGGGTCGCTGAAGTGATTAGATGGGTTGATACTAAGAAGGGTTTTGTAGATGTCTCTTTCACTGAGAGGAGTGAAAGTATACCAGTACTTGCTATTCTTTTAAATTTGTGTGGATCTCCTTCTTGAGCCGTGTTGTCATTTATTAACCATTGTGTGTATTTTGCAAATGTCTTGCACTCCTCTCTGTTAAGCCTAAGACTGCTTGACCACAGTACCTGCTAATAGATCACTTTGGGATTGCATAGCAAGGCCTTGTCCACTCATAAGGGAATCACTGGACTCTCTACATGGTATATCGAGTTATTGATATATTACATAAAGAGCCAGATTCTTACATTGGTGGTGCAATGGTGGGAAGGAAGACTTCACATTTGCTATACCGTTTGGTTAATAAGTGACTCCACTGAGCAATCCAAAATTGTCTCTAGTTAATAACATTCTTTTGATTTAGAATGTTCTAAGCATTTTTGCAAGTCTTTTACAAAGTTCCCAACTACTTTTAAACCATGTCTGTAGAAGTGACCTCCCAGGAACTCAAACTGGCTCCCTATGAGCACCGTAGGTTCGCCCAACTGGAGGAGTTCTATAAGGCGTAGAAACTTGTCATGGGACCTAGACCCACAAGAGCTCATCTGCAGCAGTTACTGGCAAAAAACGACATGGCCTTGGTAGGTAAAGGTCAGGGGAAGATGATGACGAGCCAGAGGTGGATGAGGTTGACTCTGGTTCCACCTCTACCTCTTCAGAAAGCAACACCACTGAGAATACTCTTAGTAGTGTCTCAGAAGAAATAGATACTGAAAATGCAGATCTTCAGAAGATGGCCAAGATAATAGCATTAGAGGCTAAACTCCTTGCCATAGAAAAGAAAAGAGTTGAGTTGGGCCTAGGACGCATCTCTGGTGGCAGAAAAATTATTATAAATAGGGAGGATGGTTTAGATCCTAAAATCCCCAAAGAGATTGTCCCTATATATTCAGAGGGTGATGATATCACCAAATGGTTTACAGCCTTTGTGAGGGCCTGTAAATGGAAAAGTCTGAAAAAGAAGTATTGGGGCTCTCATCTTTGGGAGTGGTTCTCAGGAAAGTGTTGGGGTAGGCTCCTGACACTGAATGAGACAGATGCTGAGTTTTATGACCCCATGAAGGATACCCTGATTGAGGGCTTTGGACTCACCACTGAGAAATACAGGATTAGGTTCAGGGAGACTCAAAAAACCCAGAGTCAGGCCTGGGTGGATTTTGTAGATTTTTCAGTGAAAACACTAGGTGGCTGGTTGAAAGGTAACAATGTGCATGACTATGATGGGCTTTATAATTTAATTATGAAAGAGCATCTGTTAAGTAATTGTGTTCAAGAGAAGTTACATCAGTACCTGGTAGACCTAGGTCCGCTTCCTCCTCAAGAGTTAGGGAAAAAGGCAGACCACTGAGTCAAAAGAAGGGTGACCAAAACTACCACTAGTAGGGGTGACTAAAAAAGAGAGACCATGAAGCCCCCTAAGGGAAAGATGGTGATCAAACAAAGATTAAAACAAAGAGTCTTCTAGAGGCCACCAAAATCCTACTCAGGAGAGTGGGCCCCGAAACTCTTCACAGTCTAAGGGTGGATACCAGGGTAAGAACTGAGATCCAAGAAGGCTTGGTGTCATGATTGTAAAGCTCTTGGATATTGAACAGGAGACCCTAGCTGTTCCAGAAAAAAGAATGCCTCTGGTGCACCTGCAGGAAATACAGTGGTAAGTCTCCAGATGGGATCAAAGGTGAGCCCTGGCAATGTCAGAGAGCTCACTGAGGCAACTCTAGTCTCAGAGTCTCGAGTGTCATAAGCCACCTACCTGGAACCCAGATGATTCCAATGGGACAGCAACGCTAGTTCTCGAATCTTCCCGAGACTTGCCCCCGGTTTACAGGAGGAGACAGTGATCCGGTGGCAAATCCCAGAGTGAAGGGATTATGGATGGAGAGAGCGTGTAGAGTCAAAGATGCTGTGGCTCACCTACTTAACAGTAGCACTGCAGCAGGCATTCACACCAGTCTGATGAGTGGTACCGGCAGACATGCTACCTATAAATAAACAAATAATAAGGCTTTAGTCTACTGTTAACTCTCTTAAGGTATCACCTCACGAAAGCTTTTCAAATCTCAACTAACCTTAAGTTTTGTTGTTTTGTTTTCATTTAGATTGTCTGTTGAGGCCCCTTCAGCACAGTTTACTAAACTATAGTGAGTATGATTTCAGCATCAAAGACAGAAGCAAATGTGAACGGAGTTAGCTACACCCAAGTCCTCTCTGGCAGAGCCCTGCTGTGAGAAAGTGCCCTCTTTCTGCATGATTGCCCCCACTTTTTGCTGAACTGCTGATGTACTTTGACTGAGTGTGCCCTGGGCTCCTGCCAATCAGGTACCCAGGGCCTATGTTCTTTCCCTAAAACTGCATTGAAGACCAAACCCAATTGGCACTCTCTGGCCACAGGTCAGACCCTGGTAAATGTTAACACAGGTACCCAGGGCACTGTTGCCAGGGCAGGCCTCTAATGGCTACAGCATTTATTGTGCCACCCTTAGAGGCCCTGTACCTTTACACTCACACACTGCCTTTGCAGGCTGCATGTTTTGGTGCAGAACAAAGTGAAGAGTCAACATGGCACACATCCCTGTGTGCCATGCCTACAACCCACTGCCCTGGCATAGATCAGCCACCCCTTTAGCTGGGCGCACTATACCAGTGGTGAGGGTACAGGTGCATGAGCCTTGTACCCCTACAGTGTCTAAGCCAATTCTTAGACATTGTAAGTGCAGTAATGCCATTAAGAGTATATGGTGCTAAGAGTTTGTCATTCAGAACTCCACAGTACCATAATAGCTTTACAGAAAACTGAGAAGCTTGGTATCAAACTTCTCACCACATTAAACCCACTCTGATGCCAGTGTGAGATTCAATGAAAAATGCACACAGAGGGCATCTGAGAAATGCCCCCTGAAAAATGACCTAACACTAGTGTCCAGGCTGAGTGGCTGCTCCCCAGGTGCGACCACCAGACATGTTTCTGGACCCCTGGGTTGAGAGCCTGCTGCTCTCGGGGGCCTTAAACAATGCACATCCTGGGACGAGGTACCAAGCCTCCTCCCCCAGGATGGGCAGGGTCCACGAAGGGGAAGCTTCAAAGGCTTGCCGCATTTGTGAGCTTCCCCAGGCCTTGTGCTGCTTCCAGCAACTGGTCCCCACCGGTTCTGACCCCCACTTTGGGCGGGAGAACCGGCGGGAAAACCAAGTGAGGAAGGGAGGTGTGCCCACCTTTGCCAACCCCACCCCTCAGGTGGGGGAGGCGAGGTGAAGCACAACTTTCAGTCCCCACCATCTTGCAGATGGGGGGACCCCGCCAACCATAGTGAGACATATGTCCCCCTCCCACTGGAGGGTGGCATAATAAGGGGTGTACCCACCCCAAGGAAGGGACCCATTGGTCCCAACCTTTTACTTAACTGTACTGCCCCTAAATCTAGTATTCAGGGGCACCCCTGAACCTTGCCTCCTCAGACAAGCATCAACCAAGAAGAAAAGAAGAAGAAGGACCGAACAGCCATGCCGAAGCTAAGAAGAGGTGGACGTCCACTGACTTGGCCCCAGCCCTATCAGCCTGTCCCCACCTCGAAACTGCAGAAGCGAAACTCCGGTGTGTCCTGCAGCCAGCAACCTCAAGAATCCAGACGACCTGCCCTGCCTTGCAAAGAAAAGACTTTATGTCCCGTGAACACCGGATTTGTTCAGCAACAGACTCCTGCTCCGGCAAAATCCGCGAGTCTGCACCACTCTGCATCCGTCGCCCACGGCCTGAGTTCGAGTGGCCCAACACCATGAGGAGGTCTCCCTGGTGATTCTGACCCGAGATCTGGTGATCTCTGACCTGCCTCAAATCTCCCAGCGAAGCCTGGAGGATCCCCCCGACCATGACCAGAGCTGGTAAGAGAAACCTGACGCCTAAAGACACCCCTGCACCCGAAGCCCCACGGCATTGGGTGGCCCAACCGACGGTGTCCCAGCATCCCCAGGCATCCCAACTTACCTCTCCAACTGGTGGTCACCTACAGAAGATCTTCGTCCCTGAGCCTGCTGTCTTTGTTGAAACCGGAGAATCCATATTGCAATAAACAGGGCACCCGTTGCCAAAACAGCACCCTGCACCCAGCCGCCCCTGCGCCGCTGCGGGTGTACTTTTGGTGCTAACTCAGATCCCCCTCTGCCCTGAGCCTAACACCAGGAGCTTTGCTCCATAACCCAGTGGCCTGCTCGTAAGTAGCCACCAACCGGAGGCCCCCTATCCCCCATTGGATAACATTGGGCCTCAGCCCTCTGCACCCGGCCACCCTCGTGCCGCTGAGGGTGTAACCAGAGTGCATCCTTGACCCTGGGGGAACCCTTGTTCTAACCCCAGAAACTCAACCCCAAAGACCGATTACCTGGTAACCGCTAACTTAATTTCTCTCCATAGGAACCTATTGACTGTTTTTCTCTGAAAAATGTTCTAAGTGTGGAGTTGATTTGTATGGAAACTAAGCCTGGGCGTAGTTTGCGAAGTAGCGCTACGCGAAGCTACGCAAAGTGCAGTTCGCACTACGCCTAGCACTACGCGAACTGCGTAGTGCACTGTTCGCAATGATTGCACAGTGCCGGTTGCTTGTCCGCACTGTGCAATCATTAAAAACGGCATCTTGCACAGTGCGAGCTGTCTTTTACTGCCGCTCGAGTAGATTTTTACTCGAGCGGCAGCTTTCTCAACGCGGACTGGTAGTTTCTCATCGCGAGCGGTCGCGAGCATACGCGACCACTCGCAATGAGAAACCTGACCTCCCCGTGTTGAGAATCTCGCCGGGAGGTTTATTTTCCACGCTCGCGATCGGCAACTTGATGTTGCTGATCGCGAGCGAGAAAAAGTCTCGCCCGGGATGTCATTTTGCTTGCTCGCGGTCGCCAACTTGACATTGAGGACCGCGAGCAAGCAAAAATGACCGCTGCACTACGCTACGCTACGCTACGCGTGTTTGCACTGTGCTACGTGCAATTCGCGTTGTGCGAAGTAGCGCAAACTTCGCAAACTACGCGAGCGTAGCGTAGTGCTTTGCCCAGGGTTAATGGAAACCTGAAAAGTTACAATTGTGCAAAACTGATTTACTTACCTTTTCTCTATGAAATGTCCCAGTGTGATATCTAGGCATATCACACTGAGTAGAAAAAGTAACATAAAAGTAATAAAAAAATTAACGAAAAAGTAATCTGTACAGTAATTTCAATACTTTGACTTACCTGTATTTCAAACAACTGCATTTGAACTGGCATTCACTTGTAAACACTGCATAATATTTTGCAAAGCATTTATTTCAGTTACCTGTGCCAGGCTTGGCTTGGTTCTAGAAATAAAATAACTTAACAATATTTTATACAAACAAAATTGGTATGAGTTCAGTCTTTGAGTGTGTGACATCATTTGATGATTGAGTGTGTACAACAAATGCTTACACTACCCTCTAATAAAGCCTTACTACTTGCCCACACTACCACAAATAGAGAGCAAGGGGCTATCTACATTTACCTCTGCCTACCTTTGGGGTTCCACTGGACTCTGTGCACACTATACCTCATTTTGGTATAGTATAAACAGAGCCAGTTTCCTACATTGGTGGATCAGCGGTGGGATATACAACTTTGCATTTGTTGGACTAACTTGGTTACCACCTGATCACACGACAGAACTCTTAAATTGTCTTCAGAATTCTGATATTTGATTTGACAACATTTTTCCAAATTGCTAAAAGTCTTGTTTGGGCCTTGGTTAAGTCCCTTTAGAGTTTTAGAAAAATAAAAGTTCACTTTAGCTAAGATAAGAGGGGTTAGATTTTTTTTAACAATGTCTCTTAACAAGAACCCAGCTGTTAGCAAAGATAACCACAATGGCATAGAGGATCAGGTTGAGGAGATTGACCTCACCCCTTACCTCCACTTGGCTTTCAAGGAGTTAAGGTCCCAATGCAAAATGTAATATATATAACCATGGGGTCCCATCCCACCAAACAAAAGCTCCAGGAGCTGTTGGCTGGGTATGCTAAGGACCATCCCTCTGAGAATGGTGAAGACCTCTCAGATGAGGAAGAAGATGGAGGGGATGAGGATACCATCCAACACCCCCCACTTCATAGGGAGAGAAGGGCCTCAGTGGCCCTGATTCCAAGAATAAACCTCTCAGCACATAGAGCCCACACAGGTGGATCAGGTACTACTGAGGACATTGAGGACAGCCTCAATGAGGAGGAGAACCTTTTAGCAAGGTTGCCCAAAAGATTGGATCTAGAGTCCAGCCTCCTGCTTCTGGAGAAAGAGAGAACAGAGATGGGCTTAGCACCCATCAATGGTGTCAGCAGTATACTCAATAAGGATAAAGAGCAATCTTATGATCCTAAAATCCCCAAAGGGATTGTCCTTAAATATGAAGAGAGTGATGATATCACAAAATGGTTCACAGCTTTTGAGAGGGCCTGTGAAATCAGAAAGGTGAAGAAGTCACACTGGGGGGCACTCCTTTGGGAACTGTTCCTGGTAACTGCAGGGACAGAATCCTGACCCTTACATGGGCAGATGCTGGGTCTTATGACCTCATGAAGAGAACTCTGATTGAGGGCTTTGGACTCACAACTGAGGAATACAGAATTAGATTCTGGGGGGCTCACAAAACCCAAAACCAATCCTGGATTGACTTCGTTGACTACTCAGTTAAGACACTAGATGGTTGGTTAACTGAACACAATGTGCATGATTTCAATGGACTTTACAATTTGTTTATGAAAGAACATATGTTAAGTAATTGCACTAATGAAAAGTTACATCAGCATTTGGTAGACCTAGGTCTAATTTCTCCCCAAGAATTGGGAAAGAAGACAGACCACTGGGTCAAGACAAGGGTGACAAAAACAACCACTGGGGGTGACCAAAAGAAAGAAGTTACAAAACCTTCCCAGGGGAAAAGTATTGAGAATCCCCAAGATAAAAAGCCGGAGTCTTCAAAAGTGCCCCAAAAACCTGCACAGGGGGGTGGGATCCAAAACTCTTCCCAGTCTAATAATAGGTACAGGGAAAAGAACTTTTATCCCTCAAAGGCCTGGTCTAACAACTGTAAGAAGTTGGGACACTTAACTGGAGATTTTACTTGTCCTAACAAGAACCCCCCTAGTCCTCCTACAGCTAGTACTGGGGTAGCCAGTCTCCAGATGGGATCAACAGTGTGCCGAGAGCAAATGGGGTTGCACACTGAAGCAGTTCTAGTCACAGAAGTGGAAGCTAAGTTTGCCACTTTAGCTGTGTGGCCACCCGACTTAAAGAAGTATTTGCAATACCCTTGGATCAATGGGACTAGAGTAGAAGCCCTGAGGGATACAGGTGCCAGTGCCATTATGATCAGAGATACACTGATTTTCCCAGAGCAGTACCTGATTGGGAAAACTTACCCAGTCACTAATGCTGACAGTGTTATCACTAACCATGCTATTGCTATGGTGACATTAGAATGGGGGGGGGGGGGTTGCTGGCCTGAAACAGGTAGTGGGCTCTCCAAAGCTTCCAGCTGCATGTCTACCTGGCAATGACCTGGAAACCTCAGCATGGGCTGAGGTTGAACTAAAAACCCATGCAGCAATGCCGGACATCCCTGAGATTGTGTGTATCAAGACTAGAGCACATAGCCGAAAGCAGGGTGAAAAAAAAGTGTTGGAGCATGAAAGTATGGCCCAACCTTCCAAGAGTAAAGGTAAGAAGACTGGGAAACCAGCTTCTGAACAGCAAAAATATTAGGACCCCTCTCCTCAGGGAGAGGACTTGGACACCCCAGCGGGAACTGAGCCCATGGAGCTTGATCCTTACCAGGTTGAACTCTTAGGCCCAGGAGGACCCTATAGGGAAGAGCTGTGCCTTGGACAGCTGAACTGTACAACTCTTGAAAGCCTGAGGCAGCAAGCTGCTACCCAGGAAAAGGGAGATGTCAGTGGTCCCCATAGAGTCTATTGGGAGGAGGGGCTACTGTACACTGAGGCCAGAGACCCCAACCCTGGATCCACTAGGAGAGTGGTAATGCCTCAGAAGTACAGGGAGTTCCTACTAACTTTATCTCATGACATCCCCTAGCTGGACATCTGGGCCAAACCAAAACCTGCGAAAGGCTAGTTAGCCACTTGTACTGGCCCCAGATGTCTCAGAAAGTAAAGGAGTTTGTCAGCTCCTATGTCACCTGTCAAGCCAGTGGCAAAGCAGGTGGACACGTAAAGGCCCCCTTGATTCCACTACCAGTGGTTGGGGTTCCCTTTGAAAGGGTAGGTGTGGACATAGTGGGTCCACTTGAACCTCCCACAGCATCAGAAAACAAGTTTATACTAGTGGTAGTGGATCATGCCACTAGGTATCCTGAGGCAATTCCCCTTAGGACTACTACAGCTCCTGCAGTAGTCACGGCCCTCATTGGTGTCTTCACCAGGGTAGAGTTTCCTAAGTAGGTGGTTTCAGACAGAGGGTCAAACTTCATGTCTGCTTACCTAAAACACATGTGGAAAGAGTGTGGAGTACAGTCCAAGTTTACTACACCCTATCACCCACAAACCAATGGTCTTGTGTGAGAGGTTTAACAAGACATTGAAAGGAGTGATTATGGGACTCCCTTAAAAACTCAAAAGGAGATGGGATGTCCTCTTACCATGCTTGCTTTTTTCCTACAGAGAGGTGCCTCAGAAGGGAGTAGGGTTTTCCCCCTTTGAACTTCAGTTTGGCCATCCGGTTAGGGGACCACTCTGTCTTGTAAAAGGGTTGGGAGAAGCCTCTCCAAGAACCCAAACAAGACATTGTGGACTATGTACTAGGCCTAAGTTCCAGAATGGCAGAGTACATGGAAAAAGCTTCCAACAATCTTGAGGCCAGCCAGGAGCTTCAGAAGCACTGGTATGACCAAAAAGCTGCACTGGTAGAATTTCAACCAGGGCAAAATGTGTGGGTTTTGGAGCCAGTGACACCAAGGGCTCTCCAGGACAGATGGAGTGGCCCTTACCCCATCTTAGAAAAGAAAAGTGAGGTCACCTACTTGGTTGACCTGGGCACAAGCAGGACACCCAAAAGCGTGATCCATGTGAACCGCCTTAAGCTTTTCCATGACAGGGCTGACATCACCATGCTGATGGTGACTGATGAGGATCAGGAGACAGAGAGTGAACCTCTCCCTGACCTCCTCTCATACAGCCCCAAAGATGGGTCAGTGGATGGAGTTGTCTTTTCAGACACCCTCATTGCCCAACAGCAGACTGATTGCAAGCAAGTCTTGCAGCAGTATGCTAAGCTCTTTATCTTGACCCCTGATCAGACAAACTGGTGTACCCATGATATGGACACTGGTGACAGTGCACCTGTCAAGAACAAAATCTATCGACATTCTGACCAAGTCAAGGAAAGCATCAGAGCTGAAGTCAGCAAGATGCTGGAGCTAGGGGTTATTGAACTCTCTGAGAGGCCAGCCCAGTGGTTCCGGTCCCCAAACCTCATCCCCAGGGTAGAAAGAGAGAAATGAGGTTCTGCGTGGACTATAGAGGGCTCAACTCTGTCACCAAGACAGATGCTCACCCTATCCCAAGAGCAGATGAGTTGATAGATAAATTGGGGGCAGCCAAATTCCTAAGTACCTTTGACTTAACTGCAGGGTACTGGCAGATTGGCATGGCACCAGGAGCAAAAGAAAAGACAGCATTCTCCACACCTGATGGGCATTATCAGTTCACTGTTATGCCTTTTGGTTTAAAGAATGCTCCTGCCACCTTCCAAAGGTTGGTGAATCAAGTCCTTGCTAGATTGGAGTCCTTTAGTGCAGCATATCTATATGATATTGCTGTCTTTAGCTCCACCTGGCAGGACCACCTGATCCACCTGGGGAAGGTTTTAAAAGCCCTGCAAACTGCAGGGCTAACTATCAAGGCATCCAAATGCCAGATATGGCAGGGAACTGTCGTATACTTGGGCCACCTAGTTGGTGGAGGCCAAGTACAACCCTTACAGCCCAAAATCCAGGCCATCCTGGACTGGGAAGCTCCAACAGCCCAGACCCAAGTCAGGGCATTCCTTGGCTTGACTGGGTACTACAGGGGGTTTGTGAAGGGATATGGGTCCATTGTGACTCCCCTCACAGAACGTACCTCCAAGAAGTTGCCCAAAAATGTAAACTGGACAGTTAGCTATCAAAAGGCTTTTGACACCCTGAAAGAGGCAATGTGCTCTACACCAATTCTCAAAGCTCCAGACTATACCAAGCAGTTCATTGTGCAGACTGATGCCTCTGAGCTAGAGATAGGAGTGGTCCTATCCCAGACCAATGATGAAGGCGAAGACCAACCTGTTGCTTTGATAAGCAGAAGGCTTCTCCCCAGGGAGCAGCGTTGGAGTGCCATTGAGAGGGAGGACTTTGCTCTGGTTTGGTCCCCGAAGAAGCTGAGACCAACTTGTTTGGTTCTCACTTCCTAGTTCAAACTGATCACAGACCTCTCAAGTGGCTACTGCAGATGAAAGGTGCAAATCCTAAACTTTTGAGGTGGTCCATCTCCCTACAGGGAATGGACTTTATAGTAGAACACAGACCTGGGACTGCCCATGCCAATGCAGATAGACTTTCCAGGTTCTTCCACTTAGACAATGAAGACTCTCTAGGGAAAGGTTAGTCTCATCCTCTTTCGTAGGGGGGTGTTGTGTGAAAGTGCCCTCTTTCTGCAGTTCACTAAATTATAGTGAGTATGATTTCAGCATCAAACACAGAAGGAAATTTGAACGGGGTTAGCTACACCCAAGTCCTCTCTGGCACAGCCCTGCTGTGAGAAAGTGCCCTGTTTCTGCATGGTTGCCCCCACTTTTTGTTGAACTGCTGATGTACTTTGACTGAGTGTGCCCTGGGCTCCTGCCAATCAGATACCCAGGGCCTATGTTCTTTTCCTAAAACTGCATTGAAGACCAAACCCAATTGGCACTCTCTGGCCACAGGTCAGCCCCTGGTAAATGGTATCACAGGTACCCAGGGCACTGTGACCAGGGAAGGCCTCTAAGGGCTGCAGCACATATTGTGCCACCCTTAGAGGCCCTGTACCTTTACACTCACACACTGCCTTTGCAGGCTGCATGTTTTGGTGCAGAACAAAGTGAAGAGTCGACATGGCACACAACCCTGTGTGCCATGCCTACAACCCACTGCCCTGGCATAGATCAGCCACCCCTCTTGCTGGGTGCACTATACCAGTAGTGAGGGTACAGGTGCATGAGCCCTGTACCCCTACAGTGTCTAAGCCAATTCATAGACATTGTAAGTGCAGTAATGACATTAAGAGTATATGGTGTTGGAAGTTTGTCATTACGAACTCCACAGTACCATAATGGCTTTACTGAAAACTGAGAAGTTTGGTATCAAACTTCTCAGCACATTAAACCCACACTGATGCCAGTGAGGGATTTAATGAAAAATGCACACAGAGGGCATCTTAGAGATGACCACTGAAAAATGACCTAACACTATTGTTCAGGCTGAGTGGCTGCTCCCCAACTGCCACCACCAGACATGTTTCTGGACCCCTGGGTCGAGAGCCTGCTGCTCTCGGGGGCCTAACACAATGCACATCCTGGGACCAGATGCCAAGCCTCCTCCCCTAGGATGGGCAGGGTCCACGAAGGGGAAGCTTCAAAGGCTTGCCGCCTTTGTGAGCTTCCCCAGGCCTTTTGCTACTTCCAGCAACTGGTCCCCACCGGTTCTGACCCCCACTTTGGGCGGGACAACCGGCGGGAAAACCAAGCGAGGAAGGGAGGTGTGCCCACCTTTGCCAACCCCACCCGTCAGGTGGGGGAGGCGAGGTGAAGCACAACTCTCAGTCCCTGCCATCTTGCAGATGGGTGGACCCAGCCAACCAGAGTGAAGCATATGCCCCTCTCCCACTGAAGGGTGGTATAAATAATAGGGGGTGTACCCACCCCAAAGAAAGGGGTTCCACTGGACTCTGTACACACTATACCTCATTTTGTTATAGTATATACAGAGCCAGCTTCCTACACCTGCTAACTGAATGTACAAGTTGAACAAAAAAACTTGTTACCTTTGTTTGCAGCACAATGTTGTGACTGAGCTCAACGCATAGTAAAATTAAGTCTGTTAATGCGTCTCTCCTTTTCTTCTTGTTCTTTTTTCCATCCAGGTGCAAGACAAATGTGGGATGTCCTTTGCGGTGAGGTCAAAGCGAGAGGATCAAGGGAGCTAGCAAGACAGAATTCTGGAAGCCGGGAAATAGGTAAGTGTCCGGCGAAGAGGCTAAGCGAAAGGGAGGAGTGTGGACGGTCTTTAAATAAGACTGTTTTAGAATGTTCATAAAGGTCACATTCTAATTTATTGTAACTAGGAACAGGACCAGATACTTAACTAGATGAGGCTGCCTTCTAGAAGGTGCTTTAGAATGTTCACAAAGGTTGCGTTCTAATTGCTTTTAGCAAGGAACAGGTGCAGATGATTAATTTGATGAAGCTGTCTTATAGAAGGTGTTATAGAATATTCACAAAGGTCGCGTTCTAATTGCAAAGAACAGGTACAGATGACTAATTGATGAGGCTGTCTTTAGAAGGTGTTTTTTTAATGTTTATAAAGGTCGCGTTCTAATTGCTTATAGCAATGAACAGGAGCAGGGGATTAATTTGATGAGGGTTGTGTTCCAGAAGGTTCATGTTGAGGCTAGCTATGCCCTTTGCTTGATGGTTATTCTGGTGGATTTTCTGGATGTTTCAGTGGCATCTGAAACCTGACCTTGCATATGCATGGTAAAAAATGTGTAAATGCTATTAAGCCTTTTCAAACAAACCAGGGAACAACAGCTGCAGCTAGCTATTACCAACAGCATGTACTATGGTCAATAGTAGGGGTACAAGACGTTTGTTCATTCATAAGTGTTGGGAGAAATTATATGAGTCATGCCAGTATATTGTGATAGTCAAGTGAGGTGAGATGTGGCAGGAATACTGACATGGGGTGGATGTAGCTGCCTTGGCTGTCTGGCCCAGTTACCTGGAGAAGTACAGTCAACAGCCACATATCAATGGGGTTAGAGTTGAAGCACTGAAAGACACTGATGCCAGTAACTGAACAACTGGTGTCCTCAAAACAATACTTGATTGGTGAGACCTATACAGTCCTCAATGCTGATAATCAGGCCAAGGTACATCCCAGGCTGATAGTGTCCTTAGAATGGGGAGGGGTTATTGGCCACAAGAGGATGGTCAAAAGAAAGACCCATGCAGCTATGCTGGGTATACCTGAATGGGTGAGTGTAAAACCCAGAGCACAGTGCAGAGCCAAGGGTGAACAAGAAGAGTTGGAGCCTGGGATAATGGCCCAACCTTCCTAGAGAAAGGGAAAGAAGACTGGGAAACCAGCTTCTAAAAAGCTACCAGATCAGGGTCCCTCTCCTCAGGGAGAAGACCTGTCAGCTCTAGATGGAACTGAGCCCCAGGGGCATGGTCCCTACATAGCATAGCTTTTGGGCCCAGGGGGACCCTCTAGGGAAGATCTGTGCCAGGAGCAGAGGACCCGTCCCACTCTTGAAAGCCTGAGACAGCAAGCTGCTGATCAGGAAAAGGGGGGTGTCATTGGACATATTTGGAGGAGGGACTCCTTCACACTGAGGCCAGAGACCACAAACCTGGTGCCACTCGGATAGTGGTAGTGCCTCAGCAGTTTAGAGAGTTTCTCCTCACATTGTTCCATGACATCCCCCTAGCTGGGCATCTTGTCCAGACCAAATGTGGAGTTGGTTGTTGAACAACTTCTACTGGCCAGGTATGTCCCAGAAGGTGAAGGCTTTTTGTAACTCCTGTGCCACCTGTCAAACCAGTGGCAAGACAGGTGGCCACCTAAAGGCCCTCTCAATTCCACTTCCAATGGTTGTGGTTCCGTTTGAGAGGGTAGAGATTTAAATAGTCTGTTCCCTTGACCCTCAGACAGCCTCAGGACACAGATTTATACTGGTAGTAGTGGATCATGCTACCAGATATTCTGAAGCCATTCCCTTAAGGACTACTACTGCTCCTGCAGTAGCTAGGGCCCTCATTGGTATCTTTACCAGAGTATGTTTTCCAAAGGCGGTGGTGTCAGACATCGGTATAAATTTCATGTCTGGCTGCCTAAAACACATGTGGGCAGAGTGGGGAGTGACCTATAACTTCACTACCACATAACACCCACAAACTAATGGTCTTGTTGAGAGATTCAACAGAACCATGAAAGATATGATTGGTGGACTCCCTCAAAAACTCAGAAGGAGATGGGATGTCTTACTTCCATGCCTGCTTTTTCCTACAGGGAAGTGCCACAGAAGGGAGTAGGGGTTTCCCCCTTTGAATTCTGTTTGGTCATCCTGTAAGGGGACCATTGTGTCTTGTGAAGGATAGATGGGAGAGGCCTCTCAAAGAGTCTAAACAGGGCATTGTGGATTATGTGCTTGACCTTTGCTCCAGAATAGCTGTGTACATGAAAAAATCAACTAAAAAACTTGAGACCAGCGAAGAGTTCCAGAGGCTGTGGTATGAACAAAAGGCTGCATTGGTGGAGTTCCAAGCAGGGCAGAAGGTGTAGGGTTTTAAGCCTGTGGCTCCTAGGGCCCTCCAGGACAAGTAGAGTGGGCGCTGTCCTTGAAAGAAAAGGGGACATCACCAATCTGGTGGACCTTGGAACTTGCAGGTACTCCAAGAGGGTCATCCCTATCAACTGCCTTAAACCCTATCATGACAGGGCTAAAATGACCATTCTGATGGTCACAGATGAGGATCAGTAAGCAGAACCTCTCCCTGAACTCCTCTCAAACAACCCTAAAGATGGGTCAAATGAAGGAGTGGTCTTTTCAGACACCCTCACTGCCAACAGCAAACTGATTGCAGGCAAGTTCTACATCAGTATATTGAGCTCTTATCTTTGACCCCTGGTCAGATTAACTGGTGTACACATGATGTGGACACTGGGGACAGTCTACCTGTCAAAAACAAAATTTATTGGCAGTCTGACCATGTCAAAGAGAGCATCAAAGCTGAAGTAAGCAAGATGCTGGAATTGGGAGTCATTGAACGCTCTGAGAGCGCCTGGGCCAACCCAGTTGCCTTAGTACCCAACCCTCACACCCAGGGTGAAAAGAAAGAGCTGAGATTTTGTGTGGACTATAAGGGCCTCAATGCTGTTACCTAAACTTATACACACCCAGTTCCTAGGGCTGATGAATTAATTGACAGGTTAAGGGCAGTCAAGAATCTCAGTACTTTTGATCAGACATCATGGTACTGGCAGATAGGTCTGACCCCTGGAGCAAAAGAGAAATCAGCATTCTCAACCCCAGATGGGCAATACCAGTTTACTGTTATGGCCTTTGGACTAAAGAATGCCCCTGCCACCTTCCAAAGATTGCTGAATAAAGTCCTTGCTGGGTTGGAATCTTTTAGTGCTGCTTATCTTGACGATACTGCTGTATTTAGCTCCACCTGGCAGGATCACCTGATCCACCTTGCCAAGGTCCTTAAGGCTCTAAGAAGTGCAGACCTCACTATCACGGCAAGTAAGTGCCAAATAGAGCAGGGCTTGGTTGTATACTTGGGCCACCTTGTAGGTGGAGGCCAAGCTCAGCCCCTACACCCCAAGATCCAGGCAATTCTGGACTGGGAAGCTCCAAGCACCCAGACTCAAGTTAGGGCCTCCCTTCGCTTGACTGGGTACTATAGGAGGTTTATGAAGGGGTTTGGGTCTACTGTGGCCTCACTGATTTGACCTTCAAGAAGATGCCCACGAAAGTTAAATGGACAGTGAGCAGTCAAAAGGCTTTTAACACTCTGAGGGTAAATCACCACTAATCCTTTTTGGGTTCCGATGTAGCGTGCTACTCGCCGAAAAGCGAGTTGACGCCTTGTCAGAGCTAGTAAGAGATATATAAATGCAATTACAATTACAATGTGCTCAGCACTATTCTAAAATCTCCAGGTTACACCAAGCAGTTCATAGTACAGACAGATGCATCTGAACATGGGATAGGAGTGTTCCTATCTCAAACCAAAGATGATGCCCATGACCAGCTTGTTGCTTTCATTACAAGGAGATTACTTCCCAGAGAGCAGCTTTGGAGTGCCATTGAGAGGGAAGCCTTTGCTGTGGTCTGGTCCCTGAAGAAGCTGGGGCCAAACTTGTTTGGCTCTCACTTCCTTGTTTGAACTGACCACAGGCCTCTCAGATGGCTAATGCAAAGGAAAGGTGAAAACCCCAAACTGTAGAAGTGGTCCATATCTCTCCAGGGGTTCACTGACAAAATATCGATGTTAAAAATATAGAAGTAAAAAATAACGATGCAAAAATATAGAATGCAAAAATATTGACTCCCTATACTTAAACAGGTAAGTACAAAAATATTGCGAAAAAAATATTGATGTAAAAAATATAGTTGTACAAAATATCAAATTTTATATATATATATAAAATAAAATAATAAATATTAAATAATAAAATTAATATAAAAAATAAAGTAGATTTAATATAAATTAAAAAAATATAATAAATAAACTTAATTAAAGAAAGTTAAACACACATAAATAATAATTCATATATATTTACTTTAAAACAATTGATAAACTATTAATTTTAATTTATTTTATAATTTTAAAATTATATAAAAATGTACAAATATATATATATGTGTACCAATAACATAAAATTGAATTAAAAAAAAAACATTCTATTATAAATTAAAACATTAAACTATTTACAATTCTTCAACCTTAAATTTCCCACTCCAGTGAGTGCCGTAGTAGGGAAAGTGTTGGATAGCGGAGGGGTAAAAATTGCTATTCCCACTCCAGTGAGTGCAACAGTAGGGAAAGTGTTGGATAGCGGAGGGGTAGAATTTACTATTCCCACTCTAGTGAGTGTAACAGCAGGGAAAGTGTTGGATAGCGGAGGGGTAAAAATTACTATTCCCACTCCAGTGAGTGCAACAGTAGAAAAAGTGTTGGATAGTGGAGGGGTAAAAATTATTATTCCAACTCCAGTGAGTGCAACAGTAGGGAAAGTGTTGGATAGCGGAGGGGTAAAAATTACTATTCCAACTCCAGTGGGTGCAACAGTAGGGAAAGCGTTGGATAGCGGAGGGGTCAAAATTGCAGCGTTGGATAGCGGTGGGGTAGAAATTACTAATCCCACACCAGTGAGTGTAACAGCAGGGAAAGCGTTGGATAGCGGAGGGGTAGAAATTACTATTCCCACACCAGTGAGTGTAACAGCAGGGAAAGTGTTGAATAGCTGTGGGGTAAAAAATATTATTCCCACTCCAGTGAGTGTAACAGTAGGGAAAGTGTGGGACAGTGGAGGGGTAAAAATTACTATTCCCAATCCCGTGAGTGCAACAGTAGGGAAAGTGCTGGATAGCAGAAGGGTAAAAATTACTATTCCCACTCCAGTGAGTGAAACAGTAGGGTAAGTCTTGGATAGCTGAGGGGTAAAAATTACTATTCCCACTCCATTGAGTGCAACAGTAGGAAAGTGTTGGATAGCGGAGGGGTAAAAATTACTATTCCCACTCCAATAATTGTAAAAGTAGGGAAAGTGTTGGATTGCAGAGGAGTAACAATTAATATTCTCACTCCAGTCAGTTCAAAATTAAAAACAAACAAAATGTTAACAATAAAAATATTTAAAAAACAAAATAAATTAAAAAATATATGAATATGTTAGAAATTCAAATACAAATACATTTAATATTAAACATTTTTTAAAACATATTATAATGTTAAATACATATAACAAATACCTACAAATATTATATTTAAAAAACAAAAAATAATTTCCAAACAAATATATATGTTTAATAAAAAATTATTAAGAAACACAAACATTAATTATTACATAAATTTACTTTTTTATTTCCTACTCTATAACACCACACAATTCACAACCCATATCTAAATTTAAAAAATGTACTTCCTCAACTAACATAATTAATTACCAATTAAATATTATTAATTAAAAAAGATTAAAACTCATAAACATTATTTAACTTCCCACACTTTACCCCTATAATCCCCACAACCCACAGCTAAAATTAAACTATAAAAAAATTAATTACACAATTAAAACTTATTTTCAATTAAAAAATGAATAGTATTTACCAACTAATTATAAAGTGAGTAAAATTAATTAATTCCCCACACTGTACCCCTATAACAATAAAACCCACACACAAAATATAAACAAATACCCTAATTAAATATAAATTAATTAATTAATATTAATGAACAACTAATTTTTTATTAATTAAACATAAATTACTTCTTACCCTTTACCCCTATAAGCCCCACAACCTGCACCTAAAATTAATTACACAATTTCCGTAATGGATTTTTCATCAATTAATAATAATTAAGAACTAATTATTAATTAATCAAAAATATATTACTTCCCACCCTTTACCCCTATAAACCCAACAGCCTGCACCTAAACAAAATTACACAATTACGATGATTAATTATCAATTAATTAATATTAATTAACAGCCAACTAATAATTAATTACAACTAAATTACTTCCCAATATTAACGCTATAAAATCTAAATTAAACAAATAAAAAATAATCATTAATTTGTTATAATTAAATTACTTCCCACCCTATTCCCTTATAAACCCACAACCCGCTACGGAACTCAAAAAATGCAAAATGTAATTAAAATAAAATTCATAACTACTAAAAATGTAACATATATATTAAAAAACATAAACAACACTTATACAAAAAAACATACATCACATACATTTAAAATATAAACTAAAATACATAACACTAATTAAAAAATTTATATTTTAAACATCTATATTTTTGCAAATAATATGAATGACTTCTATATTTTTAAAAACGATATTTCTTAACTTAAAATCAATATTCTTGATCACAATATTCTTGCTGTCGATATTTCTGAATCACGATATTTCCAACTCGATATTTGTGTAAGTCGACATTTCCAACTCGATATTCTGTCTCAGCACCCTCTCCAGGGAATGGACTTTACAGTGGAACAGAGACCTGGGATTGATCATGCCAATACTGATGGCCTTTCCAGGCTCTTCCACTTAGAGGAGGAAGACTCTATTGGAGAGGTTGGTTTCATCCTCTTTCCTTTGGGGGTTCCTTTAGGAAAATGCCTCTTTTGACATTGTTAGCCCCCACTTTTTGCCTGGTACATGAGAGATTTTGACTGAAAGTGCACTAGGTTCCTGCTAACCAGATCCCCAGTGTCAGAGCTCTTTCCCTAAAACTGTACAATTGTCTCCCCAGTTGGCAAAACCTTTAGCTACCACTGTAAGTCCCTAGTAAATGGTACCTGGGTACCTAGGGCCTGGGGTACTCATTGAGGGTCCCCCAAGCGCTGCAGCATGAATTGTGACACCCTAAGGGACCCCTCACCAAGCACATGCATGACTGTCATTGAAGACTGCATGTCTTGGTGCAAACAAAAGTGAAAACACAACATGTCACACATCCCTGTGTGCCCTATCCCCTACCACTGCATGTACTACCTGTTAGTCACTCCTACAACAGGCACGACAGCCCTAAGGCAGGGTGCTTGGTATTACATATGAGGGTATACCTGTATGAACAGATATGCCCCTGTGCAGGTCAGTTCCATTACTGCCAGTACAAGTGTCCAGGGAAGCCATTTTAAGACATGTGCTGGACACTGGTGAAAACAAGTTCCCCAGCTACATGATGGCTTCACTCAAGAAAGGGGAGTTTGGTATCAAACATCTTATATTGATAGTCCCACACTGACTCCAGTGTTGTTTTTTCAATACATGCACCCAAAGGGCACCTTAGAGGTGCCCCCTGAAAACCTACCAGCCTCTGGTGTGGTTAATGACTGGTCTCTGCCAGCCTGCCAACCTGTGATGCTGTTCTGTCCTCCTGGGGTAAGAGCCTTTTGCTCTCAAGCGTCCCAGAACAAAAGCCTGTCCAGGAAGAGGTTGTAACACCTCCTCCCACAGGATAGCCTGCTGATTAGTCTTACTTGGGCAGCAAGCTTCAAGGAGCTACCGACTTTCAAATACAAATCTGAATCCAATCACAGGAGAGGAAGCCACCCACCTTTGTCCAGGACCCCTTTGGCACCTGGACAGGTGGCAAAATTAGTCAGTCAGGTAGGTGTGCCACTCCCAGGCTAGTACCACCCCTAAGATGGACTAGAACTGAGGTGAACATGATTTTTCCTAAGTAGCCATCTTTTTGATGGCATACTTAAGAATTCTAGGACAGTGTTATGCCCACTTCCCACAGGAAGAGGTCATATAGTGGGCGTAGTGACCTCACAGGTCAGTAGCCCATTGGATGCTACAATACACTCCCCTAATGCCCCTAAATGTAGTAGCTAGGGGAGTCCCCGGCACCAGAGAAGCAGATCCTGATGACCTGAAGAAGAAGACAGACGTGAAGAGTTGCACCCCTGCAAGAACAGAAGGTCCAGCAACTGACTGGCGCCAACCCTGCCAGCCTGCCTGCTGCCTTTGCCAATTTCATCAAAAGTCGACTTGTCCCACAGCTGCTTAGACCCTGAAGACCTGCCAGCACTTCAGCTGTGAACCAATATCTCCCGTGAACTGCGGACCTGTTCTGAAGGAACTCCAAAAGCAAACACTTTGAGGCCTCCGGAACTGCCCAACCCGACACCTGAAGCATCCACTGCACCTGTCTCGTTTGGCCAGAGTTGAATTGGGCCACCAGTGCCAACAAGGTTCCCCAGCCCTACAGAGTTCGAGTCCATCCTGGTTTCACTCCTCCTGGACTCCCCGACAATGCCTGCAGCCTCTGCACACAGGCCCTCTCAACCACGACTGCTCCGGTACGGAATAACTCAACTCCTAAGGACACCCCTGCATCCGTCACCTCTGGGTCTTGGAGAAGAGGATCAAAGCTGTCCCTGCCCCTGAGCATTGCAAGGCCTGAGCCCACTTGCTGGTTCAGCCCGACTGGCTTCCTAGTCAGAGCCTGCAGCCTCTTATTACAGTGACCAATCCCCCATGAAATGCATTGGGCTCCTGACGCTGATTTTCATCCCTGCGCCTCGTGCCACTGGTAGTGTACTGTTGGTGCTGCCTTGGACCTTGCCCACCACTGAATTTAACTCCTGAAGATTGGTTCTGTAAGTCAATGTACTGTATCTGTTTGCAGAACTTGTTCTTCTTTCTATAGGATATTGCAGAACTCTGAAACTGCACTGTATCCACTTTTTAAAGTGTAAATAGTTTATATTGGAAAACGTACTTACCTGACAGGTTTTCTCTGATGCAGAAGTATATATAAAGATACTTGCTATTTTTATAAATTGGTGTGGATCTCCTTCTAGAGTTGTATTGTTATTTAATAGCCACTGTGTGCATTTTTCAATTGTCTTGCACTCCTCTGTGTTAAGCCTAAGGCTGCTTGACCACGCTACCCCCTAATAGAGCACTTTGGGATTGCACAGCAATCCCCTACCCACTCATAAGGGAATGACTACTCTTCAATGGTATATCGAGTTATTTGCTTTATCACATAAAGAGACAGCTTCCTACAAAATACAATGAAAATCAGTAGAAAAATTGTTAAGTTCCATTATCTTTTCTTAGTACAATAAAACGTGTCCTCCTCCTACAGTGCATATAATTAATATCTGTATGTGAATTCCTAACTGATTTTTGATGTTGACGTAGATGATAAACTTCTTGTTTTTGAGTTTGGCATATAAAATTATATGGTATTTGCTACGAACAGAGTTTTGGCAAGTGAAGTCACATTCCCTCTATCACAAACATATCACTTTCCCAGAAACCTTGTTGCCCTGAAAGTCTATAACATCATTTGCAATAAATTGTTTTCACCAAAGGGTCGGAACTGGGTTTACATGCTTCTTTGATCTGACTTTTTTTCTAAAAAGTGATGCACTCCCTTGCTAGTCACATTCAGTATGTTCTGCACAATCTTTTGTATTAGAGCAACAATTAGGTGAGAGTTCATAAATATAGAAATGAGAAAATGTAAGTATTTTACACCCCTGTTAATGTCATTGCTGCATCAGATTTGGACTCTCAGATGTCGATATAAGACTAAGGGCCTGATTTAGACCTTGGAGGACGGAATACCGTCCGTCAGGGTGGCAGAGGACTCAACGTCTGCCACTCTGCCAGACTGTAGTCTGTTCTATTTCGATATGACTGCCGGCCCAGTGGTCATCTCTGTACATTGAAAGGAACTGTCATCACAATGGTTCCACAATGTTTCGTTAACAGCCCTCATTGTTTTGAAGGCCATCCACCAAACGTTTAAAAAAAATGGGGCATATTAGCAAGACCCACGTTAAAATTATCGCCGTTTTAGCGGCAGGAAACTGCCGCTAAAGCGGCGATAATGGGCTTGCTAATATGCGTTATGGAATTCAATAGAAGCCCAGGTTAGATGTCCTGCACATCTAACCTGGGCTTCTATTGGAATTCTATAACGCATATTATCAAGCCCATTATCGCCGTTTTAGCGGCAGTTTCCTGCCGCTAAAGCGGCGATAATTTTAACGTGGGTCTTGCTAATATGCCCCATTGTTTTTAAAAACAAGCTCCAAAAGTGAACTGACCCACACACCCTGAAAGTTTTCCCCTAGGGTGTGCAGATAATTATTTCTTTTTCTGTCCCTCCCCGCCAGGTCCTTCCTCACGATAACAGATAGGAAAAAACACAGCAGACTGTTCACTCTAAATAGAGTGGGTGGTGTGATGGCTTGACTCTGACAGCCCCTATTCTATTGGGCTGTAGGAAATATCTTTCTGTCAACTGATCTAGCAAGGGGAGAGGGTACTCTGTCACACTTGCGATGGAGAAACCCGTCTACCAAGCTCTAAATCACCCCCTAAATATTAAGTATTATAACAAAGCTGTATTTTTGTGTCTCATGTGGAGTTAATTGAAGAGCTTGTCATGTCGTACATAATGGTCTAAACCTTTCCCAGAGTTATCTATCTTTGTAATCTAAAGCCTGTAACCATGACACCTTATTGGATTTTTAAAACTTAAAAAGTCATATGTTTAGGGGTCAGAGCTCACAAAAAGAAATCAATGGGTATGGATGTGGCATAGATGGGAATGAAGATGGTACAAGGGAAAGGCATGAAGCAGTGACAGGGAGGCAAATGCTAAGTAGACAAACACAAAGGAGACAGGATAAGGGAGACACATGGCAAATGGAACAACACCCTTAGTTGCACCATGGAAGGGAGTGAGAAATGGCAAGAGAAGGGTAGTAACAGCACTCACTTCGATACATTCTGCACAGAGGCACAAACCACTATCCTGCAATTGTACTATGCCTTCTTGGAGTCATGTGAAATCCCGCCTCCACCTTACAGCTCACATTGATACTCGGTTATAATATCTGAATAATCAATAGTGAGCTGAATGGGGAAAGTGGATAGGAAATCTGGCAGTACTTCAGGACGCACCTTGGTTTTGCTTTCTGATTTTGCCATTTCTTTAATTCTAAGCAGGAAAATAAAGTAAGTGACACTGAGCTAAGCAGTCACTGAGCACTATAATCAAATTCAACATTAACCATTGCGACAAATCCCACCTGAATGCAATCGTACGGGACATGGCCATAAAGACATGATCTTGCCCTAAGATAAGGACTAACAATAAACGTATGCTCAGAAGCAAGAGATAGCATCAACATATTTTTAACCAAATTGTGAAATCACAAATTCTCAATCAAAAATAACCCAGCTCTTTGAAGATCTATTCAAGCAGATCACTCCTTTCCCTGGAACAACCTAGAAAACAGCCTGCCTCGCGCGCTTTCGGAACCACTGGAACCTTGAGGCTATGGCTGACTGGTGTCAGGTGTGGTATTTAAATAATCACCAAATAATCCCCAACAACAACAGACTGTTTGGCTTTATTGTTTACAACCAATAGCTGGGAATAAAGTAATACTCTAGAGACAGAGCCCTAAATATTGTGACAGTGTCTGCCCACGAGAGACATTGTTTGAGAGATGTTCAGCAATGAAAGGCAAGGTTTACTCTGGGAGTATTTCTATGCATGAAGCCTCTTCATGTGCAACTGATCTCAACTGAAAATGGGTTGCTGTATTGGGTGGTGGCACTGGGTGCATGTTGTATCAGATCTCGAGAAAAAATATATTCTGTTCTTGTACACTGGATAGCTGTTGCTGCTTTATTTATTTAACCAGTGTGGCATTGAAATTATTTACTGTTCACTGTCCCTCGAGATTTATTAATCGCTAAGCAATAATGTGCATCATATTGACAGGAAAACTATGATTATCAACGCCTGTGAGAGAGGACTTTTGTTTGAGGACAGATCATGACATTATTTTTAGCAGTTTTATGCGGTTATGAAGAACTGAAACTGTGCACCGCTGCATTGCCAGAGAATGCACAGAATCAGGTTGTAGACTGAATGGCACACGGGTACTGAAACGTGAAACGGAGACTCATGAGATTGACTCACAGACTCGGGCTTCTAGCAGGTTCCCTGGCGCATTCCACAGAGCTGCTGACTAGACTGCACACATTGCATGGCAGAGTCAAAGGCTAGACTGGCGCCTCTGGGATTGGCAAAGGCAAACGTGGGAGTGATACTACTGAGCTTGCAGCTGTGTGACTGACAACATACATAGGGGCGTCCTTCATCTCCCACGACACTACTATTTGCTACTGTTATGGGTAGCCATTTTGCATGCGAAGTAATTTGGAAGTCCTTGAATTTCATCACGCCAAACCGAATACAGCGGGCAGTTAGTAGTTGAAATCCCTAATATATGGATAACATATGGATGAACTGAGGGTTTCGTGTTATCTTCTTCATGCATTGAGAAACATCTTTCAAAGTTACTGCTTTTGAGAACTGGGGATAGAGTTGAAAGAACAGAGAATTCCACCGTATGTACTTCATCACAAATTAAAATCCTGCAAAAATACAAACTTTGCAAGCCTCACCTCAAGACTTAAACAGACAGAAGGCACGGTCACAAGGTAGCCTCTCTACAACAAGCTGAACAAGCATTTGCAATGCAATAGGTCTCGCATTTACGCAAGTTTAAGCTATTGGCATTGTAAATGACAATGCCTATTTTAAATAAAAGGCATTGTCATTTACAATGCCAATAGCTTAAACTCGCGTAAATGCGAGACCTATTGCATTTCAAATGCTTGTGTTAATTGAAACCGGGGAATAACTTGCCAGCATTGTCACACAAGTAGCAGTGAAAGAAGGTATTGTTGTACTACTGATCTTGTGATTTATTTGATTCTTGGGCGTGGGTGTCCGAGCTCAGTGACCACACCGCGCTCCCTCCAACATGTCTCTTTACTTGTATATGCTGGGAGCGGTGCTTTATAATGTACATTCTACTGTCTCCGAGGAAGACGTCACTCTGAAGCACAGTCCGCCTGACACTAAACCGGTGAGGCTCTTCACAGAGGAGCACCTGGTGAGATACAATGGGCAGGAGGTGAGTCAGACACCTGCTAATGTAGACGAAGTGTGTCCACAAACTTCCCTAATGAAGTGTGTGTCTGCAGACCGAGATGCACCTTTTAAGAAAGTATTTCTTGCATGCCAGTTCTCCCGTTGCAGAGAGGAGATATACGATTTTTATAGCGAAAATGCCTTTCCTTCATCTTTCTTATGGTGGCCAAAATCCTCCTGTTAATGTAAGTGGGAAATTACAGTCAGATTTTTCTAAATCTCCCTCTTTCCAAATGCGTTTCGCCGCTGGAAGCCTTCTCCGGGCCGCTCTCAGCGCGACCCGGAAGTCAGGCAACCTTGCCTGGGACATGGGCGGGGCATGGAGCGGGCGACCGGAAGTGTCCGGGGTTCCCGTGAGCTGAGGGAGCCCCGCGCGTTGCAGGCCGCGTGTAGGAGAAGCGAGGCGGGAGCCCACCCCGCACTGGCAAGCCGTAGAGGGAAGTCCGACGGGAGCCCACCCCGCCTTCGTGAATGCCGCATGGTGCGGCCGGAGCAGGATTTCAGGCGGGGCTCCTGTGAGCAAGACGGAGCCCCGCGTGTTGCTGCGCCACAAAGAGTGACCGGGTGAAGAGGTGAGTCCCCCCTGCCATCGAGGAGACCAGCCGGGGAGCAGCGCAGAGTCCCCACAAGAGCCGGTGAGTGGGGTTGAGTTCCCTGAGAATGCCCCTTTCCTGGCCCGCTTGCTCTCTGTGGTACTTCCTGAGTGCCCGTGAGACGGTATACCGAGGCGGGGCAGATGGCAGCTTTTTCATTTTTAGGTCTCGCCTAGCGATGCAGCGCAAAGCGCTGCTCGATATGCGAGATCTATTGTTGTCGACTTGGGTCGGAAGGGGGACAGGACATGTGCACGCGTACGGCAAGGCCTGGACAGGAGATGTGCACGCGTATGGTGCGAGCAGGAGTTGTAATAACGCCGCAAGCCGTACGTGTGCACATCAACTGTCTGTGCCGAAGCTTAACAGACAGGAGATGTGCACGAGTACGGCTCGCGGCGTTATCACAACTCCTGCTCGCACCATACGCGTGCACATCTCCTGTCCAGGCGCGGCGCGCTTACGTCAGCTGCATGCATTATCAGCCTGTGGCCACGTACAGCATGCCTGTTTAACCACCTGCAGGCTCCCGCTCAACCCCACTCACCGGCTCTTGTGGGGACGAGCGGGAGCCTGCAGGTGGTTAAACAGGCATGCTGTACGTGGCCACCGGCTGATAATGCATGCAGCTGACGTAAGCGCGCCGCGCCTGGACAGGAGATGTGCACGCGTATGGTGCGAGCAGGAGTTGTGATAACGCCGCGAGCCGTACTCGTGCACATCTCCTGTCTGTTAAGCCGGCACAGACAGTTGATGTGCACGCGTACGGCTTGCGGCGTTATTACAACTCCTGCTCGCACCATACGCGTGCACATCTCCTGTCCAGGCCTTGCCGTACGCGTGCACATGTCCTGTCCCCTTCCGACCCAAGTCGACAACAATAGATCTCGCATAGCGAGCAGCGCTTTGCGCTGCATCGCTAGGCGAGACCTAAAAATGAAAAAGCTGCCATCTGCCCCGCCTCGGTATACCGTCTCACGGGCACTCAGGAAGTACCACAGAGAGCAAGCGGGCCAGGAAAGGGGCATTCTCAGGGAACTCCTTGAGCCGTCGGTTTTATGGCGCAGGTAGGACCCATAATCATTAGGAATCCCCAGCATGGGTGCACAAGCACCCTTATGAAAAGGGGGTGCTAGGGACTTACTTATCGGGGGAGGGAAATTGCTGCCATATGCTCTTTCCTAAGCATATTCAAGAGATCCTAAAAGCTGTATTATGTTAGTGGGCATCCAGCGTCCGTTCGGTACCTCCATTTAGCAAACAAAAATAATAGATTTTTAACTGTCAATGACTCTTGCTTTGAAAAAAGATCCTGTTTTCAGAAGGAGTGTCAGTGGGCATAAGTTGCAGTTAGCATTTAAACCCCCCTGATGCTTCATTGGTAATTAACGACCCCGTGTTAAGTTTTATGGCTAATGTTTGGATTTCTTGCTGAGTGGAATGTGTACGCCTTCCTCTAGGAATTTCAGGGAATAACGCTCAGAGGGAACTTAAGAGGGATGTGTTTAGGCCCACCCCTTGTACTCATGTATTGAATTTGACTCGCATTTGTGACATTTTAGACGTTCAGCTGAAAATTCAATCGAGTATCGTTTACAAACTTATTTAACTTCACAACCAAATTCATAAAAGGTTTCATTCGTGTGTTGGGTATAACGATTGAATGGCAGATGTGATAAGGAGGCCCCAATATGATGGTCTTACACAGGTTTCTAAGCAGGCATATAACTTCCAAAAATGGTTTTGTCATATAGTAAACCACAAGGCATACTTACATTTCCGAAGCTGAAGTCAAAGCTCACAGTTTCACATTCGTACATCAACTGAGCTCTAAGCTTTGCAGCATCTAGAGCTCTACTGTCCTTATGCAGAATGCAAGTCTGTAAACTTAAGTCCTGAAAGGGACATTACTGAAAGGAAATACAAAGTAGCTATTCAGGACAGATCAATGTCTTCACATGTTTGAGGAAATGTAACAATCCGTCGGTAGATCTTACATCACTTGGAAGTCTGCTCAACAGGTAAGATGCAAAACAGAAAGAGCAATCTCCCATCCTGTACTGTAGTTTGCAAAATGATGGGGCCACCCTGCAGAACGTGAAGAGTGTCCCCGTAGAATCCAAAATCTCACAGATATTCATTGGCCTCAGGCTGAATGGGGGCCCTTTGAGTGGTTAAGGGGCCCCTGAATGGTCACCACGGGGTTTGCAGGGGCCTTTGTTGCACCCTTGGTAGTTGGTGTGCAGGTTGGCTGATAAAGAATGACACCCACGTCTAGACTGTAAATGGCGATCATGCAGAACACCATAGCTTTAGAATGCATGTCCATCGGCAGCCAATGCTGATTTCCCATGGCTGGTATACTATGGGAGGTAGCATTGACAGCCGTAGCGCTCACAAGCTGGTGCTTGCGTATATAGCTCAACGGGGAGCTTGTTAGGCCGAAAGTCACTGGAGTGGTTAAGATTGATAATAATCCAAGCCATTTGAAGTGTCGGTGGTTTGACTAAAATGGGAGAGAGCTCGTTCAAGACGCCAAATTCCAAAGATAGCTGCTTAACTGGGAATTCAACAGCAATCGATTTTTCAGTGTGGGCCTTGGAAGGAGGGAAGGTTACTGATAACCATATACGTAGATTTTCACTTTTTTAAACAGATTCAACTTCAAACTGTTATTGTTCCATTGACTTGTCAAGTTCCTCAGATGATGAGTTGTTAGGTAACTGAACTCGGGACAGGAATGATGGGCCTAACCCACAACTTTGTAATACCCGTAAGAGTTAGCTTAACCATGTCAGAGGCCTTCCCGGTGTCCAATGACACCGCTATCACCCGTCCACATCCGTGCGGACTCATCACAGAACCCAACCTGGTCCTTATGTACCAAAGAGGGAATCACTCATTTAAGCCTACTGGCCATCACCTTGGCGAGGACCTTTGTGTCTACATTATTCAGGCCAGATTGAGTGATAGCTGGAACAACTGATTCGGTCTTTGCCTGGCTTGGGGAATAGAGCGATGGACGCCCGGTCAACTTTGGAGAGGATGGAGTGGGGTGGGCCACCTTTGAGTAAGCGTGGCACAGTAAGGGAGCCATCATATCTTTATTGTCCTTATAGTACTCGGATGGGTCACCATCCACCCCCGGGGCCTTACCAGAGGGCAGATCATAAATTGCTTCCAGGATTTCCTCAGGGGGAAACTCAGCCGCCAGTGCTAGAACTCGGTCTTCCGTAAGGCGCGGTAGCACATTTTGGGACAGGGCATCCTCAATGACTGCAGGGGGACATACGGCCTTGGAGAAATAAAAGGTCACATAGTAGGTCCAAAAAGAGGCCAATATGTCCAGTGGGTGAGTGAGGAGTTCGCCATTCTCCTGCCTAAGGGTGTGGATAGTACAGGAGGCCTTGTGTTGCCACAGTTGAAGCTCCTTAAGTCGACCCGCCTTCTCGCAGCACTCGTAGTGATGTTGTTTAAGGTAGAAGAGTGCTGTCTCCCCTTCGGAGATGTGTAATCTGTGGTGCTCATAGTTGGGCTGAAGCAGGACTTGGAGAGTGGGCTGAGAGGGAGAGCGTAACTATTGGGCAGTAAGAGAGGCAAGAGGAGCTTCTAGTTGGAGTTGCTGATGCGAGGCCTCGCATTTAGGTTGGGAAGAGGCGTGCATTAAGTCCCCCAGACCATTATGTTGCCTGTTGCCCAAAAGCAACTTGTCGAGACAAAGGACCCCTCATTGGTGTCAAGAAATGAGCAGAGGTAGGAGTGGAATTGTCCATGGGGGATTTATAGTGTGAGAGGTTAAGAGGCCACACGGAGAGGGTGTCTGGAGGGCCCCTAAGTCTAGATAGATCCGGATCGTGTCATGATCGGAAACCCTGTATGGGATAGTATCAGCATCCACTAGGTGGCCGATCAAGACCACCCGATGAGAAATAAATCTATTGTACTCCAGAGGTGTAAGTGTAATCTGTGTACTCCAGAGGTGTAACTATAATCCCGATCTCTGGTTTGGAGATGCCTCCAGGGATCGGAAAGGGAGAAATCTGACATCAGGACATGTAGGAAATCCCTCTCCGTGGTGTTATGGTGTAGGGGCAGGCTAGATTTGTCCAGGAAAAGGTCAAGAACCATATTCCAGTCCCTTCCTCGGAGAAGGTTAGTTCTAAGGTGCTAGCGGATGATCTGAGACAGGGCAGCGTAAGTAGCCTTCTTGTGAATCAGGGTGCAAAACGGAGCCAATCAGAAGGACCTGGTCATAGAGGGAGATCTTAAAAAGGACAAAATTGCCACGTGGGTCATGTCATTTCCGCAAAATTTTGGCTAATAGATGGTTGGCTATCAAAATAGCCATGCTACCCTTACGGACTAGCTTGGCGGAGGGAGCCTCCCTTCCCCTGGTAGGATCTTGCAGGCATGGTACTTGCGCCCTACCCAGTCTCTGCGAAGTTTCTGGCTCTCTTCCTCAGAAATGTGTGTCTCTTCTTGCAAAACAGCAGCTTCAGGGTGTAAAGAACAGGTGTATTGAAAGATCTTCTGACGCTTAGTGTAGTGGGTGAGGCCGTTCACATTCAGTGAAGTCACCGTCAAAGGACGTTGTGGTTGCATGAACACCTCTTGGATGGGACAAGAAGTGGATGAGAGGAGAGAGGAAGGGGAAGGGGAGAAGGAAAATGAGTGTGGTGTGGGGAAAAGGTGTAAACCCCGCTTCTAAGGGGAGCCAACAGATTTTAAACAGGATAGAGGGGAAACAACGAACTCTGGTGAGCAGGGAACGGAGCCTCACGGAGGCATATGTAAGATGTGAATGAGTTTGATGAGTTTGGGGGGAGGTTGAACATGGGCAGGATCTGGAATCCAGGACCGGGGTGCAAGGAAGCAGGTAGTGGGAGGGCAATGAACAATGATGATGGTCGTAGATAGGCAGAGTGGGCCTAGGGGTAAGGGTGGTATGTCATATGAGAGAGAAAAGTGTAAAGAGACCTGACCTGCAGGGACTCAGGAGTGGGAGGTCTCATTCAGAGGTGTCACTGGTTTCAGAGGGGATCAGGACTTGTCTCGGGGTGAGAATCCTTATGATGGGGACTGGGAAGGTGTCTTTGTGCCGCCGGACCACTGTCTGGTAACCTCTTCCATGCTAAGCATTCCTCAATGGGGGATCCAGAGGGGCCCAATGGCTGGGGTTATGGACAGGTTTCAGATGAGTTGGTAGGGGGCTCTGGTCCATATCTGTCAGCATAACCATCTCCAGGCACACCTCTAGTTGCCTGGGATCAAAAGATTCAGCTGTTCTGTTGTCATAGGTGAACAGCATTACTGCCGGATTCAATAAACCATACTGAATGCGAGCTGCCGGAGGTGTGGATGTAGTTGGAGAAAACATCCACTGGTGGCCTGAGTCTCAGGTGGAGACTCTTGGGATAGATAGATCTTGTGCCTGTCATGCAGGAAAGGGCTGTGTTTTCAGCTGCCTGAATCACTTGACAAGCATGTAGATGACGCAAGAAGCAATCAATGATTTGCCTCAGACTCTTCTTGGTTGTTGGATGATGGAGACATATCGTGTGGGCCCTGCAAAGATGGACTAAAGGAAAGACTGGTCAGAGCAGGCAGGAAATGATTCAAAAAGTCTATAATATCAGTCCTCTCCAGTTTTTCTGGCACTCCTGAGATCCAAGTATTGTCCCGGCTGGATAGATGTCCCAGTTCTACCAGTTTGCGTTGAAGATGCCAGTGGTCTTGCTCCCAGTCAATGTAGGATGCAATCTTCCCCTCAATTTGGTCCAGCCAAGATTCCATTGCGGTCAGCCTGGAATTGAACAAGGTGATGTCCTGGCGAATGCTCCGTGTGTCTGCAGAATTCTTGGAGGAGGTTTCCGCCTCCTCCAAGACGGAGTCTTAAGTGTGCCCGATTCCCGTAGGATAACCTCCAAAGCAGAGTCTGGTGGGGGGGGTTCCATGTCTTTCCCAGACTTAGACACATTCCCCATCACTGACTCTGTGAAAAGAAGATGTCTGCTTGGCTTCAACATATTAAGTGGGCCTTCAGGGTGAAGAAGCAAGTATTACAAGCAGTCAATGCCTGGGAGTGTGGCCGGCAGAATTAAATGCTGGTCTCGGCCGAAGAGTGTAGCAGCAAAGGAGCTGGGGAGCTAAGAGTCAGAGTAGGAATGAGACTCCATCGTTGCCATAAGGCAAGTTTGTGTGATTTGTCCCCGGGGCTGGAAGACCAACATATCACCACATAGAGGAAAAGGTAGTCAGCTCCCGTACCCTTGGCAGTCCAAATGTATCTCTTGGCCCCAGGTCAGGCCAGACCGTCAGCCGCACCAGAAAGGGAAAGCAAAATCTTGTAAGTTCTGCACCCCAGTTCTGAAGGGGGGAGGATATAAGAGCCCGTCACCCTGTTAGGCCAGGCAATCCAAGCAAGTAAGTGGAGGCAAGGAGGGTATTCAAAAAGGGCAAATTGTGTCTTCTCACCTCCAAGCATGATGAAGTCCTGAGGAGGAAGAGATGAAGGTCGGGCAGGGAGGAGTAAACAGTCTCCTCCGTCATGCAGGTGGATTTCAAGAGATCCCTGCTCCTTCCAGGACCCCTTGGTGCTTGCAATGGTTACCCGCGAAAAAGGAGCCAGGTGTTAGCATCTGTGTTGGGGGAGGCCTGGCGTAGGCTGCGGCCCAAGCCACTTTCAATGGGGCTCCACCCCGAGGGCGCTGATGGGGGGAAGGTGTATGGGCAAGTGGGTCATAAACCGCACTAACCCAGTCAGTCCAGGTGCGGGTTACATGTGGCAGTTCTGTTGTAGTGGGTGTTTCTGGGGGCGGGTGGTCGCATCATTGGAGCCCAGGACTGAGTGCTCTGTGTCACTGGTTGTTGGGTGGGCCGGCTAGTCTGTGACTAGTCAGCAGCAGTGGTGGCATTGCAGCACAAAGGCCTTGTGGGTAGCACTAGCAGGCCTTGCAGGTGCAGGGGTACCACCGATTCTCAGGCACCCTTTTCCACACAGCAGCCTCCCTGAGAAGCAGTAGGGGGTGATCCGCTCATCACATGCCAGTGGGGGCTCTAGAGATGAGCCGCCATCTTGCTCAGGCTCGTAGCTCCACCCAAGAAGTTTTCTTTTGAATGGCCTAAAGAAATAGACTCCTCTTTTTTAACAGCTAACTAAACAAGAAACCTGGAAACCATCTCCATAAAGATCTTTTGTTTTACCCCCAAGTTACTGTTGTAGTTAAAGGGGTTAAGCCTGAAATTGTCCATGCCCAGGAAGTTCCTTCAAAGTAACTACTAGGACATACAAATGGATTTTTACCCATGATGCAAACAACATTGATCAATGGTTTGTTGCTCTTCTAAGTAATGATCTACTTGGGCAGGGCTCAAAAAGATAAAAATTAAAAAGCCAAGAAAGCAAAAATTATTTAATCTAACACATCAAAAATTAAGTAAATGAAAATGGGAAATGTAAATTTTCTCAGAACCTCATATTTAAATCAAGTGGTATTGGTTGTCCCCCCATTATGAATACAATGAAAAAAAAAACAAAGGTTAAAGTGGCGTCATAGTTAGGCCTTTTAATAATATAAAAACTATGTTTTAAAACAAATTGGATGCTGAAATTCACCAGTTATAGTTTACTGAAACTTGTGCCCCCACCATGCAACTTTAACCTGCGCCCCTGCCATATACTGATATGATCTCACATATTATATCACACATGACATCTTAAATTAAATCATTTACATCACTGGTGACATCTCAAATGACATCATTGATGACATTACCAATGGATTCATACAATCACTGTGAAACCTTCTGAACTGAAGGTCAAGGTTCAGGCACACTTTCCATTGAATTGGCATTTTTATAATTTGGCTATTACCTTTGTCCACATGAATGGATCTGGGCATTATCTTTGTCAAACACACAAGATGATGGACGGAATGCTGCACATTGGCAAACATTCACCCCCAGTCACAGATCTGGGTTTAATCCATCGTTATTTTGCTTCACCACGCCACCCCAGTTCAGACATAGCCATATGCAAATCAGTCTTGACTCTGTGCCTCATGGGAACAGTCCAGACCGAACTGCCAAACCATGTCTTCCCTGGACCGGAATCAAGCATCCTTGGACCGGAATCAAGCATCCTAGGACCGGTTTCAGGCTATCAGCCTTCATCAGCCAGGATAGCTTGACTCCAGTGGCGTAGTGAGCACGGGACCCACGTCTGGGCATACCCTTCCCACTTAGGGCGAATGCAAAACACACAAGATGATGGACGGAATGCTGCACATTGGCAAACATTCACCCCCAGTCACAGATCTGGGTTTAATCCATCGTTATTTTGCTTCACCACGCCACCCCAGTTCAGACATAGCCATATGCAAATCAGTCTTGACCCTGTGCCTCATGGGAACAGTCCAGACCGAACTGCCAAGCCATGTCTTCCCTGGACCGGAATCAAGCATCCTAGGACCGGTTTCAGGCTATCAGCCTTCATCAGCCAGGATAGCTTGACTCCAGTGGCGTAGTGAGCACGGGACCCACGTCTGGGCATACCCTTCCCACTTAGGGCGAAATGCAAAACACACAAGATGATGGACGGAATGCTGCACATTGGCAAACATTCACCCCCAGTCACAGATCTGGGTTTAATCCATCGTTATTTTGCTTCACCACGCCACCCCAGTTCAGACATAGCCATATGCAAATCAGTCTTGACCCTGTGCCTCATGGGAACAGTCCAGACCGAACTGCCAAGCCATGTCTTCCCTGGACCGGAATCAAGCATCCTAGGACCGGTTTCAGGCTATCAGCCTTCATCAGCCAGGATAGCTTGACTCCAGTGGCGTAGTGAGCACGGGACCCACGTCTGGGCATACCCTTCCCACTTAGGGCGAAATGCAAAACACACAAGATGATGGACGGATTGCTGCACATTGGCAAACATTCACCCCCAGTCACAGATCTGGGTTTAATCCATCGTTATTTTGCTTCACCACGCCACCCCAGTTCAGACATAGCCATATGCAAATCAGTCTTGACTCTGTGCCTCATGGGAACAGTCCAGACCGAACTGCCAAACCATGTCTTCCCTGGACCGGAATCAAGCATCCTAGGACCGGTTTCAGGCTATCAGCCTTCATCAGCCAGGATAGCTTGACTCCAGTGGCGTAGTGAGCACGGGACCCACGTCTGGGCATACCCTTCCCACTTAGGGCGAAATGCAAAACACACAAGATGATGGACGGAATGCTGCACATTGGCAAACATTCACCCCCAGTCACAGATCTGGGTTTAATCCATCGTTATTTTGCTTCACCACGCCACCCCAGTTCAGACATAGCCATATGCAAATCAGTCTTGACCCTGTGCCTCATGGGAACAGTCCAGACCGAACTGCCAAGCCATGTCTTCCCTGGACCGGAATCAAGCATTATCTTTGTCACACAATTAGTATATGCTTATTTTCATGGAGTTGCATGCTGAGTGAAAAGTTAAGGGGGCCAAAAAGACCCCTGCTATTCACCATCAAAGGCTGTCGTCTGCCTAGAATGGGTACATGGCAGGTGAATTGAGCCCACCATTTAAAAAACTTGAAATTCATTAAAAAAAAAGAGGGTTAATCTCTAAAGTGCTGAAATTGCCCATGTCCTAATGAAGAGCCCTTTGGATATTTGGGACAGCTTGCAATTAAGGTAGATTTGGTTTCTTTTTCCATGTGCTTGTGATTGTAAATTACCCAGAGTTTGTGGATTCCACAGCAGGGAATTGAGAAACTAGCAAAATAGTGGTAAAATGTTTCTCTAAAAAATGAAGAAAAAATGATGTGCAGCAAAGTGTACTTTAAAAAAAAAAATGGCATCAACAAAAGGTTTACGGTGCTTAGATTGGTCAAAATTGTCTATTTTTGCAGTTTCTACCTGCGTGCAGGTTGTGATGGAAAGAGATAAAAAATGATGGGGAAACCTGGAAACTGTACATTTCTGAAATGAAGGCAAAGTCTTTCATTCTCAAAGGGTTTGCTCACAATTGTCGTTCATAAACTAAGCATTGAAATTATAAACTAATAAAAGTAAGAACAAAAAACAGACATCGGTGACAAAATTCTCAACTATAATATTTTGTCCTAAATGGCTGATATACAAAATAATTTACCATTACGCCTCTCAGACTCTTCCAGTCAGAGGGTTAGATAGTGTTTATTGATTATCCAAAAACACATGATACATCAAGCCTTGAACGAGCTAAAGCTCATAAAAATGTCTTATTGTGTACTGAACATCAATTTATAAGGTAAAATTGAACAAGTGAAAATTGGGCATGGGTATGAAGAAAATATATGCATTTTTTAAATGTGACTAAAAATATATCTGAGTTTAGGAATAGTGATTATTCAAATGAGTCTAAATTAAGAATACCTATAATATCCTGTACTACTGGGGGCTTTTGCAAATTGTCTTACACATTGACTTACATTTGAAAGCCAAAAATGGATTGAGATTCAGTAGATAAAAATAAATGTTCTACTGTTTTGTATTATCACATATCTTCTGTGTTCCCACAGATTTCAACAGTTACTGTGCTTGGAGAGGGAACGTTTTATAATCTGCAGTTACTGACAAAAGTCCTACCACCAAGACAACCAAAAACCACACCACCTACAAGGCCGCCATAACGGACTATCACAACCAGATCAGAGCCACCAAGAGGAACTTCATCCACAACAAAATCCTGGCCAACTACACCAACTCCAAGGAACTTTTCAGTGTCATTCAAGAATTTACCAACCCACGCAGCGAAGCCACAGACATCACCCCATCCCAAGACCTCTGCGACAAGCTTGGAACCTATTTCCACCTCAAGATCAAAAACCTCTACGACAACTTCATCGACCATCCACCAGGCACCACAAACGGCCCCCCGCCCCCCAGAAACACCAGCCAGCCTACCATCTCCAACTGGACACCGATCACGGCCGAAGACACCGCTTCAACCATGAAAATCATCCACTCGGGGGCCCCCACGACCCCTGCCCCCTCACATCTACTACAGAGCCGCGGCCGCCATCGCACCCGAACTACAACGCACCATCAACACCACCTTCAAAACAGGCACCTTCCCAGACGACTGGAAGCGCGCAGAAGTCAGACCCCTGCTCAAGAAGCCCACAGCTAACCCCACCGACCTCAAGAACTATCGGCCCATCTCGCTTCTCCCCTTCGCAGCCAAAGTTGCAGAGAAAACAGTCAACAGGAAACTGACACGATTCATTGAAGAGAACGCCGTCCTCGACCCATCCCAATCCGGATTCCAAAGCAACCACAGCACAGAGACCGCCCTACTCGCCGCCACAGACGACATCCGCACCCACCTGGACCAAGGCCACTCCACAGCCCTCATCCTACTCGACCTATCAGCAGCCTTCGACACCGTCTCCCACCGCAAACTAGTCGCCAGACTCCACGACGCAGGCATACAAGGAACAGCCCTGGACTGGATCCGATCATTCCTCACCGGAAGAAGCCAAAGGATCAGACTCCCACCCTTCCTCTCCGACCCCACGAAAATCACCTGCGGAGTCCCACAGGGTTCATCACTGAGCCCCACCCTCTTCAACATCTACATGGCCCCCCTCGCAGCCATCATCCGACAACACGGCCTCAACATCGTATCCTATGCCGACGACACCCAGCTCATCCTCTCCCTCACCAACGACCCCACCACTGCCAAACTCAACTTCCAGAAAGGAATGCAAGACGTCGCAGTCTGGATGACCAACAGCTGCCTGAAGCTCAACGCAGAGAAGACAGAAGTCCTCGTCCTCGGTACCACCCCTTCTGCATGGGACAGCACCTGGTGGCCGACCGCCCTCGGAAGCCCACATACCCACCTCAGACCACGCCAAGAACCTCGACATCGTACTCGACTCATCACTCACCATGAACTGACAGGTCAACGACGTCACCTCCAGCTTCTTCAAAACCCTCCGCATCCTCCGCAAGACCTTCAAGTGGATCCCCCCTGAGTCAAGGAAGACAGTCACCCACGCACTCATCACCAGCAGACTGGACAATGGGAACGCACTCTACGCCGGCATCAACAAGTCCCTACTCCGCAAACTCCAGACAATACAGAACACCGCCACCAGACTCCTCCTCGTCATCCTCCGACACGAACACATCAGCCAACACCTACGAAGTCTCCACTGGCTCCCCGTGGAGAAAAGAGTCACTTTCAAAATCCTCACTCACACCTACAAATGCCTACACAACACCAGACCCAAATACCTCAACGACAGAATCAACTTCCACGTACCCAAAAGAAACCTCCGATCTTCCAACCTCGCACTGGCCGAAACCCCGCGCATCCACAGAGCCAGAGCAGGCGGAAGATCCTTCTCTCACATTGCAGCCAAGACCTGGAACGAGCTACTGGCAGACATCAGACACGCCCCCTCCCTGAACACCTTCAGGAACACCCTTAAGACCTGACTCCGGCTAAACAGATCTTCGTACCCCCCCCCCCTCAGCGCCTTGAGACCCTCACGGGTGAGTAGCTCGCTTACAATTCCCTGATTGATTGATTGATTGACCACCATGCAACATTAATATTTTTTCTTGAAATTTCAATCTTTCTGTAGATGTGAGTAGGTTTGGTAGTTGGGCCCATTGTTGGCCACCACCCAGGAAAACCTAACAACCCCGGGCTTCTCTGAAAACTTGAGACTTAGGTAAGTATGTTGTGTATGATTCCCAGCATGTTTACATACCCAGAATGCACTGCAAACATCAAATATTAGCTATAATTACAGATTTTCCTCACATTTTTGAGAGGGAAAGTTCCAGAATCTGTTAGGTTTGACAAACGTCTTAACACCCAGTGCTCCCTCTCTTCTCCCAACAAAAATGATACCCCACTTGTGTGGGCGGGCTTACCATCTGCTATGTGAAAGGCCCCCAAATGCAAAATAAAAATACATTAAAAGCCTGTTTTATGGTTTTGCGGATGGGTACTCCATCACAAATAGCCCGCCTGCCTAATTATAAGTGCATTAGGAAATAACAGATAAAGTGCACATCTGCCAGGTTTTAAATAAGGCCCTACTTTTTGACTGGAATTTAAATTTTTCTGGCAGTGCAAGTAGCTTTGTTGTTTGGGCACTAGGTTAGCTGGCATCTAAGGGAATCTACCAACCCAAGACATTTCTGAAAACTAGACATGCAGGGGAGTGCATTAAGTGGTTCCCGCCACTTTTTTGCAACCAGAAATCCCTGCAAATTTCAAACATTGGATAAAATGACTGGTTTTGAGCACATTTCTGAGAGGGAATGTTCTGGAATCTACTGGCATTGACAAACGTCCCACTACCTAGAATTCCCAGATGTCTCCCAATAAAATGGTACCACACTTGTGTGTGTAGGCCTATCACCCCAAAAGGTAAGTCTCTCATATGTAACATGTTAATATAAAAAACATTCTTGGGGTTTTAATCTTTCTGGCTTGCTGTGGTATTTGGGCCCAACCTTTTAACACTGGCATTTCTGAAAACTAGACACCTGATAGAGACAGGGCAGTGTGATGTATCTGGACATCTTCCCAGTGTGGTGTGCTGTACTTCTTACCCAGAATACCCTGCAAGCATCAAACATTAGTTGAAATTACAGATTTTCCTCACACTTTCATGAGGGAAAGTTTGATATTATGTGGGGATCAACACAAGTCCTACTTCCAAGCATATCTACTCTTCCGCAAATAGAAACCTCAGCACACTTGTGTGGATGGGCTAACCACCTGTAACATAAAAGGCTCCAAATGAAACATTGAGACATCAAGGTTTCCCCTTTGAATTTCAGTCTTTTTGTGGTGCGGGTAGCTGCAGCACTTGAGCCAATAGTCAGTCGACATCCAAGGAAACCTACCAATCCCAGATATTTCTGAAAACTAGACAACAAGGGGGCGATCAATGTGGTGAAGTGCATAGGGCTTTTTCTACTTTTTCTTTCCAAGAATGTCCAGCTAAAATCAAAGTAAGTTGTCCTTACAATTCTGAAAGGGGAAATTCCAGAGCATGTGGTAATCAACAAAAATTATACAGCACATCATTTCCACACTTCTCCCAATAACCGCAATACCTCTTTTGTGTGGTTGGGGCTATTGAACCACACAGGAACAGATGAAAACTGTTTTTATATGAAATCATTTGACAATTATTTTGGATTTTGCTTGGCCATTGGTTTGGTCAGTTCTTGTCATACCCATGTATGTCAGGTACCACTTAAATCTAGAGAAATACGGAAATGCAGGTTATTCAGGTTTTTGCCATTACCGTATGTCAATGAGTTTTTGTGACACATCAACATTTGGAATTTGAATTTTCCAATCATACTTTAACATTTTGAGTGCAATCTGGATAAGAGCCAGTGCATGAATCTATGCAAAGTACATCAACCTAGCCTCCCCAGAAATTTCAAAAATGCCTGGAAGTGGTACATCTCCCTTGATGCCAACTGATCCAGGGCACAAATACTCCAGTCACACAGTACACGTCATCATTTTCTATACATGGGTGCAGTGCCAGTCCTTTTCTCTCCTATATAGAAAGAACATACATCCATATCAGTATAATTCTAATCAGGAGATAGCAATAGGAGAAGAGTGAGTGGTGTAATTTTTCACATTGACAGGCAACATAAGATTTACAGTACAGATATTGAAAATTCATTACAGGTGTACGTATGACAATCAACCATTTCATTGGTGCATGTGGTTTTATTCTCTTCAGTCTGTGGTACAGGTTATATAGGAAGGACACCCACATAGTGTGGCATGCTTCTTCATTGGATCCTAATATCTACCTCTGGAGAATTGTTGGACTTGGCCCTCTCTGCAGGGCTATCCCCAAACATTTTGCCTTTACCCTTAACTTTTTGTTGACATTTGTTTTTGTTACTCTTGTGACTCAGTACACTTTACCACTGTGAACCAGTGCTAAAGTGCTAGTATATGCTCCTCTAAACATGGTAAAATTGGCTTACACCTGACTGGCATATTTTATTTACTTATAAGTCCCTTGTAGAGTGGTATACACATATTGTGCCACCCACTTAAGTGGCACCTTTAAACATTTCCAAGGCCTGTCATTGCAGCCTGAATGCAATTTTAAACTGTCAATTTGACTTGGCAACATTGCCTCCCTTGCCAAGCCTTAAATTCCCCTTTTATTGCATATAGCTCACCCCTACGGTAGGCCCTAGGTAGCTCATAGGGCAACATGCATTGTAATGAAAAGTTTGGACATGTAATTTTATGTTTTACTCTGTCCTGGAAGTGAAAAATACCTAACTCGATTTTTCACTAATATCTGTCCCATATTATAACATTGGGTTGCCTTATTACATTTAGTGAGTGCTAACATTTAATTGGGAATAGGTGAGCATTACATGTTTAGTATCTATGCAATTGTAAATGTAAATCCTATTTAATGATAAAGTCAGATTTTAAATTACAATTCTGAAAGTGCCACTATCAGACAGTTTATCAGGTCAAGGTGCCAGCAAGGGATTTTACTTTTACTTACGATTGTTATGTCCTGAAGATGGTCATATACATTCACTACAAGAAATACTGAAACGTCGAAGAATCTACCCATTTTCTGTCCAGTTATTGTTTAAAAATTGTTGTTGGATGCAATCTACACCGTATGTATAGGTCAGTTTTTGCTATGTTGAAGAAATGTGTTTGGTACATTGCCAACTAGGATGAAGTGTTATATGTAATTGTTGGACAGCTGTCATCAATGTAGTTGAAGAAACCTTAGTACCCTGAAATCGTATAGGAATGGTTATAAACATATTAATTAGCAATACACCCAGCTTTGTGGAGATTCATTCATTTTTCTGGATTAGAATACATATATGTTCATGATAATTCATTTATGATGTTACAGTAGAACATCTAAAGTAATTGCCTTTTAAGTAAAATCCCTTATTGGCACCTTGATCTGATAACCTTTGTTACCCAAGCCCACAAGGGTAGATTCGGTTGCCCAAATTTTGGAAAATACTTTCAGAAAGTTGTCTTTTTTGTACTCTTTCTATGTGGTGTCTGCATGCAGCCTGTCCTAGGCCACATGACTGTGTGTAGTTGGCAGTTGGACTTTGTTAATTCCTCCCAGACCGTCACGCACACTAGAGGAATTAGGTGTACCTGAATAGGCCATCTGCTGGCAGGATGGGGCGGCAGATCTATGCACAGCCACACTTGCAACTTAATAGACTGTGCTCTGTCTTCGCACAAAGGACTTATCACCACTGCATTATCCCATTAGCCAGCTTGGAGCCAGGGCAGGTGAGTTAGGAAATTCCAAGCACTTCAAACAACAACTTCTAGAAACTTCTTCTACTTCAAGGAAGTCACCGGGTATACAAAAAAAGAACCCTGATCCCACTATGTTCACTTTCTGTCTGTTTGTGGACCTGCAGAAGGACTCTCAGAAGACTGCCTGCTGCTGTGGCCTTCGGTGTACTCTGTAAGACTGGTTTGCCTCACCTGGACGGACTGTTTTGCTGTCTGGACCCTGCCTTGAACCCTCAGAGGCATGCCCTGCTGCTTGAGCCCTGCTTCATCACTTGAATCCAGGACTATCAGAGCGACTCCAAAGGCTAAGTTTGGTCCCCTGATCAGAGCCTCAGGGACATTAAAGGCTCCGACCATCTTGAATCTGCACTTGGACCCAGCCTGAGTGAGTCCAGAACCTCTAAGTGATGCCCTCTGGTCCTTGACCTTTGGATGGTGGTGTTAAAGGTGCCCAAATAGCCAAAATCCAACACTTAGACTTATAAAATATTTCCCTATAAACTGCTCAGAGAACCAAGGGAAGACCTGGATCAACCTGCTCCTTTATCTGCACAAGGTGCATTAGCGGCTGGCCTGACATCTTCTCCACAGCAGCAAACCCTGTTCAGCAATCCTTCACCAAAGGGCGGATCCGGACTTCTGGAACTCTCATTTGCTGCAGCCTCCTGCCTTGTCCCTTGAAGATTTTAATTTGCAAAAAAGAGACTAACTGCGAATGTAGAAATCTTTGTTTGCAACTTCATCCAGCGGCTCCTTGACCATGACGTCTCTTCCTCAGACATTACCTGCAGCCTTAACCCACTGAACTCTATCTTCTGAGAACATTTTCTTCTAAATTTCTTTTAAGTCAGAAGGTAAGCACTGATTGGGCCCAATCCATCTCACTTGGCCACATCTTTTTACTTTGACCCGGTCTCACTTGGCTATATGTCCACAGTTGGCGCTTTGATCTTTTAGGCACTAGATCATATTAAAAACTTTAAAATGTATATCTCCAGTCTCCGAGGGTGAGGAGAGCACGGGCTGGGGGACGTGCTTTCTGCACACTGGCGGCCAAACTTTGGAACTCTCTCCCACTGTCCATTCGTAGCCTAAACAATTACTTGGCATTCCTCCACTGTAGGTTCCTATGCCTTTTGGTGGCCCTCTCCTTTTGACTGTCATTAGCGCCGGGACGCCCCTTTGCTGGAGCAGCTGTGCGCTTTATAAGCTAAATAACATAACATAACTTTATTACTGTTTGGGTGCTGCATAAATACTTTATACATTGCCTCTAAGTTAAGCCTGACTGCTTGTGTGCCAAGATGCCAAGAGTTAAGCACAGCCATAAGTATACAGATAAACAAGAAGGCGCATGTCAAGACTAACCACTGTATTCTCTGAACTGCCCTAATGAGCGACGATGCAGTGGCCATCTTGAAATTCTCAGTGGACCTGCATAGCCGCATGTAAGACTGGATCGCTGTCGTAATTAATCTGTCCTGAAACGTAATAATGTTTTGCCCATTTTAAATTCTCAAAGGGGCATCTAATACTGTCAAAGTATTAACTTTCATTTTTGGAAGCAGCATAGTAGTCATTTAGAAGATTATCAATACCTTCCTGTCATCTAAAATAGATGGAAATAGGTTAATGTCGGGGATGGTAAGTCAATGTGTCCCCAGGCAAAAAAAAGAGAGAATGTGACCTCATGTGCCAGTAGAATGTCCATGTGTCTCCAATATGTCCCCTTAGTACTCTGTGTGTACACTGTGAAGGCAGACCTATATGCATGATTGGAAAAGTGTGTGTTTGTAGTATGACCAATGAAAGTGGTGGTGGGTGCTAAATGTCTGTTATTCCTACCTTGGCCATCTGCCTACTTCCTGCATTGGATTCCTATAAAGAAAAGTCTAGGCTTAGGTGTCAATGTTTATTCATGTCTATTTTCTCGCTCTGAGTCTGACTAATATCGTGTGGGTGGCTAGGTGCATCTTTACTAATGCCTCTCCATGGTAGTCTGGTTAGCTTCATTAGAACTAATGCCTCTCCATGGTAGTCTGGTTAGCTTCATTAGAACTTGTATGTCTTGCCCCCCTAGAAAACTCACTGTTTTTGGCACAAACAAGATCCGTACTGTCGTGTGGTGGATTCATACTCTAGGATGGAAGGCCCAGCCATGATCCGCTTGCAGGAATCTTTCAGGAGTTGTACATTTGACAAGGGGAGACTCTCCCCTTTCTAACAGAGTCTCTCCCATGCAGGAAAGTGCTGGAGAGACAAGGGTCTATAGCCAGACAAGAACTTGGAGGCTCTCCTGTCTCCAGCCTCCCAAATGAAGATGTCCCTGGCCCATTGCCATAATCAATTGAGCACAAAAGTGCTTTGGGACTTAAACGGAAGCACTTCTGCATGAGCCACCTGCAGGGTCATAAATGGGAGAAGGTTCTGGTGAAAACACAAAGGCTGGAAGATATGACGTTCACATTATTTTGCACTGAAAAGGTAGTGCAGAAGATGCGGAGGACATGAACCTCACATCCACAACAGTAAATGGTTTCAAAATGTGGGGGCAAACCTTTGTAGTATGGGGTTGAGTACAATTTCCACTTCCTTTTTCATGCCATTCATGTAATTTACCAAAAATACAAGGTAGAAAAACATTTGCATCATATATGTCAATGTTAGACATGGTATACGCCCACTGATAAGCCCAAGCAACATATACCTTGATTAGTCAAAAGGCCTTTGCACGTGATATATATATATATATTCACTGAAAAAACCATAGGTTTTAGGGACAGTTATAGTTAGTTGGACATTGCACTCGTACAAAACCCGTGAAATTCCCTGTTATAGTTAGTTCAGCTAACTATAACTCGCGCCCCGCAATGCACTGCTGATGATGTCACATATTACATCACTCATGACATGGTCAGTGACATCACTGATGACATCACTGATGACATCTCAAATGACATCACTGATGACATCACTGATGGCATCATCCAGTGACTGTGTGTTTCTGTAAAGTTTAAATATGTTTAATATATATAGGGAAAGGCGTATTGAAGAATGAGTGGGTGTATAAGTGTCTGAATGGATGATTTAGTACGTGAGTGACTGACTCTACAAGTGAGTGATTAAACGTATCTTACTGAATGCATGGGTTAGTGACTAAACTGTGTGAATGTCTGTATCCGTCTGTTTGTTGGTGTGTAAGTGGATGCATGGATTTGCGAATAGCTACATGAGTGTCTATATGGGTTATTGATTGGTTCTCTGAGTATCTGTATGGCTGCCTGAGTGTTTGTGTGGGTGGGGTGTGTGTGACTCTATACATAGATGTGTGAGTGGGAGAGTCACTGGGTGCATGATTTCAAGAGTGCATCTGTGATGGACTGCTTGGGTGGGTGAGTGTGTGTATGGGTGTGTTAGTGAGTGAATGTATATCTCAGTGGTACATGTGCGAGTAACTACATATGTAAAAGGCAGTATATATGTGTGTTAGAGTATTTAAATGGCTATAAGTGAGAGTGTGTTATTGTGAGAGTGGCTGTATGGATGCGTGTGTGCTTGTATCAGTTATTGTATAAGAGCGTAAGAATGTGCTAGTATTTGTATGAGTAAGTGAGCTGGTGTGTGTATAACTGTATAGGTGAGTAAATGGGTGTGTGATTAATTTTTTGCATGACTGACTAGGTGTGTGAGTACCTCTATGGATGAGTGGCGGTGTGTGAGTGTTTATATAGGTGTATGAGTGCATATGATAGTCCTGTACTGAGTGACTGTAAGTATGAGTGACTGTACAGGTGAGTGAGTGGATGTGTGTGTAGACCTAAGAATCAGTGAGTGGGTATGTAGTTTTTGGTGTTGGAGTGTCTATGGTTTTGAGAATGGCAGTCTGTAATTTAGAGTGGGTGTATCAAAAGTTATATTAGGGTGTGAGAAGATGCATGAAATTATCACATGGATGATGTCATCAGTGATGTCATCAGTGATGTCACTGACCATGTCATGAGTGATGTAATATGTGACGTCATCAGCAGTGCATTGCGGGCGCGAGTTATAGTTAGCTGAACTAACTATAACAGGGGAATTTCACGGGTTTTGTACGAGTGCAATGTCCAACTAACTATAACTGTCCCTAAAACCTATGGTTTTTTCAGTGAATTTCAAAGGTTTTTTAAATGCTAATTTCTAACTATAACGTGTCTGAAACCTATGGTTTTTTCAGTGAATTTCAAAGGTTTTTTAAATGCTAATTTCTAACTATAACGTGCCTGAAACCTATGGTTTTTTCAGTGAATTTCAAAGGTTTTTTAAATGCTAATTTCTAACTATAACGTGCCTGAAACCTATGGTTTTTCAGTGAATTTCAAAGGTTTTTTAAATGCTAATTTCTAACTATAACGTGCCTGAAACCTATGGTTTTTTCAGTGAATTTCAAAGGTTTTTTAAATGCTAATTTCTAACTATAACGTGCCTGAAACCTATGATTTTTAAGTGAATTTCAAAGGTTTTTTAAATGCTAGTTTCTAACTATGCCAACAGAGGTAGGACATGTGAAGAAAGAAGAAAAACGCACAGAAAGAAGCAAAAGATGTGCAGAAAGAACCAACAGAGGAGCAGAAAGAGGCCTTGTTGCAAAATCATCCTGTGCCCACAACTTTTTCAGACGGGTACTGGTGGTAACTGACTCTGACTAACCAGAGCCAGTGCTGCGTTAGCACAGTGGTGAAGGGAGGGGGGCCTGAGGTGACATGTGTGCAAACGCGCCCCGTGGTGCGTTTTAAGTTGCGGGATTAAGTCCCCTTGAATCCTGAGGGTCCCTGGGGCCCAACTAGCCCCCCAGGTACCTACAGTTAGGACCACAGAGCTGAGTTGCAGGGAGGCGTTCCGAGGCCACGCACCTTTTTTCACCTCTCTGCAACGCAACTCTGTTGTGCTTACTAAAGGTACCTGGTGGGCTAGTTGGCCCCCAGGATTCAAAGGGAATTAACTCCCCAACTTAAAATGCACCACATGTCACCTGAGGCCCCGCCCCCTCCCTTCACCACTGTGCAAACGCGCCCCGTGGCGCGTTTTAAGTTGGGGGATTAGGTCACCTTGAATCCTGAGAGTCCCTGGGGCCCAACTAGCCCACCAGGTACTTCCAGTAAGCACCACAGGCCTGCGTTGCAACGCCTGTAACAAATTGTGCAGTTGTGTTTAGGTAGTGAAGAGGGTTGTGCTGGGGGTAGTGTTTTAGGGTAGTGCAGTGGTGTTTGTGTAGTGTAGGGGGTCATGCTGGGGGTAGATTTAGGGTTTAGGGTAGTGCAGTGGTGTTTGGGTAGTGTAGGGAGTCGTGCTGGGGGGGGTTTTAGGGTTTAGGGTAGTACAGTGGTGTTTGGGTAGTGTAGGGGGTCGTGCTGGGGTTAGTGTTTTAGGGTTTTAGGGTTTAGGGTAGTGCAGTGGTGTTTGGGTAGTGTAGGGGATACTGCTGGGGGTAGTGGTTTAGGGTAGTGCAATGGTGTTTGGGTAGTGTAGGGGTACTGCTGGGGGTAGTGTTTTAGGGTTTAGGGTAGTGCAGTGGTGTTTGGGTAGCGTAGGGAGTACTGCTGGGGGTAGTGTTTTATGGTTTAGGGTAGTGCATTGGTGTTTGGGTAGTGTAGGGGTTCGTGCTGGGGGTAGTTTTTTAGGGTTTAGGGTAGTGCAGTGGTGTTTGTGTAGTGTAGGAGGTCGTGTTTTAGGGTTTAGGGTAGTGCAGTGGTCTTTGGGTAGTGTAGGGAGTCGTGCGGGGGTATTGTTTTAGAGTTTAGGGTAGTGCAGTGGTCTTTGGGTAGTGTAGGGGGTTGTGCAGGGGGTAGTGTTTTAGGGATTAGGGTAGTGCATTGGTATTTGGGTAGTGTAGGGGTCATGCGGGGGTAGTGTTTTAGGGTTTAGGGCAGTGCAGTGGTGTTTAGGTAGTGTAGGGGGTCGTGCTGGGGGAGTGTTTTAGGGTTTAGGGCAGTGCAGTGGTGTTCGGGTAGTGTAGGGGGTCGTGCTGGGGGAGTGTTTTAGGGTTAAGGGCAGTGCAGTCGTGTTCGGGTAGTGTAGGGGGTCATGCTGGGGGAGTATTTTAGGGTTTAGGGTAGTGCAGTGGTGTTCGGGCAGTGTAGGGGTCGTGCAGGGGGTGGTGTTTCAGGGTTTAGGGCTGTGCAGTGGTGTTCGGGCAGTGTAGGGGGTCGTGCAGGGGTGGTGTTTCAGGGTTTAGGGCAGTGGTGTTCGGGCAGTGTAGGGGGTCATGCTGGGGGTGTTGTTTCAGGGTTTGGGGCAGTGCAGTGGTGTTCGAGCAGTAAAGGGGTCATGCTGGGGGTGGTGTTTCAGGGTTTAGGGCAGTGCAGTGGTGTTCGGGCAGTGTAGGGGGCGGTGCAGGGGTGGTGTTTCAGGGTTTAGGGCAGTGCAGTGGTGTTCGGGCAGTATAGGGGGCGGTGCAGGGGTGGTGTTTCAGGGTTTAGGGCAGTGCAGTGGTGTTCGGGCAGTGTAGGGGTCGTGCAGGGGGTGGTGTTTCAGGGTTTAGGGCAGTGCAGTGGTGTTCGGGCAGTGTAGGGGGCGGTGCAGCGGGTGGTGTTTCAGGGTTTAGGGCAGTACAGTGGTGTTCGGGCATTGTAGGGGGTGGTGCTGGGGCTGGTGTTTCAGGGTTTAGGGCAGTGCAGTGGTGTTCGGGCAGTGTAGGGGGTCGTGCTGGGGCTGGTGTTTCAGGGTTTAGGGCAGTGCAGTGGTGTTCGGGCAGTGTAGGGGGTCGTGCTGGGGGTAGTGTTTTAGGGTTTAGGGTAGTGCAGTGGTGTTTGTGTAGTGTAGGGGGTTGTGCTGGGGTAGTGTTTTAGGGTTTAGGGTAGTGAAGTGGTGCTTGTGTAGTGTAGGGGGTCGTGCTGGGGGTAGTGTTTTAGGGTTTAGGGTAGTGCAGTGGTGTTTGTGTAGTGTAGGGGGTCATGTTTTAGGGTAGTGCAGTGGTGTTTGGGTAGTGTAGGGGTCGTGCTGGTGGTAGTGTTTTAGGATTTAGGTTAGTGCAGTGATGTTTGGGTAGTGTAGGGGGTCGTGCTGGGGGTAGTGTTTTAGGGTTTAGGATAGTGCAGTGGTGCTTGTGTAGTGTAGGGGGTCGTGCTGGGGGTAGTGTTTTAGGGTTTAAGGTAGTGCAGTGGTGTTTTTGTAGTGTAGGGGGTCATGTTTTAAGATGCAATGCTCCAATACCTGACCAGTCTGCACTACATAAAACTGCAAAAACTAAAAATAAAAAGTGTTTTGCACACTTTTGTCATTGGGCTATATGTGGGCTACATCTGGGTAATATTTGTGCTACATTTGGGCTCTTTTTTCACTGGTAGCCATCTTGGAAGACTTCTTTGTTATGAAGTTTCCTAATTTCTTCATTTACTGCAGTCTCCTCAGTAGGAAATGCTTTCAGTTTTTTACTTTGATTCCATCAAGAAGGCATTCAGATGTGTCTCACATCTGCCATAAATTCAGAATGTTAGCACTCTAGTTGCTCATTAGATCACTGGAGTAAAGCTACTGCTCACCAGGGAGTTAACTGGTAGTCTGCTGCTGGTATTGAAAGTGATTGTTTCAGTCTGCATGTCAGAATTTTCTAATGAAATAGAAGAGGATTTGAGATCTCACTTAAAACATGCCCTAATGTTTCTTTCTGCAGCACTAACCATAATTTCTATTTCAAAAAGAACCCCTCATTTTGTTCCTTTTTAAATTAAATGTTTTAAGTGTTACCGGTTTATTCCAATCAAGATGGCTTCAGGTGTGCCATACTTTTGTCATAAGTAAGGCTGTTAGCGCTCTAGTTGTTCTTTAGAACACTCTGGGAAGCTGCAGTAGAACACAAAGGCATCAACTGGCAGGCTGCTCCTGTTGAAATATAACAGGAAGATATTTGAGATCACACTTGAAACATGTCCTAATTTTTCTTTCTACAGCACTAACCATAATTTCTATGACAAAATGAACCGCATCATTTTGTTCCTTTTTAAATTAAATGTTTTAAGTGTTACCAGTTTATTCCAATCAAAATGGCTTCAGGTGTGCCATTCTTTTGTCATAGGTAAGGCTGTTAGCACTCTAGTTGTTCTTTAGAACACTCTGGGAAGCTGCAGTAGAACACAAAGGAATCAACTGACAGTCTCTGCCCTTGTTGGATGTACATGTTTTACTGAGAATGTCAGACTTCATTCTCACATGAGTGAGAAAGATAATGTGAATTTACAGAAAATATGCTCTCATTTTAGCTTCTGGAGCACCTTCCAAACCTCCATGGGACAAGCATGAGAAAATAGTGTTCTCTCAAACATGATTCATGATATCCCAGCAGAAGGTTTTTCACATGGTAAAATCACCTTAGAATACACCACAATTCCTAAAATTAGTATGGTACCATCAACAAATAAATTCTAATGTAACTAAAGCCTGTTATCACCCTTTATAGTTCTCCTTTTGGTAACCCTCAAAATCTTCTATTCACTACAATGCATTTCAATGAGGTACTATCATTTATATTGGTCCCAAGATGGCTGCCAGCAATTCCAGGATGAAGTGCTGACAGCCAATCAGATCTCACAATGACATGTGTGGTTAGGCTCCGCCCAGATATATATGTGACTTTACTTTTGATTTTCTCAGGAACTACTGAACGGATTTACACCATTTAAGCAAAAGGCACGACACTGAACCAAGGGCTACCTCTTTGCCAAATTTGGTGTAATTCCGTTCAGCAGTTCGGGCTGTAGCTGCGACTAAAGGTTCCTATGGAAAAATGAATGGGGAAAACGTGTTTTGGGACCCCCCTTTTTTCTCGGCCCCCGCTTGACGTATCATCCCGAGACTTTCAGGATAGGAGCGGACCGGAGCGCCCCAACAAGTTGGAAACTTTCGCGAAGATTCGTCAACCGGCGCCAACGTTATTTCAAATAGAATGTCGCGGATTTCCTATGGATAATAGGTTTTATCTATAACTATCTACTGGCGACCGCCAGTAGATTATATATATATATATATATATATATATATATATATATATATATATATATATATATATATATATATATATTAGGTGGATACTACAACTTCCCAGATTTAAAAAATAATCTGTGCATTATATTATCATTCAGTTGAGGAGTTTAGTTTAATTTTTGTTCTGTCACTAAAATCCGTTTAAAAGTTTTGAAAACTTTGTGCAATAATCTCCATTCTCAATAAAACCTCTTTGCTACTTTCTTCATGAAATTTTAATTAATTTGATTTAATCTTTGCCAAGACATAACAGGTGTAAAAAAGATCAAATGCTGACAATATTAAAAATATTTTGTATGAGTTAACACTCTATTAGATTTGTTGTAAACGTTTTTTCATCTTTACTCAAGTAGAGTAATGGGAATGCGTTAATCATTTTGTATTACCCAGAAAGCTTTTCTCCCAATTCTTTACAGAAGCATTTGGGAAAAGCCAATCCATCTGACTTACCTAGAAGACATAAACTAGGCACAGAGTAGTGCCATGAATCCATGGATTTAAAATTATGAAGCAAGCTGTGGCTGTAACTGTTGTGACAAAATAGTTTTCAATAAGCACAATATAAAGCTGGATTATGCCGTGACTCTGAAGTACAGAACTCATTAGCACTGCTAGGAGAAATCTCCAGTTGTCTGTTGTTAAATGCTAAAAACATGCCCGTTAATCACGGGCTTCAATGTCTCATCCGAGATTTGTAAAATAGCCGGTTTACACCATGAAGTGAGTCTGCCAACCCCATCAAACCCTGTGGAACAATCAATTAATGGGAGGTAACCGGCAGAATTTATATGTGCACGTTTATCATCCTCAGCTAGAAATGCTGGTATCCATTCCTGATTACGTGGCTGGAAAACCGACTGCTCAGTGGATAGGGTGCATTTCCTGCACACATTTTAAAAGGTGATCTAGGAGCTTATGAAAAAGGAAAGTGTGGCTCATGCATCAAGAAGAGGTACCTGTCTGTACCTTTGTAATCTATTACGTGCACATATTATTATTATTATTACATTGAGAGCAGAATACTGCTCTTCAAGGAGCTGGTTACTGAACCATTTTAATAGCAGGCCCTAATACTCATTCCATAAGTTCTGAATCGCATCCCAAAAATAAAAAAATGTCGCAATATCTACCCTGCAGAGTGGCTGTTCAGGCAGACTTCCTATGTCCTGTCAAATATTCATCCCATCTTCATGCTCCGACGCCATAAAGTACTTCAGAGAGTCACAGCGCATCAACCCCATCAATAGCTGAACCGTTTAATATACATTCCTATTGTTGAGCAGGTTTCTTGCCTGGTCAGTGTGCTGAGGCGGTTATAATGTCGGCAATGGATGACTTCAGGATAAAGGTGGGTGACCAGTGTTTGGGGCTTTGATTTTGTGGGGATATTTCAGATGTATTCAACAGGGTTTTCTATCTTCTCCACCAGCAGCTCATTGAAGCCAGTCTTCATGGTACTGTGTTGAATTGGATTGCATTTTTTTTCAAAATAGGGCGCTAGTCATGCCTCCCTCTCCTTTTGAGTCTGCAGGTATGCTGCCGCTGTATGTTATCCTCTCTTGCCTTGTTCCCTAAAAGCACTTGGTATAATGATGCCTGCGAGCAGCAGTCAATACGCGATCAATACAGAGGTGGAACACAAAAAATATGTGTCTCTGTGAGGAAAGAGAATCATCTTTTTTTATCTTTTGGTATGTCGGCGAAGCACTATTGCTATCCTTGCATCTTGACCCCTTGCCTCGTGGATTCTGTCACAAGTCATAATCTGCCTTCCTTTTGTTTGAGTTGGATCATCAGTCGTGTGTTTTGTTGCATTTGTTTGCTTATGTGTCCTACTCTTACCTCAACAGGAAGACATGTGTGCATTTTGGTAGAATCTAGACTCAGAAATAAATGATAATTGAAGGTGTTGATCGTTTGCGGACTTGCTCTCTAATAGTAGCTCCAACTCTGCAACTATCCAGACATTAATCTTCCCAAAACAGTGGAAGAGACTGTGGGCCGTACCACCGAGACAAGCTGTCAACAGCAGGCACCTTTAGCAAGACATGCAATGTGAGCCCACCCACAAACCACAAGGTGTATCTTAGCGGAGGTTTTTTTCCATTGTTGTTTCAAATTAATTTTTTCCTCGAATATGGTGCTCACTTACCTTGCCGCTTTAGGCGACTGACTATTTCACATCAAGTGATGGGTCAACCCTGCATAAACTGCAAAAAGATTAATGTTATGATGAAAATATTACTCGAGATATAATGCATTAGCATCCTCCCCAACAGCAGCCAAGTCTTCTATTTCTGTCTTGCTATTGCTAACTATTTAAGAAAGGCACCTCACACTCACGTTAAGGATGCAACAAGAGCTGCAGTGAGACGGCGTCTGGATTCTGATGAGTCTCAGAGGAGAACCTCACACGGAGTATGGTCTGGATTCTGTGCCAGAGACCACACACCAATAGCTGTAACCGCAGAACTTCACATGACGTGTTTATTAAAATAGAGACCCCACTTAACTTGTTAATGCACACGGAGAAGAGAATGCTGCTCTCCAGAATGGGAATGTGGCGCTCCAGGTTGGGCAGCCCTAATTATATTCTTGGCGTGTGCCCAGCGCCGTGTAAATATACCCCCTGGGTGCTCTGGCTTCATTGTAACTGCCCTGTGGGGAGTGAGTATCTCTGGAGTGTAATGACATCAATACTTCATTAGTGATTCTGCAATTAGCTGCAGCTTGAAATAGTGCTGTTAGATGTTGGACAAGAGATGGGAACCGGTATGGAGGCTCTTAGACCTGGCATCTTTTGGCGTGGTTTTCCCTGTCTTTTTGCTTCTGGCCTCCTGTTTTTGATGGTGTGCTGAGCTTCATTTTTGATGGTTTTAGGACTCTAGGCACTTTACCTCTGCTGACCAATACTAAAGTGCATGTGCTCTGTGCCTAAAATGTAATGGCATTTTATTTGACCATGATTGGTATATTTGATTTACTAATAAGTCCCGAGTACAGCACACTGTGTATGCCAAGGGCCTCTATGTCAAATGCTACTAACTGGCCTGCGGCACTGGTTGTGCCACCCACATGAGTATCGCTGAAAACATCACTAGGGCCTGCCACCGCAGAGCCTGTGTGCACAGTTTTGGAATACCATGTCGACCTGACAAGTACCCCTAATTACCAGGCCCCAAACCTTCCCCTTTACTATGTGTAAGGCACCCCTAAGGTAGGCCCAAGGTAGCCTCATGGGCAGGGTGCAGTGTATTTAAAAGGCATCACATGCTTTTGAGTTTTACATGTCCTTGTAGTGAAAAACTGCTAAAATCCTTTTTCACTGCAGCAAGGCCTATCTTTTCCATAAGTAAGCATTGGAGCTGCCTTGTAACACTTTACAAGTATATCTTCCAATTAGAAGTAGATATTGAATTGGATTTTGGTGTCTCTGGACTCACAATTTAAAAACACATCTTTTGGTGAATTTGGTTTTTAAATTGCAGGTCTGAAAATGGCACTTTAAAGTTATAGCTACACAGATGATGGACGGAATGCAGAGCAAATCAAACATTCGCCCCCTGTCAATAGATCTGGGTTAAATCTATTGTTCTTTTGCTCACCATGCCACCCCAGTTTAGACCCAACCATCTGCAAATCAGTCTTGACCCTGTGCCTTATGGGAACAGTCCAGACCGATCTGCCAAGCCAGGTCCTCCCTGGACCGGATACAAGCATCCTGGGACCAGTTTCGGGGCATCACCCCTTATCAGCCAGGCTAGCTTGAATCCAGTGGCACAGTTAGCCCGGGACCCAAGTCTGGGCATTCCCGGCGCACTTAGGGCAAGAAAGCAAAAGATACACAGATGATGGACTGAATGCAGAGCAAATCAAACACTCACCCCCAGACAGTAGATCTGGGTTAAATCCATCATTAATTTGCTCACCATGCTACCCCAGTTTAGACACAGCCATATGCAAATCAGTCTTGACCCTGTGCCTCATGGGAACAGTCCAGACCGAACTGCCAAGCCAGGTCCTCCCTGGACCGGAAACAAGCATCCTGGGACCAGGCCTGGCAGTTCGGGCAGGACTGTTTCCATAGGGAGCAGGGTCAAGACTGATTTGCATATGGCTGGGTTCAAACTGGAATGGCATGGGGAGCAAAAAAACGATGGATTTAGGCCCAGATCTCTGTGCTGGCTTGAATGCATGACATTGTTCTGCATTCTATCCATCAATTGTTATTTTTGCATTTGTTACCCCGAGTGGGACGGGTATGCCCAGACGTGGGTCCCGTGCTGTCCATAATAATCGAGCACCATTAAAAACAATAAAAATACATGAATAAAATTAAGTATGTAAAATGTTGGGCAGTTTATTATTAAATCTTTTTATCCAAATGCAAAGTGCTTTGCATCAAAGTTTAAGAAATCAGCAGTGCTCATGAGCCAGTGGGTTGCTAGGTAATGCAATGCTATCAGTGTTCAATCTATCCCTAGTATCATCATTCTAAATGCGAGGTCACCATGTAGTGTGTTGGGATGCTGTGCGCCTCAGATTCTGCAGTGGCCCTGTGTGACCATGCACCCATTCCGTTTAGTGGCTGGTGGCATTTTCTTTTCCACTAGTGTGAAGAATTTTTACCAGCCCACAGTTTAGCTGTGGGTCCCCAGGCCTACAGCAGGCCAGCACTGCTTTCCTCCGCAAGTGGATCCCCCTTTAGTTGAAATGATCCTTGAGCAGCTGCCTCCTTTCCTCCAGCAACTCTTTGCAGATGCATTGTAGGTGCAAAAGGTCTTCTGTTCCATTACCGCATAGCAGCAGGGGGTTGGATTTGGCTCCCCCAGACAAGGTGGAAGATTCGAGGCACACAGGAGTATGCCCAGGCGGTGCCCCAAGAATTTTGATTTAAAAGTTCTGGGGTAACCATGGTAGAAGTATTTTTGGGGGGCGAGAGTTCTGTAGCTGTTTAAGGTCATCCAGGCATAAGCTCTAGCTGAGAAAGTAGCCTATCCTCCACAAGTGAAAGATGTTTTATTGCTTTCCATACCCGTTTTTTGAAGGCTGTGTGATAGATATGTGCATCCGATGGGACAGCCCAGTTGTTGCCAGGGACTCCTGGAGGTAGCTACTTGCATTTGATGTGTCTCTCTGTAGCAGTTCTTGCCATAATAGATGGTTTAAGTAGATTTTGTAGCTCCATGCCTGGCCAAGGACTGTTTTAGTAGGCTGAACTCCAGCTGAATCTGTGTGGTGAGGTGTAGTTTGGGAGGCTAAACATAATTCTGTATACCTTGACTCAGGTGCTGTCCAGTATCTTGTCGCATGGGTTCGCTGCCATGGGGATTGCTGGAAGTATTTTGGCTTGTACGATCCTGAGGAGGGGACTCATAGTGGGCCCCGTCAGTTTGGATTTGTAGTTTTTTAGTGTTACTGCTAGTGCCAGCCCTATACTTTTGATTACTACTTTCTGGCAGGCAAAAATACCTTCTTTATCAATAATAATGCATAAGTACTAATAATCATCTGTCAATTGTATTCGTGTGTTGCCCAGGTGCCAGGTCCATGACCTTTTTCTCAGCGCGATAATCCTGCATTGTGTTAAGGAGATGTTGCAGGCCCACCTGGGTGTGGCTGACCAGGACTATGTTGTCAGTGTACAGGAAGCTGGTTAAGGTCTTTCCTCCCAGCCTAGGGGCATGGGAATTGTTGGTATTGAGTTCCTGCATCAAGTCGGCCAGAAAGAGGTTGAATAGGTTGGGAGCCCTTACTTCAGGCCTTTGATTGTTGGTCCTTGTCTGGAAAGGTGTGTACCTGCTCCCAGTTTCACCTGTACCCTTATGTCCATGTGGAGAAGTATCAGCATGTTTAGTAGAGCGTGGGGAATATTCCAGCGGATTGCACTGCTGGTGAATTGGACACCAGTATACTAGATGCACTGCTGGAATCATGAAAACAACCCTTGACTATGTTTTAAAATACTGAAATAACACTTTTTTCAATTATCTGAACAGAAATTTTCTGTTCAGATAATTGAAAAAGTGTTATTTCAGTATTTTAAAACATAGTCAAGGGTTGTTTTCATGATTCCAGCAGTGCATCTAGTATACTGGTGTCCAATTCACCAGCAGTGCAATTCGTATCTTGAGGCTGGCTGCCTCTAACTAGATAGCTCGCAAACGTGCTTCAATAAGTTCTAACAGTTTCGTGAGTTTTTCACTTGAGGTGTGCGCTAACTTTAAATTCGAATATTCCAGCGGGCCAGATTCTTCCACAGCCTTGCCCCGTCTACATGGCCAAAGGCTGCGCTAAAGTCGATGGAGCAGAGATGTAACTGCAGTTTGGAGGCCTTTGCCGTGTCTATGCGCAGTGAAATGGCCAAGATGTTTGTTGTCATCCCTGAAGTTTACAGAAACCTGTCTTGTTGAGCGGAATTATTGTGTTCTCTGCTGCCCAAGATTTGAGGTCCGCTAGCACTGTTCCTGCAAAATATTTTGCCTCATTGTCGATCATGGCGACCAAGCGGTACTTTTTTGGTAGCGACTTGTCTCCTCTTTTGTTGATTGGGGAGATTGTTGAGCCTTTCCATGAAGCTGGGATTATACCAAGTGACCTGACTTCAAGAAAAAAAGGGTCTAAAATTCCTGCCCAGTCCTACACCCTTTGAAGAGTGTTGGAGGAATGCCGTTAGGGCCCAGGCCCCTTCTTTTCTTACTTTTGCAATTTTTTGCCTTATCGGGTGTATGCTTGAGGCCCTGGATTTGTGCTCATGTGCATCAGCTGATTCCGTCAGGGATGTGACATTATCCCCCTTTAGTAAGTCTCCTGTGGTGGGGTACTCTGGCGTTTCCCTGTTTGATGCTCCTGTTTGAGCTTGTAGCAAGTCCATTGCTGACAATGACAGGGTCACTCTGGTTGTTTCCACAGATTTAATTCTTTTGAAGTTAATCGTGTAAGTGGAGTCCGGGGCTCAACCGGGCAGTTGAAAGGGGGTGCGGTTGATGAAAGGAGTATTTCTTGTGGTCGGTGGTCGCTGTCTCCCTTGTCCCCTAGGTAGGATGCGGAGAAGCAATGAAACAGCGAGAGGTTAACAAAATGGTAATCCAGTGTTGAGCAAATTGAAGAAGAGTAGAAGGAGGCCACTGGGGGAGAGTCCTCAGGGAATCTTGTGTTGAGTGCCCCAAGGTTGAGGTACTCTGGATCGTCCGGTAGGCGTCTGCTTTTGCTGTTCATTTTCCCGTGGGGGTTCCCTCTTTGTGCGGATATTTTCCAGTGTAAGGATAGGCTCCAAACTTTTCCCTCCGACGATGGTCCTAGGAGGTGGTGATTCAAATCCACCGAGAAAATTACATTTGATGTGTCCAGCTTACTTATGTGCTTTAGTAGTTGATCGATTGGGTGTTCGGAGTCATTTGCTTTGCGATTTGGGTGATGTAAGCGTTGACAATTATTACCTCGTCCTGAGTTCCCTTAAGGAAGAGGATTGTGTTGACCACGATGGTGTCCGTTGAGGTGGGGTCCACTAGCTCTGCTGAGGTTGTGCAAGTTGTTTATACATAGGTTGCCAGCCCTCCTGACAGGTGTCCAAATCTCGCTTTCTTTGCTGCTGGCATGAAGAAGCACATGAACCCCTGCTGGTGGAGTGGTTCTGTCAGCGATATTTCCTTAAGCATTATTATGTCAAAAGATTTTAGATACTGCATGAACTCCGGGTCAGATGTTTTGCTTGCCAGTCCACTAATGTACCATGAGCAGAGGCGGAGGGTGGATTTGCTGTTCGTGATGGTTGTACCCTCCTGTAGTGAGGGACCAAGTGGTGTTTCCTGGTGCTTGGTTTGAATGACTCCTTTTGCTGTGTGGGGAGTTCTTGGGTGATGGAGCGGCCCTGGTTCCTGAGATGGCTGTACTCCTGACGTTTTGGTGGGGGGACATACCTCCCAGCCCAATTCAACTACTAGGTGCTTGTAGCTCCCAATTTGGGTACCTGAGTCACGAGGCGAGGTCTCTGATTGTTCTTGTTGATGTCTGAAGATAGGATAGAAGGCTGTTTGGGTTGTGAGCCTTTTCTGGTTTCGGCCTTTCCTTCTTTGCTGACATCGTTACCTTGCATTGGGCTTTAGTTTTAGTGCTCCTGGTGGCCACAGAGGTGCTTCTTTGAAGGTCCCTTTGTGGCCTGTAGTGGAAGGGGGGACAGCTCCCTTAGGCTGATGGTTTGAGCACTGCCGCAGGTTGTTTGTCCTATTGGTCAGCCCCAGTTTTGGCTCTGTGTGGATGCTCTTTCCCAGTAAGAGTGTATTACAAATGGCTGCAGGATTTTTCTTTAGATCGTCGAGTATGGCACCGAGCATGGAGGGGAGAGTGGACAGTATGTCCACAATCGGGCTGCATCCACAGCTTATTTGCTCCTTGGACTGAGATTTATGAGGCAGTTTCTCGTCTAAACCAGCGACAAACAAAGCCAGAGTGTTAAGTAGGGACAGCGTAATGTCCATCTTGTCCGATTGGTACTGAAACGCCTCCACAGTTAGGTGCATGGTGTTCAGAAGAGAAGCCCATGCAATGCCAGAATGCAGCTCGGCGCCCCTCCTGGGATTGGTCCCACCCGTGATATCCAGGTTGGGTTCTGCTCTGTTGCCTCATGACCCTTTGGTGGGGTTGGCCACATTGGGCAGATCCTGCATGTAGGAGGCCAGCATATCCTCCCATCCTTGTGTGTCATGTCCAGGATGATAGGGCACCCAGCCCCTCCTCTTGGTGTTCCAAGACTGGAAGGTGTAGGTTGACACTGGTGGTAGACTGAGCTCAAGATGGTGTGGAAGCATTGGATCTAGTAGTCCGGGCCCCGTAGACCAGGTTGGCCATGCTATTGTTGTGAATACAGGTGAGGCCTCTTTTGGTTGATGCTTTTGAACCCTCCCATTGCTGCTTATAGCCTCTAGGATTGTGTATGCTTGTTGTCTCTCCTAGTCTTAGCCCTGGGAGGGCGCCGGCATTGGGCTGGGTTGATGGCAGGGAGGGCACATCGACTGAGGTAGAAGCTAGTAAGAATGCTGAAGACGATGGCACCTTCTGTTCTTTTGCTACTTGATTATCCACTGGGCTCGGAGAGCCTGTATGCCCGGACTGTAGCATGGTTCGGTCCGTGGTGGTTGGTCTCATAGGGGTTGTCATAAGTTGAATGAAAGAGAGAGGGTGAGTGAGGTCTCCTTTGGACTGGATGCCTGTTTCTTGGGGCTATGAAGACTGCTGCAGCTCTAATGGTTGAAGCGGGGTCTGCATCCCTTTGAGCGTGCCATTGCTTGAGAAAAGGACGAAGCCGGCATCCTTTAGAAAGTGATATTTTGTATAAATATTTTGCTGGGTTAAAGTTTCTCTGCATTTAGCAGCCCCCTCTGTGCATGTCCTTCAATCTCGACTCAATTGCAATTTGTGGAGCATGTGCGCTGGGCTGTGTAGTGAATCATGACTTCCCTTTTTTCCCTTCTATTCTTGGGGGGAGAGGCACCCTTGTTCTCCCGGACCTCATTCGGTACTCAGTGCCCACTGTATGCAACACTTTGTGGTCTGCTTCCTGTTGCGGTTATGACGGTGTTGTTGTTACATTAGTTGAGGCAGGTCAGGGTGAGCATTTAGATCCTGGGCCTTCTGCCCGGAGCGCTGTCCCCTCAGTCAGCCAGTTGGTCAGTTGATCCGTCCATTGTGCGCTGCTGTGGGAATGAAAATGTTTCCGTTATCCTCACTTGTGCATTATTCTATGTAAGTTAGCATTCGCTGCACCATTTTATGTTTGACCGCCATTTTGAATCATGCTCGAAACTGTAACTTGCCTTTTTGAAGAAACGGGTTATGGTGAGTTTCGTTTCTCCAAGGTTGGGCCTTGCCTTGCTAATGAATACACTGTTTTTATTAATGCATACCTTTCTCACTAGATAGAGGCCTTCTCCCACCAGTCTAGTGGCGGGCACGGGCAGAGTGACCTTGAGTAGGAGATAGTGTGTGCCCGGCCTCAGAATCGAAACCTTTCCTTCTGTGCTTCTTTGTTTAGCTGCATCTGCTTGGAAAATTCCATTGTGGATGTGCCTTCATCGGTTCTGGAATGTACATAATGTATCGTAATGCTTGATGATGTCAGTCCCTCTCTGCAGCACTCCTAAGAGACTGGGCAGACCGGGCTCCGCTCGAGCGTATCTGAATAAACATATATTGGTTTGTATTCTCTACTGTCTGACAGACTCTTCATTTGTATGGAAGGCTGAGAGGTGGTTGCGAGTGACCCGGGTGACCCTAATCGGGTCATTTCCTTCAGTTGGCGCCCGAACAGGGACTCCTTCGGGTGAGTAACCCATCCCCTTCCGTGGACGGGTGGGGAGGTCGAGGCTATTGTCGGGTCGGACGGGCGGATCAGGGATCCCTGCACGAGAGAGTTCCTGTACTCGCAGCTGCCCCTTCTGTCTCGCCGGACGGTGCCTCGCCCAGTGGTCATCCCGACTGGAGTCCTGAACTGCAAAACCCTTCGATCTGACCTTTTGGTCTGAAGAGTCGGCAGTGGAGAATAGATTCGTTTTGACCTGCATACATCAGGTGAGTTTGTTTTGGTTCTTTGTGGATAAGGTACCATTTTGGTTTGTATTTGGTACGGTCTAAGGGCCGTCTTTAGGAAAAAACGTTTGTAAATGTTTTGCCAGGCATAGAATAGTGAATTTGTTTTCTTTGAGAATGCCTGGAATAAGTAAATTGGTTTCTTTGTGCTGTCGCTGTTGTTCTGCAGATGCTCGATTGGAAGAAGCTCAGCCTGCGCCTCCAGAAGGCACTCCTAATTTGGATATGTATGTGAAACATGGTCTTGGCCCTATTATGTTTAGTACATTATAGCACAAATATACAAGGGACAAAGCCGAGTTGCAGTGGCCACTGACGGGCACTTTTGATGAACAAACAATTGGGGTTTTACAGGGAAAAAATTGTGAAGTAGGCAGCCTATGTCTGATTTTCTTCAAACGTGGCAAAAGGAGGCTAAACAGTGACGATTAAAGATGGAAAAGGAGGCACGAAAGGGAAGAATGCAAACATTGACTCAGAAAGCTGTAGCACATGATAGAGAGAAAAAAGAGATAGGGATTGAATGTGAAGATAGGAGGTTTCGATTGCATATTGATAAGTCTTATGTGGCCCAAGAAGAAAATTATACTTTCGTGGAGGAATTATTAGATAGTCGACCCCCACCTCCGTACGCCCCACAAAATATATATCCCACTGTTCCCTTGCCCTCACAGCCGCCTTTTACTGTTGCTTCTACTGTCTCTGCTCCTTCTCCTTTTTCTCTTCCTCCTGCTTCCTTACCGTCCGCAGCAACTGTGACTGTCAACACCCCCCTCACGCCCATTGTTTCAGCATCTTTCTCGCCAGCTTTTTCTCCTGTGACGCAGCCTTCAGCATCATTGATACCTGTCACTCCGGTTGCCTCTCCTTCCCTGGTTTTTCATCCCCCGGTTTCCTTGACTGATGGAACGCAAGTGCGCAAGTTTGGAGACGGAGATTGGACAAAGTTTAAAGAGTGCATGGGTCCGTATGTGCGATCTGAAGTGGGAGATGCAGAGAAAAAGGTAGTGGCTAACCAGGCTGCCCAGTGGGCCCGAAACCCCATTTACAGTGTGGAAGATGTGTGGAATGTGATGAAAGACTATGAGCCCTTTGTACAACAGCATGCCTTTAAGCATATGTCTGCTACTCTGATTAGTCTTTGGGAGCAGTGTTTCAAAGATGCAGCACCGCAGATTTGATATGATATTAAAGATCATGTATAGGTAACTAATATGGAGCCTGGTCAAGTTTTTGGTAGTATTACGACATTGATTGCTTATCGGGGTAGGCTACTTGAGAAGAGCCCCACTCCGGTATCTCAGTTTCCGATGCAAGAGGTTCACCCTATAAATCCCCCCGAAATACCTGAGCTAACGGATCAGCACGGTATTGTCACTAGACCGGGTGTGGCGGCCCGTTTCCAAGAACAATGGGTTTATACTCCATGGAAAAGGAGTGAAGTTTTGTCTCTTAAGACTCAGTTACCTGATCCTAGGAAAAATCCTACTGCATATTATAAAGAATTGACTGAAGCTGCCTCTTCGACAGTAATGATGCTTGCGGATATTGAAATGTTCTTTGGTTTACTGATTCCGGTTGATATTTGGAGGCAGGTGCATACACAAGATCATGTTGTGGAGCTGGGTGGTTCATGGGATCAAATTAAAGTATGGGATCAGGAGAGGAAGCCCGGCGATAAGCCTAAGGCATAGATACTCGCTTTGCCAGGCCGCATTATTACGTATATGCATTCTCTTATTCCGTCGAGAAAGGTTGATTGGGACAAGTTAACGGCTTGTCGCAAGAAGAAAGATGAGAGTGTGCCTGATTTATTCACTCGGTTTGAAGATGTGTTTTTGGATTATAGCGGGCAGGATTTGTCTATTGAGGGAGGTGTCAGGTTGTTTGTTAATAGATTTGTTTCTAATTTACTTCCTGAGATTGCGACTCGATTGCAGGCTTCCGAAAGCACCTGGTCCACCTCCTCCCCTTCTGTTATTTTGAATATGGCGCAGTATTATGAGCATAGGGAAAATGAGGATAAGGAGAGAACAGAAAAGAAGCACAAGGGTTTGAAGACAAAGGTGTTGTTGCAGCAGGCTTCTAGAGGGACTGGTAGAGGACGTGGTGATTTGGCCCGACAGCTTCCACGCACTAGCAGGCAGCCGAATACTACACCTTTAGGGCCGAGTCAGTGTGCGTATTGTAAAGAGGAAGGACACTGACGTAGCGAGTGTCCCGTATTGTTGCAGAAGGTGGAGGTCCCCTGACCTTGACTGGTAGGTCGCTCCCCCACCACACAGCTCCGTCTGTGTGCCCTGCTGCTGCCCCTCATTGTGCTCGTTTTTTTCCTTTCTGTGCCCCCTTGCTGCCCCTGATTGTGATCGTTTTTTCCTTTCTGTGCCACCTTGCTGCCCCTGATTGTGATCGTTTTTTCCTTTCTGTGCCCCCTTGCTGCCCCTGATTGTGATCGTTTTTTCCTTTCTGTGCCCCCTTGCTGCCCCTGATTGTGATCGTTTTTCCTTTCTGTGCCCCCTTGCTGCCCCTGATTGTGCTCGTTTTTTCCTTTCTGTGCCCCCTTGCTGCCCCTGATTGTGCTCTGTTTTTCCTTTCTGTGCCCCTTGCTGCCCCTGATTGTGATCGTTTTTCCTTTCTGTGCCCCCTTGCTGCCCCTGATTGTGATCGTTTTTTTTTCCTTTCTGTGCCCCCTTGCTGCCCCTGATTGTGATCGTTTTTTCCTTTCTGTGCCCCCTTGCTGCCCCTGATTGTGATCGTTTTTCCTTTCTGTGCCCCCTTGCTGCCCCTGATGGTGCTCGTTTTTCCTTTCTGTGCCCCCTTGCTGCCCCTGATTGTGCTCGTTTTTCCTTTCTGTGCCCCCTTGCTGCCCCTGATTGTGCTCGTTTTTTCCTTTCTGTGCCCCCTTGCTGCCCCTGATTGTGCTCGTTTTTCCTTTCTGTGCCCCCTTGCTGCGCCTGATTGTGATCGTTTTTCCTTTCTGTGCCCCCTTGCTGCCCCTGATTGTGATCGTTTTTCCTTTCTGTGCCCCCTTGCTGCCCCTGATTGTGATCGTTTTTTCCTTTCTGTGCCCCCTTGCTGCCCCTGATTGTGATTGTTTTTCCTTTTTGTGCCCCCTTGCTGCCCCTGATTGTGCTCGTTTTTCCTTTCTGTGCCCCCTTGCTGCCCCTGATTGTGCTCGTTTTTCCTTTCTGTGCCCCCTTGCTGCCCCTGATTGTGCTCGTTTTTTCCTTTCTGTGCCCCCTTGCTGCCCCTGATTGTGATCGTTTTTCCTTTCTGTGCCCCCTTGCTGCCCCTGATTGTGCTCGTTTTTTCCTTTCTGTGCCCCCTTGCTGCCCCTGATTGTGATCGTTTTTTCCTTTCTGTGCCCCCTTGCTGCCCCTGATTGTGCTCGTTTTTTCCTTTCTGTGCCCCCTTGCTGCCCCTGATTGTGATCGTTTTTTCCTTTCTGTGCCCCCTTGCTGCCCCTGATTGTGATCGTTTTTCCTTTCTGTGCCCCCTTGCTGCCCCTGATTGTGATCGTTTTTTCCTTTTTTCCTTTCTGTGCCTGTTTCCCGCCGCTGCGCCCCTGCGGCCCCGCCCCCTCACTGCCCATTCGCTGCCCCATTCCCTGCTCCTCCCTCCCACCTCCCCATTTAAGGCAAGCCCGTCTGCGCCCGTCCGCGCCGTGGCCGCGCCCAGTGCCAGACCCCCTGGTCCGGGCATCCCCCGCGCCCGTCACATCAACAGACGCCGATACGACGCCAGCACCCTCCACGCACTCAACCCCGGAAAAGATCACGCCTGCTACCAGGCCACCCCGAAGCGCACCCAAGGGCCCTTCACCTGCCGGAACTGCAGCTTCGCCAGCACCCGCCCCGCCAAACCACCGCCCAGGAAAGAACCCAACTACCTCAGATGCATCCTCCTCAACACCCGCTCCGCCCGCAAACACGCCATCGAACTCTGGGACCTTCTTGACTCAACCTCCCCAGACGTCGCATTCCTGACGGAGACCTGGCTGAATCCCGCTTCAGCCCCCGACATCGCCATTGCCATCCCGGACGGATACAAGATCACCCGCAGGGACCGCACCAACGGAGTCGGAGGAGGCATCGCCATCGTCCACAGGAACACCCTCAGAGTCTCAACCAACACCGACGACACCCTCAACACCGCCGAACACATGCACTTCCAGATCCACACCGATCCCAACACCACCCTCAGAGGAACCCTCATCTACAGACCCCCCGGCCCCCGACCACAGTTCAGCGATTCCATCGCTGACTTCGTCAGCACACACGCCATCGCCTCCACGGACTACATCCTCCTCGGGGACCTGAACTTCCACCTCGAGAACAACAAGGACACCAACTCCACCACCCTGATCGACAACCTCGCCACCCTCGGACTCAGACAGCTCGTGACTACACCCACCCACGCCGCCGGCCACACGCTAGACTCCATCTTTTCCGCAAGCCCACACGTCTCCTTCAACCACACCTCCGAACCCCACTGGACTGACCACCACTGCATCCACTTCACCTACAGGAAGCCCACCACGCACCACCGCACCGAACAAATGCCTCGCCGCTGCTGGAGCAGAGTCACGGAAGACCAGCTAACCACAACCCTCGCCCTGAGCCCACCCGCCGAACCCTCCGACCCCGACACCGCCGCCCGCAACCTCAGACAGTGGATCGACGACTGCGCCAACACCCTCGCCCCGCTCAAGAATCCGCCCAACAGCCACACCAGCAAGAAAGCCACCTGGTTCACCGAAGACCTCCAGGCCTCCAAACGAACGTGCCGAAAACTGGAGAAGATCTGGCTCCACGAACGGACAGCGGACAGCTACGCCGCCCACAAGAGCGCCACCCGCAATCACCATCACCTCATCAGATCCGCCAAAAGGGCCTCACTCAAAGACCGCCTAGACAACAACGCACACAACAGCAAAGAGCTCTTCAACATCGTGAAGGAACTCTCCAACCCCAGCTCCAACACCAACGACATCCAGCCGTCGCAAGACCTGTGCGACTCACTGGCCACCTCCTTCCACCGCAAAATCGCCGACATCCACGACAGCTTCAACACCACGACCGCCCCGGCAACCACCGAGACCACTGCCCCCACAACCACCAACCGCCTGCTCTCCTGGACCAACATCAACGACGAGGACACCAGCGAGATCATGAACACCATCCACTCCGGTTCACCGCTAGACCCGTGCCCTCACCACATCTTCAACAAAGCCAGTACAGCCATCGCGCCCCATCTCCGGAAAATAATCAACATCTCCTTCGAGACAGCAACCTTCCCGGAAAGCTGGAAGCACGCCGAGATCACCGCCTTACTCAAGAAACCCAAGGCAGACCCCAAGGACCTCAAGAACTTCCGACCCATCTCTCTGCTCCCGTTCCCCGCGAAGGTCACCGAGAAAATCGTCAACAAACAACTGACCCGCTACCTTGAGGAGAACAACATCCTGGACCCTTCCCAGTCTGGCTTCCGCAGCAACCACAGCACCGAAACCGCCCTCATCGCCGCCACCGATGACATCAGGACCCTGCTAGACAACGGAGAAACAGCAGCCCTCATCCTCCTGGACCTATCAGCCGCCTTCGACACGGTCTGCCACCACACACTACGAACACGCCTTCACGACGCCGGGATCCAAGAGAAGGCCCTGGACTGGACCACATCCTTCCTTTCCGGCAGAACACAAAGCGTCCGCCTCGCCCCCTTTCGATCCAAGGCCACCAAGATCATCTGCGGCATACCCCAAGGCTCCTCCCTCAGCCCAACGCTGTTCAACATCTACATGGCACCCCTCGCCCACGTCGCCCGACAGCACAACCTCAACATCATCTCCTACGCCGACGACACCCAGCTGATCCTCTCCCTCACCAAAGACCCTCACACCGCCAAAGCCCACCTCCACGAAGGAATGAAGGCCGTCGCCGAATGGATGAGGACCAGCCGCCTGAAGCTGAACTCGGACAAGACGGAGGTCCTCATCCTTGGTTCCAACCCTTCAGCCTGGGACGACTCCTGGTGGCCAACATCACTGGGAACGGCCCCGCCACCCACCGACCACGTACGCAACCTAGGGGTCATCCTCGACCCCACCCTCTCCATGACTAAGCAGGTCAACGCCGTTTCCTCATCCTGCTTCAACATCCTCCGAATGCTCCGCAGGATCTTCAAGTGGATCCCCACCGAAACAAGAAAAACAGTCACCCAGGCCCTCGTCACCAGCAGGCTGGACTACGGAAACGCCCTCTACGCAGGAACGACGGCTAAGCTCCTGAGACGGCTGCAACGCATCCAGAACGCCTCTGCACGTCTTATCCTCGACATCCCCCGAGGCAGCCACATCACACCCCACCTGAGAGACCTGCACTGGCTCCCTGTCAACAAGAGGATAACCTTCAAGCTCCTCACCCACGCACACAAAGCACTCCACAACTCCGGACCAGCCTACCTCAACAGACGACTCAGCTTCTACACCCCCACCTGCCAGCTCCGCTCGACCAGCCTTGCCCTCGCCACAGTCCCCCGCATCCGGAAAACGACCGGCGGCGGCAGATCCTTCTCCCACCTCGCCGCCAAGACCTGGAACACCCTCCCCACCAACCTCCGACAGACCCAAGACCTACTGGCCTTCAGAAGACTCCTCAAGACCTGGCTCTTCGATCAGTAGCAGCACCACCCCCCTCTTCCCCCAGCGCCTTGAGACCCTCGCGGGTATGTAGTGCGCTTTATAAGTGACATGATTGATTGATTGATTGATTGATTGAGGTCCCGAGATGACGAGGTTCTCGTCGACGGGGTCGTGGAGCTGATGGAGTGGACAGGGCTTAAAATGCTGTGGCCTCGCAGGGTCATTCTGATCATAACTATTTTGATGACCCTCGGGGTGGGCAGTATTATCACGATGATTATGACACAGATGAGGTGACAGAAATGTCTTACAGCTAGGATAGCCAGGGACAGAGTGAGGGACCAGTTCTGATACCTGTAGATCAACGCAGTCCTTATGTTACTGCGGATTTGCATGGCTCGGCTAAGGAGTTTTTGGTGGATACCGGTGCAACGAACAGTTCTATTTCTTGTTCCTTGGTCCATGGGGCGGCTCTGTCAGGCCATAATAATGTTTCGGTAGGCTTTTCTGGTGTACCGGTTGTAAGCCACATTTCAAAACCTCTTGCGTTGACTATTGGTCCTTTCATCATTCTTGTTGACATCTAATTGTGGAGAAAATTTGATGGGTTTGGACATGTTAAAGAAATTGCATGCTACGATTTATTGCTCCCCGACAGGTGTTTACATGACAATGGGTCCGGATGTGGTAAGCGCTAAACAGTGTCTGTCCAAGGATGCGCCCCTTCCTGCTGAGTTTGTGGGCAACAGGTGGCACAGATGTGGGCCTGCTACAGATATTTCCGGTTTCGATCCAAGTTAAAGACAATGCTATTTTACCTCGCATCCCTCAGTATAAAATACTGCAGGCAGGTGAGCAAGCTTTATTGCAAATTGTACAGGATTTGATTGAGAACGGAGTGCTTGAGGAGACGACTGCTAATATTTGTAATAGCCCTAGTCTTCCCATTCTAAAATGGACACCTTCAGGTTCCTCTGATGATCATGCAGATGTTTATTGTTTTGGGATTGATTTGCGTGAAGTTAATAAGATAGTAGTTCCTCAGTTTCCTGTGGTCCCTGAAATTACTACTCATTTGACAATGATTGCTTCTACTGCTAAATTCTTCTCTGTCATTTACTTGAAAAACACATTTTTCAGTGTTCCTATCCATAGTTGTTCGGTTTTACACTAGCTGGCAGAAGTTTTAGATTCTGTCGAGCTCCTCAGGGCTATACTGAGAGTCCAAGTATCTATAGTCAATCTTTAAAAAGCCAATTGGATTCCCTTTTGCTTCCTACAGGTAATGTATTGGTTCAGTACGTTGACGATCTCCTCATCGCTTTTGACACAGAACAAGGTTGCAGGGATAGTACAGCTAAATTGTTGTTGCATTTAGCACAGCGCGGACATAAAGTGTCCCTTTCCAAATTTCAGTATTGTCGACAGGAGGTCACCTATTTAGGTCACCTACTGTCGAAGGAGGGTAGGAGATTGACTCCTGAGCGTATCAGTACCATTGTTAAAATGCCCATCCCGCAGACTCAGAAAGATGTGCGTGCTTTGATAGGTATCACTTCCTACTGTCGTCAGTGGATACCTGGCTTCTCGTTACTAATAAAACCCCTGCTGGCCCTAACACTAAAAGATGTGCATGAGCCCCTGCCTTTGACGCATGACTGCCAGCAGTCTTTTGAGCAATTGAAAACTGCGCTTTGCTCAGCTCCAGTGTTCGACACTCCAGATTATACTAAACCATTTGTGTTGTACGCTCATTAGATGGCTGGTTGTGCACTTTCTGTTTTAACACAAAAATTTGGAGGAAAGCAACGGCCGGGTGCTTATTTCTCTGCTGTTCTCGACCCTGTCGCAAGAGCCCTCCCAAGCTGTCTAAGAGCGGTTGCGGCCGTGGCCGTCTTGATAAGGCAATCGGCTGGGCTCGCACTTAATACTGGCCTCACAGTTATGGTACCCCAAGCTGTGGATACACTTTTGAATAAGACCAAGACACAGCACCTCACCAGTGCACGTCTGACTGGTTACGAATTGACATTGTTCGCCAGACATATCACGACTAAAAGATGTGCCACTCTGAACCCAGCCACGTTACTACCCCTTCCTTCTGAAAATGATGAAAATGAGAAACATGATTGTATTTTCCGGAAGGAAGAAGAGACGAAAGGACGGGTAGACTTGACTGATGTTCCCTTATCTGACCCACAAGGGGAAATATATGTTGATGGCTCTTGTTTCAAATTATCAGTGGGCACTACAACTGCTGCGTATGCTATCACCACATTGCGACATTGCGTACAGTCATAGAGACATCACGAGTCCCTTATCAGTCAGCCCAAACAACTGAATTAGCCGCCCTTATTCAAGCTTGTGAATTGAGTGAGGGACTGGTTGTCAATATTTATACTGACAGCCAGTATGCCTTCGGGCCGTGCACAATTTTGGGTGACTATGGGCTGAGAGAGGGTTCCTTAATTCCCATGGTACAAAGATTCAATATGGTCACCTTATATTGAGGCTTTTGTCTGCTTTGACACTCCTGAAGAAGTTGGCAATAGTGAAGTGTAGTGCCCATAAATTAGTGATGATATAGGTAGGGGGAAGGCTTTTGCTGATCAGACGGCTAAGGAAACAGCCCAGACTAAAATGAAAAGAATGTTTGTAGCAGGTCCCGCTAGGTGGGTGCCTGAAATCACCATGTTTGAGGATACACTTGAGAACGTGAAGGAGATACAGAGTGAGGCCACAATAGAGGAATCAGCAATGTGGCAAGAAAGTACAGCACAGTTGAACGACGAGGGATGTTGGATTGATAAGTCAGGGAAGCAGAGATGGATGTTGCCAGATGCATATGTTCGTCCTGAAGTCACGATGGCTCATGGCCTAGCCCATATTAGTGCTAAGGGAATTTGCAAGTTGTTAGACCCTGTATGTCAGAATGACAACATATGTTATGTTATGTTATGTTAATAAGCTTTTAAAGCGCACTTCTACCCAAAGGTGTCCTGGCGCTAGCCGATGCCTAACTGGATACTAAAAAAGCTATAGCTCAAAAGGCTATTGGGAAAACAGCCAAGTTTTGAGCCCCCTCCTAAAGGAGAGGAGCTCAGTGTTATTCCTGAGATGTGATGGCAGATTGTTCCATGCTTTAGCAGCACCAACAATGAAACTTCTGCCGCCCCAGGTGGCTTTTTTAACTCGAAGGACGACCACTTGTTTTGCCTCTGTGGATCGCAATGTTCTCCCGGGGACATACCATTGAAAACGTTTCCTCAAATAGTCACGGCCCCTGCCTGTCAGTGATTTAAACACTGTGCAAAGTACTTTGAATTGAGCACGCTGTTTCACTGGTAGCCAGTGAAGCTGCTTGAGTTCCTTCCTAACAGAGACAAATCTGGGCGTGCTAGTAATCAGCCTGGCTGCCGCATTTTGCACCAGCTGGAGTCTATTTAGATGTTTCTTATGAATGTTCGCATACAGACTATTACAATAGTCCAGCCGGTACAAGATGAGCGCTGTGACTGCCGTCCTAAAGCTTTCCTCTGGTAAAAAGAATTTTATTTTCCTCAAAACTCTGAGGAGATAGAAGCTTATTGAGACAACTCCACTAACCTGGTCTCCAAAAGTTAGTTTATTGTCCATAATCACCCCTAAGTTCTTAGCTTTCCTAGTGGGGGCCGGGGGGATTCCCATTTCTTCAGGCCACCAATCAGGGGTCCAGATGTTGGGGTTATTGCCGAAAATGATGACCTCCGTCTTGCCTGCATTAAGTTTTAGGTAATTTGAGGACATCCAGCCGGCAATAGCTTTCATGCATTCGCGGCATTTTAGGCCAGTTTCCAGCTCCTTGCCTCGCTGTAAGGACAACACAATTTGTGTATCGTCCGCATAAGATGTAAGCTGGAGCCCATAAGATCTTATTAGTGCTGCCAGCAGGCCCACATAGATATTAAAAAGCGTGGGACTTAGCGAGGAGCCCTGCGGAACACCGCAAGGAAAAGAAAATGGATTAGACCTATGTCTACCCAAGTCCACAGTCTGAATTATGTCAGCCAGAAAAGATTTCAGGAGGGTCCAGGCTTTACCCTGCACCCTTGCAGCCAATAACTGGTCCATCATAACTTCATGGTGGACCGTATCGAAGGCTGCTGACAAATCTAGCATAATCAGAATTGCTGTGCCACCTTGGTCCATTGCCTCTCGCACCTCCTCCGTAGCTTTGATCAAGGCAAGCTCTGTGCTGTGTTCAGCACGAAAGCCGAATTGTGTGGGATCTAGCACATTATTGAGCTGAATAAACGTGCTGAGTTGTACATTCATAACCCTCTTGATCATTTTAGCCGGTAATGGGAAGCGCGAGATAGGTCTATAGCTGTTAGGATCCAAAGGGTCCAATTTCGTTTTTTTTATAAGCGGAAGTATTGAGGCTGACTTCCAGGACCTAGGAAACTGGCCAGCGTTAAGGATGGTATTAAACAAAGGAGTAAGGATGGGTGCAATGGCCTGAGAGACACTTTTAATCACTGACACTGGACACGGGTCCACGGGCGATCCGGATCGAGATGCCTTTAGGAGACTAACTAAATCTTGTGTCTCGAGCGGTGTGAATCCCTCTAACAGAGGTACATAATTTATGACACTTGGCCCTGGCCTAACTAAAACCTCCACCTCCCCTCTTTGCTGTTGCGAAAAGGAGGAAAAGATGGCTTCCACCTTATTTCTAAAGAAGAGAGCTAGTGATTCACAAAGGACAGAACTGCTAGATGTTAGGGGTCTATCCGGATTCGTCAATTTAGTAATAGTTTTGAACAATTCTCTTGATGAGAATTTGGCCTCATTGATCTGCTTCGCAAAGTATAGTTTTTTTGTTTCCATAAGTAATGTTTTATAGTTTGCGAGGCTTGCTCTATAAGCCTCCTTGTTGTCTCAAAGACAGTTGCACATTTAGTGAAATACTGTATGGTGTCCATGATGCACAATCCTGGAAAGGGTACCCCTACACCACCTGGTAATTTTGCACCACCCACTTTCCCTTTTGAGGTCATCCAGATGGATTATATAGAATTAGATAGGTGCAATAATTTGAAGTATGTTTTGGTGGTTGTTTGCGCATTCAGTAAGTGGGTTGAGGCTTATCTCACTAAAGATAATACAGCCATGACGACTGCAAAGTTACTCTGAAGGAGTTCTTTCCTCATTTCGGCTTGCCCCATTTGATTTGGAGTGATAACGGAAGTCGTTTTAATGCCAAGGTCATTCAGCTAATTTGCGATGGTTTGCACATAAAACAGAAGTTTCATGCTGCAAACCACCCATAGTCAGCAGGTTTGGTTGAGAAGTACAATGGTACTCTCAAACTGAAATTGGCAAAGATTCAGGAGACAACAGGGTTACAGTGGCCAGATGCTTTACCATTAGCTCTTTTGTCAACAAGAACAACAGCACATTCTAGGACAGGATTGTCACCGTATGAGGTCGTGTTTGGACGCCCGGCAAATGTCTGGGGCGTCCCGCGTCCTCAACGTTTTTCAGATATTGAGTTTCCAATGTTAATTGACTACCTGTGCTAGCTAACTGAAAACTTGCGTTCTATTCACCAACAGGTCCGGGAATCCCTACCACCCACACCAGAGGGGCCCGGACACGACATTCGGCCTGGCGATGTCATCTTGATCTGTAATTTCCAGAGGAAGAAGAGTCTAGAGCCTCATTGGAAGGAACCAGAACAGGTCCTCCTGGCTACACGTACTGCCGTGAAGGTCGCTGGCCGAAAGAACTGGGTGCATGCCACCCACTGCCGCAGAATACCTTTGCCCTTACCCTATGACCAGTGGGTGAGGGACGGAGTGGGGGACTCTGAGAGTGAGAAGGTGCCTCAGTTTGTCCCCTTCAGTGATGCAAAGCTGACATGGACCCAAACGGATTCGAAGAATGATGAAGTGCTAAATGCAGCGGTCCCCGCAGAAATACGAGCTATTAAGGAGCCACTGTTTGTTGATCCAACGGTGCCTGGGGCTGCCAGGTACAGTTTGCATCCTCGGTTGAGGAACGGTGCACAGAAGGAGAAGTCAGATTAGATAGGGATGGACTGTGTAAGTCAGGTGTACTTTGCCATAGTACCAACGGAATTAGTTTAGGGTAAATGTGAGACTTGTTCACTGTTTGTTTTTGAACATTGGACAGGATAGTTCAAAAGGTATCCCTTTGGGGTACTTTATCCTGATCGACGTGGGGCGGCATGAGCTTAGGACGGAGCAAGCTCCACCGCCGGTGCTCAAGAGCACCAATGTATTGATGAACAATAGGAGCCTGTACCAGTGAGGCTCTGACGGACACTGGGAACACTTACCTTTACTATTATTTTTGTTGCAATATAATTCCTGTGGCATTTCTCTCCTTGCTTAATTATGCATTCCTTTGGTCGGCCTATTGATGAGGAGGAACAGCCCTTTGCACCACCACGTTCAATGAGGGGTTGGTCTACAAAGAGTAAAATAGTCTGCATGCTAATTGTTGTGATTGCAATAGTGACAATATTTGGAATATCTTGGTTCTTAGAGGAGAAGTTTCCTGTACATTCCTTAGAAGGTACTACTCCCACTCCCCCTGAACACATTTTTGTTACTCTAGCCCCACACAAAGACGTACATAGGCAGTCCTACACAGATAATGTCTTCATACAAATGTTACATCATGCTCTAACACGACTAATTGTTGGGTTTGTGGGTTGCTACCTTCAGTCACTCATAGGAGCGTATATTGGTAGCTGTGAGGATTGGTATGAATTGTTTCGGCTGGTGTACCTCCAATTTCAACTTTCTACTTTGAATATGACATCTTCTGATTCACACTGCAAATGAATATTCAAGCTTCTACCAAGGGTTTACCCCCATAGGACCGGCAGGACAAGGTACTCTAGGGACAGTGTCCTCAAAGTCATGTTTGAAAACGTACCATAGAGTAAAGGATAATGCCAGGTTTCGAATGGAAATGGCTGATTTCCAATGGTAAACACATCTCTGAGTATATTCAATCCTTCCAAGCTCGTAATATTAGCAAGGATAAACCGATACCCGTACCACTGGTTATTAAGACAGCTGGGTTTTGTGTCCAGGGGACTGGGGAGATAATGGTGGAGGAGAGTAAATGCAATTTCACCTACAAACTGAATACGACTAATACTCCGCCTTTGATCCTACCCCATAATGTCTATTTTGCCTGTGGGTCGCAAGCTCACGTCTGGCTCCTGAGGGGATGGTCAGGCACATGTTATCTCGCTTTCCTTTTTCCTCCTGTGTATGTTGACCCGCCTAATTATCATAAAACTAATCTGCTGCAACGTAGAAGTCCATTCCTGCCCCGAGTCAAAAGGGTTTTGGCACAAAGGATATAGATCAGACTGACACCACCGCACAGCAATTTGGAGATGCTGTGAAGGGCCTACTTCCTTTTTGGGCCCCATGGCTAATAGCCTTCAAGTTTGTCAGTTAACTAGAGTTGTTGAGGCGGTTATCAATACAACAGCTGGGATAATGACAAATGTCACTGCTGAGCTCCAGGCTACGAGGTTAGTCACTTTGCAGAACAGGATGGTGCTAGATGTTATGCTTGCAGACTAGGGAGGGTCCTGTCACGTCATCGGCAGCAGCTGTTGTGTTTACATACCTGATAACGCTCCCAATGTTTATTCAGCTATAAAAAAATTACATAGAATATCGGCCGAAATACACCAAGAAGTAGGTACTTGGACACTTTCGGGGTGGTTCTGGAACACGTTAACATCGTGGTGTTGGAAGATCCTCACTTTTCTGGCTGTGGTTGGCGGTATCTTCTTTACATGTTGCCTCTGCATACAATGTCTCCCAGCTTGTTCTTTTTAATGTGTCAATATCCTCACTCCCAAACAGAAAACATCAATTCATGATACCAATGCCGCAATTATGCTACAAAAGGATATTGACGATTTGATGCAGATAGACGAAGGTATTTTTGAGACCACATCTTTCCTTGCAGCCTCTATTCTTGACACTGAATATATGTACTGCTCCTAATACTGATTTTCCTTTGTCCATGAACATGTTATATTTTCTTTGATCACTATATAAATTGGTTAGCTCACGCTAAAAGGAGGGTCTGTGGGAATGAAAATGTTTCCGTTATCCTCGCTTGTGCATTATTCTATGCACGTTAGCATTCGCTGCACCATTTTATGTTTCACCGCCATTTTGAATCATGCTCGAAACTGTAACTTGCCTTTTCGAAGAAACGGGTTATGGTGAGTTTCGTTTCTCCAAGGTTGGGCCTTGCCTTGCTAATGAGTACACTGTTTTTATTAACGCATACCTTTCTCACTAGATAGAGGCCTTCTATCACCAGTCTAGTGGCGGGCAAGGACAGAGTGACCTTGAGTAGGATATAGTGTGTGCCCAGCCTCAGAATCGAAACCTATCCTTCTGTACTTCTTTGTTTAGATGCATCTGCTTGGAAAATTCCACCGTGGGCGTGCCTTCATTGGTTCTGAAATGTACATAATGTATCGTTATGCTTGCTGATGTCAGTCCCTCTCTGAAGTACTCCTAAGAGACTGGGCAGACCGGGCTCCACTCGAGCATATCTGAATAAACATATATTGGTTTGTATTCTCTACTGTCTGACCGAATCTTCATTTGTATGGAAGGCTGAGAGGTGGTCGTGAGTGACCCGGGTGACCCTAATCCGGTCACTTCCTTCACTGCCTCACCCCTCATGTAGAAGCTGACCCGGTGGCTCTGGTTTTTAGTCTTGATGGTAGGGGGGCAGGAGCACGCCTTGAGGCCTAGGCTGAGGCTCTGTTGCTTTCTGCCAGGAAAATGGTGGGAAGGGGAGCAGTGTGTGTGCAGTGCTTGCACCCATGCTCCTACTGCTGCAGGGGGTGGTGCGGGGCAGCAGGGCCCGAGGTGTTCCAGTGGGTTCAGTAGCTTCCAGTAGTAGAGCAGAAAGCCGGCAGTGGTTCAAGTTCTCCTGAGTTTTGGTGCGGGCAGGCGGCGTACCAGGGGGCATGTGCTGGGGCAGCTGGGGCGGTTTGTCTGCCACGCCAGTCGTCTATCATTGTGCACCTGAGCCACAGCGGACAGAATGCTTAGGTCCTGCCGAGTTTTGGTGCGGGCCGCTGTGGTTTCTTGCCCTCTGCTCTGCTTGCAGCACAATGCAGTCCAGGTCGGGGTAGGAGCTGCCAACAGCCTTGCAGCCTGGGCAACCGTTGCTCGCTTTGCTTCACTTTCGGGTGTACGAAGGTCAGAGTTGCACCTATGCATGATCCTTCAAAATTACAGCCAGGATCTCCATGCTGTCCCTATGCACATTGCATCTAACAAAATTACTTACAGCACGACATTGAAGGGATAGGGCTGCGCCTGTCCTCACACAAAGAGCTGCCTACCCCCCTGTTGTGTGTCTGGAGCCAAGACCAGAAAGGGCAGAGTCCTGTGCACTACATGGACCTACCTTTGAAGTCGGCCTACTTCAAAGGCTGAAATGGGTATAAGTACTGGACATTTTACACCATATACTCAGGACACTTCTGAACTGAGGACATTCTTTCAGGAAGGAGAGCTCTTGCACTGCTAGGAGGGACTGCCACTTCGCTGTTTGCTTCACTGTGTTGGCATGCTGTCTGCTGCTTCTTGCCTGGGAGTACATGATGGTCCAACGCCATAGTTGATGTAACAGAGTGTCTTGTATCAGGCCTTTTAAAACACATTTAAAAATATTAAAGAAGCTTAAAACCCTCCTACCCAGGACTTATTTCTGAAGGTTGTGGAGGGGAACTCTCGTCCTGCCCTTCAGCTCATAATCGTAGGCCCACTGTCTGTATAAATTCTAGTTTTCTCCATTAAGGCGCAACTCCTCTAACTAGTGTCCTGGACAAGATAAGAGTGAGGTGCAAGTGCAACGGATAAGGAGCAATGATTGTTTTTGACTTAAAGCGCAAGTGCATGGAGAAAGTGCCGGCACTCAATGTGTAAGAGGAAAGCAGGTTCCGGGAGGCGTTAAAGTGCAATGAGCGTTATTGGAATTAAAGTGCAGGTACACAGTTAAAGTGCACATTGCTTTGAAAAAGGTAAAATGAAAACAGTCTTGTAAAATAAAAAGTTGGTTCCGGGCGACATTATGTGGGACAAGTGGATTTGGTAACTTATCAGTCGCCTTCTGACCGAGCCATCCCTTTGCTCTAAGTGAGATTATAATCTCTCTGCAGTTACAGACCAGTGATGCCAGTTAGATTCTTTAAGAGGTTTGAGTTATTTTAAAATGTTTAAGCAGATCCCTCCTACGCTTATTCCACTGAGACACTCACTACAGATCTTTTATTGAATCTCTGCAGAAATTTCACCATTGCACAGTTCAACTTCATGTCCATTGGTCCAAAGCAGGCAGTGCTGCCTCTCTGCAGGAACGTAAACATCGATCATTCCAATTTCCATGCAGGAGCTCCTGCCGATCATCCATAGCAGAGTACCATAAGCAAAGTACATGAATAATGTCCTCGGTTCCCTGTTGACATAGCCGACAGGCCTCTTGACTGTCTCTTCTTTTCCACAGGGAGGGTAATAACTTAGGATCACATCACAGAGAGTTGGATGATCTCACCTAACAATACATTTCTTGGAGACTTTAACATACATTGAGGAAACCTTAACTGCAGTTTTTGAACTGAAAGTTTGTCAAATAGTCAAAATTTACAACAGTGCAGTTTACTACTTATCCAGACAGAACACTTTATCTTATTTTGATTACTTTAACTGCATAAGATGCTGGATTCTAATCTACATCAACTTGTCTTATCACTTTGAAATGGTTACCAAATATTGATTGCTCACTGTAACTTTACTGAAAGATGATTGTTACATTTATTATGTAGACTCTTGAAAAGCACCAGCTTAGTACTCAAGATTCAGACAGAAAGTCATGTTTAATTATTCTTCCTTGACCTTACAAATATTAATCTCGCCTCTTTCTTTTACAACAAGGTTCTTCCTTATAGCTTTAATCCTTTCGCTGCTAGGCCTTCCCCCCCCCTGTGCTAAGCCTTTTTTTTGCTATTTGGGGTAGTTCGCGCTTAGGCCCCTGTAACTTTTTGATCACATAAGGTATCCACGCCAAATTTGCGCCCTTTTCTTACAACTTCATAAGGATTTTAAAGGTACCCAGGGTTTGTGGATTCCCTTGGAGGGGACCAAGAAATTAGCCAAAATACAGCTAAATTTAGTTTTTTGTTTTTTTTAAATGGGGCAAAAGTGCTGCAGAAGAAAGCGTCTGGTTTTTCCCCTACAAATGGCATTAAAAAAGGGTTTCTGGTGCTGAAATCATCATCTTCCCAGCTTTCAGGGACAAGCAGACTTTTGTCAGAAAACCAAAAATGTTTGCACGGTTTTGGCATTTTACTGGGACATAGCCTATTTTTGCTACTTTTTGTGCTTTCAACCTCCTTCCAGTTAGTGGTAGAAATAGGTGTGAAAGCAATAATGGATCCCGGAAAACTATACATTTCTTAAAAGTAGATACAATTCTGAATTCAGCAAGGGGTCATTTGTGTAGATCCTTGAAGGTTTGTTTATAGAAACTAACAGTTGAAAATAAAAAAAATAATTGAAAATGAGTTGAAAAAAACAGCCATTTATGCCAACGTTTTCACCTGTAACTTCTTCTAAGTATGACAGATGTTTGCAAGCAATATACTGTTACATCCGCTTTGTGCTTCTGGTTGTTGGGGCATATAGGACTTGTAGGTTCACCAAGAACCCGAGGAAGCCAATAACTGAGCAGTGTCTTGCAGTGGTTTTTCATTGTGTACTGGGTATATAGCAATTAATTTGGTAAAATATAAAGAGTGAAAAATAAGTATCAAAAACACCTATGTATTTCCGAAATGGGAACAAAATATAGAGTTTAGAAATTGTGGCCTGTGAATTGTAGTACATTTTTTAAAGTGACTTCTTTTATACACATTGTCTTATATTAGGAAGGCAGAAATGCATAGAAAGTCAATAGGTAATAACAGTTGCTCTACAATTCTGAGTTCCCCTAAGTCTCCAGATAAAAATGGAACCTCACTTGTGTGGGTAGGCCTAGTGCCCGCAACAGGAAACGGCCCAAAACGCAACAGGGACACACCACATTTTTACAGTGAAAACTGACCCGTTTATTGCACAGTGCCTAACTGTGGATTTTGAACCCTAGCTCAGCCGGCACCTAGGGAAACCAAGCAAACCTATACATTTTTGAAAGCTAGACACCCAGAGGAATCTAGGATGGGGTGAATTGAGTGGCTCTCACCGGTTTCTGTTACCCATAATCCCTTGTAAATGTCAAACTTTGTAAAAAAAAAAAACACATTTTCCTCACATTTCTTTGATGGAAAGTTCTAGAATCTGCGTGGATCCACAAAATTCCATCCACCCCGCGTTCCCCAAAGTCTTTTGATAAAAATGGTTCCTTACTTGTGTGAGTAGGCCTAGTGCCGTGACAGGAAATGGCCCAAAAAGCAACATAGACACACCACATTTTTACTGTGAAAACTGACCCTTTTTTCGCAAAGTGCCTAGCTGTGGATTTTGAAACCTAGTGATGGAGCAAGGACTCACAAATGAGACTTGCTCGAATGCAATCACCTCACAGTATTAATTAATTAATTAGGTATTGTGTATACTAATTTTGCATACACTACATGAATAGCAAGGAAGCTTGCCTATGTGTTCTAACTAACAAGTAACGCTTGTCTTTTCTTAAAATGGCCGCTAAAGCGCGGGAACCTTACTGCGCATGTCTCATCCATATCACATGGTGTGACGTCTTTCTTTGCTTGGTGGGAAATTTCTGCTTCTGCGCAGTGTGCTTTAAAATGGCTGCTTGATGTTTTCACATGCTTCAGCTTGCTCTTGTGTTATTATTAAATTGTCGTTTTCTTAACGCTACTAATGCGGGATAGATTTATAAGTAAATGTGGATAGAGTAGAAAGAGTGGGTATACAGTGAAACATATTATTTTGTGATTTTAATATTTTCTTCTTTGAGTTTTATTAGTTCGTAAACTTGGGCCTGGGGTTGGTGATCTGAAACTCGAGAGACAATGATTCTGCGCATGTGTCCTGTGTGGCTGCCAAAGAATAAAAATGAAGTCAACCTGGACGTCATCCAAGGACATGACCTGATGGCCGAAGCTGCTGTACTCTTGCCTTTCCTGTTGAAAATTGAAACTTTGTATATGAAGAATATATAACATTTGTCGTGAGACGGGTGGGAAATAAAGCAAATGTATAAAATTGGATGGGCGGTAGTTTAAAGACAATGGCCTACAGAAAATGAACTAAAATCATATGGTGTGAGAATCCACCCCCTGTCCCTGTCCAATCAGAAGTAGTGGTCCCATATTTTAGCAACATTAAGGGGAGGTACATGAGCGCAGAAGGGTATAATAGATATAGAATTAGCTAATTAAGAGACGAGACTAGATGCTGACAAAGAAGGAGATGCTGCAGAGAGCAGACGTACACAGAAGATCAGGCGTGCATGCTGACTAGAAGAGCTCCAGACCGTCAAGCTGATCGATTGCAGACTGAATCCCTGTCCAGAGAGGTCCTGAGGAGGGGGCGGCGGAGTCCATTAGAAGGAAGGCACGGGAGAATCAAGGAGAAGTCGAGTATCAGAGAGGGGAACGACGCAGGCATCGTTGTAGAGAGGTCACCGGTCCTGTCCTGATCCTGGAGGAGGTCTTTGCTCTTCATCCTTCCTGGGTCCTATTCTTTCCAACTCCTTGGCCAAGGGGTTTGGTTCTCGCACTTAGGTAAATATAAATGCAACCTTTAGTTGCGCTGCTGTCTCTATCTTCTCCTTTCTGAGGGACCGTCATTAATCAATAATTATTATTCTATGCTTCACCTATGATATGCGATTAAGTACCATGTGGTTATGTAATTTACTCTGCTAAAATCTTTAGATAAACATTTTAAAACTTCCTGACTCAGTGGTTATTTCAGGATTATGTACTATAATGAATGTCACTCATTTTAAACTTCCCAATTAGCAAAGGATTCATTGGTAAGTCATTACTCTTCAATCGGAAGGTAATTGGTAGCAGGGATTTTGAATAAGAGTAACAACTGATAAAACCCAGCGTAAGTATTAGCGTAGTATGAATGTATGGGCCCAAGTGAGTATCTGGTGTATGAATGCTGTTTGCTAATATCGCGCTGGATCAGTTTTCTGGTAATCAGAGGATGGTTACTCTTTGTTAATTGGGTAATGAGAATTTTATTTTTTATAAACTAACATCCGTGTATTCAAAGTTTGTTTTATGTTGTCTAGAATCCCCGGGGAAAATTGAATAGCGGTTGGTAAGTGGAAGCCATACTGCAGTGAGGTTATCTGTCAGGCAGAAATAGTACTGAAAAGTTAAGCAGGACTTTCAGTACTGGTTAGGGAATCTATGCGTGTGAGTAATAGCAAAAGAGTACGCTGGTGAAAATTTGATGTTATATCACCTAGAAAGGGTAACATTGAAGAAGTAACAGGTACTTCTGGAGCTTGTGTGAAGAGTAAACGGAAGGGTTTTACTTGTAGTGTATGTTTAGTAAACGGAAAGGTTTTACTAAGTGTGAGAGGAAACTATCTTTTCTATTTTTAGAGAAACTGGCACGATAGCGAATGTTTTATGTTGTTACTGAAATTTAATTAAGATTTATAGAGAAAATAAGTTTCGTAAGATTTTGTAAAGGGAGGGTCAGCTGCCGGAGAGGGAGCTGACATCACAAACGCTGCGCTGGGATTGGTTGAATCTGCGGGTGTGGAACGACTCTTGTAAAGGAGGGGTCAGTAGTCAGGAGTAGTACTGACGTCACAGGTGCCGCGCTGGGATTGGTTGAACCAGCGAGGGACAGAGAAGCGCAGATTGTAAAGGAGGGGTTGACAGACTAACGTCACAGAAAGGCCGCGCTAGTATTGGTTCAGAAATAGAAGAAAGCAGGCACTTGATTGGTTGATATTCTTGAAGCTAAAATCTTAGTGGATAGAGATTGCATGTTAAAACGCGATCCGACTTTAACAGGAACTCGTCCGGATAGGAGATTCCTAGGTTTTGCAGAATATAATTTTATACACCGAAGATTAGATAGAATGTATAGAGAGAAGAGAAAAATGTCCTTTCTGCAAAAGATTAAGAACTATTTTAAAAAGGATAAACCAATAAAAACTTGGGAAGGAATTATCATTCCACCAGGTAAAACGCCCGCTTCATTCATGATGATGGAGAGAGGTTATCATACTTGTGTATGGATAGAGAATTGGATAGAATATACCAAAAATGATGGAATATCAGCATTTCCCAAGAATGGTACCTTCAATGGAAGAATTCTTCAAAATTTGAGATTAAGGATGAATGACCTAGAACCCAGACCTAGATTAACTCAATACGAAGCCTTAGAGGAATGGGAAACCGAGGCCTTTGAGCGTGACCGATCCAGAAGTAATAGGGGTTATCGAGGATTTTTTCCAAGAAACCAACATGAGAATAGGGATGGTCAGATGAAACAGTGGAGGAGAGCAATGCTTACAGAAGGATTATATCCAATATTTACGGAAGAAGAACTGTTAGGGAAGAAATGCACAGAAAAGACAAAACATTTAATAAGAAATGGAGATTCGGAAGATTAATTTATAGAAGAAATATTAAGGAACCCCCCACCGTATCAGGAAGGGACAAGTGGATGCACCCCAAGTGCCCCACTGTTAAAAACTCCATTAGTACCACAAGTAATGCATGATTTCACCCCCAGTAGGATACTTCACGATAAAGAGAAAGAAGCCCTTGAGAAGACCAGAGCAGAATTAATACAGAAAATATCACAGATAAAGGTACATCCTGATTCTTTGACCATACCTGTAACAATTGGTCCGGTAGTTCCATTATATGGTGGTCAGGGAAATTGTCCTCCACCGTTAGTTATGCCTACTCCTGTGAATATTCCAAAACCTGAAGCAACAGTAATGGTTGAGGATCATTTTAGTGATTGTGAATCAACAATATCATTAATGGATTTACCAATTCGAGATTCTGTCAATAGTACTCCCAGAAGGACTACACCTGGGTGCTCAAAAGAGATAAACTTGATAACTTCATCAGGAGCAAAAAGTGTCACTGTAGTTAGTCCAGAAGACTTAGAAAGGTGGGCAGAAGGATCAGAACAGCAGTGTACACCTCCAAAATTTTTGGATATTTATTAATTAAAAGTCGAATTAGAAGAAATAATAGCAGGAAATGTAGGGCTAGATCGCCTAAATGCTTACAATGAAGAAGAATTATTGTTCGTATGCAGGAGTATCACCAGAAATGTAAAAATATTCCATGAAAAATTATCAGATTTAGCTCTGCAGATGGGAATTGAAATAGGGAGATCAAAGGTGTTGCAGAAACCCTATAGAGCAGATTTCTCAGACAAAGATTTAGAAAATATGAATGCTTCTGGAAGGAAGTTACAAGTAAAAGAGTTAATGATAGTTTTGCAAAAATGGGGAGACCTAGATAAATGGAGAGTTCGATGGGCAAAGAAAAAGGAAGAGGCACGATCCAGTAGAACAGATTCTGAATATGTGATGAAAGAAACAGGGAAGACAGATCAAATGTACCCGATGCGAGAAGTTCCAGGAGGGGGCTATGTACATGTCCCCTGGAGTAGACAGGATATTTTATCATTTACGAATGATTTTCCAAAATTGAGAGAAAAACCAATTGAATGGTACAAGCAGGTTGAAAGGTTTGTGAAGGTATCAAAGGTATTGTTGAAAGATTTAGATGGGTTGTTTGACATAGTGGTACCTGCCGATTTGTGGACAGATTGTAAAATTACAGTTGATTGGCCAAGTGACGAGTATCCTGGAGATCCAAAGACAGGTGCCCCGTCAAATGATGTAATGAAAAAGTATCAGCAGGTGATAACATACCTGAAAGGCAAAATACCACCAAAAGAAACAAATTGGGTGAAAATAGACCGAACCACCCAGGAAGCTAGTGAATCGGTACACGCCTATTATGAGCATTTATTGCAGGTATTTAAGCAGTATAGTGGATTTGAGGACATTGGAGACAAGAACATGAGTCAGTTTGTGTATCGATTCGTTTATGGTCTGAAGCCAGAGATTTGTCAGATGATTAAACAACACATGTTGTGTTGGCAAGGGAAACCGATCGATGAAATTTTGAAATATGCAAAATACTGTGGAGATGATATTGAGGATAGGCACAAGAAATTGCAGGAAAAAGTGATGTGGGCACAGGTGAAAATGGCTGAGAAACAGGGAATTAATTTGGATAATCCGAGTGAAAATCAAAGAAAGGATTCTGGAACGAATGGCGATACAGGGAATAGTGGAAAAGTGAGAGGACGAATGAGTAGAGAAGAAGCTAAAAAGAAATTTCCTTGTCATGGATGCGGAAAATTGGGGCATTGGAAGGATGAATGTAAAAAGATTCGGAATAATAATGGCCCAAATCAAAATTTAATCCACAGACGCAGAATGACTCACAGCAGGGTGTAAATCCTCAGAGTTAGTTGCCACCTGCACCTATTCAGGGTAATGTAAGCAGAGCAAACCACGGTACAGACGTCGGATATCAAGGAGGAAGTGGTAAGAATGATTATGTAACATCACAGTTTCTTTTACAGGACAATTTCTGTCAATACAGTTCATGACGGTGCCTAGGAGAGGGGAGAAGGAGTGCGTACTTGGCGCATCCTTATCGGTAGATCAGTCAGGTCCATATGTTGAAGGGAATGTGAAGGGTAATGATATTACTTTTCTTTTGGACACTGGTGCTACCCGGTCTACTGTGAGAACAGCAGACATTCCAGACCTTCCTCTCTCTGGTGAAGCTATCCAAGTAGTGGGAGTAGCTAATAGAAAGATTAGAACACCTCTTACCGAACCAATGGAAGTTAAAATTGGAAATTTCAGAGAAATGCATCAATTTGTAGTGTGTGATTCTAGTCCAGTAAATTTATTAGGTTGTGATTTGTTGTGCAAAATGAACTGTACAATTTTCTGCACACCGGATGGTGTGGCAGTTCAGACCCCAGATGAAGATCTTGTATATAAGTTTATGATTGCAAAACAAGGTACAGAAGTAGATGAGATGTTTTCTTTGATAACAAAAGATGAGTTGCCAGAAGAATTAAAAACTACAGTAAACCCCACAGTATGGGATTTCACAGGAAAGGAAGTAGGACTTATGGCCAAAATAGACCCAGTTAAAATTACCGTAAAGGAAGGTGCGATTTTCCCAAATACTAGACAGTACAAAATGAGTGCAGAAGTAAAGACAGGAGTCATTGAAGAAATCAATCGAATGGTAGAACAAAACATACTAAGAGAAGTAATGAGTAGCCCATGTAATTCACCAATAATGGGTTTAAAGAAACCTAGCGGAAAATATAGGATTGTTCAGGACCTGCGCAAAATAAATAAGATTGTGGAACCTTGTTGTCCTGTAGTACCCAATCCTGCAGTAATCCTATACCAGATTCCTTGGAGTGCAGGATGGTTCACAGTGATTGATTTATGCCAAGCGTTCTTTTCAATACCATTGCATCCAGACAGCCAGTATCTTTTTTCATTTAAATTTGAGAACAAAGTCTATGTATGGAATCGTGTTCCTCAGGGGTACACGGAAAGTCCTTCTATTTTCAATCAGTTATTGAAAAAGTGCTTAGAGAAACTAGTGATGCCAGGAAGCTCAGTCCTAGTGCAATATATCGACGACTTACTGGTGGCATCGAACACCAGAGAGGACTGTGTTGTTGATTCTATAGCACTATTAAATCATTTGGCTGAAGAAGGGCATAAAGTCTCACCAGAAAAATTGCAGTTCTGTACAACAGCTGTTAAATATCTGGGACACCAAATTGAGAGGGGAAAAAGAAGAATAACCTTGGAAAGAGTACAATTGATTAAGAAAATGCAAATGCCTGTAACACAAAGAGAAGTGAGAATGTTCCTAGGAATAGTAGGATACTGTCGACAATGGGTACTAGGATTTTCCTTGTTAGCAAAGCCCCTAATTCAAATGACAGAAAAGAAAGCAAAGGACCCAGTTGATTGGGATGATGAGAGTGTAGGAGCTTTTGTAAAATTGAGAAATGCTTTGTGCTCAGCACCAGCCCTAGGCATGCCTGAATATAAAAGAAGCTTCGCATTGTTCTGTCATGAGAGAGAAAATTGTGCACTTTCAGTCTTAACACAAAGACATGGTCTAGACAGACGTCCTATAGCATATTTTTCTGCTACATTGGATCCAGTGGCAGCCGCATTGCCAGGCTGCTTAAAAGCAGTGGCGGCTACCTGTTTAAGTATTGAACAAAGTGAGTTGTGATGGGACATCCTGTGAAGGTGTATGTTCCACATGCGGTTGTAATTCTGTTGACAAGAACACGAACTCAGCATCTTACTCCTAGTCGGCTGACTAAATATGAGAGAATAATAATGGGTGCTGAAAATGTGAACATAGTGAGGTGTACAATAGAAAATCCCGCAACCTTACTACCAGACCCATATCATGTGGAAATAAAAAATGACGAAGAAGAAGAACATGATTGTTTACAAGTCACAGAGTTATGCACAAAACCACGTCCGGACATTGAAGAACAGCCCCTTAGAAAGCCAGACAGGGAGCTGTTTGTGGTTGGTTCATGCCAGAGGCATGAAGATGGTAAACTGACTGCAGCATATGCAGTATGTGAATTAACTGGAATAGTCGAAGCATCCTATTTACCAGGAGTAAAATCTGCACAAGTAGCTGAATTGATTGCTTTGATAAAAGCGTGCAAAATTGGGAGGAATCAAAAAGTGACTATATTTACAGATAGCGAATATGGTTACGGGGTTGTGCATGATTTTGGCCAACTATGGATGCAGAGGGATTTCATGACTTCTTCAGGATCCCCCATTAAAAATGGATAATTTGTAAGGGAATTGCTGGAAGCAATACAATCACCAAAAGAATTGGCTGTGGTGAAATGTGTCGCACACCAGTCAGGAGATGACTGGGTGGTAATTGGCAATCGATATGCAGATCTTGTGGCTCAACATTGTGCCAGAAATAGATTGTCAGTCAATAAAAGGGTGGAAAGAATGGGAATCAGCTGCCAACGTATGCTGTATATGCCACCAGAAACATGGAATGAGGTTCGACGATTGCAAGATGGTGCTGATGAAAGTGAGAAGAAAACATGGGTCAAAGTGGGTTGTTCCCAAAGGGGAGATGATGAAGTGTGGATTTGCGCTGATGGCAGACCAGTCATGCCTGACTATCTGCTCTCTCAAATGGCCAGGATGTACCATGGAGACACACACATAGGGAGAGATGCAATGATTAGACTTTTCAGACAGAACTGGTACAATCCCAAATTCAGAGCTGTTGCCGAGAGCCTTTGACTTGCCAGATGCATAACCCAGGGAGAAAGACAATAATCGGGTTTGGGAAGATTGGAAAGGCAGAGGGTCCATTTATAAGACTCCAGTTCGACTTTATACAGTTACCACCATGCAGAGGGTTGAAATATGTACTAGTCATAGTATGTCTGTTTTCAAAGTGGGTGGAGGCTTACCCTACCAGGAGGAGTGACAGCATTACAGTCGCAAAGCTGTTACTACGAGAACTCATTCCTAGGTTTGGTTTCCCAGTAACTTTGGAATCGGATAGAGGAAAACATTTTAACAGTGAAGTGATTCAAATAATTTGCGGAGCATTCCAAATCGAACAAAAATTGCACTGTGCATATCGTCCAGAGGATTCTGGAGTGGTTGAACAATTGAATGGCACTATAAAATCAAGACTGGGAAAAATGTGTGCATCAACATCATTGGAGTGGCCAGATGCATTGCCACATGTCTTAATGGGACTAAGAAGCATTCCTGATAGAAATACGGGATTGAGCCCACACGAGATAATGATGGGAAGAGCAATGAGACAAGCACATGTTCCCATAAACAAATTGCTGAATATATCTGATGATATGGTTCTGGATTATTGCAAAGGATTGGCTGACCTAGTGCGTTCTATCTCTCATCAGGTCAGAGAAGACGCAGTTTCAAGGCAGCCTGAACAAGAACATGATCTGAATCCTGGTGACTGGGTGGTAGTGAAGAATCACACCAGAGAGACGTGTCTATCACCCAGATGGGGAAAACCTTGTCAAGTTATACTGACTACCAAACAGCAGTGAAGTGTGCAGGATTTCCTAATTGGATTCATGTAAGCCACACCAAAAGAGTACCAGACCCTGAAGAAGAAAATCCTCAGTCAGCATCAATCACTGAGGGAGCTGAAGGTTGCCCAGCTGAAGAATCTCAGGCTCGAGATTCAGAAGAAGCTGCAGAAGAACAACCGAGCACAAGTCAGGACTGGATACCGGTGGTAAAAATTCCTGAAGTTTACTACAAAACAAGAAGTCAAACAAAATTGGAAGAAATCGAAGAAGATCAGATAGGTGAAGAAGAAGCAGCTCAGGAAAACGAAGAACATACAATAAAAGAACCTGAGCAGGACCAGATAGGGAAAGGAAACTGGGCTCAAAATAATGAAGAACCAACAAGTTTTGAGCAGGGACAGACAGATTTAGAAGAATCCGGTCAGGCTGCAGAAGAACAAAGTGCAATAAGCCCTGATCAGAACCAGTTAGATCAGGAAAATCACACAGAAGAAAAAGATCTCAAGAAAAATGAACATGAAGAAAGAAATTAAGCACAAGGTCAATTATTGGAAACTCACAGTGGAGCTGCTGAAGAAAAACAATTCAGACCTGAAAAAGAGCAAGAAAGAAAAACAGTAATTGCAGAAAACGAAAAAGTGTCAGAAAGTGAAAATAAAGAGATTGCTGAAGACAAAAATAAAGAAACAGTGCAAACAAAGAAAACAATAAAAGGTGATAATTGGCCTAGTGTCATTAAAAGAGTAAAATACCACATAACAACCAGAAGTGAAGATCCAGATCAAGTAAATGAAGTAACAAGTCAAACCGAACAAGAAAACAGAACTAAGAAAAGAAGAAGCAAGAGACTGAAACTTGTAAATAACAAATTCAAGGGTCCTGATTGGACTTACATTATTATTGAAGATTACGAGAGCTCAGAGTCAAGTGAAAGTGGTGACGAAGGAACAAGTGCAGAACTAATGTACGAGAAAGAAACAAGACCACCTTGACTAAGCAAAAGAGTCACATAAAGAAAAGTGAAAAATAAGATAAGAAGAGCAATCTTCCTTGTCGAAATGTCTGATGATAGAGTTGCTGGGAGACCAAAACAGAGATGTTGTAGAAGATGCTGTGCAATATGCATATGTAGTCTAGTAATGGTGCTTATAGTTTGGTTAGTCCTGATCGTAGCAGTTCGTTACCTTATGATAATGGATAAAAAGATTAATAACGAAACTAAAGGAAGGACAGCACACATGAAGGGAAATAGAGTAGAACTAATGGCAGAAAATGAACCAGAATTTCATCATGAAATAACTGATAACGACACTAGTTTAAATGTTTTCACAAAGTTATTATTTCAATATGTAGATACCATGGAAGTTAGTAATTGTTATGTCTGTATGAAGTTACCCGAATCAGTAGCAGAAGGATTAACATATCATCACTTACCATTGACATATGGCATATCATGTAGTGTATTGTCTAGTTTATTTTATAGAACAGGGAGACTTCAATATTATTATTCAAACATAGATGTGATATTTTCTGAGGTTCCGATTCGAAAGAGTATGAACCCAGTGCTTAGTAGTCAAGACGCACAGTTTATGGGAGAATTTTTCTTAACAATGAAATCAATAGACATAACACATGCACATAGACACAATCTAACATGTTCTTTACATGAAGAAGAAAATATATTTTTGAATTTAGTAGAAGATAGAAGACAAGATTTTCAAAAGAAAGCTTCTGAGCATAAGGCTCATTTACCACCTTGGGCTGAGAAAGAAGGGAGTTACACACCTGGCAAGGCTCAAGCTGCTATGGCTCTGGATTTTGTAAAAACGGGGAACATTTGTCTACATAGATTAAAGACTGATTATAACAATGTTTTCATCGGTACCAGTGAATGTGAACACAATTTCTTAATTCTTGGAGGTTGGGGAATCAAAGGAGGAACAGATTCAGGTTTTCCTGGAATCTATTATGTATGCTGGAATAAGGCTTACTTTAGGCTTCCTGCACAGTGGTATGGAAGTTGTTATTTTGGAATAGTATTTCCAAAAATATACCACGTAAAAAGAAACACTGGGAGCAATGAAAACAATAGCGAATTAACACGTAGTAAAAGAGCTAGTTTTTCTGAAATTGTAGGTGATATATTTGGTGCATTGATACCTTCGGTGGGAATAATTCTGAACTCAAGGAAAATATGTAAATTGTCTACAGTGGTTGATCATTTATCAATGGATACTGCTGGAGGATTTCTAATGATTAATGCGGAGATGGTTGCGATTAGATCTATGGTTATGCAAAATCAACTTGCTCTTGATATTATATTAGCAAAAGAGGGCGGAGTGTGTAAATTACTGAAGACGAAACATTGTTGCACTTACATTCCTGATAAAAGTGCAGAAATTGGAACGTATATACAGAATATAACTAAACTTGAGAAGGAACTTAAACCACTGGAAGTTGATAGTGTATGGGAAAGATTGACAAATAGTATCTCGTCAATTGGTACCTGGTTTGCTAATGTAGGAAAAGGGCTTATAGGTCAAATATTAGTACCCCTAGCAGGGTTAGCAATAGTAGTACTGACAATAATAATATGGTGCAAATGCTGTAGAAAGAATGAATCGTATAGTGTGACAGGAAGAGGAAAGAAGAGAAAGGTTGATGAAATTGAACTTGAAGATTTGAGAAGTGAATTATACAAGAAATTGAAAGGGGAGGTTAAAAATAGAGAATGTAAAAATGAGAATGAAACTATTTGCTAGAAGTTGGCATCTGATTGAGGGTAGTATTTTGATGGCTCTTAAACGCCATCAGAGAGGGGATTGATGGAGCAAGGACTCACAAATGAGACTTGCTCGAATGCAATCACCTCACAGTATTAATTAATTAATTATGTATTGTGTATACTAACTTTGCATACACTACATGAATAGCAAGGAAGCTTGCCTATGTGTTCTAACTAACAAGTAACGCTTGTCTTTTCTTAAAATGGCCGCTAAAGCGCGGGAACCTTACTGCGCATGTCTCATCCATATCACATGGTGTGACGTCTTTCTTTGCTTGGTGGGAAATTTCTGCTTCTGCGCAGTGTGCTTTAAAATGGCTGCTTGATGTTTTCACATGCTTCAGCTTGCTCTTGTGTTATTATTAAATTGTCGTTTTCTTAACGCTACTAATGCGGGATAGATTTATAAGTAAATGGGGATAGAGTAGAAAGAGTGGGTATACAGTGAAACATATTATTTTGTGATTTTAATATTTTCTTCTTTGAGTTTTATTAGTTCGTAAACTTGGGCCTGGGGTTGGTGATCTGAAACTCGAGAGACAATGATTCTGCGCATGTGTCCTGTGTGGCTGCCAACGAATAAAAATGAAGTCAACCTGGACGTCATCCAAGGCCATGACCTGATGGCCGAAGCTGCTGTACTCTTGCCTTTCCTGTTGAAAATTGAAACTTTGTATATGAAGAATATAAAACATTTGTCGGGAGACGGGTGGGAAATAAAGCAAATGTATAAAATTGGATGGGCGGTAGTTTAAAGACAATGGCCTACAGAAAATGAACTAAAATCATATGGTGTGAGAATCCACCCCCTGTCCCTGTCCAATCAGAAGTAGTGATCCCATATTTTAGCAACTTTAAGGGGAGGTACATGAGCGTAGAAGGGTATAATAGATATAGAATTAGCTAATTAAGAGACTAGACGAGACTAGACGCTGACAAAGAAGGAGATGCTGCAGAGAGCAGACGTACACAGAAGATCAGGCATGCATGCTGACTAGAAGAGCTCCAGACCGTCAAGCTGATCGATTGCAGACTGAATCCCTGTCCAGAGAGGTCCTGAGGAGGGGGCGGCGGAGTCCATTAGAAGGAAGGCACGGGAGAATCAAGGAGAAGTCGAGTATCAGAGAGGGGAACGACGCAGGCGTCGTTGTAGAGAGGTCACTGGTCCTGTCCTGATCCTGGAGGAGGTCTTTGCTCTTCATCCTTCCTGGGTCCTATTCTTTCCAACTCCTTGGCCAAGGGGTTTGGTTCTCGCACTTAGGTAAATATAAATGCAACCTTTAGTTGCGCTGCTGTCTCTATCTTCTCCTTTCTGAGGGACCGTCATTAATCAATAATTATTATTCTATGCTTCACCTATGATATGCGATTAAGTACCATGTGGTTATGTAATTTACTCTGCTAAAATCTTTAGATAAACATTTTAAAACTTCCTGACTCAGTGGTTATTTCAGGATTATGTACTATAATGAATGTCACTCATTTTAAACTTCCCAATTAGCAAAGGATTCATTGGTAAGTCATTACTCTTCAATCGGAAGGTAATTGGTAGCAGGGATTTTGAATAAGAGTAACAACTGATAAAACCCAGCGTAAGTATTAGCGTAGTATGAATGTATGGGCCCAAGTGAGTATCTGGTTTATGAATGCTGTTTGCTAATATCGCGCTGGATCACTAGCTCTGCCGGCACCTAGGGAAACCTAGCAAACCTATACATTTTTGAAAACTAGACACCAAGAGGAATCCAGGAAGGGGTGACTTGTGTTGCTCTCACTAGGACCTGTTACCCAGAATCCCCTGCAAATCTCAAACTTTGTAAACAAAAACACATTTTCCTCACATTCCTGTGTAGGAAAGTTCTAGAATCTGTGTGGATCCACAAAATTCCACGCATATTGCGGTCCCCAAAGTCTTCCGATAAAAATGGTACCTCACTTGTGTGGGTAGGCTTAGTGCCCGCAGCAGGAAATGGCCCAAAATGCAACGTGGACACATCACATTTTTACAGTGGAAACTGACCCTTTTTTGGCAAAGTGCCTATCTGTAGATTTTGAACCCTAGCTCTGCCGGCACCTGAGTAAACCTAGCAAACCTATACATTTTTTAAAACTAGACACCCAGGGGAATGCAGGATGGGGTGACCTGTCTGGCTCTCACCAGGTTCTGTTACCCAGAATCCCCTGCAAACCTCAAACTTTGTAAAAAAAAAACACATTTTCCTCACATTTCTGTGATGGAAAGTTCTGGAATCTGCGTGGATCCACAAAATTCCACCCTCCCCGCATTCCCCCAGGTCTTCCAATAAAAATGGTACCTCACTTGGGTAGGTGGGTCAAGTACCCGCGACAGGCAAGGGCCCAAAATGTATTGAGGAGACATCAAAATTACTTATCACAAAATGACCTGGTTTTGCAAGGGGGGTGACCTGGGATTTTGGCTCTGGGCTCGGTGGCCATTCAGGGAAACCTACCAAACAGACACATTTTTGAAAACTAGACACCTGGGGGAGTCCAGGGAGGTATGACTTGCATGGACCCTCCAAAGTTTTCCTACCCAGAATCCCCTGCAAACTTCAAATTTAGCTAACATTTTTTACCTTTTTCTCAAATTTCTGTGTGGGAAAGTTGTGGGATCACCGGGCTGACACAAATTTCCTACCACCCGGCGTTCCCCTAGGTCTCCCGATAAAAATGGTACCTCACTCTTGTGGGTGGCCCAAGTACCCGCAACAGGCAAGGGCCCAAAACGGATTGAGGAGACATCAAAATTACCTGTCACAAAACAACCTGTTTTTGCAAGGGGGGTCACTTGCGTTTTTGGCCCTGGGCAAACCCACACATTTTTAAAAACTAGACACCTGGGAGAGTCCAGGGAGGTATGGCTTGCGTGGACCCAACCAACGTTTTCCTACCCAGAATCCCCTGCAAACCTCAAATTTAGCTGAAAAAAACACTTTTTTCTCAAATTTCTGTGTGGGAAAGTTGTGGAATCACTGGGCTGACACAAATTTCCTACCACCCTGCGTTCCTCCAGGTCTCCTGATAAAAATGATACCTCACTCGTGTGGGTGGCCCAAGTACCCGCGACAGGGTTTGCAGACATCTAGGGTAACCTAAAAAGCCCAGATATTTCTGAAAACTAGACACCCATGGGAGTCCATGGAAGGTGTGGCTTGCGTTGATCCCCCAACATTTTCCTTCCGAATATTCGCTGCAAACCTCAAATTTAGCTAAAAAGTCAAATTTTCCTATAATATCTGTGTGGGAAAGCTGTGGGATCACCGCATGGCACAAATTCCCTACTACCCAGCATTGCCCTCAGTCTCCTGATAAAAAAGATACCTTACTTGTGTGGATGGGCCAAGTGCCTATGATATGGAAGGGCCAAAAATGTGTAGAAATTGAGGGGGGCCCAAAGCGGGTCTAAAAGGGCAGTTGGTTTTTACGTTTTTCGGCTTACACTACTTTGGGTATCATTTTTCTCAGGAGACCAAGGGGAATGCTGGGTAGTAGGAAATGTGTGCCTGCACGGTGATCCTACAACTTATCCACACAGAAAATGTGAGGAAAATGTGACTTTGTGAGTAAATCTGAGGTTTGCGGGGAATTCTGGGTAAAAAAATGCTGGGGGATCCATGCAAGCCACACCACCAGCCAAGAGTCAGTACATGCACACAACCATCCACACACACCACCAGCCAAGCGCCATCCACACACACCGCCAGCCAAGCGCCCCTATGGATAAATAAAACAAGAAAATCGCTAGCTCCTAGTTTGCTTTCTGCCCCCGAGGGCAGATTAGGGACTATTGCCCCCATCTGCCTCCCGGGAAGGCAAAAAGGCTGTGGCAATTTTTTTGGGGGGGTGGAGGCATTGGCATGCCCATTTTGGGCAGCCCCCACCTCAACGTATGAAAAAAAAGCAATCCCTGGGGCCTAGGGGGCTTTCTGCCCCCTCGGGTGGCAGATCAGGGGCTATTGCCCCATCTGCCTCGGGGGGGCAGAAAGACTGTGGGATTTTTGGGGAGGCATTGGCATGCGCATTTTGGGCAGCCCCCACCCCTAAATTCAATGGAAAAGAATCCCTGGTGTCTAGTGGGCTTTCTACCCCCCCAGGGAGGCAGATTGGGGGCTACTGCCCCCATTTGCCCCCCTGAGGGGGCAGAAAGACTGTAATTTTGCAGTGGGTGGGTGGGGTCATTGACATGCCCATCTTGGGCAGCCCCCACCCCTAATTGCAGTAAAACAAAATCCCTGGTATCTAGTGGGATTTCTGCCCCCCTGGGGGGCAGATTGAGGGCTACTGCCCCAAAGACTAGAATTTTGTGGGGTGAGGGCAGCCCCCACCCCGAAATTTAATGGGGGAAAAAAACCCTGGCGTCTAGTGAGCTTTCTGTCCCCCCGGGGTGCAGATTGGGGGCTACTGATCCCATTTGCCCCCCCTGAGGGGGCAAGAAGACTGTAATTTTGTGGGGGTGGGGGCATTGGCATGCCCGTTTTGGGCAGCCCCCACCCCTAATTTAAATTGCCCAAAACAAATCCCAGGTATCTAGTGGGCTTTCTTCCCCCCCGGGGGGGGCAGATTGAGGGCTACTGCCCCCATCTGCCCCCCAAGGGGGGCAGAAAGACTAAAGGTACCCATTTTATTTGGGGGAGCAAAGGCCCTTGCCCAAGGGGCCGCTCCCCCCTCCCTGGTGGCTAGTGGGTGGATCCCTGCTTGGGGATCACCCTCCTGGGGCGATCCCCAAGCAGGGATCCACTAGGGAGATTCTCCCCTTTCCAACAATACCTCTCCCATCTTTCTACGTGCTCCGGGGGCTGATGCGCGCGCTGATCGTCATTTCAGGGAAACCAAAGCTGCAGCCTCGGGAGCTGGGGAAGCTCTTCCCCAGCTCCCGAGGCTGTTGGGGTTGAAAGGGAATCCCTCTGGTGCCCGCACCAGAGGGATTCCCTGTGCCATGTCCGACGCACATGAGCACTGGTGCGTCGGTCGCACCGAAGGGGTTAAGTTGCAACACCACACACTTTGAAACTTCAGAGACTTTAGATATCTGTTTTCCAATTCTCATAAGAGATTGCAGAGGTGCAAACTGGTGATTTTTTTAAATTGATTGATGAAAAATGAACAAGGCAGCTGTTGCTTAGGGTCCTAGGCAATGGCAGCCTGAGAGTGAAGGTAAAAAAATGTATCATTGTGATGGAGAAGGAGTAGTACTTGTAGTATCAAAATGCATGAACAGACTCACAGTAGGAAAAAGATTTCAAGTGTGTGTGTGTGTACGATATGCATGGGTGTCGAAACAAGGATTCTTTAACAGTTAAATGTTTTTCATGATTATTTCTTAAATGCAAATCACATTATACATTTCTTTTAGTTTTTAACATTTTGAGTTTTTGGCCTTGCTATCGCATGAATCCCTTTACTCCTTTATGTTTTCTTTTTTGCATTCTTCTTAAAATATTCTTTTATATAGTTTGTCATTTTAACCTCACATGTCTCCTTTGCATTCCTCCCCCACTGCATTTCCTCCTAGCTCTTTTTTGTTTTATTCAAGTCCGGTCAATATCCTTTATTCGGCAGAAGAAGGCCATGAAAGAATCAGAAATACATCTCACACTAAAAAGATCGCATCCAGAATAGCAGCATAAACAATGTAAATTGCAATAAGCAATACATTGGCAGTATTTAAACAACAGGTATAAATTTACCATTCACTTTACTATCCTATAAGCACTGTAGACATTACGATGCTAAGTGCACCACAGGTGACTTGCAACATATATCAAGATAAACAAGGATTGCAACATTGCTTTCAGAAACCTAACCCTCCATGGATTTTCTGCTCCTCACTGCTGCTTTAATGAAAGAGCAAACACAATGGCAGGCATCAATGCTACCATCTGAAGGTAGAGTAGGGCTACCCTACACTTGCGAAACCCAAAGGGGCATATTATCAAGAACGGCGTTAAAATTATTGTTCACACCAGAACACGGGCTTCTATTGGAATTCTCAAGGACATATTATCAAGCCCATTATCGCCGCTTTAGCGCAGTTTCCTGCCGCTAAGGCGGCGATAATTTTAACGACGTTCTTGATAATATGCCCCAAAAGACTTTAAAATTGGCTTTAAAAATAATTAAAATAAAATCTATAAAATTTACAAAAAACATAAAGTGCAGTATCGTTTGCTGAGACGACCCATCGCAGGGACAAGCCTCTGCTGAACATGGCAGAGTACAATTTGACTTTGTAAAACAAAAAAGATGCCACACCATACCTGCCCTAAAATAAAACAAAAGATGTCTCTCCCAGCAGATACTAGCTACAGTTAAATATGTGGCAAAGCTATCAGGGACCAGGTGGGTATAATCGTTTTTCACAGAGCTTTTATTAAGTTCAAGACTCAGCTTTTGAAATTGACAGTGCTCATGGAAACTAGCCTTAATTTCAATTTATCACTTTTAATGAGATTGGTGGGTACCTTAAACATATCAGGACAACACAGTTCATTCAGGGTTTTAAAGACATATCCCAACCAAGGGATGGATAAACCTTTTTCCAGTTTGAGGCAATTTACGATGATATCCCTTTTCAAGCTGGCCTCTGGGTGCATCCAAATACGAACCCAGAGCATAAGTGGAGCTAACCTGGCTGTCATACGGTTTCCATGAATCAAGTAGGACTGTGCATTCGGACAACACAAACGTCAGAATATGGTGACTGAGTCCACTCATATCATCAGAGGATGTTGGCCCAATTCCTAGCTAGCTCACAGTATGCCATCTGGACCCCTGACCTCACAGGGTACAGGACGGTGTCTGTAACCTCAGAACATGATGACTCTAATTTCCCAAGGAAATCCTGGAAACAGATCTCCCCTTTCGTTGTCACTCAGGAATGCCCTAAGGGAGACACAAGAAATATACAAATTGGCGTTTCAAACATTTATTCAGGCAAATGTATTCTTACATAAAAAAACATGAGTTTCAATTAATAGCAGGAGGAAACAAAACATTGTAACCAGCATTACAAGAATGGTGAAGAAGATAACAGTTTCCCATCATGACAATATTGTGGGATTATAATAGTATATGATTATGCACATACTTATACTCCTACCTAATACTATCTACAATATCAAGAGCACAGTGAGAGTACCCGCTGCCAGATCTCTTGGGACAACCCAACTCCCCAAACCTGTATATGTTGTTTCAGGAAGCCGGATTGGTATAGAACAGGCTTCTGTCCTTTCTTTGCAGGATAGAGATTAGAGGGTGCAGGGCTGCATCTCAGTCACAGGCAAGTGTTCTATGATAATCCATAGAAGTGCTCCTCTGACGCATTTGTCTCAGAAATGATTTATATAATAAAAGCAGTGTTCCAATTGCACTTTGTCAAAGGTCCAGCGCCGATGTGATTATTTGTCTTGAGATTCAGAGCTGTCTGTGGAGGTGGAGGAGCCACCTACAAACACAGTTTTCTTCTACGTGTAGAGTGGCAGTGTTATAATAACTCAATACCCCAGCACCATACAGAGCAGCAGGGACACACTGATACTTGTATATATTCAAGTGTGGAGCCATAGTTTCCCCTACCTGCAGATTGTGGTAGATGGAATAGTGCCTCTCCAGCCCTACTAAGCTTTACTTGAGAACAGCTGATCAGAGGCTGCCAAGAGCCCATAGAGATGAAAACAATCCCAGATAGCTAAAATTGGGCACACTACCCAGGGATTGGGCCACGGACTGCCAGTTTGGAAATGTTTTTCTATGAGGGCCAAACATCATGATGTGTGACTTTCCAAAGTTTGTGAGAAGATCCATTTTTCTCAGGAAAGTCACAACAGACTCCACTAATAAATGGAGAGCCTTGGGCGTAGATGCCATAAGCATCACATCATCCACATGTAATAATGCAGGTACGGATTGGCTGGATATCCTGGGAGTGTCTATGACAGCATCCATTATAAAATGACTCAAGGTATTGATATACAAAATGAACAACAGAGTAGCCAGTATACAACCTTTGCAAACCCCTCTCTTAATGAGGAAAATGTCAGACACTTCCCCAGCAGTGTTCTCGTTGAAATTAAATAGAAAATTCACCACAGTCACACAAACCCCCAGATCTAGGAGCAGACTCCATGGTTTAGCTCTGTTCACACAATCTAATGCAGATGATAAATCCATGAAGTCCAGGTACAGTGAACTGCGCTTCACAATAGTATACTTTTCAACTATTAAGTGCAGGTTTAAGCAATTTTCCATTTACCTAGCCATGGGTGGAAACCAAATTGGTGAGGACACAGGATGTTGTGTGAAATAGCACAGGCTCTCAATCAATTAAAAATCACCCTCCTGATAATTTTGACAGAACTATCAATGAGGGAGATGGGGTGGTAAGATTTTGGTGACATCTGATCTCACTTTATAAATATTGGGACTATGGTGGAAAGGTTCCTCGAAGAAGGGATCTTTTCACCCCCCAGGCTACTAAATACATTCGTAATTAACATACCCTACAAGCTCTCATTACATTTGATTAGATCCATAGGAATCCATCTGGTCCCGGGGCTTGGCCACCTGGGCTTTGCCTGATGATCAGCTCTACCTGAGTCAAAGTAATACAAAAGTTAGATGAGTTAACCAACTTGTCTTGAAGTTCATCCAACAAACTATTCTCAAATTCTAAATGATAAATTGGACTGAAATATGAGACTTTACAGTAAAATATGCCTTCTGAAGTGTGCTGAGAGTTGTTCTTTTAAATGCCTTACTAACTTAATACCATCACGAGTATGTTCGGGCTCGGGAATAGTTTTATCGGGTCTATCTGTCCTTAAAACTGGGAAAAGTCCTACTGCAGTTAGGCCATTATTATCCCCCCACTTTGTTTCAGTAATAGCACCCTGTGGAAATCTAGAAGAAAAATGTTGAGTATCAACCATATAATCAATAACCAACGACCTCCCAGATCCTCTATATGTTGCCAGAGAAGATCCATAACCCCCAAACATATTGATAACGTCAACAAGGTTGTGTGCAGCCAAAAACTGTATTAGGTCCTTCCCCGTGCTATCTGACTGGCCCCAAGGAAACTCAAAACACTTAAACCCATGCCCCTCAGGGATGTTTACCATTTTAGCATTAAAATCCCTACAAAGCATAAAATACGTCTGAGAGGGAAACCGGGCCTCTAGCGTCTAAAGGTCCCATAGAGATGAAAACAGTTGATCAAAAGTGGCATATGCAAAATTAGCAAAGTCATTGTTTTAAAAATTAATCAAATTAAAACAAAAGGGCCTTAAAGTGTCCTTAATAAGTAGGACCATAAAGGCTGAGCTCCCTGAATCGATTACTGAGATATCCACTTTTAAATTCAAATTTATTCAATTTGAGAGTCCCCTCTTGACTCTGCCGTGAAGGGACAAAATAGTAGGGCAAAAGTAGCAAGCAAAACCTTCACAAGTGGGGAAGCAGTGTCCCAGATCTCTTGTAATACAATGAAAACATAACTGGTGACAAATCTAAGCCAGGCTGGATTTGTAAGATTATCCTTAAGATTGACAATATTCCATATCAAAAAGAATAAGGATAACTAACAATTTTATGTTTAGAACCCTTCTTGAAAAACGCTTCCCTCCGTGGATTTACCTTTTGAGTAAACACGCTGATATTGTCTACAGGTCAGTCCACACTAGAGAGATCTTGAAAGCGGTTCACAACAGGTATAGAAATTTGAACGCTACCCTGAGGTACGACATCTGTCTGGGTCGTAGCCAAATGCATATCCTAGGGTGTGGATGGGATAATCTCCTGGAAACTCCTTCCACAATCAGCAGGCCTGGTCTTGCTGTGTGTGTCTACCTTAAGATGAAGGGAGCTAGGTTGGTAAAAATACCCTAAAGGCACCAGAATAATGTTCCCCTCATTGCCGGTCCTATATGATGGCTCAAACAGTAAGTTCTGTACCAAAAAGGTTGATCTAAAATTCACAATAATGCAGTCTCCCCTTGAATCTGGGATGCTTGGCCCAATCCAAACCACCCTACAATTCAGCAAGATGTCATTTTGCAGAGAACAATGGAAACCCTCTGTGCTGTACGAGGCAATACAAAACCTTGTTTCACAGTTCCTGGGGAGTTTCTCCTTGGTTCTTACGTAAGGGGGGTACTCCTTGAGTATCACCACATAAGGGCAAGCGGGTAGGGGGAGAGTGATAGTAATCTGATTTGGATAAGATTGGAACTGTGTGTGATAAATCCTGCCTCATGCAGCCTAGTTGATAAACACTCTCCCCATGCACTCATCCCATTAGCCCCTTTGGGTGGCACCTATGGCCCGATAGCTTGAACAGGCCCTGTCGCTGGGAGGTGGAAGCCGGCAAGATTTCGATGAGAGATAGACATTACAGATCAATTAACTGCAGAAGAGCTATGAGAGGGGTGCTGAAATTTAGATGTAGAATGGGGTTCAGCATTGGTGGCTTTAACTGGAACGTCAGGCTAGAGTGGCAGCCGTGTGAAAATAGCCATTTGCGCATCAATTTGCTTAAGTCTGACAAAAAGGAAAGAGAGGTCTGTCAGCCGCATCTCCTTAAATTTAGAACAACAGCCCTCCTCAAGGCACTCTACTCGGGACTGGCCTAAATCCACCTCCCCTGAGCTCCAAGAGCTTTCTGACACAGTGGAGCCCAGGGGAACAGCTGCTGGGGAAGGGTTTAAACACAAGGAACCAGGGTTGGATTGGGATTAAAAATCGACCCGGGCACACTAAAAAAAGTGGCCCACATTTGCATATTGCCTTTCCGCAAAGCACTGCTTGGGGAAAGTTTTTTTTTTAAAGAAATGGGTGGGGGGTCTCTGACAGAGGCATGTTTTCTTAACTTTATTTAGAATAAAAGAAAATGCACTGATTAGTTCACACTGGTGAAACACACCTGAAAAACAAGTGAAGCCACTTATGCTCAGGCCCCCTGTCCCCGCTCAGTATGCATACATTAATGGGCCGGCCCAGAGAGAGAAAGGCAGTGACACCTCTGCCCGTTGATAAAAGGGAGGTAATGGACGCCAATCTGCCTCCAGGAAGGCCACTCATGCACCCACTGGGTCGCTGGTGGCATCCGAACAGCAAAGACAGCCCCCAGGCTGCCCAAATAAGGGGCCCACAACTGGCACTCGGATACCAGCCCCATGGCCATTGCCCGAGTGCCCGCCTTACCAATCCGGCCCTGCAAGGAACTGAACTCCTTCTTATAGTTTGCCATGTCTGATCTGTAAAGTTGGGTACTAACCTGTGTCTATTGCATAATCCCTGCTTCCCCCTCTTGCAAGCTGGAAGTTAATGATTAGGGCTCACATTGTTGTCCCCTGCTCTGGTATGAAGCACCAGCTGCTTCAACCAGTGGGGTGCTGATAGTAGAAATCGAGCCAGACGTCAGGTCCAATTGAAAGTTCGACGCCGCAGGAGCAGACGTTTCAGAGACTAAACCTAGGTTCAGAGAGGGTCATCTCTCTGTCAAGGCAATCTCACAGCTAATAACCCCCAGGGCCTCTCCAAGATCTTGTCGATTGAAGGGCATTTCACTTTGATGGAAGGGAGGGCAGGAGCGAGCTGGCCACCAAGTGTTTTTTTCTTCCCCATAATACCACAAAGGTGGCCTCAGCCAGATAGTGGCAAGTTTGTGCAACTAACAATGCAAACCTAAGCAAATTGAGTCCTTCTCTGTCACAGGGGCTGCTGGTGCCTTCCCTGGCACTGAGTATGCTGGTGCTAGAAGTCTCCGATGTAGAGACGCTATCCTAGGCAATGGCAGCCTGAGAGTGAAAGTAAAATAATATCGTTGTGATGGAGAAGGAGTAGTACTTGTAGGATTAGGATGCATGGACACACACAAAGATTTAGGGTGTGTGTACGATGTGTGTGGGTGTCTGAACAAGGATTGTTTAACTGTTAAATGTTTTTCATGATTATTTCTTAAATGTACTTTGCAAAAAATGCAGCACATCATATTATACATTTCTTTTAGTCTTTAACACTTTGAGGTTTAGCCTTTGCTATCCCATTTATCCCTTTACCCAGTTATGTTTTTTTTTGGATATATTCTTCATAAAATAATCTTTTATCTAGTTTGTCATTTTAATCTCATGTTTCCTTTCCATTCCTCCCCCACCCCATTTCCTTTTTAGCTCTTTTTTTGTTTTAATTTTGATCATTCTTTTCCTTCCAGGGGCACAATGTCCAATACCCTCTTATAGATTTCCCCTCTTCCTTCCAATCTTTTCTTCCCTTTATTCATTGTTTTCCTTATCCTTTCCTAACCATTTCCCCTCTTTTTTCAAATTGTTATTGTGTTGAATGTTGACAATTTCATATTTAATTTTTAAAAGTCAAACTTTATACAATCAGTTACTGCAGCTGCTATTGATAGTACTTAATCAGTGCTTATTTTTTAGAATTGACACAAGAAGACTTCCTCCTGGGTGGATAGAAAGTGGCTAGTGGGGCCGGGAGTAAGTCAAGTACCCTTTTTTTTAATGAAAACTACTGCATTTACTAACCCTAATGTGGCAGTCTTTACTTGCCCACAGAGGCCTGGATCCTATCCTTGTTTCACCACCTTATTATGTTTGTGTCTCTACCTCTTGCTCATTAAATGGGCGAAAGAGGGTAACTGGCTGCTCATCCCACATCAGATCACTCCACCCACCACATGCCTTAATCCTACGTTTCTTTGTATGGCATTCCTTATACTGGTCCATCATTCACCTTCCATTAATCTAGCCCACCCATAACCAGACCAAAACCTAGCCCAAGCTCCTAACTCAACATTACATAAGCCCCACTTTGCTCCTCAACCAAAGAACATTGTTTTCTGTAATGTTGGTAGGATACTAAATTAGGGGAGAGGGTGTGGGTTAGGAGTCCTAAAAGTCAGATAGGGGCTAGGGCAGGCCCCCTGAAATCATTATGTGGTAATAGTTGATCACATTTCTTTGACTTTTGTAGCTAGAATTGCCAAATAAATAGGACTACAATGTGTCACTATGAGGCAGTATAACTTTACCACACTTTAAGGCTGTCTGGTCTAAAGTTCACCTCATCAATTCATTTGACACCAATTGAACGACACATGAATATAACAGTGTCAGGAATGGGTGATCGGACAAAGGAAGCAGCAGATTAACCCCAGGAGTCCTAGCAGTCTCAATAAATATATAGATAGGATGTGCAATGAAAGAGATGGATGCGGGCAAACAGGAAAAAGAAGGAGAAAAGGGGAAATATAACAAGACGGGATGGGATGCTCCAGAACCTGCAAACATGTTCATGAGATGTTATCACAAAGTTAATACCGTTCATTAAAAAAATGCAACTATCACAGAAAAAGGCATTTGAATATTACTTGCTACTTGCAACTCCTGGGAACTGCTGGTGCAAAACAACTGAAGGAGACTAGTCCCACTGGAAACAACAAGTAACAGTAATACAAACACAAACACCAAGAAAAAAGGATTAATCTGAGCCAGGGCTAGCTTGATGGAAGGAGCGTGAACTAAACAATAAATGTGTGCAAGGGATGAGCCTTGTGACAAACTGCACAGATGGAAGAAAAACACGCCAACTCGAAATGTTGCCAGCAATGTGCTTCTCTTTTCAAAGTATTTTATACTGTTGCTGTTACGCATGGCCTGGAAAAGACCCCTTCTAGATACTGAATAAGGATCATTCTACATCTGGAGTTTTTATTACAAAAATAAAGCTGCCATCATGGAATCGATACCAAGCGAATGTAACTGAATGTCCTGTTCCACCAACATCCAAGACCCCGCCACCAGATTCCCCAGCTACCTCACCCACGAACCTGGACTTACTATCCGCCATTACAGCGCTGAACCCGACAGTGAAGCAAGTGCCAATTCTCTGGTGCCTGACGTAACTTCTGCTCCAAAAATGGCTGGATGGACACCTAGGCTGGAATTCTGAAATTCGCAAATTGAGGGCCTTGAAGAAATGGGGCAGGCTCCCAAGACAAACCCATTGCCCTTCAGTCAACCATACTGAAAAGTAAGATATGAAAAATGGGTGGACATGCCAATATTAAAGAAAGGCCGAACAGACCACGAAGAATTACCATGGGCTAAACACTAAAAGTAACCAACAAAATGTTGTTTGTACTTGAAATGCATATCTGGAAGAGAAAGACAATGCTTTGAGAGCTAATGATTGTCTCCCACCTTGTAAGAAGGAGCTTGGAAGCAGCAAGCATCTGCAAAATGTTTGAATGCTGCCATTGCTGCCACCAGGCATGAGACAACCTGCTTAAGTATCAGATGGTGAGCGCATATGGGGATGGAAACCAAAGAAAGGTACCATAGTGGGTGGGGAAAGTACGAAACTAGAGTAGCATATAATGGTGGAAGCCATCAGAGTTGAATATACAAACTCTGCAATGTGAAACTAAAGCATCCCATCTTCAGGGTAGTGTATGAAAAAAGCCTAACTATTGTTGTAGTGCATGATTTACCTGTTTTGTTTTGCCTCTCAGATTGTGTATGATTCTGCTAGATATTGTGCTTTCAAAGAGCAGGAGAGACTTTAATGTGAACCACAATTTTGTGGTGAAATGGGAACCATGATCAGTGATGAATGCTTGATGTTTTCAGTAAAACATCAGCAGCATTAATGTCGTTGGGAAGGCTATTCAATGCCAGGAAAGGACCCGTCTTATTAAAATTAATCTACCACCATGAAGATAACAGAATAGGTTTATGAGAGAGATAGGTCTAATATAAAATCCAGGGATAGACCATGCATGTGTAGATGTAGCAAACAGTTGTAATAGCCCCACAGGTTATGTGTGCAATGATTGGCTTATATGAAAGTGGCAAATGGCCAGACATGAGCTACTATGGCTTGTGCTGAAGGAGCCACCACAACAGTATAAACACCAAATCAACTTTTGTTGTTAAAACATGATGTCCTATTGCTGGTGAGTCATTAGAGCACTGTAAAAGCCTGGCTTGTAGATCTGTACTTGGCATGCACACTTTCTTGGATCTATAAAGGAGACATTAAATTTGTTAGGGCGGGTTCACATTCTATCCACATTTTTGTGTTGTATGAGTGTTGGACCTCCATGACCTGTTTAGGAAAAATGTCCACCACCGAATAAATAACAGGAGCCATAATTTCCTGGGAGTTGGCAAGCATAAATGTTTGGTCGTCTGAAGAAGCAAAAATGAATCTGAAAACGATAACAAGAAAGTATAACATCCATCTCGCAAATGATGGTTTCACATCTCATTCGGTGTAATGATCAGTTCAGACAGGTATTCCATGAGCACTTTTAAGAGAATGACACCATTGAGCAAATCAGTCTTTAATGACCAGTAATCCAGATCATACATCATACAATGCGGATATGTTGTCAGGGTTCTACAAAGAATGGAGAGCTTCGATTTCTGGATCTCATTGAGAGAGAATGGCACCTACTGCAGTCGTGGAAGCCTCGATTTCTTCTATTAAAGGTACCTTTACATTTGGGTTTCATAAAATAGGATTGTTTAGTGCTGTCTTGAGTGCTGGGAAGCCTTTTTGTTGTTGCAGGCCCTAACAAAAGGTCATTTCTTTCGTTATTAGTGTGTAATAGGCAGGATTACACAGGAAAAAGTGGTTAATTTGCCTATACAATTTGGTGCAACCAATGAAGCCCTGAATGTCTTTAGCAGTTTTAGGAATTCACCATTGGAAAACAGCTTTTACCTTATCATTGACCACACTGGCATATTCAGCAGAAATAAAATATCCTGAAAAGTTTACTTGATTGACCACAAATATGCATTTGTGCATCTTGCCATTGAGACAATTCATCCTTAAATGAGGGAGGACTTCTGAACATGATGAAAATGTTCTGTCAGGGTCTAGAGCAGATGATTATTTTTTCTAGATACACAAGAGCATATACATCGAGCGTGTCACAGAAGATGTTGTTTACTCAATGCTGGAAGCCAGACAGGGCATCAAATAATCCAAACTGCGTGACTAGATATTCAATAGGTCTGGGTAAAATTCCAGTTAAGCTCGTGTAATTTATTTAAATGCAGGAATCTCTCATCATGCTTGTAAGGTAACATCTCAACATTATGCTCTTATGCCGCATTGCGTAATTACACCGTGTTCATGCCAACATTATAGCACAGGAGCTATATGTCACGATGTCTGATGTCATGTCATTTTCTAAAAATGTTGTGTATGTATGTGACAGAAAAGTACTCAGATTTCGCACACCTCCTAATATTCATAATGAACATGTTTGGTGTTGAACACTTCATTCCTTACAAAGATACAAACTCACTAAATCCCAACTTAGTAAATCACTGAGTTGACTTCATCTTGTCCAAGATAATAGAGATACATGGAATGTACATTGATATCTAAAGAAAATTATACTTAATTCTTGATATTCAATTCATGGTTTCAGCTCACCCTGGAACTTGGGCAAAAAAGATGGGAGCACCTGCTGAAGAGCTAGAGTGTCTGATAAACCTTTATTCACGTTATCGTGGTAGCAACTTATAAGGCTCTTTTTCATAAAACACATCATGGAAGTTTTGCCCCAAAAGAAATATTAGTGCAAGTTGTTGTATTTCTTGTTTTATATTTCGTGAAGGCAATAGTGCACCATGAACACACAGGGTATATGGCCTATGCTCTTTCTTTTATCAGAAGCAAGACACCATGGGTGGATGCAAAATGAATGTCTTTAAAGGTGCTAGAAACAAACAGCTGAATCCAATATGGTAGATGCCCTCAATAGGCCTTGAGAAAGGTAAACTATTTAAAAAAAAGAAATAAGTCCTAACTGCTTTAGTTGTCTCAAAATTTGCTATGGAGTTCTCTGGCAATTGGTCAATTATGGCAATTCTGCTGTTAAAAACGTCCTTGTCATACTTCCAATTTACAAGAGTTCCACTAGTGCTTGATGTGGAAGAAGGGCAGATGACAAGTTTAAGCGTGGACTCAGTATGGCAAGCTTCATAGCATGTCTCTTCTCTAATCTGTGCATACTGTTGATCAATGTGGCCCTCCAGATTAATGAGAGCTGAGAAGGTAGTGAGTAAGTAAACAAACAATTATACTGTAACCTTGAGATCCTTTGTTTCAAGCTGCTGCTGCTTTATCAGTCCTGGAAGCCTATGAACATAGTCTTGAAATCTGAATAATATATGGGATAAAATCTTGGGAACCCTGCTGAAAGTAAGCCCATGTGCACCTCTTGGCCATTGTGTCAACATTTAAATGTTGCTTTGAGCTGAGTAAGGAATGCATCATAGTTTTGCAATACTGTATCTTGTTTTAGTATTGGTGTAGCCCAAACAAGGGTTCTTTAGTCAAAAGTAAAGCACAAGCGATTCTTTAGACGAATCTGAAAAGCCCTGACAAGCATGAGCCAAAAAGGATAAAAACATCTTGGGATCTCCAAAAAATGTATGAGGGGAAGCATTGATAGTAACCAGATAATCCTCTTTAGATGGAACTTGTAGAGGATTATTTGATGGCCCAAGAGGGGATATATATATGCTGTAAGAGCACCAAAAGAAGGTGACAGCACAATCAAAGATAATGGGGTAAGTCTTCTTTGTAACTGATTGAATTGGCTCCAAAAAATCATTTACCCAGCCTGAGCGTTTTTCACATCTATTTGCATTGCTTTGATAGCTTGAGTCAATGTAAATAAGAGTTATCTACAGTACCAATATCCATTACTGCACAGCAAATTGTCAGGAATTCAGGAAAATGGGAACACCACCACCGCCAGTTTCCAAGCCGTCAGAGGTCCTTCAGGACGCAATACTTACATAATGTGCTAAGAAAGAGATTGCTGCGAGCATACTGGGGAATAAAATAAGGGGAAAAGGGAAAATACAGCAGAACCAGATGAGATGCTTCACGACCTGGGAACACATTTAGGAGTGTTTTTTTTTTAGCTTTATTTATGATTCTCAATACTTTACAAACATCACATTAGTGACAGCATATGAATACAATGTAGCAGTAATACAGCATTCCTATATGTGTTGAAGGAAAAAACGCAAAATCAGCAGTGCGTTTTACATAAATCATAACTGTCATATCCATGCAGAGGTCCATCGGACAATGTTAAGTGTCATGTGCAGCTATTACAACTAATTCATGCCTTAGGGGTGGGTAAATACGAAGTGCTGGAGGGGGGCTCCGTTGCACTGGACAAGAGGAATCCTAGTGTGTCCTATCATGAGCCAATTGCAATAAATACATGTGCAGTGGTTGCAAAATGTCCAGGGGTGGGATGTTGGAGGTTTTAGTGAGGCATACAGCTCACTAGTGGTATCACAGACTGTGAAACTCTTAAGCCATTGTGCAGCAGTGGGACAGCGATTACTTCCCCAGCAGATCACCACCTCTCATTCGGCCTCTCATGCTGTAAAGCGGCAAATGCTCTTAGTGACATCCCAAACATACCCCAGCAGTGCCAGCAATGGGTCCTGGGCTATGTTCGCTTCCAGCATCTGGGATAGTTGTGTAAAGATCGCTGTCCAGAAATTACCTATGTGCAAGCAGGTCCATGCGAGATGTAAGAAATCGGCGTCCTCAGTGTGACACTTAGGGCAGGTAGAAGGACGGAGAGGTTCTATCTTGGCCATAAAGCTGGGTGTGATGTATGTACGTTGGAGAATTTAAAGTGTATCAATTTATGCGTAAGGTTAGGGGAGAAGAACTTAGTTCGCTGGCAGCAAAAGTTCCAGACATCATCTGGGAGTGGGCGGCGCTGATCTTCAACCCAAGCGTCCTGCAAGCATTCATCTGTTACGGGCAATAGCACAAGGTACTTTTTATACAGTTTAGAGACCAAGTGACCTCCCTCCGTGTCCTCCCTAAGTCTTGGAAGGGGAGTGAAGTCCACCGGGGCAATGGTGTAAGAGGAAACCCGGGCACGCAATGTGCTTTGACTATGATGTAAAATTAATCAGTCAGTTAGGGTAGCTGGGGAAAAGCGCGTGTCCTCTGCCCAGGAGATAGAGTGCTGTCTGGAAATAGATCCCCAGTTGTGTGCAATGCATAGCGCATTAGTATGTTTTTAACGATGACTTCCGTAAGTGGGCGTATCCATCGATTATCAGCACGTGGCAGTGCGGGGGAGTAAAGTCGCTTGATCCTCAGCAACCTCAGGAGCCTGTACCATGCCCAACAGGTAGTGAACATTGGTTGAAAATCTGGAGGATCTAAAGGTAAGCCAATGGGGAGTATGGCATTGAGTGGGATCTCTCCAGCATTACCATGCTCCAAAGTCGGGCATCACTATAGTACCAGTAATACGCATACTGGTATTGTGCAACTGAAAAAATTAAAGGTGTAGGTGCAACAACCCGAAACCACCCCTCTCATACTGGAGAATGTGCGCCAGCCCACCCTTTGTCTGAGGCCTGACCAGATAAGACGCAGGAGGAAACTTCTCATCATGCCGAAGAAAGCATTTATAAAGGGAATGGGTATATTTAGGAATAGATAAAGAAAACGGGGTAGTACCACCATTTTAATAATGTCAATACGGAAAGCTGTCAACAGTGGCAATTTTATCCATCTCGCAACCTGCCTTGACAGCTTGTCGACCGCAGGGCCGTAATTCAATCGGAGGACTTGGTGCTTATCCCGGTGAATGTAAATTCCCAAATATTTCACAGTGTCCTCCCTCCATTGCAAACCGTATGCACAGTAGAATCACAACATCACTGAGGTCAGTGGAAACAGCTCATATTTCCCAGAGTTAATTAGCAATCTGAAATAGTGGCCAAATCTCTGAATCTCCTGAATGATAGGGTCAAGATTCGTAGCAGGATCTAAGAAAAACTAACAGGTCATCCGCGTATAATGAGAGAAGAAGCGGCCCAGGGCTGAACTGCAATCCACGCTGTTTGTGTCTCTCCTGTAAATGCCGTACCAGTGGGTCCATGACAATAGTGAATAAAAGTGGGGCTAGCAGGCTCCCCTCCCTGGTGCTCCTGGCCAAGGTGAACAAGGAGGTCAGGGACCCATTGATCCGAATGCATGCCCTCGGTGGCGAGTAAAGGAAAATAATGAGGGACATAAACCCCGTGGGAGGCCAAGTTTTCTGAAGTGTCGCTAATGAAAAAACAACTCCAGGGAGTCAAAAGCTTTTTCGGCATCTAGCAGGGCAACTGCAGCTGGAACGTCTGGGGATATCCAATTAAGTACGGAAAACAACTTGTGCAGGTTATAAGATGTAAACCGATGTGGAATAAACCCAGATTGGCGAAGAGAGACAATGGGCTTGATGGAGCAAGGTTTCATAAATGAAACATAAATGAAACTTGCTTGTATACAATCCTCATCACAGTATTAATTTATTAAAACTTGTATTGTTAATACTAACCTTTGCATTCACGACACGAAAGGGAAGGAAGCTTGCCTATGTGTTTTACTAATGAATAACGCTTGTCTGTAATCCAAAATGGCCGCTATGCGCGGGAAAACTCAGTGCGCATGTCATAACCAGATCACATGGTGTGACGTCTTTCTTTGCTTGGTGGGAAATTTCTGCTTCTGCGCAGTGTGTATTAAAATGGCTGCTTGATGTTTTCACATGCTTCAGCTTGCTCTCATGTCATTACTAAATTGTCGTTTCCTAATGCTACTAACGCGGGATAGAATTTATAATTAAATGGGAATAGAGTAGAAAAAGTGGGCATACAGTGAAACAATTTATTCTGTGATTTTAATATTTTCTTCCTGCACTTTTATTAGTTCGTAAACTTGGGCCTGGGTTGGTGATCTGAAACTCGAGAGGCAAATGGTTCTGCGCATGTGTCCTGTGTGCCTGCCAAATGAAGTCAATCTGGACGCCGTCCAAGGCCGCGACCCGTTGGCCGAAGATGCTGTACTCTTGCCTTTCCTGTTGCATATTGATACATTGTCTATGAAAATTGGTTTACATTTGTCATGAGACGGATGGGAAATAAAGCGAATGTATTAATTTGAAGGGGTGGGAATTTAAAGACAATAGGCTTTACAATTTAGGCCAAATCGATATGGTGCGAGAATCCACCCCCTGTCCCTGTCCAATCAGAAGTAGTGGCCCCATATTTTAGCAACATTAAGGGGAGGTACATGGGCGTAGAAGGGTATAATAGATATAGAATTAGCTAATTAGTTTAGTCGGAAGTCTTGAAGTCGAGAGAGAAGGGAATGCAGCAGAGACCACAGAACGCACAAGAAGAGCTCCAGACCACTAAGCTGATCGATTGCAGACTGAATCCCTGTCCAGAAGAGGTCTTGAGGAGGGGGTGGCGGAGTCCATTAGAAGGAAGGCACGGGAGAATCGAAGAGAAGCCGAGTATCAGAGAGGGGAACGACACAGGCATCGTTGTAGAGAGGTCACCGGTCCTGTCCTGATCCTGGAGGAAGTCTTTGCTCTTCATCCTTCCTGGGTCCTATTCTTTCAACTCCTTGGCTAAGGGGTTTGGTTCTTGCACTTAGGTAAATATAATGCAACCTTTAGTTGCGCTGCTATCTCTATCCTCTCCTTTTCTTTAAACACCGTCATTGATTAGCAATAATCATTTCTATGCTTAATCTTGGGTATTGCGATTAAGTACCATGTGGCTTTTTATTTTACTCTGCTAAAATTTAGATAAACATTTTAAAACTTCCTGACTCAGTGGTTATTTCATGATTATGTACTATAATGAATGTCACTCATTTTAAATTTCCCAATTAGCAAAGGATTCATTGGTAAGTCATTACTCTTCAATCAGAAGGTAATTGGTAGCAGGGATTTTTGATAAGAGTAACAACTGATAAAACCCAGAGAAAGTATTAGCGTAGTATGAATGTATGGGCCCAAGTGAGTATCTGGTGTATGAATGCTGTTTGCTAATATCGCGCTGGATCAGTTTTCTGGTAATCAGAGGATGGTTACTCTTTGTTAATTGGGTAATGAGAATTTTTATTTGTATTTTTATGAACTAACATCCGCTTATTTTTGAGTTTTGTTTTGTGTTGTCCAGAATACCCCGGGGTAGAAAGAATAGCGGATGGTAAGTGGAAGCCATACTGCAGTGAGGTTATCTGCCAGGCAGAAATAGTACTGAAAAGTTAAGCAGGACTTTCAGTACTCGTTAGGGACTCTATGCGTGTGAGTAATAGCAAAAGGGTACGCTGATGAAAATTTGATGTTATATCACCTAGAAAGGGTAACATTGAAGAAGTAACAGGTATTTCTGGAGCTTGTGTGAAGAGTAAACGGAAGGGCTTTACTCGTAGTGTATGTTTTAGTAAACGGAAAGGTTTTACTAAGTATGGGAGGAAACTATCTTTTCAAGTTTAGAGAAACTGGCACGATAGCGAATGTTTTATGTTGTTACTGAAATTTAATTAAGATTTATAGAGAAAATAAGTTTGCGTACATTTTTGTAAAGGGAGGGTCAGTTGCCGGAGAGGGAGCTGACGTCACAAAACGCCGCGCTGGGATTGGTTGAATCAGCGGGTGTGGAGAGACTCTTGTAAAGGAGGGGTCAGTAGTCAGGAGCAGTACTGACGTCACAGGTGCCGCGCTGGGATTGGTTGAAACAGCGAGGGACAGAAAAGCGCAGATTGTAAAGGAGGGGTTGATAGACAAACGTCACCAAAAAGGCCGCGCAAGGATTGGTTCAGAAATAAAAGTTAGCAGACATTTGATTGGTTGAAATTATAAAAGCGAAGTTATTAGTGGTAAAAGGATTGCATGTTAAAACGCGATCCGACTTTAACAGGAATTCGTCCAGATAGGAGATATTTAGGCTTCGCAGAATATAATTTTATACATCGGTACTTACCCAAGATGTATGGAGAAAAGAGAAAAATGTCATTTTTACAAAAGATTAAGAATTATTTTAAAAAGGGCAAACCAATCAAAACTAGAGAAGGAATTATTATTACACCAGCTAAAATGCACGCTTCATTCATGATGATGGAGAGAGGTTATCATACTTGTGTATGGATGGAGAATATACCAAAAATGATGGAATACTAGCATTTCCCGAGAATGGTACCTTCAATGGAAGAATTCTTCAAAATTTGAGATTGAGGATGAATGATTTAGAACCCAGACCTAGATTAACCCAGTACGAAGCTTTAGAGGAATGGGAAACCGAGGCATTTGAGCGTGACCGATCTCGGAGAAATAGGGGTTATCCAGGATTTTTCCCCAGATACTTACATGAGTCTAGGGATGGTCAGATGAAACAACGGAGAAGGGCAATGATTACAGAAGGACTATGTCCATTGTTTACAGCAGAGGAGAAATTAGGAGGCAAGTGCACAGAAAAGACAAAACATTTAATGAGAAATGAGGATTCTGAAGACGAATTTATGGAGGAAATGTTAAGAAACCCCCCACCATATCAGGAAGGGACAAGTGGATGCACCCCAAGTGCACCAGCAAAAACTCCATTAGTGCCACAGGTAATGCATGAATTCACCCCGAGTAGAATACTTCATGACAAAGAGAAAGAAGCCCTAGAAAAGACCAGAACAGAATTAAAACAGAAAATAACTCAGATAAAAGTACATCCTGATTCGTTGACCATACCTGTAACGATTGGTCCAGTAGTTCCATTATATGGTACTCAGGGAAGCTGTCCTCCACCGATACTTGCACCTACTCCTGTGAATAATCCCAAACCTGAAGCTCCAGTTATAATTGAGGATCAATTTAGTGACTGTGAATCCACAATATCACTCATGGACTTGCCTATTCGAGGTACTGTAAATAGCACTCCCAGAAAAGATGTACCTGGATGTTAAAAAAATGTAAGTTTAATAACTTCATCGGGAGCAAAAAGTGCCACCATAGTAACACCTGAAGATCTAGAAAGATGGGTGCAAGGGTCAGTTAAACAGTGCACACCTCCGAAAATAATGGACATTCATAAATTGAAAGTCGAATTAGAAGAAATAATAGCAGGAAATGTAGGACTAGAACGCTTAAATACCTATGATGAAGAAGAATTATTGTTCCTATGCAGGAGTATCACCAGAAATGTAAGGTTATTCCATGAAAAATTATCCAATTTAGCACTACAGATGGGAATAGAAATAGGGAGATCAAAAGTACTACAGAAACCCTATAGAGCAGAATTTTCAGACAAAGATTTAGAAAATATGAATGCCTCTGGAAGAAGATTACAAATAAGAGAATTAATGTTAGTTTTGCAAAAATGGGGAGACCTAGATAAATGGAGAACTAGGTGGGCCAAGAAAAAGGAAGAAGCACGAACAAGTAGAACAGCATCTGAATATGTGATGAAGGAAACAGGGAAAGCAGACCAAATGTATCCCATGCGAGAAGTTGCGGGAGGAGGATATGTACATGTCCCATGGAGCAGACAGGATATTTTGTCATTTACGAATGATTTTCCAAAATTGAGAGAAAAATCAATTGAATGGTACAAGCAGGTTGACAGGTTTGTAAAGGTGTCGAAGGTACTGTTAAAGGATTTGGATGGTTTGTTTGACATAGTGGTACCTGCCGATTTGTGGACAGATTGCAAAATCACAGTGGATTGGCCAAGTGACGAATATCCTAGAGATCCGAAGACAGGTGCCCCGTCAAATGATGTGATGAAAAAGTATCAGCAAGTGATAACTTACCTGAAAGGGAAAATACCACCGAAAGAAACAGATTGGGTAAAAATAGATCGAACTACCCAAGAAGCTAATGAATCGGTGCATTCCTACTATGAGCGTTTATTGCAGGTATTTAAACAGTATAGTGGATTTGAGGACATTGGAGACAAAAACATGAGTCAGTTTGTGTATCGATTTGTTTACGGTTTGAAGCCAGAAATTTGTCAGATGATTAAACAACACATGCTTTGTTGGCAAGGGAAGCCCATTGATGAGATTTTGAAGTATGCAAAATATTTTGGAGACGATATTGAGGATAGACACAAGAAATTGCAGGAAAAAGTGATGTGGGCACAGGTGAAAATGGCTGAGAAACAGGGAATTAATTTGGAAAATCCGAGTGAAAATCAAGGAAAAGATTCAGGAACGAATGGTGATACTGGGAATGGTGGAAAATTTAGAGGACGAATGAGTAGAGAAGAAGCTAAAAAGAAATTTCCTTGTCATGGATGCGGAAAATTGGGGCATTGGAAGGATGAATGTAAAAAGATCCGGAATAAAAATGGCCCAAATCAAAATTTAAATCCACAGACGCAGAATGACTCACAGCAGGGTGTAAATCCTCAGAGTCAGTTGCCACCTGCACCTATTCAGGGTAATATAAGCAGAGCAAAGCATGGTACAGACATTGGATATCAAGGAGGAAGTGGTAAGAATGATTATATGACATCACAATTTCTTTTGCAGGACGATTTCTGTCAATTCAGTCCATGACGGTGCCTAGGAGAAGGGAAGAAGGAGTGCATACTTGGCGCATCCTTACAGGTAGATCAGTCAGGTCCATATGTTGAAGGGAATGTGAAAGGTAATGATATTACTTTCCTTTTGGACACTGGTGCTACCCGGTCTACTGTGAGAACAGCAGACATTCCAGACCTTCCTCTCTCTGGTGAAGATATCCAAGTAGTAGGGGTAGCTAATCAAAGAATTAGAACAACTCTTACCAAACCAATGGAAGTTAAAATAGGAAACTTTAGAGAAATGCATCAATTCGTAGTGTGTGATTCTAGCCCAGTAAATTTATTAGGTAGGGATGTATTGTGCAAGATGAATTGTACCATTTTCTGCACACCGGATGATGTGGCAGTTCAGACACCAGATGAAGATCATGTATATAAAATTATGATTGCAAAACAAGGTACAGAAATAGATGAAATGTTTTCGTTAATAACAAAAGATGAGTTGCCAGAAGAATTAAAAGGTACAGTAAACCCCATAGTATGGGATTTCACCGGAAAAGAAGTAGGACTTATGGCTAACATAGATCCAGTTAAAATTACTGTAAAAGAAGGTGCAATTTTCCCAAATACCAGACAGTACAAAATGAGTGCCGAAGTAAAAGCAGGAGTCATTGAAGAAATAAATCGAATGGTAGAACAAAATATCCTAAAAGAAGTAATGAGTAGCCCATGTAATTCACCTATAATGGGGTTAAAGAAGCCTAGTGGAAAATATAGGATTGTTCAGGACCTGAGAAAAATAAATAAGATTGTGGAACCATGTTGTCCCATAGTACCAAATCCTGCAGTAATTCTATACCAGATCCCTTGGAGTGCAGGATGGTTCACAGTAATTGATTAGTGTCAAGCGTTCTTTTCAATACCATTACATCCAGACAGCCAGTATCTTTTCTCATTTAAATTTGAGAACAAGGTCTATGTGTGGAATCGTGTTCCTCAGGGGTACACAGAAAGTCCTTCTATTTTCAACCAGATACTGAAAAAGTGCCTTGAAAAACTAGTGATTCCAGGAAGCTCAGTCTTAGTCCAATATATCGACGACTTATTGGTGGCATCGAATACCAGAGAGGACTGTGTTGTTGATTCCATAGCATTATTAAATCTTTTGGCAGAAGAAGGACATAAAGTCTCACCTGAAAAATTGCAATTCTGTACAACAGCTGTTAAATATCTGGGACACCAAATTGAGAGGGGAAAAAGAAGAGTAACAGCTGAAAGGGTAACTTTAATAAAGAAAATGCAAATGCCTGTAACCCAAAGACAAGTGAGAATGTTCCTAGGAATAGTAGGTTACTGTCGACAATGGATACCAGGATTTTCCATGTTAGCTAAGCCCTTAATTAACATGACAAAAAAGAAAGCAAAGGACCCTGTTGAGTGGGAGGATGAAAGTGTAGAAGCCTTTGTAAAATTGAGAAATGCCCTATGTTCAGCACCTGCCTTTAGGCATGCCTGATTATAAAAGAGAATTTGCATTGTTCTGTCATGAGAGAGAAAATTGTGCACTTTCTGTCTTAACACAGAGACATGGATTAGAAAGACGTCCTATAGCATATTTCTCTGCTACATTAGACCCAGTAGCAGCCGCGTTGCCAGGATGCCTAAAAGCAGTGGCAGCTACTTGTTTGAGTATTGAACAAAGTGAGTCAATTGTGATGGGACACCCTGTAAAAGTGTATGTTCCACATGCAGTTGTCATTCTGTTGACAAGAACCAGAACACAACATCTTACTCCTAGTCGGCTGACTAAATATGAAAGAATAATAATGGGTGCTGAAAATGTGAACATGGTAAGATGTACTATAATAAATCCAGCAACCTTACTACCAGACCCATATCATGAGAGAATTAAAGATGATGAAGACGATGAACATGATTGTATACAAATTACAGAATTATGCACAAAACCACGCTCAGATATAGAGGAACAGCCTCTTAAAAAGCCAGACAGGGAGCTATTTGTTGATGGTTCATGTCAAAGACATGAAGACAGTAAACTAACTGCTGCCTATGCGGTATGTGAATTAACTGGAATAGTTGAAGCATCTTATTTACCAGGAGTCAAATCTGCACAAGTAGCTGAATTGATTGCGTTGATAAAAGCATGCACAATTGGGAGGAATCAGAGAGTAACCATATTTACAGATAGCCAATATGGTTACGGGGTTGTGCATGATTTTGCCCAACTATGGATGCAGAGGGATTTCATGACTTCTTCAGGACCCCCCATTAAAAATTGACAATTTGTAAGGGAATTGCTAGAAGCAATACAATCACCAAAAGAATTGGCTGTGGTGAAATGTGCCGCATACCAGTCAGGAGATGACTGGGTGGTAGTCGGCAACAGATATGCAGATCTGGTGGCTCAACATTGTGCCAAAACCAGAATGTCAGTCAATAAGAGGGTGGAAAGAATGGGAATCAGCTGCCAACTTATGCTGTATATGCCACCTGAAACTTGGAATGATGTCAAGAAATTGCAAGATGAGGTTGATGAAAGTGAGAAGAATTTGTGGATCAAAGTGGGTTGTTCCCAAAGAGGAGATGATGAAGTGTGGATCAGTGCTGATGGCAGACCAGTCATGCCAGACTGTTTACTCTCACAAATGGCTAGGATGTATCATGGAGACACACACATAGGGAGAGATGCAATGATTAGGCTGTTCAGACAAAATTGGTACAATCCCAAAATTCAGGGCTGTTGCAGAGAGTCTTTGCCAGAGATGTCTAACTTGCCAGATGCATAATCCGGGGAGGAAGAAAGTAATTGGATTTGGGAAAATTGGAAAGGCAGAGGGTCCATTTATGAGACTTCAGTTTGATTTCATACAGTTACCACCATGTAGAGGGCTGAAATATGTACTAGTCATAGTGTGTCTGTTTTCAAAGTGGGTGGAGGCTTACCCTACTAGGAGAAATGACAGCATTACAGTTGCGAAACTGTTGCTACGAGAGCTCATTCCTAGGTTTGGTTTTCCAGTAACTTTGGAATCAGATAGAGGAAAACATTTTAACAGTGAAGTGATCCAAATAATCTGTGAAGCATTTCAAATCAAACAGAAACTGCACTGTGCATATCGTCCAGAAGCTTCTGGAGCGGTTGAACAATTGAATGGCACTATAAAGTCAAGAATGGGAAAAATGTGTGCACCAACATCATTAGAATGGCCAGATGCATTGCCACTCGTTTTAATGGGACTCAGAAGTATACCTGACAGAACCACAGGATTGAGCCCACATGAAATAATGATGGGAAGAGCAATGAGACAAACACATGTTCCCACAAACAAACTGGTGAATATATCTGATGATATGGTTCTGGACTATTGCAAAAGATTGGCTGACCTAGTGCGTTCTGTCTCTCATCAGGTTGGAGAAGACGCAGTTTCCAGGCAGCCTGAAAAGAGTACCAGATCCCAAGGAATCACTGAAGAAGCTGAAGGTTGCCCAGCTGAAGGATCTCAGGTTCGAGATTCCAGAGAAGCTGAAGAAGAACAACCGAGCACAAGTAAGGATTGGATACCAGTGGTAGAAGTTCCTGAAGTATACCACAGAACAAGAAGTCAAGCGAAATTGGAAGAAATTGAAGAAGATCAGATAGGTGAAGAAGAAGCAGTTCAGGAACAAGAAGAAAAGACATTAAGAAATCCTGAACAAGGTCAGATAGGGAAAGGAAACTGGACTCAAAACAGTGAAGACCTAATAGACTTTGAACAGGGACAGACAGTTCAGGCTGCAGAAGTTCACAGTGCAATAAGCCCTGATCAGAACAAGTTAGATCAAGAAGAGTACAAAGAAGAAGAAAATTTCGAAAGACATGAAGTTGAAGAATTAAATCAAGAACAAGGTCAAAAATTGGAAACTCATAGTGGAGCTGCTGAAGAGAAACCAATCAGACCTGAAAAAGAGCAAACAGAAGAAACAGTAATCGAAGAAAACGAAGCAGTACTAAGCAGTGAAATTAACGAGATCTCTGAAGACGAAAATAAAGAAACATTGCCAACAAAGAAAACAAGAAAAGGAGATCATTGGCCGAGTGTCATTAAAAGAGTAAAGTACCACATAACAACCAGAAGTGAAGATCCAGATCAAGTACCTGAAGTAACAAGTCAAACTGATCAAGATAAAAAGTCAGAGAAAAGAAAAAGTAAAAGACTGAAACTTGTGAATAACAAATTCAAGGGTCCTGACTGGACTTATATCATTCTTGAAGATTTTGAAAGCTCAGAGTCAAGTGACAGTGGTGGCGAAGGAACAAGTGCAGAACTGACGTACGAAAAAGAAACAAGACCACCCTGACTAAGCAAAAGAATAAGCTAAAGAAAAGAAGAAAAGATAAGAAGAGCAATCTTCCTTGTCGAAAAATGCCTGACGATAGAGTTGCTGGGAGACCAAAACAGAAATGTTGTAGAAGATGCTGTGCAATATGCATATGTAGTCTAGTGATGGTGCTTATAGTATGGTTAGTCCTGATTGTAGCAGTTCCTTACCTTATGATAATAGATAAAAAGATTAATAATGAAACTAAAGGGAGGACAGCAAACATGAAGGGCAATAGGGTAGAACTAATGGCAGAAGATGAGGCAGAAATTCATCATGAAATAGCTGATAACGACACTAGTTTCAATGTTTTCACAAAGTTATTATTTCAATATGTAGATACCATGGAAGTTAGCAATTGTTATGTCTGTATGAAGTTACCCGAATCAGTAGCAGAGGGTCTAACATATCACCATTTACCACTGACATATGGCATATCATGTAGTGTTTTGTCTAGTTTATTTTATAGAACAGGGAAACTTCAGTATTATTATTCAAACCTAGATGTAATATTTTCTGAGGTTCCGATTCGCAAGAGTATGAACCCAGTGCTTAGTAGTCAAGACGCACAGTTTATGGGAGAATTTTTCTTAACAATGAAATCAATAGACATAACACATGCACATAGACACAATCTAACATGTTCTTTACTTGAAGAAGAAAAGATATTTTTGAATTTAGTAGAAGATAGAAGACAAGATTTCCAAAAGAAAGCTTCTGAGCATAAGGCTCATTTGCCACCTTGGGCGGAGAAAGAAGGGAGTTACACACCTGGCAAGGCTCAAGCTGCTATGGCTCTGGATTTCGTAAAGACAGGGAAAATTTGTCTTCATAGGTTAAAGACTGATTATAACAATGTTTTCATCGGTACCAGTGAATGTGAACACAATTTTTTAATTCTTGGAGGTTGGGGACTCAAAGGAGGAACAGATTCAGTTTTTCCTGGAATCTATTATGTGTGTGGGAATAAGGCTTACTTTAGGCTTCCTGCACGGTGGTATGGAAGTTGTTATTTTGGAATAGTATTTCCAAAGATATACCACGTAAAAAGAAACACTGGGAGCAATGAAAACAATAGTGAATTAATACGTAGTAAAAGAGCTAGTTTTTCAGAAATTGTAGGTGATATATTTGGTGCATTGATACCTTCAGTGGGAATAATTCTGAACTCAAGGAAAATATGTAAATTGTCTACAGTGGTTGATCGTTTATCAACGGATACTGCTGGAGGTTTTCTAATGATTAATGCGGAAATGGTTGCGATTAGATCTATGGTGATGCAAAATCGACTTGCTCTTGATATTATATTGGCAAAAGAGGGAGGAGTCTGTAAATTATTGAAGACGAAACATTGTTGCACTTATATTCCTGATAGGAGTGCAGAATTTGGAACGTATATACAGAATATAACTAAACTTGAGAAGGAACTTAAACCACTGGAAGTTGATAGTGTATGGGAAAGATTGACAAATAGTATCTCGTCAATTGGAACCTGGTTTGCTAATATAGGGAAAGGACTTATAGGTAAATATTAGAACCCTTAGCAGGGATAGCAATAATAATCTTGGCAATAACAATATGGTGCAAATGCTGTAAAAAGAATGGAACATATAAGGTGAGTGAGTGGAGAGGTGTGGTGCAGCGGCCAGGGCAGCTGACTTCGGAGCACAGGGTTCACGGTTCGATCCCCGGCTCCGGCGGCAGCTCAGCACCATGTGACTCTGGGCAACAGCTCACTTAATTTCCACTACGGCCCCCAGCGCCTTGAGACCCGTAAGGGTGAGTAGCTGCGCTATATAAAAACGGACTTACTTACAAGGTGACAGGAAGAGGAAAGAAACGAAAGGTAGATGAAATCGAACTTGAAGAGTGGAGAAGTGAATTATACAAGAAATTAAAAGGAGATTGTAAAAATAGAAAGTGTAAAGATGAGAATGAAGTAATTTGCTAGAAGTTGGCATCTGATTGAGGGTTTGTGTTTTGATGGCTCAGAAACGCCATCAGAGAGGGGATTGATGGAGCAAGGTTTCATAAATGAAACTTGCTTGTATTCAATCCTCATCACAGTATTTTATTAAAACTTGTATTGTTAATACTAACCTTTGCATTCACGACACGAAAGGGGAGGAAGCTTGCCTATGTGTTTTACTAATGAATAACGCTTGTCTGTAATCCAAAATGGCCGCTATGCGCGGGAAAACTCAGTGCGCATGTCATAACCAGATCACATGGTGTGACGTCTTTCTTTGCTTGGTGGGAAATTTCTGCTTCTGCGCAGTGTGTATTAAAATGGCTGCTTGATGTTTTGACATGCTTCAGCTTGCTCTCATGTCATTACTAAATTGTCGTTTCCTAATGCTTCTAACGCGGGATAGAATTTATAATTAAATGGGAATAGAGTAGAAAAAGTGGGCATACAGTGAAACAATTTATTCTGTGATTTTAATATTTTCTTCCTGCACTTTTATTAGTTCGTAAACTTGGGCCTGGGTTGGTGATCTGAAACTCGAGAGGCAAATGGTTCTGCGCATGTGTCCTGTGTGCCTGCCAAATGAAGTCAATCTGGACGCCGTCCAAGGCCGCGACCCGTTGGCCGAAGATGCTGTACTCTTGCCTTTCCTGTTGCATATTGATACATTGTCTATGAAAATTGGTTTACATTTGTCATGAGACGGATGGGAAATAAAGCGAATGTATTAATTTGAAGGGGTGGGAATTTAAAGACAATAGGCTTTACAATTTAGGCCAAATCGATATGGTGCGAGAATCCACCCCCTGTCCCTGTCCAATCAGAAGTAGTGGCCCCATATTTTAGCAACATTAAGGGGAGGTACATGGGCGTAGAAGGGTATAATAGATATAGAATTAGCTAATTAGTTTAGTCGGAAGTCTTGAAGTCGAGAGAGAAGGGAATGCAGCAGAGACCACAGAACGCACAAGAAGAGCTCCAGAACGCTAAGCTGATCGATTGCAGACTGAATCCCTGTCCAGAAGAGGTTCTGAGGAGGGGGCGGCAGAGTCCATTAGAAGGAAGGCACGGGAGAATCGAAGAGAAGCCGAGTATCAGAGAGGGGAACGACGCAGGCGTCGTTGTAGAGAGGTCACCGGTCCTGTCCTGATCCTGGAGGAAGTCTTTGCTCTTCATCCTTCCTGGGTCCTATTCTTTCAACTCCTTGGCTAAGGGGTTTGGTTCTCGCACTTAGGTAAATATAATGCAACCTTTAGTTGCGCTGCTATCTCTATCCTCTCCTTTTCTTTAAACACCGTCATTGATTAGCAATAATCATTTCTATGCTTAATCTTGGGTATTGCGATTAAGTACCATGTGGCTCTGTATTTTACTCTGCTAAAATTTAGATAAACATTTTAAAACTTCCTGACTCAGTGGTTATTTCAGGATTATGTACTATAATGAATGTCACTCATTTTAAATTTCCCAATTAGCAAAGGATTCATTGGTAAGTCATTACTCTTCAATCAGAAGGTAATTGGTAGCAGGGATTTTTGATAAGAGTAACAACTGATAAAACCCAGCGTAAGTATTAGCGTAGTATGAATGTATGGGCCCAAGTGAGTATCTGGTGTATGAATGCTGTTTGCTAATATCGCGCTGGATCAGTCTCAAGAAGAAGAAAAGAGTCTAGTGGCAAGTATTTTCGCAAGGACTTTATTATCGAAATTCAGCAGCGATAGGTTCAACCAACAGAACTATAATCACCTCCCACAAGGCAGGGGGAAGGGTCCCCACCTCCAATGCCTCAGCATGCAGTTCCATAAGAAAGAGTGCAAGCAAATGTTTATACTTTTTATAAAATGCTCCTGTCAGTCCATCGGAGCCCTGGGCCTGAGACCGATCCATAGAGTCTATGTTGAAGACAATCTCTTCCACTTTTATTGCTTCACTGAGAAATAGATACTGTGGGGAGGACAGCCAGACAATTGCCACCTCAGAAAGGTAATCAGCAAGTAGAAGGTATGTCCCGGCGTTAAGGCATGCCGATGACTCCACGCATCCCAAAGGGAGTATGTGGTACATATATGCTGTAACACCTGGGATGCTTATCGTTGAGTCACGAGCAGGGCTGATACATAGATTAGGGTCGCCCCCCATTATGATGTGATCAACATCCACCCTCTCCAGTACAGTCTGATGAATCTACATTCGATACGTAGACATTTAGTAATAGCACCTTCTGGCCCGCTAGGCTGCCCATGACGATACATACCTCCCCTCCTTATTACTGATGCAGTCTGTAAGTGTAAAGGGAACTGAACTATGAATTAAAATGAAACCCTGTGGGAATATGTGCATTAGGTAGAAAGAAATCTGTATGGGCCCCAAGTGGGAGCGTAGGACAAGGACGAGCTAGGAGAGAAATGGGTCTCCTGTAAAAACACCCCCTTCACTCCATGCTGGACTATGTATTCTAGTACTAGGTTGCCCTTTCAGGGGTTGTAGACTCCCCTAATATTCCAAGTCATAAATGGAATCTCTACTCCTTTGGTCATCACGTTATGAGACATGAGCTTGTCTTATCGCCTCAGTGCAGAACCTGTGCGCTCGTAAGTCAAGATTATCCTTCCAATGTGATATGCAATCAAATCTGTCATAAACAACCCTTAACCCATTTCCACCCGCCACCCATCCCAGGCAAAAAGGAGCCCAGTGAAACCCCATACTATACCAAAACAATAGACTCAAACAATACAAACTAATACCCATATTGGTGTATACTTTGGAGGTTGGGCAACGCCTCGACAGCAAATCCCCATTATATATTCTGATCAGCAACTATGGTACTGGATAAAAATTACATGTAAGAGCAATCTGGAACTATCAATTAACTGGCATAACCATGGCAGTAGAGTATAGCATGGCAGTGTAACAACTCTCCACTGAGCAAATAAGCAGATATCCTAGCAGTGAACCTCCCGCGGGCGATTCTCCCAACTATTCTGTGAGAAATAAAACTGTTTATAGAATGGAGGTCCGGGGGGAGCGCCCAGGAGAGTTACCAGTGTCCGGTCAGTGATCCTTGGCATATTTTTTTACAGAAGATCAGAGCATCCGCAGGGGAGTCGAAAAAATATGGTTTACTCTGTACATCCATACAAAGGCGGGCCGGGTATAGCATTCCATAGCGTAGTCCCAGCCCCCTAAGTGCAGCTTTCGCCTCCGTAATATTGTGATGAACATCTTAAACCAACAAGGTAAAGTCAGGGTAGAATGATATAGTGGATCCCTGATATTGAATCTGTCCACGCTCCAGTGCAAGGTAAAGTGCAGTATCACTATCCCTGAAATTAAGCATTCCCGTTATGATGGGCCATGGTGTCACCCTCAGAGGAGGTCTAGGGCCCGAGGATCAGTGGGCCCACTCCACCAGGAGTGCAGATGAAAACTCTGAACAGTTCTGCCAGCAGCTTTTCCACAAATAGGTCCATCTTACCAGTAGCAGTGGGTTCGGCAAGGACAGTGATGCAGAGATTATTACGTCTTGACTTGCCTCTAGATCCTCATTTTTTATAACCACAGTCTTGACCTGGCGCTCCAGTTTCTCCAGCTGTTTTAACGTGGATGTGGACTCACCTTCTAGTGTGGAGATCTGCTTCTCCGCCTCCTCAAGCTGAGCCTGATGATGGTCGAGGCGCTCTCCCATGACATCCAACTTGCCCACCAGAGCATCAAAACACGCATCCATAGCCTTCAACCCCACTCGTAACTCCACCATCAGGGCCTCCTCGGTCGCCGGTTGAGCAATTTCTGAAGCTCCCTTCATCCCCACCGTCACTCCAGTCGGTGTTGCAGGCTCGCTGCGCTTGGGGCATGCTCGAATGGCAATATCCGTTGTTTGGGGACTGTGTGGCCTATGCTGTTGATGATGCAACAGCAATTCTGGGGAAGTCCCTGTAAGCTACTGCAGCACACTCCTGCCCAAGCACCACCACTCCAAGGGTCCAACAGCCGAAGACAGCCAATGACAAACCCCCCCAGTTCTCAGTCGGGCCACGCCTTATGACACAGGGCCACAACAGTCCGCATGCACCGGCTCCCTAAAGCGACTAAGGATCTAGAAGGCTGAGGCTCTCCCGGGGCCATAGGTCACCCAGTACAACTACTGGGTCATTTAAAGGAACCGTATACCGCTGACACAGCCCAAGGGGGAGTTCAGGACCAAAACTCACCACTCCCACAGCCTGCCAGCAGCCCCTAGTAACAGGAGCAACGACTCCAGCTACAACAAAGCAGCAGCCAAACGCGAGGGCACAGGCATGCAGTGTAGATCTTCCAGATAGGCCCTCGTGTAGCGGCCTGAAATGGCCGCCAAAAGTGGAAGCGCCGCCGTGCCACCCAGCTGGGCGCCAACAGTGATCGGAGATGTGAGGGCACTCAGCCCCAACCAGCAATTCCACGCTCAGGGAGTGCGGCTCGGGGTGGCAGCGAGGAAGTTCGCGCAACGATGAGACCTGGCGGGTCTCTGTAGACCTGGCCTCAAGCCCCCCCTGAAACCCCTGTCACTGTGGGGCTTCTGAGGCAGTGCCGAGCCCACACCACATGCATGCCGTGCCCATCCATATCTCACCTCCAGAGGCTCTGTAAAGCACGGCTCATGTCTGCTGTGCCGGCGAGGGGGGCAATAGGGATGGTGGGCAGTGGGGATGTTTCCAGATGTGGCAGCTAACCAGTAAAGTAGGGGAAGAGCTGGTGGTGTTTCAATGCCATGCGGCCATCTTAGTCACCGGCTCGGCCACACCCCTCACATTTAGGAGTGTTAATAGAAAGTTAATACAGTTAAAAAAAAAACAATGAATAATTGCAGAAATTGCCATGTGCATATTACTCATCGTCTGTAGGACCTGGAGGAGGAAGTGAAGGAGTCTGGTCCTGCTGGAAGCAACAGCAAACTGCAATGAAACACAAACACCAAAGAAACAAGCACTAATCTTAGTCGAGACAAACTGAAGGGAAGGAACACAAACAAAACAGCAAAAATCCTGTCATCTCGCAATATTGCCATGCACTGTGTTTCTCTATCTCTGTCCTTTTATACTGTCGCTAAAATCCATTAAAATCCATGACCCAGAATGGGAAGGATAATATCAGACACCTTTTAGTTGGTGTAATATTGGATTGGAGTTATTTTATTTCCAGGCATGCATTACAAAAAGGAGGCCACCTTTATGGATCCAACACAAGTGTAACCCTTTGCATGCTCCAAAAACATACGAGACCAAGGCACTGCTTTCTCCAACTCCCTAAGCCTCTGACCTGAATTTTACTTCTGTCACTAATGTCAAACACAAGATTGATCGAATCACCAACTTTCTGATCCCTAATGCAGATTGTTAATATCAGTTCTGACAATCAGGAACTGAAAGGTCATCAGTTACTGTAACCATGTAAGGGTATGAGAAAGAAAGAGCTGATTAGTATTAAAATATTAACATGACAATTGTCAGATAAGAGTCAATAAAGGTGTGCAGTTCTCCCCACCTGAAAACCACAGATGATTTGTGGCTAGTGAGCATATCGTAACAGTGACATGGAAAACTGCTCTAGGTGAAACAATTTGTGAATCTGATAAATTATCAAAGAAGTAGCTTACATACATATTGCATAAATCTTTATTTCAACAGCAGCCCTCAAGACATCTGATGATCTTGACATAATATGCAACAGGAAACAGAGAATGTAGCCAACCTTTCAGATCAATAATAATCTAGCTTTTTATATTCTTATATGAGTCCATTACTTTCAAATCAAAGAAGACATCTAAACTGCTTACAACACATTAGCGAAGATTTAATTCGGAGAGACAAAACCACTTTCATTCAAGATGCTTCCACAGCAACCGATGCCAATTGGTGATAAATGTATGTAATCACCACCTTTCTATTATGAGAGGGCATCCTGTATAAATGGGGCTTCCGTTTCAAGATACAGTTAATGTTTAAGGGAAAACCAAATTTAGTAAGTTCAATGATGGAAGCTTCAAAGGTTGTAAATCAACAGAGCTAGGAGACCACAGAAGAACCTTCAACTCAGCAGCCCACAGCTCGTTATGAATGGCAGACATAAAGATCATCACAAAGCCGCAAGCACCTTGCTGCACCTGACGAAAACAAGAAAGGATGGTGAGGGATGAATACTAAAAGCTGAGCTCATTGTTGAATGTCAACTTGTTCCCGACAAACTTAGGGGATGTACAAGGAAGTGGCGGAGCGTGTTGTTGGCCTCCTTGGCTTAACGCACGCTCTGCCACTTCTGAAACGCAAGGCTGCACCATATTTACAAGAATGTGGTGCAGCCTTGCGTTTCCCCCTGCGATGGTGCTAAGTTTAGCAACTTAGCACCAACGCAGGTACCCCTGCACCAGAGTGCAAGGGTGTTCATGCGTGTAGGGGAGGATTGTTTATGTGTAGGAAGGCGTCCATTCCTGCACATAAACAATCCTAAAATGCAATTCTGTCACTTTCATGTGTGCTGCTTCATGCATCACATATGAAAGTGACAAAATGGCATTTTTTTAAAGGTTTGTTTATGTACAGGAAGGGACACCTTCCTGTACATAAACAAACCATGGCATTTTGCTTTTCCATGTGTGCTGCACAAGGCAGCACACATGGAAAAAGCAAAAGCGAGGAGAAATAATGCATTTCTCCTCATTTCGCCAACTTAAGACCAGGGTTTTCCTGGTCTTAATTTTGGCGCTGCCTCCTATGTACGGCACCCTTGTACATAGGGGGCAGCGTCAAATACAATGAGTGTTGCAGTGGAACGCCCACCACAACACCCACTGCACGCCCCTTTCACGCTAACCATAGCGTGAAAGGGTGCCTTATGTACCAGGCAGCGTTAAGCCACGTTAAGTGGCTTAACGCCGCCTTGTACATAAGGTGCAGCCCCTATCGCCACCACAACGTCCGTAAAAGTGACGTGGTGGTGGCGATAGGGGCTTGTACATATGCCCCTTAGCCTATTCCAAAACAAATTACTTATAGTTAAACTTTTTTTTTTTTTTTTTTCCTTTTTCTGGCTTTTAGTATCTTCCAGTTACTAAACTAGCTCTCATTATCACATTCCCTATTCCTTTCTTTTTTTGGAGGTGGAGGGGGGCAGATAACCAACATTGACCTTAGGGCAGAGATGTATAGGTTAGGCACAATTTATGTAGTGGTAGAGACAGAGATTCCTCTCAGTTTAAAAAATCTTTGCTGTAGGGGGGCGTGGCTTAGACGCTGAGGAAGATGGCGGCGTGAGTGCTCTGCTCCACTCCTGAGGAACATGCTATCTCTAATTTCGGCAGTATTTTGGGACGAAACCTCATGCAAAAGCAGATCCCGCCAGCAAGAACACTAAGAGGCATCACCTGATCCGTGCACAGTGCCAAAGCACAGAGGATTCCAACAGATTCTGAATGACCCCTGGATCTACGCTGGAGGTAGGGCCGCAAGTGCGTCAAACCGCATGACTCCCGGGCTCCCTCAATCTGCATCATGGAACCCCATATCTGGTACCAAAGCAAACACGCACACAGTCTCCTGACAAACGGCGCTTCCGATCCTGATTTTGGCAATTAAAAAATCCTTTAATGAACTTGTTAAAGCTATCGGATGCCTGCCGTCTCGGATGCCTGGACCCAAAATGGCGGCCACATAACATCGCGCAACCATGTCTCTCGTAACTCTTAACCCGATGTACCAAGGGTAAGCGCACACACAATCTCTTGGTAAGTGGCACTCCCGATCCTGTTTTATGTGATAATCATATTTAATGAACTTTACGAAGCTTGTCGGAGACCCTCAGGTTCGAATGCTTACAACTAAAATGGCGGCCGTCTAACAACACGCGCCTGTGCCTCTCTCTCTCATCTCAATGAACCGAAAGTAAGCCACACACAGTCTTTTGCTAAGCGGCACTCCCGACCTGATTCATACAATAAATAAATTATTTTTATGAACTTAGAGAAGTTTACCGGTGATCTCTCGGCTCGGATGCCTGTACCTAAAATGGCTGCTGCTCAACAATGCCCGCCTGGGTCTCTCTCTCTCTCACCTGATAAAAGGCATTGATGATGAATTAACCCACATCAATCCATAATATGGGCAAATCGCAATACATATCTGGCTATTCTAACATTTTGTGAAATGGATCACAATTGCTGATTATCTAGTAGCCTGTTCTAGTTGCCTGACCTAAAGATGTCAGTTGCTTAAGCACTTAGACCCAATGTAAGTATCAAGTGATCACCATTCGCTGCCTATTTTGCCACCTATTGGAAACACATCCCCAAATTTGCATCACTGGTCATATGGAAGGCAAGCATTAGACGTGAATGCCATACTGACGGTGTACTGATGGTGTACTGATGGTGTACTGAGGATGTAATTCCTGGTCTCTACCGATCAGCCACTCTCTGTGATCTGCTCTTAAAGTGGTGGAAGGCTGACTATCCTGGGCCAAACAGCTCATCACACCACTCTCCTATCACTCTCTACTCATGCACAGCTAAGGCATAGCAGCCTGCCAAAAGTATAAATACCTGATGAACTCTAGTGGTACCTACAAGTCAATGTTCTGATCAACGAAACTAGCAAGTATCTGGGGGTCGCATCGCCAAACTTGCGGTTGCGAAACTGCCACACATCAATAGTACCACCTTCGGTCGACTGCAGCTCCAGCTTCTTTAGTCTCACAGTCACACAACAGCTGCCAAAAATGGTGGAAAAGGACAACAAACAATCACTAAAAAGAGTGAAAATGGACCCTCTGCACCCAGACTCCCCAGTAAAAGGAAAACAAGATATTAACTCAACAATGGAAATGATCCTGAAAAAGCGTGCTGATGTTCACGACCTGGCCAAATTGACAAAAACAAACATTGACATTATGCAAAACGAAATAGCAGCCATTCGCCAAGACATAAAGGAAACAACCTCCAGAATTGCAGAGGCGGAAAACAGGATCAGCCACCTGGAAGACAATGGAAATATAATGAAAAAGACCATTCAAAATCTCAGTAACGCCTCCCGTTCTCTTGCTAAAGACATTTCAGAATTAGAAGACAGGAACAGGCGTGGCAACCTACATATTTTTGGCATGCCAGAAGGTGAAAAGATTCAGCCCATTCCTGCATTGCATTCCTAGAGAAATGATTCACCCAGGCTACCAACTTAAAATTTGACAAGGACTTGGAATTTGATAGAGCCAACAGGGTCCCAGCACGATTTTCCCCAAACCACAAAGCTCTTCGACCCATAGTATGCAAACCACTAAGATATCAGCATGTAGATCTTAACCTGAACCACATGAGGAAGCACAATCACATACTATGAAAAGGCACAAAAATTTTCATTTCTCAGGACTACTCAAAGCTAACTGTTGAAACACACAAAGGTTTCTTAAACCTTCATCCTAAAATGAAAGCAGCTGGATTATAAGGTTCGTTCATTACCGCAGAAAAATTCAGGATTATCTCACATGGCATCCCTCACGTGTTCACAGAGCCAGCGTTGCTCAACAAGTTCTTAGACGAGAAAGGTAAAACACAAATGGATACTTCAGCTCCCAAAGATTCGAACCGTACTACCGTCCACGATTGCTCCAGTCTTTGACTCTGATGGATACTCTTGAACCTGTTTCTAGCAGATAGTATGCATCCAGCAACATATAAGACTATACATGTACGATTATGCACGACTATACATGTACGACTATGTATCCGGCAACATGTAAGACTATACATGTAAGACTATGACTATGTCTCTTACTTCTCTTACCCCAACACAAGTGTTTCTCAAACCGGTGCAGGTCTGGTAGTCTATTAATTAATAATAACACTTTTTACCAACAAGTACCAACAATGACCAAGAATGTCTTGTAATTACAAGTAGGTTATCTGAGGATGGTGTCCTCTTTAAGGTAAATACTCACACACCTATCCCTATACCAATCTCTGGCTCTATATGCATGAATGCATGTATGAGTCAAGCATACAGATAGGTCACCATACACGTCCGTACCTCTCTCATTTACTGAAGACACCAAGTAACAAATCTGCATGTGTTCGTTACAGATAACTATGCATGGTTATAGCACACACCACATACACCCGCTATGGGCAGTTCTTACCTCTCATAACAATGGATGTTTACCTATAATGAGGCTTTAAAGAGTACTCACAACCTGCCACTTGGCACTTATGCTGGCACTAAGCTCCACAAGAGAATAACACAGCTACACATACCCATTACATACCTTACACATTATAATCGGTCCTACATGAACGAGACTTGCATTCACTATCACCAACTGTATCGCTCTATGCAAAACACTGGCACTAAGCACCGCAAGTTCCGCAAGAGAATAACATAGATATACATACCCAGTACATACTCTATACTTACTTTACACATTATATCCGGTCATACATGTACGATATTGGCATTCACTTGAGGCTCTATCACCAACTGTATTGCTCTATGTAAAACAATGTTCAGGTCTGACCACTACTCACCGACCACTACTGACTCCTCAGAACACATCAAAGCTCACACTAAATGTTTATGAACATATGTCGACGAATCGGTCTCTCCTATGCAATTCTCAAAAGCAATCAAGATGCTCATACTCAATGTATACATCTATTACATATCTGTTGGTTGTAACAGCACACACTTACATACACTCCTACATACACACTTACACCCATACATTGTTATATGCATTATTATGTGCATTGTTCAAGTGAATTTCTCTCACAATGTTAGATCCATTTTGTATTTGTGGGGCTCCGCTCCAAACCAATGAAGTTCTTAAAACTTATTTCTCCGGAGGAGCTATTCTCCTCTTATCGCTATGCCCGTTGGCGAATGTGGGAGGTGGTGGGGAGGGGGGGGGGGGTGTTGATTTGGGTTGGGTTCTCCGTTTGTATTACTGTATCTTTTGTTGGCTCCTTTGCTTATTGATTTGCGTCCCTTATGTCTCATGTCAAACTGTCGTACACAAAGGGAAGTCTCACAATCACACGTTGCCTCTGACAACGCCACCTCATAGTAGGGGGACAATGGGCTGCAGAACATCTCTCTCACGTATCAAATGGCGGGTCTGAACCAATGCATTAAACTAGTCTCATTAAATGTGAAAGGAATGAATCACCCAGTAAAGTGGAGAAAGATAGTAGATTATCTGAACAGGCTAAAAGGTGACTTAATTCTCCTTCAAGAAACCAAACTGGACAGCACACTATCTCAGAACTTTGCTAATTGTCACTTTTCATATAGTGCCTACTCAGCAGCTGTAGGGAAGAGAAATGGGGTACTCACACTAATTACAAGAAGCTCCAGAATCAACTTAATCTCAAACTTTTCTGACTCTAAAGGCAGATGGGTCATCTCAAAGCTTACCAAAGATAAGGTTGAGTTTTATGTAGCTAACATTTATGCACCTACTAAGGACGATCCGTCTTTCTGGGAGGACCTAAACTCACAATTATGAAAAATCCCTGACACAGCAACCATTTTTCTAGTGGGTGACTTCAACTTACCTCTTGATCCACATTTAGACAAAAACTCTAGATTCCCATTCCACCCAAATAAGTCACATAAAGCCCTAAAAAAATTTGCTCGAAATTCAACTTAGTAGACGCCTTGAGAATCCAGAACCCGGCAGAAAGGGAATATACATTTTACTAATTTCCCCACAAGTCGTATTCACATATAGATTATATCTTGATCTCCAATAATACACTATGCAATGTAGACCAGACAACAATTGAACCTAGAGTGATCTCAGATCAATCCTGTATTACGCTGTCCATCTCTGACCCTGCACCACATAAAAAACAAACGAACTGGTGCTTCAACGACGAGATGCTATCTGAACAAGGTAATCTCCAGGTTATTAAAGATGCGATTCATAACTTTCTTGATGAAAACAAGGTGGGTGAGACTTCTGCCCTGACAAGATGGGAGGCCTTAAAATCAACAGTAAGGGGGGAAATAATCAGGATTAGGTCAAAAATGAACAAAGCCGCTAACTCTAAATTAATTAACTTAGAGAAAGAAATCGCGGACTTAGAAAAAATGCATATCATTAATAAAGACAATGATACTCTTAACAAAATCCTTAACAAGAAATATGAATATAATAAAATCATCAGTAACAGGGCGGGGATATGGATGTATGATTAAACAACTACTGCCTAAACAACGAATCCCTTAACCACGAAGGCTCAACTACGAGCAATCCCAAACCACTACTTATTTAACAACGAGTTCCTAAACCACAAAAATTCTATAAATTGCTCATTACCAATTTACGCCACTATGTTCTTTGAAATCCACATCTTTTTGACATTTAAAAAAAAATGTAATATTAGTTTCATTTTTTTATAAACAATTTTTATTGAAGAATCCTTAAATTAACGTATTTTTCAATATTAACTTTTGTCCACAAGATGGTAGTGTTGCATCACAATAATCCTAGCTGTTCAGGCCAATTCCACACAGGTTGCATAGAAAGCAACACGGAGACGTTACAGAACGATAGTTGTTAATAAGGCCTGGATGTTCTTTGGATCTTTAAACAGACAGCATTTTCTTTTGGCTGCTCTTAAGAAAGGTAGTATTCAAGAAATGATCTTTAAAGCACGAGGGATGTAAGAGTAAGTTCTCTTCCGACTACCTTGTTAATTTTCTCTTCAAAACCAACAACATAAACATAAAAAATAAGTCTCACGCTTTGCTTCGCTATTGAATGCCTGCAGATGTTCGAAAGAGTTAATGGCACCGTTTGTTATTTTTTGATGTTCAGAGGTTGTTTAGTGTCAGTGACTCACTGCAGACCTTTTAATCAGCTGCATTTCCACACTTTCCGCTTTCCTTGTGCCGAGTGAGTAATAGGGGCCATGAGCGTGTCTGTTCAGGGGGCGGAGAAGAGAGACTCGTGGTTTTTGGTGCCCACAACGTTTTACCATCCTGGCAGGATGAAGGCTGTCTGCAATCCTGCTCTCATCAGTGCCCGCTTTCCAGGTGCCGAGTATGTCATAGGGGGCCATGAGCGTGTATGGTCAGGGGGGGCGGAGGAGAGAGACTCTGCTTCCCACCTCTCCTGGTGCCGAGTAGAGACTTGTGGTTTAGGTAAGTCGTTGTTTTAGAAGTCGTGGTTTAGGATTTCTCGTTGTTGAGAATTCGTTGTTCAGGTAAGTCGTTATAAAAACGTTGTGGTTTAGGATGTTTCCCCGGGGATATGGATCAATAAACAAAAGAGTATCAAACTATGTGATTCAAACAGGGCAGGCAAATCCCGTGTATCCTACCTAAAATTCAAAATACAGAAATATGCCATTAACGCTATGAAAGATAAGGAAGGAAACATCAACACTAATCCTCAAAAGATAGCCACTATCTTCAAGGATTTCCATAAAGACCTATACAAGGAAAATACTAATATAAATCACTCAAAATGTCAGGACTATCTAAATAGAATCACTCTCCCTAGCCTTACAGATCCAGAAAAAGCCTCAATAAATGGTCCGATTACAGAAAATGAAGTATTAATGGCGATCAATAAATTGAAAACTAGTAAAACCCCAGGACCCGACGGGTTCAATGCTAAATTCTTTAAAACCTTCTCTTCGTCCCTAATGCCACCACTTTTGAAGCTCTTTCATAACTTCTCAGAAACTGGTCAGGTTACTGGCACACCAGCTGAAGCAATCATAACTGTCTTGCCCAAGGAAGGTAAAGACCCCCTCTTACCGAAAAACTACAGACCGATATCATTAATAAACCTAGATTGCAAGATCTATGCAGCAATTCTCTCCAATAGGGTTCAACAGCACATTTCTAAACTAATACACCCATCTCAGGTGGGTTTTTTAAAGCACAGGCCCTCCAGTGACAACACACGTCTGTTATGCCATATCATAGAAAAGGCTAGACTCCTTGACTCACCCACGGTAGCCATCACACTGGATGCAGAAAAAGCCTTTGATAAGGTTGATTGGGGATACCTAAAGGCTGTTCTGGAGAAGTTTAATCTGGGCGATAACTTGATCAAAATGATAATGGCTCTCTATCACAAACCAACCGCCAAAGTCACAGCTGGCGGCATAGTCTCCTCTTCATTTAACCTGAACCAAGGGACAAGGCAGGGCTGTCCTCTCTCGCCCCCCCTCTTTCTCTTTGCATTGGAACCCTTCCTCTAACATATCAGGGAAAGCAAAGACATACCTGGTGTCTCCTTTGGTAATACAAATGTCAAACTTGCTGCATACGCAGACGACGTGCTAATTGTCACTGAAGATGCCTCCACTGCCATTCCAGCACTGATGAATACCATATACCAATTTTCAGAAGTATCTGGATACTCCCTAAATAAGGACAAATCATAAGTAAAACTCCTCAGCCGTTGTGGTGATAAAAATATCCTAGGCTCATCAGGCCTCACCTGGCAAAAGGACTCTATTAAATATCTAGGCCTTGAGTTCACAAACAAACTAATCACTACTTTACATACTAATGAAAAGATACTGTCCAAGAAAATAGACTCCCTCCAAGATAACTGGTCCCCCAAATTCCTATCATGGTGGGACAGGGCCGAGACTCTAAAGATGATGATCACTCCTCTCAGCAACTATCTTATTAGTATGCTCCCCATGATCCCAACAGATGAATTTTTAAGAAAAAGACCAACAAGATCTTTAGTAAATTCCTGTGGCAGGGCAAAAGGCCCAGAATCTCTATGAAAAAACTCAAGCTGGCCAAGGACAAGGGGAGCCTCTCCCTACCCATCTTCAGAAACTATCAAACAGCCTTTCTATGCAAACAGGGCACAAATTGGTTCATTGATAACCCATCTTAAGAACGTCCCTGGGTAGCGATAGAAAGGTCCCTCATACAGAACTTCCCTCTCGCCCCACTAGTCACAATGAGCACAACTCATCTGCCGCACTCTAAAAACATTATACAGAGCACCAAACGAGGCCTCCTAATCCTTGACTCACGTTTGGAGGTCAGGGTACAACATTCTTACCTATCTTCTCTATGGTATAACCCCACACTCAAAATGGACAGTTCCTCATTTTCCTGGTCGGACTGGTCAAGTAAAGGCATTAACCTAGTGCAAGATATCTTCGAATGTACTTCTCCTCTACCATTCTCATCTTTGCAAAAGCGGTTCGATCTCGTGAATCTAGATTTTTATAAGTTTCTGCAGCTTAAAGTAAGACTTGCCAAAAAGAATCTCTCGGTCGCCACCCCCTCCCTCACTACCCTTCTGAGCCACCTACTCAAACTAGGTCATCTGGTCTCTAACATATACAAAACTCTCCTACCAAACCAAAACAAATCCCTATCTCGTAACCAGCAAAAATGGGAAGCTGAATCTAACAAGAAAGACATTGCCTTTAACTGGAGCGCCATCAACAAATCCCCATTCGCTCATAAAATCTCTCCTATTTTATCACAAACTAAATTTATGAGATTCACCTCTCCACCAGCTAGCTCCTTTCACGACGGATAAAATGCGCTTCCGCCAACATTACACTAGTCCCCAAGGTCACCCTTACCACCATCTTCCCTCATTCATGTGAGACAAGTTCGTTTTATGCACATCTCAAACATTCAATGTATCCCTCCTAGTACTATAAAATAGCATAATCACACTGGTACAAGCTGCTTCAAGCGGCATAAGTTTCTAAATAAAGATATGACTTTCGATGTGTCGTAGAAATCAAAGTACATTAATCAGATTGCATCCTCTGTTCATTTGCATCAAAAATGTTTTACATGTATGAACATCGCTGGAGTAGCACTTATTCGAAATTGTAAAGTCCTTCTACGATTTACTGTAACATTTATGCCTAACTGTTTCTGTATTTATTCACTCGCAAAGGAATGATCCATATCAACTGTATAACTGTATATTGACTCATCTTATGCACAGCCTTTCTCTCTCTCCCTCAATGTAACCCGCCTTTCTCACTGTATATTTATTTCCTTTTGCCACTGTCTATTTCTGGTTGTAAAACTCAATACAATATATTGAACAAAAAAAAAATCTTTGCTGTATGTTATCAAATGCATTTGGGTTGAGGCATGATGTATCTGAAGATTAATTAAAATCCAGTTGCATAACAATGGTGTCACTTACATTTGCATTCTGAAATGTACAGGCTCTCAATTCACCCTGAAATGATATGCGTTACTAATTTGACTCCACGAGAAGGAATATGACATGGTTTTAACAAAGGAAACTCATCTGCTACATATTGACAAAAGACGTTTGAAATATTACTGGTTTCCTGTGCAATACCAATCCAATGGGCCAACTAAAATCAAGGACACAGCCATATAGAAATACTGTTACCTAGCATTCACCCTGAACACTACGGGGCAGATTTACGAGCCCCCTGCGCCACCAGTACGTCACTTTTCGTGACGTACTGGTGGCACAGGGGGCTGCTCCATATTTACAAGGAGACTTTTCCTCTCCTTGTAAATACGGCCCCTTCACACGCAGCACTTTGCGGTGAAGGGGCGTTCCATGGGTGTTGCTGTGGGTGTTCCCACGCAACACTCATGGAACAAGAATTACGAGAAATCGTAACTCTGGAGATGCGTCTGAAAGCTACGCCACCCTAGAGGTGGCGTAGCGAGGCGCACCGAGGAGAAATGTTTTCATTTCTCCTCGTTTTTTCCTCTTTCAATGCGTGCTGCATTCTGCAGCACGCATTGAAAGCAAGCATTGAAAGAGGAAAATGGTTGTAGTGATTGTTTTTGTGCAGGAAGGTTCCCCTTCCTGCACAAAAACAATCTCCCCACGACGCAGGCACCCTTGCACCATGGTGCCTGCGCCGGCGCATGGCTGCAGTTTGTGCGCCAGCGCAGGGGGAAGCACAAGGATGCGACATATTCTTCTAAATATGTTGCATCCCTGTGCTTCAAAACTAACGCAGCGCGGCGCAGCAAAATGACTTGCTGTACCCCGCTGCGTTAGTTCAACGTAAATCTGCCCCAACATATGGGGATAAAGAGGGCAGAGTCTGGCGACAAAGAAGTGAATGAGGAGCTCAGTTACAAATGTTTTTCTCAATATATAACCCCATCGACAGCAGAGATACTTTTATAGTAACCTGTAAATTTCATAGGCGAAGTGTTGTTCATTGGAGGTGACTATAATGCAACGTTGGATCACTCTTATGATTCTTATGATCATTCTTCATCACAGTTTGGCAACAGGGATCCAGCTTCAATTTTACTAGCCAGATACATGATGCCTAACCTAGTAGATATATGGCAGCTCCAAGATAATAGTGAATGGGACTGCACATTCTTTTCAAATGTACATAGATGCCATTTCTATATACCTTTCATTTTAATACAAACAAGTTTGTTTTCCAATGTCATGTTCAAGGATACTTGTACATAGGTTTATTCTGGTTGTGCCATGCAGACTCTAGAAACAGACTCCACTTCAGTGACACATGCATGACAAATAGCATGGATAAGTGGTTCTTAACATTTGAATTCTGTGAATCGCAATACATCACTACTGTAAGGTACTCTTTCTAAGTAATCTATATGATTCAAACCTCAAAACCATACTGAAAAATGCAGAAACATTTATCCAACAAACTATTACGTAAATTAGGAATTATTGTATTTAAATCACAAACAAAACATATACAAAAATGTGGAGTTTATTATAAATTCTTAAATTTATTTCAATGGTAAATTTGAAGCATTTCTATTTGTCTTTTTTGCTTCGAATGCATGATAACAGAGGCTACCAATCATCCATATTAGATTCTGTTTGCTGTACTTGATTCCATCACATTGCCAATAATTTCATACGTTCATTTTTACACTTTGTTTTTTGGTCGAGCCTAGCGGAAGCGCGCATGCGCTGCATGCTCTGCGAGGCATGCAGTAGTAGAGTATGCTGTGTAAGCCTCGCCCACTCTCCGCCCATACTTTTCATTGATTGATGTCATTGTCCTTGGTAAATGCTGGCTTCTGATTCATTATGAGGCTTGTTGGTCCCTCCTTGTTACCGCCCTGTCTCCATTTGGTACCGCCCATGAGGACTCGATCATTTACTGTGTCCTAACTCGGGAGCATTCATTACCATTTCCGAGAACTATTTACTTCATTAAGGGACACAGCACACATGGGGTGCCAGCTTCGGTAATGATGGCGGCTTCCTAACCTAATTTGCATTTAGTTTTCGGCAAAATTTAATATGGAGCACAGCGCGAGACCTATTGCATTGTTTTACAGCGTTTCTAATTAATGCTCTGTGAATATTTTGTTGGCCCAAAATAAATTATTTTAATGTTGGCTAGAGGCGCATTACAGCCTCTTGAAGTTTGTAATAGTGAATTCTGGTGACTTCGCTACCATTGGCACCGAAGCACATCCTCTTCTCTCCAGGGCCCGGGCTCCACGGCTGGCATTTGATCTGTATGTCACTGGGAGGAGGATGTGTCCAGGGTGCAGGTTCAGTGCTTTAACACGGCACTGAAGCGCTGTTGTAAGTCTGGTGTCTGCCCTGCAGGGTGAGGGGCATCAGGGTTCTGTCACAGTGAGTGGGCCCACTGGTCAAAAGGAGGACTTCTGTCTTTCTGGGTCTCAGAGGCATGACAACATTGGGGTATGATGGTGGACTTGTGATGCACCGGGTGTTGGTCTAGGCGACACACCTTTTGTGGATGAATTCGATCATTCCCAATTGTGTATGGTCAGTATGATGAAGAGTGTGTAGTGCTGTTGAAAAATATAAGTAGGTTCTCACTAGTAAACTTGGCAAAGTAAAAGGATTTTCTTATGGCATTGCGCCAAAGAAAAATGCTGTTCTCGTCTGACACAAACTTAGGAAAGTTCCATTGAGTGTAAGGCAAGAATGGACTGATATGTTGAAGGAGTTGACTAGTTCTGGTGTAATTGAACCAGTTGATACTGCTGAATGGTTATCTCCTGTAATTTTGGTTAAAACAGATACAGGACAATTAAGATTGTGTGTTTGACTTAAGATCTGTAAACAAACACATTTTGGTGAATTGTTTGTCATTCTTTACCACATATTCAAGATTTTCTAACCAAGCTGAAGGGGCCACTGTGTTTAATATCTTGGATTTGAATTCATCATATCATCATATTGAATTAACCCAAACTTCACATCATAGTACCAATTTTATTACTCCTGATGATGCTTTTAGGTACACGCAAATTGCTATTGGTTTAGCTTCTGCTTTCTAAAAACTCATTCATATTTTGTTCGGGGATACCAAAGAGGTTGTGGCATTCCAGGATGATATTCTGGTATACCATGATTTTAATGGATAAGCATAATGTTGTTTTGGAAAAGATTTGTTCCATTTTAAAATATAAAAGGGCTGACTCTATAGCTCAAGAAATGTAAATTTATGGTAACTGAGTAAGAGTATTTAGGGTACAAGATTTCAAATAATGGTATATTTCCAAAAGAAAGTTTTAGGAAAGCTGTGCAAGATGTGATTATACATGTCAATAACGATCAATTGAGATCTTTTTTGGGATTAATTGAATTATTTTCACATTTTGTTCAAAATATGTTCTATGATGACAGCCCCTTTAAAGAAAATAGTTCAGTATGAATGGTCTGACAAACATGACATGGTATTTTCTAAACATAAAAATGTACTTTTTGAAGCTCCACTCCTAAGTCCTAATTCTCCAAATGTGAGATTAGGGTTGATGCCAGTGCTTGAGGACATGGTGCTCTGGCAGAGACTTTATCTACCAGAGACACTTGGAGCCACATTGCTGCATTGCCTGCAGGGAAGGAGGAGGAGCAGAAGTCACGTCGCACTATATAGTGTTTGCCCTCTGTCCGCTGCACGAGACACTTTGGAAGGGTCTTTGTGTCTGTACTTAGCCGGATCAAACATGGAATGGAACATGGTTTTGTCTCAAATTCTATATTAGATTGCTGATGGTCAGTATAAGGAAAATATTTCAGCCACAGAGTTTCTATTTTATTGAAAGGTCAAAGAGGAGTTATCTGTTAAGGGTAACTTGATTGTAAAAGATGGTTGTTTTGTTTCTTCAGTAGCTGGGAATAAACTATTTCTATTTCTATTTCTCATGTGGGACATATTGGACATTCAAGTACTTCTAGGAAGAAATACGTCAAACCTTTGGTGGCCAAGTGTGTATAGTCAAGTCAAAATGTTTGTTGAGAATTACAAAATGTGTGCTAATTCTGACAAGATATTGAAACAGTTCCAATTGAATTTGAGTCACCCATGTGTACTGATCAACATTGGTCTGAGTTCACTATAGATTTGATTGGCCCTTGTAAAAACATTTGTTCTGAGAATGTATATATAATGATTATTGCTGATTATTTTTTAATGTGGACAGAGATAAAAGTGTGCATAAATACAAGGCTGTTATTGATTTGTTAAGCAGATCCTTTCGCATAAAAGGGTTGCCCACTACCAACCTAAGTGATAATAGTAAAGTAATAGACAGATTTTTTACGGAGTTGTGGTGTTAAACATTTGTGCACTGGTCTTTATTCGCCTAACATGAATGGTATCAGTGAGAGATGTAACAGGAGTTGCTGTTGAAGGTATTCAATTAGCAATCAAAGCTAGTATAAATGTAGAAAATCATGTTGCCAAATTAGTTTTGGTCCTATCATTGTAGTGCTCATAATTCTACTGTTTTATCTCCATTTGAGCTGCTTAAGGAAAGTGAATCACAAACGCAGTGGTCTCCTTGTTGGCTCTTAAAAAAGTTGTCTTGTGTTCATCTTTACAAAATGTATGCTACTGCCAAAGGTAATGTTGAAATCTGCCAAAACAAGTACAAGTGTAACACTAAACAGGTTTGGGTTCAGTTGAAATTTGTTGATTTTCTCAAAATTAAGGAACCAGTTTTTTCAAAAAAAAAGGTGAATCAGAATTTTGAAAGACCTTTAAAGTAGTTTTTGTTGGTAAGACTGTGCTCTTTTGAATAATGGTTCATGGTTGATGATCATGATTTGCTAATAGAATTAGATTTCGGAAAGCACTGATGCAGCCATGTCACATTCTAATGTTTGTCTAGTGAGTTTGGTGTGGAAAGATTTAAACATCAGAATGTTGCCTCTTCAAAATCAACAAGAAGTTGTTGCTTCAAGCGCTGGTCACTATCAAAATTCTAAGCCAGTAAGGAATTTCAAGTGTTCCAATGATTATATTGTGTAGTTTTGCAGAGTTGTCATGCTGTAGTCATTAATTGTTGTTGTTTCTTTTGTAAGTTATATATGTGTCACATATTGTCCCCGCCAAGATGTCCAGAGACTCCCAGACATCAAAGGGCCCCCAAAACACCCTGCAAATGCACAAACCCCCAGCAACCCTCATAGGGTTAGCGGTATCTCACAACATGCCCAATCCCGTAACGTCCACAGCGTAACCCCCAGCCCAAAAAAACTCTGCCCATACATGTCTTTGCCCCCAACTACCTAGCCCCAGTTTGATCCCAAGTTAGCAATTAATGGACCACCCCAGTAGTTCTACACACCGGATGAGTTACAGGGAGGATACAATTCCCTTAAGTGCTGTAAAACACACAATAACACCCTTAGATCTGCTTTCTCCCCAAATATTCACACATGCTAGCCAAGGACCCTAATGCGATATCTATATCATCGATGATTACACAAAAATACATACGAAAAATGTGTATAATATTGTACGAAGATCTTGTAAGTTAGAAAACGCAATAAAAAAGATTTTCAAAAAGAAAATGTATCACATATTGTTCTATTGTTGTTATTATTGTACTTTTTCGATTAAGTGGGAAAGGTATGAAGTATGTGCATTACATGACATGCTTGGGATGTTTAGTTCACTCACCATCAGGAGTTCTTTATTAGAAGGTTTATGTATGTTCTTGATAGTTTATGATTGGAGTGTCAGACGGTGAGTTGGTGTTGGACTTGGCCCTTTTTGCAGGGTCATCCCTAAACTTTTTGCCTTTCTCCTAGCCTTTTTTCTGACATAGTGTTGGTGGTTTTAGGACTCTGGGCACTTTAGCACTGCTGTTCAGTGTAAAGTGCTATTGCTCTCTGTGATAAATATGGTAAGATTGGTCTACACCTGTTTGGCCTATTTAATTTACCTGTCAGTCCCTTGTAAAGTGGTATCTCACATACCCAGGGCTGGTAAATTAAATGCTACTGGTGGGCTTGCAGCGCTGATTGCGCCACCCACCAAGTAGCCTTGCAAACCTATCTCAGGCCTCTGCCATTGCAGGGCCTGTGCGCGCAGGGTTACTGTTGCTGTGACGTGGCATCTAAAGTGTGTACCATGTCCGTGACCCCCCTTTTACTACATGTCAGTCACCCCTAAGGTAGGCCCTAGCTAGCCCTATGGGCAGGGTGCATTGTAGGTAAAAGATAGGACATGTACCTTAAGTGTGTGACATGTCCTGGTAGTGACAAACAGCCATTTTGGTTTCTCACTACTGTGGGGCTGCCCTCCCATAGGAATGCATTGGGGATTTCCTGTTAAGTGTTTCAGTGGTAATCCCTGATATGAGAGGCGCAGCGTGGTCAACTTTGGTATGTTTGGAATAGTGATAATAAATGCTACACAATGGTGTGCGCAGATTTATTAAAACTATTTTCGAAATGCCACTTTTAGAAGTTGGCATTTCTGTGTGCTATGTGTCTGCCTGCCTGATGTGAATTGCATGTCTGGCTTTTGAGTGACAGGGGCTGGTGAGGTGTGTGTGGCTCCAGGAGGGGCAGGATGAGTCAGCGCTAGGCTGAATGGGACATCTGCATTTGGAGTGGTGGGAGGAGAAGTCCCTGGTCCCTGAATAGGATGGTGCCTGCCCTAGTGAATGCTGGCTCCGCCCCCCTGCGGTGTGTCTGATGACGAGCCCCCACCTAACAATAGGGAAGAGGGGCCTGGTAAACAGAGTGCTCCAGAACCAGTTGGAACTGGTTTCCCCAAGCCCTGTGCTTTGCAGACAAAGGGGAAAAGTGGTATAAAGATAGGGGCTGTGACCCCATGTAGGTGTGCTGTTCCTGACTTGCTGGGGGCTTGCTGCTGTTGGGGCCCAGGAGGAACCGCCATGGGGGCTTATCTCCCTGCTGGAGGGCCCTGTGTGCTGGCCTCCCTGGGCCCAGCTATGCCCCATGGAACTAGAAGAACTTTTGCTGGGACTTATTCTTTTTGATGCAGAACTCTGGCTCGTAAGCACCTCGTGAGCGCTATATTCTAATTTCCAGGGAAGAGGAGCGCGTGGGCTTCGCAGCGCGGAGCTGCAGCCCTGTTGGAGGGAATCCCGACATAGGGATTCCCCCGCATTGTGGTGCTTAGCGGGAGCCTACCCCGTTTTATGGATATTTGAAAATAGCGGGTGCCCACCCTGCAATATGGCGCCTTGGGAGCGGGTGCCCACCCCGCTTTATGCGTGTTTCTAGGCGGGTGCCCACCCCGCAATTGTTGTATTCAAAGCGGGTGCCCACCCCGCACTATGCTGCTGCCGTGAATCACCGTCGCTTCCCGATTGACCCGAAAGTCAGGTGAAGCTGCCTGACGTTGGGCGGAGCGTGTGGAGCCAGAAGGAGGGCGGGAGCCTACCCCGCCTCCGTATCCGCCAGTGAGGATGGCCGAGCGGTTCCCGGGTTCAGAGGAGTCCCCGGGAGTCGGCGCATGCTTGCGCGGGGCTCCCGTGAGTGAGGGAGAGCCCCGCGGGCGCCACGAAGGAGAGAGAGTCACCGAGGAGTGGGGGCTCTCCTGAGTGTGCCGCCTTCAGCGTGAGAGGAGAAGAGGAGCAGACACCCAGAGAGTTCCGTGAGTGGGGGCTCCATGTGCACCTTTGTGGTGCCTTTCAAGTCACTGTGCCGGTGCTTGGTCTGGGCGGTCCCGCAAGAAAGCGGGCTGCCCCAACTATGGGCATATTTGTTTTTAGAGCCTGTGGAGGGGTCCAGAGGGCACAGTGGTGCCGGGCCCCCTTTATGGCTATTGTCACAGCTGCGCCAACGTAGCGGGCAGCTGCAACGTGGGCATATTTGTTTCTAGGGCCCCAGTGGGGGTCCAGAGGGCACCGAGGTGCCCGTGCCTGCTCTTTGTTTGCTCCCAGCTGCCCCGCCTGATAGAGGGCAGCTGCAACGTTTTGCGCAGATTGGTATAGAAGTCCCTGAGTGGGACAGGAGAGGGCACAGTGGTGCCAGGCCTTCTTTGCTTCACAGCTGCACGGCAATTAGCGGCAGCTGCAACGTTTAGGCCATTATTTCTTTGGGGGCATTTGGGATGAGACAGGAGTGAGATACACTCCTATGCCCCAGCGCAATTGCGCACTTGTGCATTATGCTGCCTTGGCAGCCCACGCCCTGACATAGGGCATTTGAGCCCTCTGAGAAGGCCAGTTGGCCTGGGCAACTGTTTCAGGTTGGCAGGGCGCAAGGCCCTAATGTGATGGCGTAATGTGATTTATGCTTGTGGTGCCTATGACATAATGTGTTTATGTTTAGGATGTTTGTGCATAATGTGTTTATGCTGGTGAGGCCTAATGCGTAATGTTTTTATGCTAATGAGGTTGGGGCCTAATGTGATTTATTGCCTAATGTCATGCTATGATATTTTAGGATGGTGTCTAATGCTAATGTGATAATGCTTAGGTCATTATGGTACCAGTGGTTACTGGTTGTGTTTTGCATTTACTTACCTGTTCTGATGGCTCTGACCATGGCCCGATTGGCCTAGTCCCGTATATAATCCCCTGTGATTATTGCCTAGTGCCAGTTGGCACAGTGTATATTGTGTGATTATGTTTCTAATGTGTTTATGACAATACAAAGGCTATTTTTGATATAACCTTGTGTGGAGTTTCTTTTGTAGTGTGCCTAGTGTGTTGCTGCTGTGTGTGTGTGTTGCGCAAATGCTTTACACATTGCCTCTGAGATAAGCCTTACTGCTCGTGCCAAGCTACCAAGGGGGTGAGCAGGGGTTGTGTGTTGCTGCTGTGTGTGTGTGTTGCGCAAGCACTTTACACATTGCCTCTGAGATAAGCCTGACTGCTCGTGCCAAGCTTCCAAGGGGGTGAGCAGGGGTTATCCTCGTTGTGTAACACCCTTGCCCTGACTAGAGTGGTGGTTTCTGCCTGGCTTAGGCGCAAGCCCCAGCCAACCAGAAATCCCATTTCTAACAGTTGGTGAGTCCTCTTTTTGTAGACCCCCCAGTAAGTAAAGGCTGTAGGAAAGTGCCTCTCGTTGTTTAGTTAGCCCCTACATTTGCCTGATGGCTGATATAATTTTGATCTGTAAGTGCATCGGGTCCCTGCTAACCAGGCCCCCTGTGCCACATCTCTTTCCCAAACACTGTACTTTGATTGGCACCACTTCAGCTACGCCTGTAAGTCCCTAGTAAATGGTACCACCCGTACCAAGGGCATGGGTACTGAAGATAGTCCTCTGGGGCTGCAGCACTGGTTGTGCCACCCCAGGGACCATTCACCAAGTCTATGCACTCTGTCATTGCAGGCTACGTGTCTTGGTGCAGAGTAATCCGAAGAGTCAACATAGCACACACCCCTAAGTTCCATGCCATCCATACACTGCATAAGCTGTAGGTACAGGCCTTTAGCCCTAAGGCAGGGTCCACTATATCCTATGTGCGGGCATATCAGCATGAACAGATGTGCCCCTACAATGTCCAGTCTATTCTGAGATGTTGTAAGTGCACAGGAAAGCCATAAAGAGTACATGGGATGGATATGCGTCAACATGAGATTAGTAGCTCCATGATGGCTTCACTGATTTCTAAGATGTTTGATACCAGCTACTTAAAAGTATAGCAGGACAATACCAATCTGAGAAAATGAGGAGCACAGGAATAAAATGACCACATTCCTCAGATGGTTGTTGATAATATTTTATGACCCTGCCCTAACCTTATACATAGATGCATCTTTATATATACTTCAATTTGTTTCGTATTAACATGATCATATTACTTGTCTCAAGTACCTAATTGCACCTTTACATTTTTGACTTTTTTAACACAGTAATTCCTCAATCACTCTTTTGTTTGCTAACTTCATTTCCCCCTTTTTCAGATGCCCTTTACCTTTTCCTATCTATGTAATGCTTTCTTTAGAAAAATGTTGTTGCAAACAATATCCTAGGCTACATACTACAACCAGCCCACAAGCACAATATCACTAAATATATTAAAAAAAGTATTAATGAACATATGATATTTGTACCTCCCCCCCTTAAAGGGCAGGCATATAATGCTTCTATCCGAAGGGGTTCTAAAAAAGGCAGGAAATGGTTAATGAGCAACTGTCTGACACAAATTTTCTATTTCTCAAAATTGTGGATGGGCACATGGCAGCAGACACATGGAAGACAAAGGAAAACTGAGTGCCTTAAAGAGACACACACACAAACACACACACACATCCACCCACACACAGGCATACACACGCATACACAGTTTTCCCGAAATGACAAGAAAGGAGGAGGAATGAAGGATAAAGAGAAAATGACTACTTGCCATGTACTCACTTCCTCTTCCATCACCAAATGTAGGTAGCACTGTAGTTAAGGAAATAAACAAATATATGCTCAAGATGTGCCTAGGCACATCCATGCAGCCCATACACAACCAGAAAACTCAACCATGAAGATCTATTGCTTACTTCCTTTAACATTTCTTAAGCACTACTGAACAAATTTATATCAAACTAAAAGAATATCTATTCTATCCCCAGCTCTAGCTTTATGCCAAGTTTGGTGGAAATCCAAATTTCTTTGCTGTAGTGCAGAACAAAAAGTCTGAAGGGCCAATAAATAGGCATTTCAACATTTGGGAGCCTCTTCATGGCTCTGGCCTTCCACTCCATTCAGTCTACACAAAATCTGAAAACATAAATCTGTGGTTAATAGAATAAATCTCTGTGAAATTATGTGAGACCAGTCAAATGTAGTACTACTTTTCAAATGGAATAAGCCACAGACCACAATATTACTTACATGTTGCTATTCCTACTCCTAGCTAATTGACTTATGTGACAAAAATACGTCCTTGACACCTGCTAAGAACATTTAAGTGTTTGAGAAATATTGTTACTCTAAAGTCACAATTACTACAGATTGAGATTGTTTGTAAATAACCACAATGTCACTATTTTATGCATGACCCCATTCTTTACAAAGGCCACCATAATTTGCCTTCCCTTGAAACACCTTTTCTACCACTAACCGTAATCTAAAGGCTACAGAAAATCCACCATGTTCTCAATTCTGCCTAGTAGCAAATTCCATCAGCTGGTAAAAATCACTGATAGATCTTTCATTTTCCTCGTCAGAAAGCACTTGTTTTGCACCTAAATAATATGTAAACATTGAAATCATTTCGATCAGCACTCAATGACATCACATATATTCCTAGTAGAAACAAATGTTTTGCTTCCATAAGTGGTACATTGATGAACATTGCATTTAACCTTCAAAGGATTATTTATATGTGCAATTATTTCAACATTTTACACACACTTAAGCTGAAGGTGTCAATATGCTATGCACAAACCATGGTGAAGTCAAAAAGTCAGTTTACAAAGAACAGCTTAAACAAATAAAGCTTATTTTAATCAGTTATCATTAAAAGGAGGGCAGATGAAGAGTCTGGCAATGATCTGACAGGCTTAATGATCAGATAAGGTATTGCGGTACAAGGTAAGGAATTCAAAGGTAGGCGAGGAGAGAAGACTGGGAACACATTAAGCAGAGATGAAGAAAGGAGGCATAAGTCTAAGAGAAGAGACTCACCAAAAGGGGGCAATCAAGTCTGGAATAGGGACAGAAGGCCAGCAGGATAGACAAGGAAGAGAGGAGAGTCAAGTTGCAGATAAAGGGTAAAAGTATTTAGCAGGATGCGAGCAGCGATAAATATACCAGTTCTGAAGAAGGAGGGAGACGAAAAGTATAGGGAGACTAAAAGAGATAGGCAGAAAGAGAAGGGGATGACATGATAGTGTAGAGAATCTGATTTAATTAATGTACAGTTGTAAAAGAAGTATCTTTTTCTGCAAAGTTAAATCTGGAAAATGTTTTATTTCATTCTAAAGAGAAATAAGGATTCAGAAATGTCTTAGAAAATGGGTTATAAGTTGGGAAGTATGTGAGTCTATTGCAAGTAATAAGTCCCCAAAAACCTGTAAGGTCAAGCACACAGTTTCATTACTTAAAACCCAGGCTCAGCCCCTTGTATCTATGGCACAGAGCAGACAGGCTTAACTTAGAAACATGTGTATTTAACAACAATAAAACAGTCACAACATCGGAACACAACTCAGTAAAAATCCCAAAACCAATTTATAAAAATTGAGATAAATGTAATGAGAAAAACAAGATCAAAATGACAAAAATCCAACAAGGGCAACCAGAGATGTTTTAAGCAAAGAGCACCATGAAAAAGTAAAGTGCATCCTAGAAATCACGGTTCATAGTTGACCATGACATTGGCTCAATTTCAAGCCAGGCACAATGAAGCTCTGGTCATATACACCACGTGGGTCACGATATGGTTCAATTTTTACCCTTTGACTAAGTCTTTTTTTATGAAAGCTGAAATCTGCCATTGGGTCAAGATTGAGGACAGTATCCAGCAAAGTCTTCTGAAAGCAGGATATCCCCTGGAAGAGATCCTTCAGAAGTGTTTGCTTTTGACTGGAATAGTTCAGAACAGGAAAAAGTGTAATTTTGCAGCTGCCAAAGTCCTCTCCCCAGGCCGATACTTTTCATGCCCCTGCCCAATCAAGATTTCTACCTACAGACTATTTTATGGAGCTCTAAAACCCTCCAGTGTGACAAAGCCTGACACTGTATTGGACAAAGACCCATAAAAATTGGACACCTTTCCTGTGAGGTGTTGATGACGCTCCAGCGGTCTTTGAAGTACACAAGTTTTAAAACTTTCTGGGGTAGTTCCTGTAAGCCGCATATAAGACTCCTGGGACCTCAGGGGCTGCACTTAGAATGAACAGTTCCTCCATCATGCTAAAGTAATGTAAATATGCAAGCATATGAAACAATATATAGATATAGCTTACTCCTGCTATGCGTTCCCTTACTTAGATGCCTAGGGTGTGTGTGTTTACTGCCAAGAATACCCTTACTTGGATGATTCAAAGCCTGTCACCTGAAGGGAAAGAATTAATGTCCCCGTCTTGGTCGGGAATTGGATATCCTTCGCCGAGGGATCAGCAAGCAGCTGGACTGAGAAATCAGCGTGTGGTTACCTAGCAATGAGAGCAAGTGCCCCTCTGTCTAAAACCCGAGAATGCTTGTTTATTTAAAGCAAAAAGCATTCTTGCTCCAAGCTGAGACATGTAGTCAGGCTGTCATTGTTTATGTTCTATAAATAGCTCCGTTGCCGCATGGATGAACAACAAACAACCACAATTGCACAATGTATAGACAGACCTTGTATGGGATGTTTAAGGTGTTGCGATAATGTTCTTACTAAGTGGAATTGGTAAGCAATGTAGTGTCACAGAAATGAATCCTACATTGTCACACACGCACATGTGTGTTAAAAGACATAGGGGCTGATTATGATGCAGCCCGTAAAGGCTCTGGCTTCAGGGCTGCATCGTAATGGGCCGCTCAGTTTCCTTTCCAATCGCCTCATTATGATGGAGGCCTTTGGAAAGGAAACCGGCCGGTCATTCCGGCTGGCTTCCGATGGGCCCGGAGAGCCCTTCCGCCAGTCAGAAACCAGTTAGTAATTTCAAGGGCGGGCCTTCCTGCCCTTGAGATTACAATGCACAGTTTCCAACATGGTTTCCATGCTGGTCTGTCTGACATGGAAACCATGTCCAAAAGCATGTTTGGGGGCTCACAGCAGGGCCCCTTTGGTGCACAGCCTCCAGTTGGAGTCCGAGGGGGCACCCCCTGTTGATCCCTGCATCCTGTTGATCCCTGCACCTTGTGGCAGGCACCTTGAGGTGCCTGCCACAGAGTGCAGGGATGAACCGCACATCCCATTTCACTATGGGAGCATGCATTACAGCCTGTTTCCTGCTGTAATGCATGCTCCCATAGTGAAATATTGGAATGCAACCGGACAGTGTTCTGTCGCATCTTAATGAGGCGGTCAGGACCACCGATCAGGTGTTGGTCGGTCCCAGGGCCGAGTCGGTGTCGGTCGGAAGGAATTCCACCCGACATCAAAATCAGACCCATTGTGTGAAAGAGAAGGTAACTTAGGAAACTTGTACATGTTTAAGAAGGTTGCGTTTCTCACTGGGCCTTAATAAGACACTGTACAATGCCCATAAAATAAATGCTTATAGTGGACCTGCAGCACTTATTGTGCCTCCCATTTAAGTAGGCTGTTAAAACATGTCCCAGGTCTGCCATTGCAGTCTAAATGCAGTTTTAACCTGTTAAATTGACTTGGCAAAATAAACTCCTTGCCAAGTCCTAAACTCCGCTGTTATTTCATTTAAGTCATCAATAAGGTAGGCCCTATGTAGCCCATAGGGCAGGGTGCATTGTAATTAAAAGGTTGGGCATGTGCTTTTAAGTTTTACATGTCCTTGTAGTGAAAAGCTGCAAGATTAGTTTTTACTACTATCAGGCCTTCCTCATACATAAGATAACAATGGATTGCCCTATTACATTTAATAAGTGCTAACATTTGATTGAGAACAGGTAAAGATTTAGGGCCAGATGTAGCAAGGCTTTTTGCGTTCGCAAACGGGCCGATTCGCAGAATCGGCCCATTTGCGAACGCAAAAATGCCTTTTGCAATGTATCAATCTCTTAGCATTCGCAATATGGGTAATCGCAATTTTTTGCAATTACCTAAATTGCGAATGCAGTTAGGGAATCTCAATTTGCGATTCCCTAAATGCAATTCATGTAGCAATCGCTAAATGCAAATTTGCATTTATGAATCGCAAATTACCACCAACTTCAAGTTGATGGTAATTGCGATTCCTTTGAAAAATGCACAAAAGTGCATTTTTCAAAGTGCCATGTGGCGCGCAAACATGCCTTTAGGGCATGTGTGTGCACCACATGTGCATACTTACCTTTTCTGGGGGTGCATCAGGGGTGCCTTTAGGCCGCCTAGCACCCTCGCAATTGCATTCGAAATTTGAGATTACCAATTTGGTACTCGCAAATTGCGAATGCAATCCCATTCATTCTTATGGGACTATAGGCATTCCCTAATAGCGAATCGCAATTTGCGATTCGCTAATAGGGAATGTTAAGGATTTGCAAACATTTTTGAAAATCCTACATACATTACATTTAGCGATTCTTAAATAGCGAATCGATAAATTTCGCTATTTAAGAATCGCAAAAGCAATTGATACATCTGGCCCTTAATTTTTGGTGTCTGAGAAATTGTTATTAAAATCCTCTTTAAAGGTAAAGTAGGATTTTAAGAAACTATTTTTAAAATGCTACTTTTAAAAAGCTGCCATTTTCCTGCCCTAGCTATTTGTTCCTGTGTTTCATGATTGGGAATAGTCGGCACTTTGTCTATTCCTTCCAGAAAGCAACACAAGGGGGATAGGTAGGCATGGGTGTGCCATTACTGGCACTGTGGAGGAGGCGGAGCAGGGTACAACCCCCACTTGTAACTGAATAGGATGTGCTCTACCACCACACAAAGGACTTCTCACCCTTGCATTTTTCGTGCAGCCAGCTTGGAGTAAGGGCAGGGGAAGCAGGAAACTTCAAGCACTTCAAAGGAAATTCTCCAGAAACTTCTCTTACTTCAAAGAAGGGACCAGGTATAAAAATAGGCCCCTCAGACCCACTCTTCAGAACACTGTCTGCTCCTGCGGAAGGAAAGTCTGAGGAATGCCTGTTGCTATGGCCAGCTGTGTACTTCAAGAACTGCTTTGCTGTACCTGGAAGACTGTCTTGAACCCACACAGACCTGCCCTGCTGCTTGAGCTGTGTTCCACCTCTTGTACCCAGGACTACCAGAGTAACTCCAATGGTTAGCTGGCTGGCCTCCCGATCAGAGTCTCAATGACACAAAAGGCTCCAACCATCTTAAACCTGCACCTGGCCCCAATCTGAGTGAGTCCTGATCCCACAAGTGGTGCCCCTTCAGTCATGAACTCTTGGTGGTAGTGTTAAAGTGCCCACATAACCAAAATCCAGAACTTGGGTCAGCACTGAGAACCGAGAGGAGACCTGGACTAACCTGCTTGTCTATCTGCCCAAAGTGAATCACTGCTCGGCCTGACTATGCGCCTGCTCCCACTACTTTCCTCTCTGCAACAGCACATCCTGCTTCATGTCCTTCGCAGAAGGGGTATCCGGCCCTGGGGAGCACTCTTGACTAGAGCCTCCAACCTCATCCCACTGTAGATTTTCAACTTCCAAAAAAGTTACTAAGTCCAAATGTAGAAATCCGCACCACAACTTCCTCCAACAGCTTTCCAATGATGATGCCTCTTCCTCAGACACCGTCTGCAGTCTGCCCTTCTGACCGTCTACCTTCTCAGAGACTTTTCATTGTGAAGGACGGGGCCCTATAGGGCCACGCGGGTTATATAAAACCACCTGCTATGCCTTCCCCAAAATGAAGAGTCGGTCAGACAGTAGAGAATACAAACTTACTTTATTCAGTATATACTCTGCAGAGGAGCCCAGTCAGGCCTTCACCCTAAGATGTCTGCCGAGGGGACTGACGCCCCAGGGTACGCTAATACATAATAAACCCTTCTGGAGACTTCGGCCACACCTCTAATGGAAAGTTACCGGCTTGAGCCGGGCATGAACAAAAGGGGGTACAGAGAGATGAGCTAACACCTGCCAGATGGGCGCACTATCAGTACTCCAAGGCCACTGTGCCGAGTCTCAGCGTCTCCTAACATGGGAGCAGAGCTACATATTGAGATTGGAATGCAGAGAAAGAATATCGGTTCATTAGCAAGTCAGGTTACAGCCTTGAACAGAGAGAAAATAATAACGAAGCGCAATGTTCTGCTGAGGTAAGCGAGAACAGAAATAAGGCCTAGTACGAACACAGCTCAAGCAATCTTCTAGCGATTGCGAAATATAAAATGGAGTCACACAAGCTAACTAAGTTTACATGTTGCGAGGATAACTCAGTGGGTTGCATAACGTGAATACAAATAGCGTCTATTTAGCCACATATTGCTAACCTAACATCGCATGTGCAAGTGCACAACAGGAAGGGGAATTTCAAACCTAACAATTGTAATTTCTTTTAAGTCTAAAGATAGATGATCACCAAGACCAATCCACTGTTTGTATCTGATTCATGCTTATAGTGCTGGGCCATATTTTTTGCCTTTGACCCAGTATCACACAGCTAGATGTCTGCGGTTGGTGCTTTGATCTTTCAGGCACTAGTTTTTACCTTAAACTTTAAAAATTCATAAATATGATTCTACTGGTTGGATTTTTGTCATTTTGGTGTCAAATAATTTAGTAACATTTGCTCTATTTTTCAAAATGAGTGTGGGATTTTCCTTCTGTTGTGTTTCCACTTTATTAATCTTTGTATGCTGCATAAATAATTTACATATTGCCTCTAAGTTAAGCCTGACTGCTTTTGTGCCATGCTACCATAGGGTTAATGTAGGAAACATCCTTCACACTGCAGTCACTTCAATGACCTGCCTTTACAACGCAGTCACTACCCCGACTGCGACATTACCATGCATTACTTTACCCCACAAGTCATTGCAACGCCTTGCTGTAATGGGCGCATTGTTGGACTGTTGTTGGATTTTTAAGTCCAACACCTTCCCTACTCATGCGTAGACTTGAGTTGGAATAGAAATCTATACAATTCCAAAGTCTAGTGCCCCATAATGTTTGGTAAAATAACACATGGTATCATCGCAGTTGGGGTAGTGACTACATTGTAAAGGCATTCGGGGTTCCATTACACAACCATTAATATTGGACCTGGCCCTCTCTGTAGGTTCACCCCAAACGGTTTGCCTTGTTACCCTCCACAGTTGATGAGTTCATATTTTGCTGGCCATAGAACTCGGTGCACTTTACCACAGCTAATCAGTTACTAAAGTGCTTGTGCTCTCTCTCCTAAACATGGTTTAACTGGATTATCCCTGAGTGGGTTATTTAATTTGCTTATAAGCACCTTGCAGAGTGGTATACATATACCTAGTACCTGTAAAGTAAATGCTGCTAGTGGGCCTGTTGCACTTATTGAGCCACCCATTTAAGTAGCACCTTAAAACATGTCCTAGGACAGCCATTGCAGCCTGATTACAGTTTTAATCTGCCATGTCAACTTTGCAAGAAACATCCCTTGCCAAGCCTTAAACTTCCATTTTATTACATATGTCACCGCTAAGGTAGGCCATAGGTAGCCAATAGGGGGGGCAAGGTGCTGTGCAATTAAAAGGTTGGACGGGTAATTTTAAGTTTTATATATCCTCGTAGTGAAAAAAGTTCTAAATTAGTTTTCAATACTGTGAGGCCTACCCTCTCATAGGATAACATTGGGGATTCCTTATTACATTTATTAAGCTGTAATTTCCAATTGGGAGCAGGTATATATGTCATGTTTGGTATCTTTGGAACTGCAATGAAAAAACCTATTTTATGGCAAAGATGGGTTTTTGAGTACAATTTTGAAAATGGCACTTTTAAAAAGTTGCAAAAAGAACAATTGATGGATGGAATGCTGAACAATGTCAAACATCCTCCCTCCCTAGTTCAGAGATCTGGGCCTAAATCCATCTTGTGGGACAGGTATGTTCTGACGTGGGTCCTTTGCTCACCATGTCACTCGAGTCAAGCTAACCAGGCTGATGAGGGATGATACCCGAAACTGGTCCTAGGATGCTTGTTTATGGTCCAGGAAAGACCTGGTTTGGCAGTCTGATCTGAACTGTTCCCATGAGGAACAGGGTGAAGGCTGATTTTCTTCTGGCTGGGTCCAAACTGGGGTGGTATGGTGAGCAAAACAAAAGCTGGATTAAACCCAGATCTTTGTGACTTGGGGTGAATGTTTGCATTGTTCAGCATTCTGTCCATCATTTGTTCTTTTTTCTTTTGTTGCCCTAAGTGGGAAGGGTATGCCCAGACGTGGGTCCCGTGCTTACTGTGCCACAGGATTCAAGCTAGCCTGACTGATGAAGGGTGATACCCTGAAACTGGTCCCAGTATGCTTGATTATGGTCCAGGGAGGACCTTGCATGGCAGTTTGGGCTGGACAATTTCCATAAGGAGCAGGGTCAGGACTGATTTGCATATGGCTGGGTCCACACTGGTGTGGTATGGGGAGCAAAAAAAGATGGATTAAACCCAGATCCTTGTAATTGGGGGTGAAAGGTTTTCATTTTTCAGCATTTCGTCCATCATTTGTTCTTTTTGCTTTTGTTGCTCTAAGTGGAAAGGGTATACCCAGACGTGGGTCTTGTGCTCACTGCACCACTGGATTCAAGCTAGCCTGGCTGATGAAGGGTGATACCCTGAAACCAGTCCCAGGTGCTTGCTTGCGGTCCAGGAAGGACCTGGCTTGGCAGTTGGGACTGGGCTGTTCCCCTGAGAAGCAGGTTCAAGACTGATTTGCATATGGCCGGGTCCAAACTGGGGCTGCGTGGTGATCAAAAAAAGATGGATTAAACCCATATCTTTGTGACTAGGTGTGAATGATTGCGTTGTTCAGCATTTTGTCCATCACTTGTTCTTTTTACTTTTAAAAAGTTGATATTTTCCTTCCCTTAGCTCTTTAGTGCCTGCATCATGGCTTAGGTCACATGACTGTGTGTAACTGACAGTTAGACTTTGTGAATTCCTCCCAAACAGTCATACGTTAGAGGGATTAGGTGTTCCTTAATGGGACAACTGCTGGAAGGATGTTGGTGCAGAACTGAGCACAGCACAACTTGCAACTAAATAGGGAGTGATCTGCCTTCACACAAAGGACCTAACATCTCCACATTGCCACAGCAGCCATCTTGCTGCCAGGGCAGGGGGACAGGAAATTCTATGCACTTCAAAGCCACTATCTAGAAGCTTTTCCTACCTTCCAGAAATAAGGCACCAGGGTATATAAGGGGGCCGCAGACAACAACCTTTCCGTATACTTCTGGACCTGTGGATACTCTGCCAGGAAGGACTGCTGTGCTGCTGAAAGGACTGCAACTCTGCTGAACTGCTGCTGGTGAATGTCAGCCTTTCTGCCCTGCTGTTCTCTTGCCTGGAGAAGAAGGACTGGACCTTCAACCTGAATGCAGGACCACCAGAGTGCCACCAAAGGGCTGGTTTTCTGGCCTCCTGTTCTGATCCTCAGGGGCACAAAAAGGTTCCCTTCACCTTGGACCCACACCTGAACCCAGCCTCAGAGAGTCCTGAACATTCAAGTCATTCCCTACCAGCCCGGGACCCTTGGAAGTGTCAATGAAGGTCAACAGATAGCCAAAATGCAAAACTGCGGACTTAAACTATTTTTTGCTAAAAACTACTCCAAGATCTAGGAGGAGACCGGAGCCAACCTGCACATCTATCTGCTTGAGGTGCATCACCAGTTATATTGTGCTCCCACTACTTTCTTCTCCCCAAAGCAAATCCTATTCAGCAGTCCTTCTCAAAGGGGTATCTGGCCTCGTGTAACTGTCTTCCACTACAGCCCTCTGTTTCGTTCCGCTAAAGATTTCAACTTCCATTTTAGAGAGTAAATCCGAACGTAGAAACTTCACCATGGCTTCGATACAAGGCTATCTTCCTCCTCAGATACCTCCTAAGCCTTGCCTTGCTGAACTTTACTTTCTCAGAACATTTTTCTCAGAAATTCTTCTACATCTGAAGGCAAGCGCTGATCGGGCCCAATCCACTTCCTGTATACAAATCGGGCTCCCACGCGTTCTGCCGTATTTTTTTACTTTGAACTAATCTCGCACAACTTAATGCCAGCAATTCGAGCTTTGAGATTTTAGGCATTACTTTTTATTAAAAACGTTAACAATTCATAACTCCAATTCCACTGATTGTATTTTTGTTGTTTAGGTGTCATATTATCTATTAAGCTTTACTCTATTTTTCTAAATTGGTGTGGGATTTTTCTTGTGATATGTTTTCACTTTTTACTGTTTGTGTATACTTTAGACTTTGCATATACACTGCATATAAGTTAAGCCTGGCTGCTTTTTGTGGCAAGCTACCCAGGGTTAGGCACAGGTTAATTAAGTGACTTTTTATGGATCATCCTGCAAGGGATTGTGGCTATTGCTTGACCAGGGATCATGGCCCAGTCAAACAGCAATCCTATTTCTCACAGTTAAGCACACGTTAATTTATTGATTTGTGTGGTTCACCCTGCAAGGGATTGTGGCTGTTGCTTGAACAAGGTTAACACCCCAGTCAACCAACAACCCAATATCTCACATGTTCCCAAGTGCAAAACTTTCCATTATGCTGTACATCATGTTTTCCTCCCTGTGAAATATACCACAGAGAAACATTTTCAGTAAAATCCAACATGGCACAAACTTCTTGCCATTAGAGGATGCTTGTAGAACACCTATGGGTGCTTGTATGGTAATGAACATTTCCCTCTCACTTAACCACTCTAAAATGGGACTGGGGCCAGGTTCCTCGGCCACTGAAATGAAAGCTACAAGTCTAAAGTCTGTTTTGGGATCAAAAGACTCTTCTCTTTTGCACTTTCCTTATCACTAAACTATAAATGTATGGGTCTCTACCTGGTCCCTTTTAAGTTAGTGAAATTCTTGGACACTCCTAAACTACTCTGCTTGGGTTACAGTTGGTCACATTTCAGGACCAAGTCTTTTCTCTGCTCTGAGAGTAGTGTTTCACACCTCATCAAAGCAACACTTACAGGCCACCTACAAGCAACCCAATGCTAATTAGCCAGTAGGGGCTTCTAGCAGGGAAAATGTAACTTCTGAAAAGTTACTGTTCCTCTATATTTATCAAAAATCCAACTTCAAAATTGGAATCAGTTTTTTAATAAATGTTAAAATAGTGGTTGAATCTCTCTGTGGCAAATACCAGAGCCAACACCCAAAAAGGGGAAACAGCGTTTACAACGCTGCCATTACATCGCGGAGCTTTTACAACGCGGTTGTTACAACAACCGCGTTGTTAGTGCGCAATACCTTTACATCGCAAGTCATTGGATCGACTTGCTGTAGGGGGCGCTCTAAACTAGGGAATAGTATAATTTACTATTCAAACACCTTCCCTACTGTTGCACACGCTGGAGGTGGAATGGTAATTTATACTATTCCTAAGTCCAGCGCGCCCTCTACAGCAAGTCGATCTAATGACTTGCAATGTAAAGTTATTGCGTTCTAACAACGCGGTCCTTGTAACGAGCACGTTGTAATGGAACGCGATGTAATAGCATGCGTAGTAACATGCTATATTCCCCAAAAGACATTAACATTATTTTAAATTTGTTTTCATCATACTAGCTTCAGCCCTAACAGTTAAAACAGCTTTTGGATCTAGTCACTGTAGGAATGAACAACCACTACATTCTTACATGTTCTGCTTTTAAATACCAGACACTCTTCCTTATGGGCTTCAATCCCTACTTAGGGGTGACTTAGTATAAAAATGGTTATTTTGACATATATGTCTGCAATTTTGAAAGCTGCAGGAATCAGGCTACACATGTAGGCCTGAAGACATGCTTTCATTGTCAACTTAGTGTATCACACAGAAGGTGCTGCAGTCCACAGATAACATATAACTTTCTATGCCATTGGTGTATTTTCTCACACCATACACTGCAGACTTACTGGAAATTTAAATATGTCAAACACCTATAAGGAACTGACAAAGACTAAGCACTGGATGATGATGAATTATGCATTTTTTTACCTTATTCGTATTGAGCTGCCATTTTCCACACTATAAAAATAAAAGCCACGTTTTCATTTTTATGTCACAAGATTTAGCATTTTCAACTGTACAAACAATAGACACATTTTTTTACATTCATTTGATGGCCAAGAACAGAATGGGTGGCAGACCCAAAGTGAAGAATACTTACAGTAAGACATCAAACCAAGGTGGAGAGTCGACCAGAAATTTAAATAAGGTGGTAACCAGAGTAAACATGATATAAGCACCAGTAACATTTAGCAAAAGCTCTTGATCCATGCACAGATGTTGGTCTACCAGCATGCTATGGGTAGCAGACGTGACATCACTCACATATTTACATGTAATGCCCTCATGTCACCTCTTACCCTGATGAAATCACAGAAAGTGATATCACATTTCATTAGGCAAGACATCTAATGAGGGTTTCTTTTTTACAGGTATTTTTCATCAGGCATATTTCATGTGAATTATTTAAGAAAACAATACATTGATTTAGTAGGGCTTTTTTTGAAAGAGCAGATTTGTTTTATGACTACTCATCACTTCAGCCTAGCAAATCATTGTATTTGTGATACAACAGGGCATACATTATTTAATCAATAAACATTTGCTAAATTCAAATATTATGCTTAATGTACCTCAGTGGTCATTATGGACCATGAAACTGGTTTTGACGGCATCGCTAAGAGTCAAACAATTTGTTAAAATAGTGTGCAGACTTCTAGATTGTGTTTCATGTTTCTATTTTTAGGGAGTATGACAAGGATGGTTTGTGACCTCAGAATGTCTGGTTTGGCTCTTGGGAGGTCTTAAATGTAGGTTTTTCAAAGAGTAGAATTTTTGCTCCTGAGACCTGTTTGACCACCAGAGATTTTCAAAAGGCATGACAGATAATGAAAGTTGACTGTAATTTAGATACATGACTATATACGAAAAGCAGCCAATTTTGAATTTAATTCTCACTTCAAATGGAGCCAGTGTAGACCTTGTGGATGAGAAAAATGTCAAATTTTCAAGAGGGTATCAGAATGCAGGTTGTTGAATGGATGGCTACCTTTATGGGAGACAGTGAAGATTGAGAGACACTGTCCAAGATGAGGGTGCCTAGAACCAAGTTGGGAGATGACTAGCACATGGGCAGATGTTTTCAGCTTAGCAGCAGAAAGTGATTCTTCTTAAGTGAATGGAAATTAGTTCACACATTGATTTTGTTCATGTTAAAATAAGATATAAGTGATACTGATAGAGAGTTAGTGCAATTCCCAATGAGTTCACCAAATGTGTGCATGAATGGGAAAACACTCACCTTGAATTCATCAACCAGAGATGGATCAGAATTTTAGCTGATATCAAGACATCAAGGTGAATATAATTGGCTAGCAATTCAAAATGAAAGATTGGCACAGCTGGGGAGGTGGGTATATTGCATGAATGGATAACATTTCAATGTAGAACTGTGTCACATCCACACACCTTTATATTCAGACACTTGTCCTTTCAAACACCAAGCTCAGGGGTTCAAAATACAGACTCAATAGAGTGGCCAAATTGGAACTGTGGGTTACCCCACAAACATTGTTTTATGTGTCCGAGATGTGTTCACCAATATTTAACAATTTATAGCGGTTGGTTACAAAGGAGGTCAACAAACTTAAGACATGGCCACGGCAGACATACGCAGATTTGCAAGCTATGCACTGGCCTGCAATTATCAACAGTATTGACAGCATCTAAAAGGAGAACACCATGACATGAATCCCTATATCCAATTATGCAGTGAACATTTTCTTGTAGGTTTAGCAGTGCCTCTTCTGGAGAAGAATTGACTAAAATATGTTTCTTCTGGGATGCCGCTGACCATCTCTCTTGGTTCATCACTGCAGCAATCCTTTCCATGGGGATCAACAATTTTTCAATGCAGATGTTTTATTTCAATCTCTGTTCCCACAACATTCTTTATAAAGAGTTAGAAGGGCTTACTTTAAATGGCTCTTCCAGTGGTGATTGATCCCTTCCTCACAGGAATGTCACAGCTTTGTTGATGTTTTGTTGCGTTTTTCACAATCTGATGCTACTGATGCTTCCACAGATGGTGAGATGTGCTGGAGCCTGCATTTGTCAATTGTCAAATGTTCTCCCCTGACAGGTTAAAGTATTCTCACTTGTCAATCCTTTGCACAAATTGTCCTTTTGTCACCAACCAGTAGCACGTGAGCTACTGTAGCTCTCCAGCTTCCTCTGAGTAGCTCACCTGTGTGTAGCCCAGCTTGCTTGAATCATTTTACATATAAAAATGTATAGAATTAATAATATTAAGAGCTGTCAATGCGTTTCATTGAGCATATGCAGCTCTCAGTAGAGAAAAGGTTGGAGACCCTTGGATTAGAGGCTAGAGAGACACATAATTAGAAGTTATATAGGAGGCTTCTTCTAAGCAAACTGGTTGTGAATCTGAATTTCATCCGTTTCTAAATATCCTTATTGTAACATTTGTATTTAAAAGTTTGACAAAGAATATGATTTTCACGAATACGTGATCTATCATCAGAATTAACTTTTATCTAACTTCTAAGCAGAACCATAAAGGTTTGCTTTTAAACACAAGTGGGCTTTTCCAATGTAAAGCTACTACAGGTCTATGCAGAAATATTACTTTTTTTCTCTCTTGCAGCATTTTAAGTTTGATCACTATGGAAATAGACCTAGTAGGTTTAAAACCATATGTACAGTATATTCGCGGTGTTACAGTGACACCCTACCAACCTTTTTCTATGTTTGCCATCTGATATGTGGGTGGTGCAAGGTCTGGTTGTGTTTGATATTTAGTTTTTTGCTGCATGTGCATGTGTAGCATCTCGTTTTAGGGAAAGTTTGATCGCAGCGTGATATTGGTTGACAGTTCAGAGTTCAAAAGTGCCATTTATCTGGGTCCAAAAATGAAAGGAAAACCCGGAAAGAACACACAAAAATTGATTCTTACAGAAGTCTACTACTTTGTGAACAATATTGTAAAAAATACCTGTGTAATGTTATGATTATGCTCTCTTATGGTGGTATAATTTTCAATTGATTTTAATTCACTTAACTAGTTAGGAATGAATTTCCGCATTATCACTGTGCACGTTTGTATATATTTAATCACAGAACATAACAGGGGACTACATCTCCCAGAAATGTGAGGAGAAAACCCTGTCACAAACAGGAAATGAGGTATTAGCGTTTCCTGTGAATTAATTTAAAAATAAGGTAGATTGCGCTAAAAATCAGCCGTGAGCAAGGTATTTTGAAATACCGAAACGCGTTGGTTGGTCTGTGCTTGCTTAAAAATGATTCAAGAATAAATTAACCAGTTGGATTATCACTGCTGGAGTGCGACCCTTTTTTCTTCAACACGAAGGATTTGCTGTATATATATATATATATATATATATATATAGATATATATATATACTTCTCTGTTATATAAAAAACTGTGCCTCCTTCCCATCCCTACTTTATGTGACTTATCCCAAATCTCCTGACTATTGTGCACTCCCAATGATCATTCTCAATCTTCCAACCCTCCCTTTTAGCTATGCCACCCACCTAACAAGCACAAACAACCATTACTAACAAAAACAGCTCATTATTTCCGCTTTTCAAGTCCACTCCTATCCCTACCCCTAACTCTACTCAAGGCACACAAAATCAAGAGCACAATCCAAACACAAATGAACGGAAAAACAAAATAAAAAGTTGTACTATCTACTAACTCCTAATTTTGGGTTCAGGAGTAGCGTACCACTCAAGAAAAAAGCACTTCAATGCCTCATCAGGTGTTGTAAAAGCTATATAAATTTACAGTTACCATTACATTTACAAATGTCCATGAGATGAACCGTTTTGAAGCCACTAATGTGGGCAAGTGGATGGAAAAGGCCTGTATTACCCACTATGTACAAAATGCCACGCCCCAAGGATTTAACTTTCGGTGGCTGTTAGTCCATTTTGCACCTAAACGTCTGCATTTACTATTTTTGTTTCATTGTTTTAAAGACTGTTTCACACTTCCTTTAATGGAAACATGTTGGTTTGCGTAAAATGTTCTGAATTTGGAAAACATAAAACTAAAATGTTGTTTTGTCTCAGAAATAGACAGTATGGGCTTGATCACATACCCACCCCACAATGCTTCATTGGCTCCTTGTAACGCTTTTTATTTGTGATTCTCGTTTAATACTGTCTCATGTTTGAATATCTTCTTTCTTCAGATAAAGACCATGAATGGGAGCGAAAGAGGGACAGAGCTTGTGGTTGTTTCACACTTCATTATAGTGGGATTTCCTGGTACCCCTGAAAGACAAAAAATATACTTTGTAATTGTCTTGCTCATCTATCTAACATCCCTAGTAGCCAATGTAACCATCATTGGACTTGTGTGGTTTGATCGGCGTCTTCACACACCCATGTACTTCTTCCTGGGCAACTACTCCTTGTTAGAAATGGTGTATGTATCAACAACAGTCCCTAAATTGCTAGATATACTTTTGTCAGATAACCATACAATCTCATTTCTGGCTTGTATTGCCCAGCTATATTTCTTCACTGCTCTTGGAGTTACTGAGGCTTTTTTCTTAACGGCCATGTCAAATGATAGATATTTAGCCATCTGTTTTCCTCTACGCTATGCCTTTATTATGACTCCTAGATTATGTATCTACCTAGTTATGGGTTGTTGGGTATTAGGTCTGGTTTCTACATCTTTTCCCATATTCCTGGTTGCCAGTCTTCCTTTCTGTGGGCATAAGAATGTTGACCATTTTCTGTGTGAGGCAACACCCCTTTTCAAGCTTGCATGTTCTAATACAACAGTCATTAAAATCATAGTTTCTGTTTTTTCTTGCCAAATTACAATCACCTCTGTCTTATTCATCATGGTCTCCTATGCTTCTGTTCTACTCACAATCACCAGGATGCCCTCCACCAGAAGTAGGCAGAAGGCGTTCTCCACTTGCACCTCCCACCTCACAGTGGTCTTTATTTTCTTCTTAACAGCCAGTGTGATGTACACAAAACCATCAGAAAATGAAGTCCTTCGAACCAAAGTAACAGCTGCGTTTTATGCCATCTTAATTCCATGCTTAAACCCATTCATCTATAGTCTGAGGAACAAAGACATAAAGGAGGCCCTGAGGAGAGTGCTGAGCAGGAATAAAAGATGGCCAGTGCAGACACTCGCAGTAAGAGTCGTGTTCCATGAAGGAAAGAAAAGAAGTGATAACTCTGTGGTGGACTGAATACTATCTACAAACAAACCACACTCACTTATCTTAGCAGAGATTATATAATGATCTGCCCCCATCTCCACTTCTCCTCAATGTCATTTTGCCAGTTTTAACTTTGCTAGACTCCATCTTCAGTCCTTATCTTCACCCCTGACTGATGCATACTTTGAATATTGTCACTCATTGAAAGTTTCCACTATCCACAATGGGGCAAGTTGACACCTCTGAATATAACCAGATATTGATTGAGCCAGAACGGGCATATTTCGCATAAACCTTCATCAAAGATCAGGTGTCATGTAAAGATGAGATTCCGACCTTTTACTGCTGAGAGCTGGATCAAGCACTGTAACTTCAGGTCCTGAATAAGCAGGACACATGTATCCCTCCTATGCTGTTCTCATCCTGCAATAATTCACCTACTGCTGAAATTAACTGAATCATTGCTTAGGGCCATTCTTAATGTCTCTTACAACACTTTTACTGGTCTTTCAAATCTGATGATTCCCCCATCCCCCATCCCCCATCACACTGCTGTTTGCAATGACAGGGCGGGAAACCTGCTCTCGCTTCAATGAAGCAAAGCAGATTGCTTTTCTATAAGGGGAGCTGCATGTCAGCAGCTCCCCTTATGGAAAAGCAATGCCGGCTCCCGCAGGACGCGGGGAGCCGGCGGGACCGTGGGGGGATTGGGGACCCCCCCATGGTCTCCAATGAGTGGCCAGGTCCCCAGGCCCCGGGGGATGGGGTCCCTGGGGCCATTAGTGGCCCGGGAGGGGGGCCACGCAGCCCCCCTCCCCAACAATTATAAAAAAAAATCGCAAAGGTCGGCCACGGGGGATGGGGTCCCCGGGGCCAATAGAGGCCTTAGGTGGGGGGCCACACAGTCCCCCTCCTCAAAAATTTAAAATAAAAGTGGCCATGCCCCGGGGGGATGGAGTCCCCAGGGCCGGAATCGGCCACGGGAGGGGGGCCACGCGGCCCCCTTCCCGTACTGTTTTTTTTATTTATTTTTTTAAAATAGGATCAGGCCCTGGGGGATGGGGTCCCCAGGGCACCAAAAAGTGAAAAGGAAGGGGGGCCACACAGCCCCCTTTCAAAAAGAAAAAAAAGAAAACGAGCGTCAGGCCCCGCCCCCTCCCTTAACCACTCTGCAAACGCGCCCTGTGGTGCGTTTTAAATTGGGGAAAGAATTCCCCTTCAATACTGGGGGTCCCTGGGGGCCAACTAGCCCACCAGGTACCTCCAGTAAGCGCCACAGGGCTGGGTTGCAGAGAGGTGGTCCAGGCCACACCCCTTTTTACACCTCTCTGCAACGCAGCTCTGTGGCGCTTACTGGAGGTACCTCGTGGGCTAGTTGGACCCCAGGGACCCTCAGGATTCAAGGGGACTTTATCCCTCAACTTAAAACGCGCCACGGGGCGCGTTTGCACAGTGGTGAAGGGAGGGGGCGGGGCCTGAGGTGACATGTGTGCAAACACGCCCTGTGGTGCATTTTAAATTGGGGAATTAAGTCCCCTTCAATCCTGAGGGCCCCTGGGGGCCAACTAGCCCACAGGTATCTCCAGTAAGCGCCACAGGCCTGCGTTGCAGAGAGGTGGTCCAGGCCACGCCCCTTTTTACACCTCTCTGCAGTGCAGCTCTGTGGCGCTTACTGGAGGTACCTAGTGGGCTAGTTGGACCCCAGGGACCCTCACGATTCAAGGGGACTTAATCCCCAACTTAAAACGGCCACAGGGCGTGTTTGCACACGTCACCTCAGGCCCCCCTCCTTCACCACTGTGCAAACGCGCCCTGTGGCGTGTTTTAAGAGGTAGTTTTAATCCCCTGCCCTATTATGTACTAGGGCCTTACAGAGGAGGTCATGCTAATCACAGGGGTACCCCAATGCATAGTGTTCCCTAGTGTATGTAGGTGTTTTAACTGTATTCTAAGTGTTTTTTACCATAGCACTGGCTCTAGGCCTGGTTAGTCAGAGTCAGTTACCACCAGTACCCGTCTGGAAAAGTTGTGGGCACAGGATGATTTTGCAACAAGGCCTCTTTCTGCTCCTCTGTTGGTTCTTTCTGCACATGTCTTGCTTCTTCCTGCATTTTTCTTTGTCTTTGTGGACTTTTGTTGCTTCTTTCTACATTTCTTTTGCTTCTTTCTGTGCGTTTTCTCTTCTTTCTTCACATGTCCTACTTCTGTAGGCATAGTTACAAACTAGCATTTGAAAAACCTTTGAAATTCACTGAAAAAACCATAGGTGTCAGGCACGTTATAGTTAGAAATTAGCATTTAAAAACCTTTGAAATTCACTGAAAAACCATAGGTTTCAGGCACGTTATAGTTAGAAATTAGCATTTAAAAAACCTTAGAAATTCACTGAAAAAACGATAGGTTTTAGGGAAAGTTATAGTTAGTTGGACATTGCACTCGTACAAAACCCGTGAAATTCACCCATTATAGTTAGTTCAGCTAACTATAACTCGCGCCCCCGCAATGCACTGCTGATGACGTCACATATTACATCACTCATGACATGGTCAGTGACATCACTGATGACATCACTGATGACATCTCAAATGACCACTGATGACATCATCCATGTGATAATTTGATGCATCTTCTCACACCCTAATATAACTTTTGATACACCCACTCTAAATTACAGACTGCCATTGTCAAAACCATAGACACTCCAACACCAATAACTACATACACACTCACTGATTCTTAGGTCTACACACACATACACTCACTCACCCGTACAGTCACTCATACTTACGGTCACTCAGTACAGGACTATCATATGCACTCATACACCTATATAGACACTCACACACCGTTACTCATCCATAGAGGTACTCACACACCTAGTCAGTCATGCAAATAATTAATCACACTGCCATTTACTCACCTATACAGTTATACACACACCAGCTCACTTACTCATACAAATACTAGCACATTCTCACCCTCTTATACAATCACTGATACACGTACACACTCATCCATACAGCCACTCTCACTCTCACAATCACACACTCTCACTTATACCCATTTATATACTCCAACACACATATACACTGCCTTTCACATATGTAGTTACTCACACATGTACCACTGAGATATACATTCACTCACTAACACACCCATACACACACTCACCCACCCATATAGTCCATCACAGATGCACTCTTGAAACCATGCACCCAGTGAATCACCCACTCACACATCTATGCACAGAGTCACACACACCGCACCCACACAAACACTCAGGCACCCACACAGATACTAAGACAACCAATCAATAACCCTTGTAGACACTCATGTAGCTATCCACAAACCCATGCAGCCGCTTACACACCAACAGACAGACGGATACAGACATTCACACAGTTTAGTCACTAACCCATGCATTCAGTAAGATACGTTTAATCACTCACTATTAGAGTCAGTCACGCACCTACTAAATCATCCATTCAGACACTTATACACCCACTCATTCTTCAATACGCCTTTCCCTATATATATTAAACATATTTAAACTTTACAGAAACACACAGTCACTGGATGATATCATCAGTGATGTCATCAGTGATGTCATTTGAGATGTCATCAGTGAAGTAATCAGTGATGTCACTGACCATGTCATGAGTGATGTAATATGTGACGTCATCAGCAGTGCATTGTGGGGGCGTGAGTTATAGTTAGCTGAACTAACTATAACGGGGGATATTCACGGGTTTTGTACGAGTGCAATGTCCAACTAACTATAACTTTCCCTAAAACCTATCGTTTTTTCAGTGAATTTCTAAGGTTTTTTAAATGCTAATTTCTAACTATAACGTGCCTGAAACCTATGGTTTTTTCAGTGAATATATATATATATATAACAACCTGCCTCCTTTTCCATTTCAAAAGAAGTCTGTCACTCAAGAGGGGGTGTGGCATCAAGAAACTTTATTCAACAACTGTGGCCTCAGAGACGCGTTTCGGCGATTACAGCCTTTGTCAATCTGAATTTCAAACGTGTTTACTAAAAAAGTTCCATGGGTAAGTGTTCATTTCTGTCAAAATGAAAACAACACTCGGTGCCTTTAATCCCATCAAGCTGGCGTCTTGGTAAACGTGGTTATATATATATTTATATGTATATATTACATACTGGCAGTCGCCAGTAGGTAGTTATAGTTAGGACCTTGTTTCTATTCAAAAAGCGTTTTTTCTTTTGTCAATATCTTTGGCGCCATTTGACGAATCTTTGCAAAATTTTCAAAACTAATGGTTCACTGAGGTCAGCTCCTGTCTTGAAAGTTTTGGGGTGATTCATCAAGCGAGGGCCGAGAAAAAAGGGGGGTGCCAAAATGCATTTTCTCTATGTTCATTTCCATAGGAACTTTAGACAAAGCTAGAGCCTGATCTGCTGAACGGAATTACACCAAATTTGGCAAAAAGGTATGTCTTGGTTCAGAAAGCGACCTTTTTTTTAAATGGTAAAACTGAGTCACAAGTAAACAGTAAAAAACAAGATTAAAAACAAGAAAAGGGGGCAGGGTAGAAACACCCAGACCCCCTAGGGCTGCTCAGGGGGTCCAGGCCCAAAAAAACAATTTTTTAACAACTAATCGGCAGAATTCGCGCTGGGTGCGCGAATCCCACCAAAACAAAATCAAAGCGCGGTCTCCCGCACTTCGTTTAATTAAGCACCTGGGTGGGCCAGGTCCCGGGGGCAATCACAAAATATAGTGCAGGGGCCTGTGGGGGCCCCCGCAGCCCCAGGGCCTGCCACCTCCTTGGGGCCATGCTGATTACATGCGGGGGGCACGCAGCCTCCCCGCAGCCCTGGGGACCGCCACCTCCCGGGGCTTTATTGTAATTAAAATGCACCTCTGTTCCTTCTTTTTGCACTTCTTTTGTTTCTGTCTGCACCTCTCGCTTCTTTCTGCACCCCTTTTGTCTCTTTCTTTACCCCTCTTGCCTCTTTCTGCATCTCTGTTCCTTCTTTCTGAACTTATTTTGTTTCTTTCTGCAGCTCTCACGCTTCTTTCTGCACCCCTCGTGCCTCTTTCTGCACCTCTCATCCTACTTTCTGGACCTCTGTTGCTTCTTTCTGCACTTCTTTTGTTTCTTTCTGCACCTCTCTTGCCTCTTTCTGCACCTCTGTTCCTTCTTTCTACACTTCTTTTGTTTCTTTCTACAACTCTTGCTTCTTTCTGCACCCCTTTTGTCTCTTTCTTTACCCCTCTTGCCTCTCTCTGCACCACTGTTCCTTCTTTCTAAACTTCTTTTGTTTCTTTCTGCAGCTCTCATGCTTCTTTCTGCACCCCTCTTGCCTCTTTCTACACCTCTGTTTCTTCTTTCTGCACTTCTTTTGTTTCTTTCTGCACGTCTCTTGTTTCTTTCTGTATCCCTCTTGCCTCTTTCTCCACCCCACTTCCCCGTTCTGCATCTCTGTTGCTTTTTAATGCATGTCTCTTGCTTTTTTCTACATTTCTCTTGCTCCTTTCTGCACCCCTCGTGCCTCTTTCTGCACCCCTCATCCCTCTTTCTGCACCTCTGTTGCTTCTGTCTGCACTTCTTTTGTTTCTTTCTGCAGCTCTCACTTCTTTCTGCACCCCTTTTATCTTTTTCTTTACCCCTCTTGCCTCTTTCTGCACCTCTGTTCCTTCTTTCTGAACTTCTTTTGTTTATTTCTGCAGCTCTCATGCTTCTTTCTGCACCCCCTTGCCTCTTTCTCCACCCCTCTTCCCTCTTTCTGCACCCCAGTTGCCCCTTTCTGCACCTCTGTTCCTTCTTTCTGCTCTTCTTTCTGCACCCCTCATGCCTCTTTCTGCACCTCTGTTGCTTCTTTCTGCACTCCTCTTCTTTCTTTTTACACCTCTCTTGCTTCTTTCTGCACCACTCGTGCTTCTTTCTGCTCCCCTCATCCCTCTTTCTGCACCCCTCTTGCCTCTTTCTGCACCTCTGTTCCTTCTTTCTGTACTTCTTTTCTTTGGTCTGCACCTCTCTTGCATCTTTCTGCACCTCTGTTGCTTCTTTCTGCACTCCTCTTGCTTCTTTTTACACCTCTCTTGCTTCTTTCTGCACCACTCATGCTTCTTTCTACGCCCCTCATCCCTCTTTCTGCACCCCTCTTGCCTGTTTCTGCACCTCTGTTCCTTCTTTCTGCACTTCTTTTATTTCTTTCTGCAACTCTCTTGCTTCTTTCTGCACGCCTCTTGCTTCTTTCTGCACCCCTCGTGCCTCTTTCACACCCCTCTTTCCTCTTTCTGCACCCCTCTTGCCTCTTTCTTCACCTCTGTTTCTTCTTTCTGCACTTCTTTTGTTTCTTTCTGCACCTCTCTTGCTTCTTTCTGCACCTCTGTTGCTTCTTTCTGCACTTCTCTTGTCTCTTTCTCAACCCCTATTCCCTCTTTCTGCATCTCTGTGGCTTCTATCTGCACCTCTCTTGCTTCTTTCTGCACCCCTCGTGTCTCTTTCACACCCCTCTTCCCGCACCCCTCTTGCCTCTTTCTGCACCTCTGATCCTTCTTTCTGCACTTTTTTGTTTATTCTGCACCTCTCACTTCTTTCTGCACCCCTTTTGCCTCGTTCTGCACCCCTCTTCCCTCTTTCTGCACCCCTCTTGCCTCTTTCTGCACCTCTGTTCCTTCTTTCTGCACTTCTTCTGTTTCATTCTGTAGCTCTCTTGCTTCTTTCTGCACTCCATTGCCTTTTTCTCAACACATCCACCCTTTTCTGCACCCTTGTTGCCTCTTTCTGCACCTCTGTTCTTTCTTTCTGCACTTCTTTTGTTTTTTTCTGCACATCTCTTGCTTATTTTTGCACCCCACATGCCTCTTTCGGGACCCTCTTCCCCATTTTGCAACCCTCTTGCCTTTTTCTGCACCTTTGTTGCCTCTTTCTGCATTCCTCTTGCTTATTTCTGCACTCCTCGTGCCTCTTTCACACCCCTCTTCCCTCTTTGTGCACACCTCTTGCCTCTTTCTGCACCTCTGTTCCTTCTTTCTGCACTTCTTTTGTTTCTTTCTGCAGCTCTCACTTCTTTCTGCATCCCATTTGTCTCTTTCTTTACCCCTATTGCCTCTTTCTGCACCTCTGTTCCTTCTTTCTGAACTTCTTTTGTTTCTTTCTGCAGCTCTCATGCTTCTTTCTGTGCCCCTCGTGCATCTTTCTGCACCCCTCACCCCTCTTTCTGCACCTCTGTTGCTTCTTTCTGCACTTCTTTTCTTTCTTTCTGCACCCCTCTTGCCTCTTTCTGCATCTCTGTTCCTTCTTTCTGCACTCCTCTTGCTTCTATTTACACCTCTCTTGCTTCTTTCTGCACCACCCGTGCTTCTTTCTGCTCCCCTCATCCCTCTTTCTGCACCCCTCTTGCCTCTTTCTGCACCTCTGTTCCTTCTTTCTGTTCTTCTTTTCTTTGGTCTACACCTCTCTTGCTTCTTTCTGCACCTCTGTTGCTTCTTTCTGCACTCCTCTTCCTTCTTTTTACACCTCTCTTGCTTCTTTCTGCATCACTCATGCTTCTTTCTACACTCCTCATCCCTCTTTCTGCACCCCTCTTGCCTGTTTCTGCACCTCTGTTCCTTCTTTCTGCACTTCTTTTGTTTATTTCTGCAACTCTCTTGCTTCTTTCTGAACGCCTCTTGCTTCTTTCTGCACCCCTCGTGCCTCTTTCACAACCCTCTTCACTCTTTCTGCACCCCTCTTGCCTCTTTCTACACCTCTGTTTCTTCTTTCTGCTCTTCTTTTGTTTCTTTCTGCACCTCTCTTGCTTCTTTCTGCACCTGTGTTGCTTCTTTCTGCACTTCTCTTGTCTCTTTCTCTACCCCTATTCCCTCTTTCTGCACCTCTGTGGCTTCTATCTGCACCTCTCTTGCTTCTTTCTGCACCCCTCGTGCCTCTTTCACACCCCTCTTCCCGCACCCCTCTTGCCTCTTTCTGCACCTCTGATTCTTCTTTCTGCACTTTTTTTGTTTATTCTGCACCTCTCACTTCTTTCTGCACCCCTTTTGCCTCGTTCTGCACCCCTCTTCCCTCTTTCTGCACCCCTCGTGCCTCTTTCTGCACCTCTGTTCCTTCTTTCTGCACTTCTTCTGTTTCATTCTGTAGCTCTCTTGCATCTTTCTGCACCCCATTGCCTTTTTCTCAACACATCCACCCTTTTCTGCACCCTTGTTGCCTCATTCTGCACCTCTGTTCTTTCTTTCTGCACTTCTTTTGTTTCTTTCTGCACATCTCTTGCTTATTTTTGCACCACACATGCCTCTTTCTGGACCCTCTTCCCCATTTTGCAACCCTCTTGCCTTTTTCTGCACCTTTGTTGCCTCTTTCTGCACTCCTCTTGCTTATTTCTGCACTCCTCGTGCCTCTTTCACACCCCTCTTCCCTCTGTGTGCACACCTCTTGCCTCTTTCTGCACCTCTGTTCCTTCTTTCTGAACTTCTTTTGTTTCTTTCTGCAGCTCTCATGCTTCTTTCTGCGCCCCTCATGCCTCTTTCTGCACCCCTCACCCCTCTTTCTGCACCTCTGTTGCTTCTTTCTGCACTTCTTTTCTTTCTTTCTGCATCCCTCTTGCCTCTTTCTGCACCTCAGTTCCTTCTTTCTGCACTACTTTTGTTTCTTTCTTTACCCCTCTTGCCTCTTTCTGCACCTCTGCTCCTTCTTTTTGAACTACTTTTGTTTCTTTCGGCAGCTCTCATGCTTCTTTCTGCACTCCCTTGCCTCTTTCTCCACCCCTCTTCCCTCTTTCTGCACCCCTCTTGCCTCTTTCTGCACCTCTTTTCCTTCTTTCTGCACTTCTTTTGTTTCTTTATTTACCCCTCTTGCCTCTTTCTGCTGCCGTTCCTTCATTCTGCACTTCTTTTGGTTCTTTCTGCACCCCTCTTGCCTCTTTCTGCACCTCTGTTTCTTCTTTCTGTACTTTTGTTTCTCTCTGCACCTCTCGCTTCTTTCTGCACCCCTTTTGTCTCTTTCTGTACCCCTCTTGCCTCTTTCTGCAGCTCTGTTCCTTCTTTATACACTTCTTTTCTTTCTTTCTGCAGCTCTCATGCTTCTTTCTGCACCCCTCGTGCCTCTTTCTGCACCTCTCATCCTACTTTCTGCACCTCTGTTGCTTCTTTCTGCACTTCTTTTGTTTCTTTCTGCACCTCTCTTGCCTCTTTCTGCACCTCTGTTCCTTCTTTCTACACTTATTTTGTTTCTTTCTACACCTCTTGCTTCTTTCTGTACCCCTTTTGTCTCTTTCTTTACCCCTCTTGCCTCTCTCTGCACCACTGTTCCTTCTTTCTGAACTTCTTTTGTTTCTTTCTGCAGCTCTCATGCTTCTTTCTGCACCCCTCTTGCCTCTTTATACACCATTGTTTCTTCTTTCTGCACTTCTTTTGTTTCTTTCTGCACTTCTCTTATTTCTTTCTGTATCCCTCTTGCCTCTTTCTCCACCCCACTTCCCCCGTTCTGCATCTCTGTTGCTTATTAATGCATGTCTCTTGCTTCTTTCTGCATCTCTCTTGCTCCTTTCTGTACCCCTCGTGCCTCGTTCAGCACCCCTCATCCCTCTTTCTGCACCTCTGTTCCTTCTTTCTGCACTTCTTTTTTTTCTTTCTGCACCCCTCTTGCCTCTTTCTGCACCTCTGTTCCTTCTTTCTGCACTTCTTTTTTTTCTTTCTGCACCTCTCGCTTCTTTCTGCACCCCTTTTGTCTCTGTATTTACCCCTCTTGCCTATTTCTGTACTTCTGTTCCTTCTTTCTGAACTTCTTTTGTTTCTTTCTGCACCTCTCTTGCCTCTTTCTGCACCTCTTTTCCTTCTTTCTACACTTCTTTTGTTTCTTTCTGCACCTCTCGCTTCTTTCTGCACCCTTTTTGTCTCTTTCTTTACCCCTCTTGCCTCTTCTGCACCTCTGTTCCTTCTTTCTGAACTTCTTTTGTTTCTTTCTGCACCTCTCTTGCCTCTTTATGCACATCTGTTCCTTCTTTCTACACTTCTTTTGTTTCTTTCTGCACCTCTCGCTTCTTTCTGCACCCCTTTTGTCTCTTTCTTCACTCCTCTTGCCTCTCTCAGCACCACTGTTCCTTCGTTCTGAACTTCTTTTCTGCAGCTCTCATGCTTCTTTCTGCACCCCTCTTGCCTCTTTCTACACCTCTGTTTCTGATTTCTGCACTACTTTTGTTTCTTTCTGCACCTCTCTTGTTTCTTTCTGTATCCCTCTTGCCTCTTTCTCCACCCCACTTCCCCCGTTCTGCATCTCTGCTGCTTTTTAATGCATGTCTCTTGCTTCTTTATGCATCTCTCTTGCTCCTTTCTGCACCCCTCGTGCCTCTTTCTGCACCCCTCATCCCTCTTTCTGCACCTCTGTTGCTTCTTTCTGCACTTATTTTGTTTCTTTCTGCACCCCTCTTGCCTCTTTCTGCACCTCTGTTCCTTCTTTCTACACTTCTTTTGTTTCTTTCTACACTTCTCGCTTCTTTCTGCACCTCTTTTGTCTCTTTCTTTACCCCTCATGCCTCTCTCTGCACCTCTGTTCCTTCTTTCTGAACTTCTTTTGTTTCTTTCTGCACCTCTCTTGCCTCTTTCTGCACCTCTGTTCTTTCTTTCTACACTTCTTTTGTTTCTTTCTGCACCTCTCACTTCTTTCTGCACTGCTTTTGTCTCCTTCTTTACCCCTCTTGCCTCTCTCTGCACCACTGTTTCTTCTTTCTGAACTTCTTTTGTTTCTTTCTGCAGCTCTCATGCTTCTTTCTGCACCCCTCTTGCCTCTTTCTGCACCTCTGTTCCTTCTTTCTGAACTTCTTTTGTTTCTTTCTGCACCTATCTTGCCTCTTTCTGCACCTCTGTTCCTTCTTTCTACACTTCTTTTGTTTCTTTCTGCAGCTCTCATGCTTCTTTCTGCACCCTTCTTGCCTCTTTCTATACCTCTGCTTCTTCTTTCTGCACTTCTTTTGTTTCTTTCTACACCTCTCTTGTTTCTTTCTGTATCCCTCTTGCCTCTTTCTCCACCCCACTTCCCCCGTTCTGCATCTCTGTTGCTTTTTAATGCAAGTCTCTTGCTTCTTTCTGCATCTCTCTTGCTCCTTTCTGTACCACTCGTGCCTCTTTCTGCACCCCTCATCCCTCTTTCTGCACCTCTGTTGCTTCTTTCTGCACTTCTTTTGTTTCTTTCTTCACCCCTCTTGCCTCTTTCTGCACCTCTGTTCCTTCTTTCTGAACTTCTTTTGTTTCTTTCAGCACCTCTCTTGCCTCTTTCTGCACCTCTGTTCCTTCTTTCTACACTACTTTTGTTTCTTTCTGCACCTCTTGCTTCTTTCTGCACCTGTTTTGTCTCTTTCTTTACCCCTCTTGCCTCTTTCTGCACCTCTGTTCCTTCTTTCTGAACTTCTTTTGTTTCTTTCTGCACCTCTCTTGCCTCTTTCTGCACCTCTGTTCCTTCTTTCTACACTTCTTTTGTTTCTTTCTACACCTCTCGCTTCTTTCTGCACCGCTTTTGTCTCTTTCTTTACCTCCTTCTGCCTCTCTCTGCACCACTGTTCCTTCTTTCTGAACTTCTTTTGTTTCTTTCTGCAGCTCTCATGCTTCTTTCTGCACCCCTCTTGCCTCTTTCTACACCTCTTTTTTTTCTTTCTGCACTTCATTTGTTTCTTTCTGCACCTCTCTTGTTTCTTTTTGTATCCCTCTTGCCTCTTTCTCCACCCCACTTCCCCCATTCTGCATCTCTGTTGCTTTTTAATGCATGTCTCTTGCTTCGTTCTGCACACCTCGTGCCTCTTGCTGCACCCACATCCCCCTTTCTGCATCTCTGTTGCTTCTTTCTGCACTTCTTTTGTTTCTTTCTGCACCCTCTTGCCTCTTTCTGCACCTCTGTTCCTTCTTTCTGCACTTCTTTTGTTTCTTTCTGCACCTCTCGCTTCTTTCTGCACCCCTTTTGTCTCTTTCTTTACCCCTCTTGCCTCTTTCTGCACTTCTGTTCCTTCTTTCTGGACTTCTTTTGTTTCTTTCTGCACCTCTCTTGCCTCTATCTGCACCTCTGTTCCTTCTTTCTACACTTCTTTTGTTTCTTTCTGCAGCTCTCATGCTTCTTTCTGCACCTCTGCCTCTTTCTACACCTCTGTTTCTTCTTTCTACACTTCTTTTGTTTCTTTCTGCACCTCTCTTGTTTCTTTCTCCACCCCACTTCCCCCGTTCTGCATCTCTGTTGCTTTTTAATGCATGTCTCTTGCTACTTTCTGCATCTCTCTTGCTCCTTTCTGCACCCTCGTGCCTCTATCTGCACCCCTCATCCCTCTTTCTGCACCTCTGTTTCTTCTTTCTGCACTTCTTTTGTTTCTTTCTGCACCTCTCTTGCCCCTGTCTGCACCTCTGTTCCTTCTTTCTTCACTTCTTTTGTTTCTTCCTGCACCTCTCGCTTCTTTCTGCACCCCTTTTGTCTCTTTTTTACCCCTCTTGCCTCTTCCTGCACCTCTGTTCCTTCTTTCTGAACTTCTTTTGTTTCTTTCTGCACCTCTCTTGCCTCTTTCTGCACCTCTGTTCCTTCTTTCTACACTTCTTTTGTTTCTTTCTACACCTCTCGCTTCTTTCTGCACCGCTTTTGTCTCTTTCTTTACCCCTTCTTGCCTCTCTCTGCACCACTGTTCCTTCTTTCTGAACTTCTTTTGTTTCTTTCTGCAGCTCTCATGCTTCTTTCTGCACCCCTCTTGCCTCTTTCTACACCTCTTTTTTTTCTTTCTGCACTTCATTTGTTTCTTTCTGCACCTCTCTTGTTTCTTTTTGTATCCCTCTTGCCTCTTTCTCCACCCCACTTCCCCCATTCTGCATCTCTGTTGCTTTTTAATGCATGTCTCTTGCTTCTTTCTGCACCCCTCGTGCCTCTTTCTGCACCCCTCATCCCTCTTTCTGCACCTCTGTTGCTTCTTTCTGCACTTCTTTTGTTTCTTTCTGCACCCCTCTTGCCTCTTTCTGCACCTCTGTTCCTTCTTTCTGCACTTCTTTTGTTTCTTTCTGCACCTCTCGCTTCTTTCTGCACCCCTTTTGTCTCTTTCTTTACCCCTCTTGCCTCTTTCTGCACTTCTGTTCCTTCTTTCTGGACTTCTTTTGTTTCTTTCTGCACCTCTCTTGCCTCTATCTGCACCTCTGTTCCTTCTTTCTACACTTCTTTTGTTTCTTTCTGCAGCTCTCATGCTTCTTTCTGCACCTCTGCCTCTTTCTACACCTCTGTTTCTTCTTTCTACACTTCTTTTGTTTCTTTCTGCACCTCTCTTGTTTCTTTCTGTATCCCTCTTGCCTCTTTCTCCACCCCACTTCCCCCGTTCTGCATCTCTGTTGCTTTTTAATGCATGTCTCTTGCTTCTTTCTGCATCTCTCTTGCTCCTTTCTGCACCCCTCGTGCCTCTATCTGCACCCCTCATCCCTCTTTCTGCACCTCTGTTTCTTCTTTCTGCACTTCTTTTGTTTCTTTCTGCACCTCTCTTGCCCCTGTCTGCACCTCTGTTCCTTCTTTCTTCACTTCTTTTGTTTCTTCCTGCACCTCTCGCTTCTTTCTGCACCCCTTTTGTCTCTTTTTTACCCCTCTTGCCTCTTCCTGCACCTCTGTTCCTTCTTTCTGAACTTCTTTTGTTTCTTTCTGCACCTCTCTTGCGTCTATCTGCACCTCTGTTCCTTCTTTCTACACTTCTTTTGTTTCTTTCTGCACCTCTCGCTTCTTTCTGCACCCCTTTTGTCTCTTTCTTTACCCCTCTTGCCTCTTTCTGCACCACTGTTCCTTCTTTCTGAACTTCTTTTGTTTTTTTCTGCAACTCTCTTTCCTCTTTCTGCACCCCCTTGCCTCTTTCTCCACCCCTCTTCCCTCTTTCTGCACCCCAGTTGCCCCTTTCTGCACCTCTGTTCCTTCTTTCTGCACTTCTTTTGTTTCTTTCTGCACCTCTCTTCTTTCTGCAACCATCGTGCCTCTTTCTGCACCTCTGTTGCTTCTTTCTGCACTCCTCTTGCTTCTTTTTACACCTCTCTTGCTTCTTTCTGCCCCACTCGTGCTTCTTTCTGCTCCCCTCATCCCTCTTTCTGCACCCCTCTTGCCTCTTTCTGCACCTCTGTTCCTTCTTTCTGTACTTATTTTCTTTGTTCTGCACCTCTCTTGCTTCTTTCTGCACCTCTGTTGCTTCTTTCTGCACTCCTCTTCCTTCTTTTTACACCTCTCTTGCTTCTTTCTGCACCACTCATGCTTCTTTCTACACCCCTCATCCCTCTTTCTGCACCCCTCTTGCCTCTTTGTGCACCTCTGTTCCTTCTTTCTGCACTTCTTTTGTTTCTTTCTGCAACTCTCTTGCTTCTTTCTGCACGCCTCTTGCTTCTTTCTGCACCCCTCGTGCCTCTTTCACACCCCTCTTCCCTCTTTCTGCACCCCTTGTGCCTCTTTCTACACCTCTGTTTCTTCTTTCTTCACTTCTTTTGTTTCTTTCTGCACCTCTCTTTCTTCTTTCTGCACCTCTGTTACTTCTTTCTGCACTTCACTTGTCTCTTTCTCCACCCTCTTCCTCTTTCAGCACCTCTGTGGCTTCTATCTGCACCTCTCTTGCTTCAATCTGCACCCTCGTGCCTCTTTCACACCACTCTTCCCGGACCCCTCTTGCCTCTTTCTGCACCTCTGATCCTTCTTTCTGTACTTCTTTTGTTTCTTTCTGCACCTCTCACTTCTTTCTGCACCTTTTGCCTCGTTCTTCACCTCTGTTCCTTCTTTCTGCACTTCTTCTGTTTCATTCTGTAGCTCTGTTGCTTCTTTCTGCACCCCATTGCCTCTTTCCCAACACATCCACCCTCTTTCTGCACCCTTGTTGCCTCTTTCTGCACCTCTGTTCTTTCTTTCTGCACTTTTTTTGTTTCTTTCTGCACATCTCTTGCTTCTTTTGCACCCCACATGCCTCTTTCTGGACCCCTCTTCCCCATTTTGCAACCCTCTTGCCTTTTTCTGCACCTTTGTTGCCTCTTTCTGCACTCCTCTTGCTTCTTTCTGCACTCCTTGTGCCTCTTTCACACCCTCTTCCCTCTTTGTGCACCCCTCTTGCATCTTTCTGCACCTCTGTTCCTTCTTTCTGCACTTCTTTTGTTTCTTTCTGCACCGCTCGCTACTTTCTGCACCCCTTTTGTCTCTTTCTGTACATCTCTTGCCTCTTTCTGCACCTCTGTTCCTTCTTTCTGAACTTCTTTTGTTTCTTTCTGCACCTCTCTTGCCTCTTTCTGCACCCCCTTGCCTCTTTCTCCACCCCTCTTCCCTCTTTCTGCACCCCAGTTGCCCCTTTGTGCACCTCTGTTCCTTCTTTCTGCACTTCTTTGGTTTCTTTCTGCACGTCTCTTGCTTCTTTCTGCACCCCTCGTGCCTCTTTCTGCACCTCTGTTGCTTCTTTCTGCACTCCTCTTGCTTCTTTTTACACCTCTCTTGCTTCTTTCTGCCCCACTTGTGCTTCTTTCTGCTCCCCTCATCCCTCTTTCTGCACCTCTGTTCCATCTTTCTGTACTTCTCTTCTTTGTCCTGCACCTCTCTTGCTTCTTTCTGCACCTCTGTTGCTTCTTTCTGCACTCCTCTTCCTTCTTTTTACACCTCTCTTGCTTCTTTCTGCACTACTCATGCTTCTTTCTACACCCCTCATCCCTCTTTCTGCACCCCTCTTGTCTCTTTCTACACCTCTGTTTCTTCTTTCTGCACTTCTTTTGTTTCTTTCTGCACCTCTCTTGCTTCTTTCTGTACCTCTGTTGCTTCTTTCTGCACTTCTCTTGTCTCTTTCTCTACCTCTCTTCCCTCTTTCAGCACCTCTGTGGCTTCTATCTGCACCTCTAATCCTTCTTTCTGCACTTCTTTTGTTTCTTTTTGCACCTCTCACTTCTTTCTGCACCCATCTTGCCTCTTTCTGCACCTCTGTTCCTTCTTTCTGCACTTGTTCTGTTTCATTCTGTAGCTCTCTTGCTTCTTTCTGCACCCCATTGCCTCTTTCTCAGCACATCCACCCTCTTTCTGCACCCTTGTTTCCTCTTTCTGCACCTCTGTTCTTTCTTTCTGCACTTCTTTTGTTTCTTTCTGCACATCTCTTGCTTCTTTTTGCACCCCACATGCCTCTTTCTGGACCCCTCTTCCCCATTTTGCAATCCTCTTGCCTTTTTCTGCACCTTTGTTGCCTCTTTCTATACTCCTCTTGCTTCTTTCTGCACTCCTCGTGCCTCTTTCACACCCCTCTTCCCTCTTTGTACACCCCTCTTGCCTCTTTCTGCACCTCTGTTCCTTCTTTCTGAACTTCTTTGGTTTCTTTCTGCACGTCTCTTGCTTCTTTCTGCACCCCTCGTGCCTCTTTCTACACCTCTGTTGCTTCTTTCTGCACTCCTCTTGCTTCTTTTTACACCTCTCTTGCTTCTTTCTGCCCCACTTGTGCTTCTTTCTGCTCCCCTCATCCTTCTTTCTGCACCTCTGTTCCTTCTTTCTGTACTTCTCTTCTTTGTCCTGCACCTCTCTTGCTTCTTTCTGCACCTCTGTTGCTTCTTTCTGCACTCCTCTTCCTTCTTTTTACACCTCTCTTGCTTCTTTCTGCACCACTCATGCTTCTTTCTACACCCCTCATCCCTCTTTCTGCACTCCTCTTGTCTCTTTCTACACCTCTGTTTCTTCTTTCTGCTCTTCTTTTGTTTCTTTCTGCACCTCTCTTGCTTCTTTCTGTACCTCTGTTGCTTCTTTCTGCACTTCTCTTGTCTCTTTCTCTACCTCTCTTCCCTCTTTCAGCACCTCTGTGGCTTCTATCTGCACCCATAATCCTTCTTTCTACACTTCTTTTGTTTCTTTCTACACCTCTCGCTTCTTTCTGCACTGCTTTTGTCTCTTTCTTTACCCCTTCTTGCCTCTCTCTGCACCACTGTTCCTTCTTTCTGAACTTCTTTTGTTTCTTTCTGCAGCTCTCATGCTTCTTTCTGCTCCCCTCTTGCCTCTTTCTACACCTCTTTTTTTTCTTTCTGCACTTCATTTGTTTCTTTCTGCACCTCTCTTGTTTCTTTTTGAATCTCTCTTGCCTCTTTCTCCACCCCACTTCCCCCATTCTGCATCTCTGTTGCTTTTTAATGCATGTCTCTTGCTTCTTTCTGCACCCCTCGTGCCTCTTTCTGCACCCCTCATCCCTCTTTCTGCACCTCTGTTGCTTCTTTCTGCACTTCTTTTGTTTCTTTCTGCACCACTCTTGCCTCTTTCTGCACCTCTGTTCCTTCTTTCTGTACTTCTTTTGTTTCTTTCTGCACCGCTCGCTTATTTCTGCACCCCTTTGTCTCTTCTTTACCCCTCTTGCCTCTTTCTGCACTTCTGTTCCTTCTTTTTGGACTTCTTTGTTTCTTTCTGCACCTCTCTTGCCTCTATCTGCACGTCTGTTCCTTCTTTCTACACTTCTTTTGTTTCTTTCTGCAGCTCTCATGCTTCTTTCTGCACCCCTCTTGCCTCTTTCTACACCTCTGTTTCTTCTTTCTGCACTTCTTTTGTTTCTTTCTGCACCTCTCTTGTTTCTTTCTGTATCCCTCTTGCCTCTTTCTCCACCCCACTTCCCCCGTTCTGCATCTCTGTTGCTTTTTAATGCATGTCTCTTGCTTCTTTCTGCATCTCTCTTGCTCCTTTCTGCACCCCTCGTGCCCCTATCTGCACCCCTCATCCCTATTTCTGCACCTCGGTTTCTTCTTTCTGCACTTCTTTTGTTTCTTTCTGCACCCCTCTTGCCCCTGTCTGCACCTCTGTTCCTTCTTTCTTCACTTCTTTTGTTTCTTTCTGCACCTCTCGCTTCTTTCTACACCCCTTTTGTCTCTTTTTTTACCCCTCTTGCCTCTTTCTGCACCTCTGTTCCTTCTTTCTGAACTTCTTTTGTTTCTTTCTGCACCTCTCTTGCGTCTATCTGCACCTCTGTTCCTTCTTTCTACACTTCTTTTGTTTCTTTCTGCACCTCTCGCTTCTTTCTGCACCCCTTTTGTCTCTTTCTTTACCCCTCTTGCCTCTTTCTGCACCACTGTTCCTTCTTTCTGCACTTCTTTTGTTTCTTTCTGCACCTCTCTTCTTTCTGCAACCCTCGTGCCTCTTTCTGCACCTCTGTTGCTTCTTTCTGCACTCCTCTTGCTTCTTTTTACACCTCTCTTGCTTCTTTCTGCCCCACTCGTACTTCTTTCTGCTCCCTTCATCCCTCTTGCCTCTTTCTGCACCTCTGTTCCTTCTTTCTGTACTTATTTTCTTTGTTCTGCACCTCTCTTGCTTCTTTCTGCACCTCTGTTGCTTCTTTCTGCACTCCTCTTCCTTCTTTTTACACCTCTCTTACCTCTTTCTGCACCCCTCTTGCCTCTTTGTGCACCTCTGTTCCTCCTTTCTGCACTTCTTTTGTTTCTTTCTGCAACTCTCTTGCTTCTTTCTGCACGCCTCTTGCTTCTTTCTGCACCCCTCGTGCCTCTTTCACACCCTTCTTCCCTCTTTCTGCACCCCTTGTGCCTCTTTCTACACCTCTGTTTCTTCTTTCTGCACTTCTTTTGTTTCTTTCTGCACCTCTCTTCCTTCTTTCTGCACCTCTGTTACTTCTTTCTGCACTTCTCTTGTCTCTTTCTCCACCCCTCTTCCCTCTTTCAGCACCTCTGTGGCTTCTATCTGCACCTCTCTTGCTTCAATCTGCACCCCTCGTGCCTCTTTCACACCACTCTTCCCGGACCCCTCTTGCCTCTTTCTGCACCTCTGATCCTTCTTTCTGTACTTCTTTTGTTTCTTTCTGCACCTCTCACTTCTTTCTGCACCCCTTTTGCCTCGTTCTTCACCTCTGTTCCTTCTTTCTGCACTTCTTCTGTTTCATTCTGTAGCTCTGTTGCTTCTTTCTGCACCCCATTGCCTCTTTCCCAACACATCCACCCTCTTTTCTGCACCCTTGTTGCCTCTTTCTGCACCCTCTGTTCTTTCTTTCTGCACTTTTTTTGTTTCTTTCTGCACATCTCTTGCTTCTTTTTGCACCCCACATGCCTCTTTCTGGACCCCTCTTCCCCATTTTGCAACCCTCTTGCCTTTTTCTGCACCTTTGTTGCCTCTTTCTGCACTCCTCTTGCTTCTTTCTGCACTCCTTGTGCCTCTTTCACACCCCTCTTCCCTCTTTGTGCACCCCTCTTGCATCTTTCTGCACCTCTGTTCCTTCTTTCTGCACTTCTTTTGTTTCTTTCTGCACCGCTCGCTACTTTCTGCACCCCTTTTGTCTCTTTCTGTACATCTCTTGCCTCTTTCTGCACCTCTGTTCCTTCTTTCTGAACTTCTTTGTTTCTTTCTGCACCTCTCTTGCCTCTTTCTGCACCCCCTTGCCTCTTTCTCCACCCCTCTTCCCTCTTCTCTGCACCCCAGTTGCCCCTTTGTGCACCTCTGTTCCTTCTTTCTGCACTTCTTTGGTTTCTTTCTGCACATCTCTTGCTTCTTTCTGCACCCCTCGTGCCTCTTTCTGCACATCTCTTGCTTCTTTCTGCACCCCTCGTGCCTCTTTCTGCACCTCTCTTGCCTCTTTCTGCACCCCCTTGCCTCTTTCTCCACCCCTCTTCCCTCTTTCTGCACCCCAGTTGCCCCTTTGTGCACCTCTGTTCCTTCTTTCTGCACTTCTTTTGTTTCTTTCTGCAGCTCTCATGCTTCTTTCTGCACCTCTGCCTCTTTCTACACCTTTATTTCTTCTTTCTGCACTTCTTTTGTTTCTTTCTGCACCTCTCTTGTTTCTATCTGTATCCCTCTTGCCTCTTTCTCCACCCCACTTCCCCCGTTCTGCATCTCTGTTGCTTTTTAATGCATGTCTGTTGCTTCTTTCTGCATCTCTCTTGCTCCTTTCTGCACCCCTCGTGCCTCTATCTGCACCCCTCATCCCTCTTTCTGCACCTCTGTTTCTTCTTTCTGCACTTCTTTTGTTTCTTTCTGCACCCCTCTTGCCCCTGTCTGCACCTCTGTTCCTTCTTTCTTCACTTCTTTTGTTTCTTTCTGCACCTCTCGCTTCTTTCTGCACCCCTTTTGTCTCTTTTTTTACCCCTCTTGCCTCTTTCTGCACCACTGTTCCTTCTTTCTGAACTTCTTTTGTTTTTTTCTGCAACTCTCTTGCCTCTTTCTGCACCCCCTTGCCTCTTTCTCCACCCCTCTTCCCTCTTTCTGCACCCCAGTTGCCCCTTTCTGCACCTCTGTTCCTTCTTTCTGTACTTCTTTTGTTTCTTTCTGCACCTCTCTTCTTTCTGCAACCCTCGTGCCTCTTTCTGCACCTCTGTTGCTTCTTTCTGCACTCCTCTTGCTTCTTTTTACACCTCTCTTGCTTCTTTCTGCCCCACTCGTGCTTCTTTCTGCTCCCCTCATCCCTCTTTCTGCACCCTCTTGCCTCTTTTCTGCACCTCTGTTCCTTCTTTCTGTACTTATTTTCTTTGTTCTGCACCTCTCTTGCTTCTTTCTGCACCTCTGTTGCTTCTTTCTGCACTCCTCTTCCTTCTTTTTACACCTCTCTTGCTTCTTTCTGCACCACTCATGCTGCTTTCTACACCCCTCATCCCTCTTTCTGCACCCCTCTTGCCTCTTTGTGCACCTCTGTTCCTTCTTTCTGCACTTCTTTTGTTTCTTTCTGCAACTCTCTTGCTTCTTTCTGCACGCCTCTTGATTCTTTCTGCACCCCTCGTGACTCTTTCACACCCTTCTTCCCTCTTTCTGCACCCCTTGTGCCTCTTTCTACACCTCTGTTTCTTCTTTCTGCACTTCTTTTGTTTCTTTCTGCACCTCTCTTCCTTCTTTCTGCACCTCTGTTACTTCTTTCTGCACTTCTCTTGTCTCTTTCTCCACCCCTCTTCCCTCTTTCAGCACCTCTGTGGCTTCTATCTGCACCTCTCTTGCTTCAATCTGCACCCTCGTGCCTCTTTCACACCACTCTTCCCGGACCCCTCTTGCCTCTTTCTGCACCTCTGATCCTTCTTTCTGTACTTCTTTTGTTTCTTTCTGCACCTCTCACTTCTTTCTGCACCCCTTTTGCCTCGTTCTTCACCTCTGTTCCTTCTTTCTGCACTTCTTCTGTTTCATTCTGTAGCTCTGTTGCTTCTTTCTGCACCCCATTGCCTCTTTCCCAACACATCCACCCTCTTTCTGCACCCTTGTTGCCTCTTTCTGCACCTCTGTTCTTTCTTTCTGCACTTTTTTTGTTTCTTTCTGCACTTCTCTTGCTTCTTTTTGCACCCCACATGCCTCTTTCTGGACCCCTCTTCCCCATTTTGCAACCCTCTTGCCTTTTTCTGCACCTTTGTTGCCTCTTTCTGCACTCCTCTTGCTTCTTTCTGCACTCCTTGTGCCTCTTTCACACCCCTCTTCCCTCTTTGTGCACTCCTCTTGCATCTTTCTACACCTCTGTTCCTTCTTTCTGCTCTTCTTTTGTTTCTTTCTGCACCGCTCGCTACTTTCTGCACCCCTTTTGTCTCTTTCTGTACATCTCTTGCCTCTTTCTGCACCTCTGTTCCTTCTTTCTGAACTTCTTTTGTTTCTTTCTGCACCTCTCTTGCCTCTTTCTGCACCCCCTTGCCTCTTTCTCCACCCCTCTTCCCTCTTTCTGCACCCCAGTTGCCCCTTTGTGCACCTCTGTTCCTTCTTTCTGCACTTCTTTGGTTTCTTTCTGCACATCTCTTGCTTCTTTCTGCACCCCACGTGCCTCTTTCTGCACCTCTGTTGCTTCTTTCTGCACTCCTCTTGCTTCTTTTTACACCTCTCTTGCTTCTTTCTGCCCCACTTGTGCTTCTTTCTGCTCCCCTCATCCCTCTTTCTGCACCTCTGTTCCATCTTTCTGTACTTCTCTTCTTTGTCCTGCACCTCTCTTGCTTCTTTCTGCACCTCTGTTGCTTCTTTCTGCACTCCTCTTCCTTCTTTTTACACCTCTCTTGCTTCTTTCTGCACTACTCATGCTTCTTTCTACACCCCTCATCCCTCTTTCTGCACCCCTCTTGTCTCTTTCTACACCTCTGTTTCTTCTTTCTGCACTTCTTTTGTTTCTTTCTGCACCTCTCTTGCTTCTTTCTGTACCTCTGTTGCTTCTTTCTGCACTTCTATTGTCTCTTTCTCCACCTCTCTTCCCTCTTTCAGCACCTCTGTGGCTTCTATCTGCACCTCTAATCCTTCTTTCTGCACTTCTTTTGTTTCTTTCTGCACCTCTCACTGCTTTCTGCACCCATCTTGCCTCTTTCTGCACCTCTGTTCCTTCTTTCTGCACTTGTTCTGTTTCATTCTGTAGCTCTCTTGCTTCTTTCTGCACCCCATTGCCTCTTTCTCAGCACATCCACCCTCTTTCTGCACCCTTGTTTCCTCTTTCTGCACCTCTGTTCTTTCTTTCTGCACTTCTTTGTTTCTTTCTGCACATCTCTTGCTTCTTTTGCAACCCACATGCCTCTTTCTGGACCCCTCTTCCCCATTTTGCAATCCTCTTGCCTTTTTCTGCACCTTTGTTGCCTCTTTCTGCACTCCTCTTGCTTCTTTCTGCACTCCTCGTGCCTCTTTCACACCCCTCTTCCCTCTTTGTACACCCCTCTTGCCTCTTTCTGCACCTCTGTTCCTTCTTTCTGAACTTCTTTTGTTTTTTTCTGCACCTCTCTTGCCTCTTTCTGCACCTCTGTTCCTTCTTTCTACACTTCTTTTGTTTCTTTCTGCACCTCTTGCTTCTTTCTGCACCCCTTTTGTCTCTTTCTTTACCCCTCTTGCCTCTTTCTGCACCTCTGTTCCTTCTTTCTGAACTTCTTTTGTTTCTTTCTGCACCTCTCTTGCCTCTTTCTGCACCCCCTTGCCTATTTCCCCTCCCCTCTTCCCTCTTTCTGCACCCCAGTTGCCCCTTTCTGCACCTATGTTCCTTCTTTCTGCACTTCTTTTGTTTCTTTCTGCACGTCTCTTGCTTCTTTCTGAACCCCTCGTGCCTCTTTCTGCACCTCTGTTGCTTCTTTCTGCACTCCTCTTGCTTCTTTTTACACCTCTCTTGCTTCTTTCTGCCCTACTCGTGCTTCTTTCTGCTCCCCTCATCGCTCTTTCTGCACCCCTCTTGCCTCTTTCTGCACCTCTGTTCCTTCTTTCTGTACTTCTTTTCTTTGTTCTGCACCTCTCTTGCTTCTTTCTGCACCTCTGTTGCTTCTTTCTGCACTCCTCTTCCTTCTTTTTACACCTCTCTTGCTTCTTTCTGCACCACTCATGCTTCTTTCTACACCCCTCTTCCCTCTTTCTGCACCCCTCTTGCCTCTTTCTGCACCTCTGTTCCTTCTTTCTGCACCTTTTTTCTTTCTTTCTGCAACTCTCTTGCTTCTTTCTGCATGCCTCTTGCTTCTTTCTGCACCCCTCGTGCCTTTTTCACACCCCGCTTCCCTCTTTCTGCACCCCTCTTGCCTCTTTCTACACCTCTGTTTCTTCTTTCTGCACTTCTTTTGTTTCTTTCTGCACCTCTCTTGCTTCTTTCTGCACCTCTGTTGCTTCTATCTACACTTCTTTTGTTTCTTTCTGCCCTACTCGTGCTTCTTTCTGCTCCCCTCATCGCTCTTTCTGCACCCCTCTTGCCTCTTTCTGCACCTCTGTTCCTTCTTTCTGTACTTCTTTTCTTTGTTCTGCACCTCTCTTGCTTCTTTCTACGCCTCTGTTGCTTCTTTCTGCACACCTCTTCCTTCTTTTTACACCTCTCTTGCTTCTTTCTGCACCACTCATGCTTCTTTCTACACCCCTCTTCCCTCTTTCTGCACCCCTCTTGCCTCTTTCTGCACCTCTGTTCCTTCTTTCTGCACTTCTTTTGTTTCTTTCTGCAACTCTCTTGCTTCTTTATGCACGCCTCTTGCTTCTTTCTGCACCCCTCGTGCCTCTTTCACACCCCTCTTCCCTCTTTCTGCACCCCTCTTGCCTCTTTCTACACCTCTGTTTCTTCTTTCTGCACTTCTTTCATTTCTTTCTGCACCCCTCTTGCTTCTAGCTGCACCTCTGTTGCTTCTATCTGCACTTCTCTTGTCTCTTTCTCCACCCCTCTTCCCTCTTTCAGCACCTCTGTGGCTTCTATCGGCACCTCTCTTGCTTCTTTCTGCACCCCTCGTGCCTCTTTCACACCCCTCTTCCCAGACTCCTCTTGCCTCTTTCTGCACCTCTGATCCTTCTTTCTGCACTTCTTTTGTTTCTTTCTGCACCTCTCACTTCTTTCTGCACCTTTTGCCTCGTACTGCACTCTCTTCCCTCTTTCTGCACCCCTCTTGCCTCTTTCTGCACTTCTGTTCCTTCTTTCTGCACTTCTTTTGTTTCTTTCTGCATGTCTCTTGCTTTTTTCTGCACCCCTCGTGCCTCTTTCTGCACCTCTGTTGCTTCTTTCTGCACTCCTCTTGCTTCTTTTTATACCTCTCTTGCTTGTTTCTGCCCCACTTGTGCTTCTTTCTACACCCCTCTTCCCTCTTTCTGCACCCCTCTTGCCTCTTTCTGCACCTCTGTTCCTTCTTTCTGCACCTTTTTTCTTTCTTTCTGCAACTCTCTTGCTTCTTTCTGCATGCCTCTTGCTTCTTTCTGCACCCCTCGTGCCTTTTTCACACCCCGCTTCCCTCTTTTCTGCACCCCTCTTGCCTCTTTCTACACCTCTGTTTCTTCTTTCTGCACTTCTTTTGTTTCTTTCTGCACCTCTCTTGCTTCTTTCTGCACCTCTGTTGCTTCTATCTACACTTCTTTTGTTTCTTTCTGCCCCACTTGTGCTTCTTTCTGCTCCCCTCATCCCTCTTTCTGCAACCCTCTTGCCTCTTTCTGCACCTCTGTTCCTTCTTTCTGTACTTCTCTTCTTTGTTCTGCACCTCTCTTGCTTCTTTCTGCACCTCTGTTGCTTCTTTCTGCACTCCTCTTCCTTCTTTTTACACCTCTCTTGCTTATTTCTGCACCACTCATGCTTCTTTCTACACCCCTCATGCCTCCTTCTGCACCTCTCTTGCCTCTTTCTACACCTCTGTTTCTTCGTTCTGCACTTCTTTTGTTTCTTTCTGCACCTCTCTTGCTTCTTTCTGTACCTCTGTTGCTTCTTCTCTTGTCTCTTTCTCCACCCCTCTTCCCTCTTTCAGCACCTCTGTGGCTTCTATCTGCAGCTCTGATCCTTCTTTCTGCACTTCTTTTGTTTCTTTCTGCACCTCTCACTTCTTTCTGCACCCCTTTTGCCTCGTTCTGCACTCTCTTCCCTCTTTCTGCACCCTTGTTGCTTCTTTCTGCACCTCTGTTCTTTCTTTCTGCACTTCTTTTGTTTCTTTCTGCACATCTCTTGCTTCTTTTTGCACCCCACATGCCTCTTTCTGGACCCCGATTCCCCATTTTGGAACCCTCTTGCCTTTTCTGCACCTTTGTTGCCTCTTTCTGCACTCCTCTTGCTTCTTTCTGCACTCGTCGTGCCTCTTTCACACCCCTCTTCCCTCTTTGTGCACCCCTCTTGCCTCTTTCTGCACCTCTGTTCCTTCTTTCTGAACTTCTTTTGTTTCTTTCTGCACCTCTCTTGCCTCTTTCTGCACCTCTGTTCCTTCTTTCTACACTTCTTTTGTTTCTTTCTGCACCTCTCGCTTCTTTCTGCACCCCTTTTGTCTCTTTCTTTACCCCTCTTGCCTCTTTCTGCACCTCTGTTCCTTCTTTCTGAACTTCTTTTGTTTCTTTCTGTACCTCTCTTGCCTCTTTCTGCACCCCCTTGCCTCTTTCTCCTCCCCTCTTCCCTCTTTCTGCACCCCAGTTGCCCCTTTCTGCACCTCTGTTCCTTCTTTCTGCACTTCTTTTGTTTCTTTCTGCACGTCTCTTGCTTCATTCTGCACCCCTCGTGCCTCTTTCTGCACCTCTGTTGCTTCTTTCTGCACTCCTCTTGCTTCTTTTTACACCTCTCTTGCTTCTTTCTGCCCTACTCATGCTTCTTTCTGCTCCCCTCATCGCTCTTTCTGCACCCCTCTTGCCTCTTTCTGCACCTCTGTTCCTTCTTTCTGTACTTCTTTTCTTTGTTCTGCACCTCTCTTGCTTCTTTCTACGCCTCTGTTGCTTCTTTCTGCACACCTCTTCCTTCTTTTTACACCTCTCTTGCTTCTTTCTGCACCACTCATGCTTCTTTCTACACCCCTCTTCCCTCTTTCTGCACCCCTCTTGCCTCTTTCTGCACCTCTGTTCCTTCTTTCTGCACTTCTTTTGTTTCTTTCTGCAACTCTCTTGCTTCTTTCTGCACGCCTCTTGCTTCTTTCTGCACCCCTCGTGCCTCTTTCACACCCCTCTTCCCTCTTTCTGCACCCCTCTTGCCTCTTTCTACACCTCTGTTTCTTCTTTCTGCACTTCTTTCATTTCTTTCTGCACCCCTCTTGCTTCTAGCTGCACCTCTGTTGCTTCTATCGGCACCTCTCTTGCTTCTTTCTGCACCCCTCTTGCCTCTTTCTACACCTCTGTTTCTTCTTTCTGCACTTCTCTTGTCTCTTTCTCCACCCCTCTTCCCTCTTTCAGCACCTCTGTGGCTTCTATCGGCACCTCTCTTGCTTCTTTCTGCACCCCTCGTGCCTCTTTCACACCCCTCTTCCCGGACCCCTCTTGCCTCTTTCTGCACCTCTGATCCTTCTTTCTGCACTTCTTTTGTTTCATTCTGTAGCTCTCTTGCTTCTTTCTGCACCCCATTGCCTCTTTCTCAACACATCCACCCTCTTTCTGCACCCTTGTTGGCTCTTTATGCACCTCTGTTCTTTCTTTCTGCACTTCTTTAGTTTCTTTCTGCACATCTCTTGCTTCTTTTTGCACCCCATATGCCTCTTTCTGGACCCCTCTTCCCCATTTTGCAACCCTCTTGCCTTTTTCTGCACCTTTGTTGCCTCTTTCTGCACTCCTCTTGCTTCTTTCTGCACTCCTCATGCCTCTTTCACACCCCTCTTCCCTCTTTGTGCACCCCTCTTGCCTCTTTCTGCACCTCTGTTCCTTCTTTCTGCACTTCTTTTGTTTCTTACTGCACGTCTCGCTACTTTCTGCACCCCTTTTGTCTCTTTCTGTACCCCTCTTGCCTCTTTCTGCACCTCTGTTCCTTTTTTCTGAACTTCTTTTGTTTCTTTCTGCACCTCTCTTGCCTCTTTCTGCACCCCCTTGCCTCTTTCTCCACCCCTCTTCCCTCTTTCTGCATCCCAGTTGCCCCTTTCTGCACCTCTGTTCCTTCTTTCTGCACATCTTTTGTTTCTATCTGCACATCTCTTGCTTCTTTCTGCACCCCTCGTGCCTCTTTCTGCACCTCTGTTGCTTCTTTCTGCACTCCTCTTGCTTCTTTTTACACCTCTCTTGCTTCTTTCTGCCCCACGCGTGCTTCTTTCTGCTCCCCTCATCCATCTTTCTGCACCCTCTTGCCTCTTTCTGCACCTCCTGTTCCTTCTTTCTGTACTTCTTTCTTTGTTCTGCACCTCTCTTGCTTCTTTCTGCACCTCTGTTGCTTCTTTCTGCACTCCTCTTCCTTCTTTTACACCTCTCTAGCTTCTTTCTGCACCACTCATGCTTCTTTCTACACCCCCTCATCCCTCTTTCTGCACCCTCTTGCCTCTTTCTGCACCTCTGTTCCTTCTTTCTGCACTTCTTTTGTTTCTTTCTGCAACTCTCTTGATTCATTCTGCACGCCTCTTGCTTCTTTCTGCACCCCTCGTGCCTCTTTCACACCCCTCTTCCCTCTTTCTGCACCCCTCTTGCCTCTTTCTACACCTCTGTTTCTTCTTTCTGCTCTTCTTTTGTTTCTTTCTGCACCTCTCTAGCTTCTTTCTGCACCTCTCTTGCTTCTTCCTGCACTTCTCTTGTCTCTTTTTCCACCCCTCTTCCCTCTTTCAGCACCTCTGTGGCTTCTATCTGTACCTCTCTTGCTTCTTTCTGCACCCCTCGTGCCTCTTTCACACCCCCTCTTCCCGGACCCCTCTTGCCTCTTTCTGCACCTCTGATCCTTCTTTCTGCACTTCTTTTGTTTCTTTCTGCACCCCTTTTGCCTCGTTTTGCACTCTCTTCCCTCTTTCTGCACCCCTCTTACCTCTTTCTGCACCTCTGTTCCTTCTTTCTGCACTTCTTCTGTTTCATTCTGTAGCTCTCTTGCTTCTTTCTGTACCCCATTGCCTCTTTCTCAACACATCCACCCTCTTTCTGCACCCTTGTTGCCTCTTTCTGCACCTCTGTTCTTTCTTTCTGCACTTCTTTTGTTTCTTTCTGCACATCTCTTGCTTCTTTTTGCACCCCTCATGCCTCTTTCTGGACCCCTCTTCCTCATTTTGCAACCCTCTTGCCTTTTTCTGCACCTTTGTTGCCTCTTTCTGCACTCCTCTTGCTTCTTTCTGCACTCCTCGTGCCTCTTTCACACCCCTCTTGCCTCTTTGTGCACCCCTCTTGCCTCTTTCTGCACCTCTGTTCCTTCTTTCTGAACTTCTTTTGTTTCTTTCTGCAGCTCTCATGCTTCTTTCTGCACCCCCTTGTCTCTTTCTCTACCCCTCTTCCCTCTTTCTGCACCCCATTTGCCCCTTTATGCAGCTCTGTTCCTTCTTTCTGCACTTCTTTTGTGTCTTTCTGTACCTCTCACTTCTTTCTGCACCCCTTTTGTCTCTTTCTGTACCCCTATTGCCTCTTTCTGCACCTCTGTTCCTTCTTTATGAACTTATTTTGTTTCTCTCTGCACCTCTCGTGCCTCTTTCTGCACCCCCTTGCCTCTTTCTCCACCCCTCTTCCCTCCTTCTGCACCCCAGTTACCCCTTTCTGCACCTCTGTTCCTTCTTTCTGCACTTCTTTTGTTTCTTTCTGCACATCTCTTGCTTCTTTCTGCACCCCTCGTGCCTCTTTCTGCACCTCTGTTGCTTCTTTCTGCACTCTTTTTTTTTTTACAATAACACTCTTTATTGATTGGTTAAAAAAAAACATTTACAATTTAAAACACGACTGTTTCGAAGAATAAAAAATGACAATAATAAATGTTAAAAACAGTGGGTTTTAAATTACTAAAAATTGAGGTGATCATTATGGGCTAATAATGTTCTGCTGGAGGACCTCGCTCTGGTTTTCTGATAGTGTGGTCTCTAATTCGATTGTTGAGCCTTTTAACTTGGCCGCCATGCTAAGATGAGGAGGGTTTGGTTATGGATATGGCTTCCAGTAGTTTTGACATTTTGCGGACGAATTTCGTAAGCCCAATGTTTAACTTGGTATTGTCAGGATTTAGAGCGGCCATTATTGCTTGGCGGCAAGATCGAACTCCCAACCTGATCTATTGGCCTCGCAGCAATGACCGTCTGGCCATGAGCAATGCATGGCATACACAAACGATGTGTTCCATTGTTTCAGAATGATAGCCACACAACCTGCATTCAATACTGCTACCTGGACGGCGCCATTCGGGAAGGTTCTTCAGAAAGGGTCAGTAACCCATCCTCAGGGCTAAAAACGTTTGTTTCCAATAAAGTGCGTATGTGCTTGATAGATAATGCGGCTGAACACCCAGTTTAAAATTGGAGATTACTGCCCAAGCGTGATTCCTTTTGGACAGTATTGCCCTGTCCGAGTGAAAGGACCACAGTCTAACAGTTTTTTTAATGGCAATCTTTAACACCGGGTGGGTGAGGTTTGTTTCCCAGAGGTCTTTTACTCCTAATAACTGTAAACTGCAATCCAGGAGTTGCCGATACTTTTGGCTGGTCTGATATTTTTGTATTTCCTGCCATAGTCGAGCCTCCAGGGAGCCCTCCCGAGCACGGCGCAGTCTATGACACAGTTTTATAAATGCGCCTGCCTCTACTCCATGGTGATCTTGTAATCCCAGTTCTAGTCTCACTTGGGCTGGCGAGGCAGATCTTGACAACCGGAAGGCTCGTTTAAAGATTTTAGTTGTTAGTTTGTTTATTAATGTACTGGTTGTGCCCTTAGTGATCTCGTGCCCATACGTCAAGGTATTAATTACTTTAGCCTTCATCACATTCAGCATGGGAGTTAACCTCGGGCCAAGTAGCTTTTTTGATAGTTTTGCGGCAGCAGCTTCTAACGACAAGGCTTTGATTTTTAATACTTCTTTATGCTTGGTAAATGTACATCTGGTATCGAGAAAGATGCCCAAATATTTATAACTGGAAGTTGGTTCTAGCTTTGTGTCATTGAAATACCACCTTTCTGTTGACCTCTTTTGCTTCCCGAAAGATATTGTTTTGGTTTTTGACAGGTTCAGTTCTAGGAGATTTCTTGTCGTATAGGGTAGCAGTTCATCCAGTAACCTCTGGAGACCCACTTTTGTGTGGCTTAACAACACCAAGTCATCGGCATACAGCAAGTTGCTAATGCGGGTTCCGTCTAATTGAGGAGGATGGCAATTTACACTGTCGAGTACTGGAGATAGGTCAGATATGAACAAATTAAAAAGAAGTGGGGCCAACACACAACCTTGTTTGACGCCAGTTTCAATTTGAATCTTCCTGGAGACGTGAGAGCCTTCACCCAGCTTAATTCTTATCCATGTTTCCGTATGGAGTTGGACTATTGCGTAAAGAAGAGGCAGAGGTATGCCCCACGATTTTAATTTCTGCCATAACAGACCCCTGGGCACGCGGTCGAAGGCCGCTTTAAAGTCTATGAAGCAACAGTGCAACTGGGTTTGTTGGACTGTCCCTTTCTCCATCAGGACTGTTAACGTTAACAGATTGGTTGTGGTACCGGAGTTAGCCACGAAGCCCATCTGATTAAAAGGGAGGCGCGCGGTCATTTCGGCCCAGGCCTGTAGCTCTTCCAATAGAATGTTTGCATAATACTTAGATTCCACATCGAGAAGTGCAATCATTCGGTAATTTTTAGGCTTGTTTCTCTTCCCACTTTTGTAGATTGGGTGAATGATTGCTCCTCACCAGGACTCTGGCACCATATTGTTTAGTCTGCAGTAGAGAAACAAGGGGGTCAGGTATTCTGACCATAGGTTGACATCAGATTTAAACATGGCCTGGGGAGACCATTCGGTCCTGGGGCTCCTTCAGCTCCGGCTTTCGTTATAAAGCGCGAGATCTTGTTTTGTAAATCAACAGGTGTCACCGTGGGCTCTAGCGTTCTGTCGTTCTTTTTCGCTGATTCCTTATGCGTTGGTTCTTCAGGTGGAATTTTTACAGGGCAAGCTCGGTTCGGGCTCTCCAGTCCCGGGGGTGAGATCATAAAGTTAGCCGGACTGGGGGATTTGGTGCAAGCGTCTTTTATGTTGATGTCCCCAAAATGGAGAGATAAAAACTTACTCCATACGGCTTCACTGATATTTGCACTGCCGTACCCACTTGTACTTTGTGTGCTCCTATTTACGAGGGACCAAAATTGCTTCGAGTTAGGGTTTTTACTTTCATAGTAGAGTTTCAGCCAGAATTGGTCCGAGGCCGCTTGTTTTTCCCTTCGTACTGAATTTCTAAAAGCTGCTTGGGCTTGTTTATAGTTGTTGAAGTTGATTTTATTGCTCGGGTTCTTTCTTGATAATCGAAGTGCTCGGTTTCTGACAGTTCTTAATTTTCTTGTGGCTTTTGAGATGCGAAATTGAGGGATTTGTTTTCTCGAGCCCCCCCTAAGTGGCAGTTCATTGAGTAGATGGTTTATAAAAGAAGTCCAGCCACTGACGACATTTAATATTTGACTCTAGGGATTGATGTAATAAGGCTCTGCTTTTTTCCATCAGAGAAGGGGCCGTGGTGTCCGACCACTTTATCCGCTTTAGGTCCTCTGTGTAGCTGCCTGAGTGTGTATGGGCAAGTTCTTGATGGCATGGGGTGGTGGTGGATAATGTTATTATTTGTGCCCGATGATCACTCTCTCCTTGTGGTGCAATTTGAAAGCTCTTGATCAGAGGCAGTGTTTCTCTACTACCTAGAGTGAAGTCCAGAAACGAGAAGGTTCTACCATCTGACCGGGTCCATGCAGGCGGGATGTCAGTGGGGAGGCGCCCATTCAATAAGGTAAATCCTAAGCTGCTGAACTGCAATACCATGTATTCACCTAATGTCAAAGGTTTGTTTCCAGCAGGAGTTGACTGAGATGCAAAGTGTGGGGGAACTCTTGGGGAGTCCAGTCCTGTGTCTTCGGCAAGATTGCAGTAGAGGTTGGTATTAAAATCTCCTGAAATGATGCTGGGTATGCTGCCATACTTGCCAAATAAGTTACAGATGGTATTGATCAAGCAATCCATTTTGGGTTTTTTCTTAGTGGTGCAGGGAGAGATATAGACATTGAGGATGAGCAGCTGAGGATCCGTAAGAGAACTTCCCAGAATAATTCCAGAGAGCCAATCCTCCTCAAATTTAATCTGTTCAATACATTGGGATAGTTTTGATGATACGTAGATCGAGAGACCGCCACTTAGTCTACCAAACTTGGACTGCCTGGTAGCAGGTGTCAAAAACTCCAGGTAGCCTACTATTGGGATGCTTTTTCCTGCCCATGTTTCCTGTAAAAGGAGGATGTCGTGTTCTTTTAAAAAGTCCAGAGTGGCGGCGGATTGTTTTTCCTGCCCAAATCCGTTGATGTTCCAGGAGCATATTGATAGACCGTGATTAATGGTGGTTCAATCGGTCCGGTTTCTGGATAGGGCCCCCGGCAGCCATAACCAATCTGCTCCGTCGAAGTTTCGCTGATCGGTTGTAGGCTCTGGGATTACTGTTGGTGAGCTGCTTCTCGCGGACCTCAGTACTGAAAAGGGGGCCAAGGAAAAGCTGGATATACTGGCCTGATTGTTTTCCAGTATTGAAGGGTAGCGCGGAGCGCTTGGTATTATGGTTGTTATACCCCAGGATTTAAATTGGTCAGTTTTCGTCAGAACCAGGTCCCGGGTTGCCGGGGTTGCCAGTGTTACTTGCGTAGCTTCGCCCGTTTGAAATCCAGTAGTTGGGATGAATTCAATAGCGATTATATCTCTCGATTGTAGGTGACTTAGGTCTGGTAATGATTTAAAGAGTTTTAGTATATTCCCTCAATTGAGGATGTCGTGGGGGCCTCTGGCGGTATATTCTGGAATGAGCAGCAATTTGGCATTTTGGGTGTTGCTTCGATGCTCACAGAGCTCATTGGTCATCACCGGCTTTGTTAGATTTGATTTTTCTTCGATGAACTTTTTCGATGTGGATATGGTGAGCGATAGAAGGGGCGATTCCCTATAATGGGTGATTAGGGATGGGATAAGAGGACTTTTGCTTGTGGCCACCAACTTATGACAGCTTGCTAAATTCATGGGGTTCTTACGACCAGGTTCTGTGGCTATACACTGTGAACGCAATTTGTTGTCCTCAGCAATAGGGAGAAGGGAGGAACTAGCTTCTGGAGCTGACATCTGGGAAATTGCAGGACTCTGTTGCCCTGCTTCAAGTGCTGGTCGCTTTTCTGGTGATTGTTTGAGGCCGGGTTTTGCTTGAGTTGATAGCTGCAGGGGGTGCCCCATAGCTTGAGGTAGCCCTGACTGTTGACTGGTCTGTTGTGGAAATTCTGTCTGTGGGGCCAACTGATTCGATGTTAATTGCAGGCTCGACTGCTCTCCTTTCGACAGTGGTGTCGAGGGTGCTTTTCCCGGAGGCTCTGTGTTACTCATTGGAGGGTTACTCATATTTAAGGTGTTAATTTCTATTATTTGTTTATTCTGGCTTTTTCGTTGTCTTTGCTTTTCCCGTTTCGACAGCAGATGCGTGTTATAATTGTTGGACGGTTCGATAGGGATTGATTTGCTGTCCGCTGACTCCGTGGTGTGCGGAGAAGGGAGTCGGGTTTGGACTTTCGGGTGAGATGAACCCTGTGCCAGGCTCGGAGCCTGAGGTGAGGGGACTGATGACTCGGACACTGGGGGCTTCTTTATTTCCGTTAGAACTGCTGAGAGAAATTGAGGCAAAGATGATAAGGAATCGATTATGGGAGAGCAGCAGCATACTGATTGGACCAGTTGAGTTTGGGATTGAGCTTTTGTGATAAGAGCGTTAAGCGCCTCCAGTTTTTGGTCGATCCCAGCGGTATACACCGCAAGTGTGTTTAGTAGGTGTACCTGCAGGTCCATTTTGTCCGAGTGGTATGTTAGTGCTGCTGACGTTGTTTGGAAAGTTTGTAATAATTGGGACCATAGGTTGTTAAGGTTGGTCGATGGAGATCTATCCTGCACTACAGACTTATTGTGTTCAGTGGTAAAGAACGATAAGTCTAAAGAGTTATTAATTATGTTGTTATTCGATCCTTCTGGGATAACCGTTGGATCAACTTGGTCCCCTTGATCCACCTTAGCTAGAAAACTTTCCGACTCTGGCTGGTCTGGGATACTGAAGAGAGCTTGCGGGTAGGCCATGACCTGTGGTAGTAAGACTTTAGGACTCTTTATTTGCTGGTCAGGTTTAAATTCGATTAAAGAATTAAATACAGATGAAGAAAACGGGCTTGGGTTTGAAAATGGTTGGAAAGTAGATAGGTGGACATCTTTGGGGGTGATTACATTGGGAGAAGCTTGTTCTGGTCGAGCTGTATGCTGAACTAGCGGTTGAAAAGAAGCCTGTTGTAGTTGGCTGTCGTCAAGGGTTTCTAAGGCACCTTTGCAGAGAAATTCTGTTGTTAGTGAGGAGCTAGTTTGTGTCGAGTTATCGGGCCCTCCGGCGGCCCCGTGAATCAGTGGCCGAACCATAATTTGATGTGATAGTAACTCAGTGGCTGCAGGGGGGGGTACCTGCGAGGGGGTACCTGGGATTTGCCCGAAGGGCTGATTACTTTCTTCCATGCTATCGCCGGTACTGAAGTCCTAAAATAGTCCCTTCATGATGCTTTGATTTTTGTAGATTTTGATAATTCTTTAGAGCCGAATTTTAGCTCTTCAGCAGTTGGTTGGGCATGTACAGGCCCTGGATCAGAGGCTGTTCTTGAATTTGCAAGTGTTTGGAGCGGCGTAGACGCCGTCGGGGATTTTTCCAGATGTTCGCAGAGGTCCATTTTCTTTGCACCCTTTTTGGTGGATCTTGATGGAGCTTTCCTTACTCGTCCTTATCTCATCCCGGGGATCTTTTTTTTTTTTTTTGATAAGGGGCTGCGCGACTTCCTGGTAATTCCTAATGATTGGTTAGACGAGTGACCAGGTTGGTTGGTTGGTTAGTTGAATGATGAAATAATAAAGTAAGTAAGGATTGGTTAATAGATTAATTGATTGGATTGATTTGAACCCTTGTTTTTTTTTTTTTTCTTTTCTGTGATTTTGTTGTTATTGATTGTTTGCTTGTTTTATGGGTTCTTTCTTTTTCCCGGTTGGTTTGTTAGTTGCTGATTTGTTGATTTGTTAATTTTATTTTTTATTTTTATGGGCCTGCCTGCCTAATGACTCTTGGGTGGCCGGGTTTCTGGAACCCTAAGCAGTCGGGATCGCTGTAAACTCCTTGAAAGACGGCCTGGCCTGGCCTGAGCGACTCCTGCTGCGCCGTATCTAATTTTTCCTTGTCCTTTTCCTTGTCCTTCCTGTGTATTTGTCACAGTATTAAAACTGGTACTGATGACCGTTGTTGTTTTTTGCAGGTGATCTTTACAGGCGGACCTTGCGGGTGATTAATGAAGGATGGTGGGGGGGCTGGGGACTGGGGTGGGCTGGAGGGGCTAACGGGGCAATCAGGGCTGAATTGCAAGCTGCGCTTGTTCTAGACAGACCGCCTCTACAACCGAGGACCCAGAGAACACACACTGGAGGACCGTTAACCGGACTCGCCCCGGATCAGCCGGACTCGCTACGCCCAAGTTTGCTGGCTCCCACTTACTGTTTCGCCATTGCCCCCCTGGATATCTTGGATCTGCCACTCTTCTGTGTACCCACGTGTCCCATGTGTCCGCAGTCTCTCACTGTCTCGCCGTCTCGCAGTGTCTCGCAGTGTCTCGCAGTCTCTCGCCTCCTGAAACATCCGCCGGGTCACAACTGCAGCACAGCAGCTCCCCTCCCCTCACCTCACCCCACCTCCACCCTGCTCACAGCTTCGCAATTGCTGCAACTGAGGATAAAGGCAATGGACTAGGAGTGGAGGGTGGGGGTCAAAGAGGGAGGATGGTCTGACTACCACCGTACTCCCCAGGCCACAAGCCACAGGGGAATCACGGGAGTCACAGGGGAGGGCCTCTGCACACCGCTACCACCGCTACCACAGCAAGCAGCGCAACACCGCAATCCGTGATCCGGTCTGCAGTCCACGGTCCCGCCGACCGCTAATGAAAGCAGGAACCTAAACTAAAGCGGGCTGAGGCAGGAACGATGCTGGTAGCCGCTAGAGGGAGCGGGAGCGGCGAGGTGTCTTCTGCGTCTTCCTCGTCTTCGGCTGTTGCTGCCGGTCACTGCAAAAACACCTTTTTACACTCCTCTTGCTTCTTTTTACACCTCTCTTGCTTCTTTCTGCCCCACTCGTGCTTCTTTCTGCTCCCCTCATCCTTCTTTCTGCACCCCTCCTGCCTCTTTCTGCACCTCTGTTCCTTCTTTCTGTACTTCTTTTCTTTGTTCTGCACCTCTCTTGCTTCTTTCTGCACCTCTGTTGCTTCTTTCTGCACTCCTCTTCCTTCTTTTTACACCTCTCTTGCTTCTTTCTGCACCACTCATGCTTCTTTCTACACCCCTCATCCCTCTTTCTGCACCCCTCTTGCCTCTTTCTGCACCTCTGTTCCTTCTTTCTGCACTTCTTTTGTTTCATTCTGCAACTCTCTTGCTTCATTCTGCATGCCTCTTGCTTCTTTCTGCACCCCTTGTGCCTCTTTCACACCCCTCTTCCCTCTTTCTGCACCCCTCTTGCCTCTTTCTATACCTCTGTTTCTTCTTTCTGTACTTCTTTTGTTTCTTTCTGCACCTCTCTTGCTTCTTTCTGCACCTCTGTTGCTTCTTTCTGCACTTCTCTTGTCTCTTTCTCCACCCCTCTTCCCTCTTTCAGCACCTCTGTGGCTTCTATCTGCACCTCTTTTGCTTCTTTCTGCACCCCTCGTGTCTCTTTCACACCCCTCTTCCCGGACCCCTCTTGCCTCTTTCTGCACCTCTGTTCCTTCTTTCTGCACTTCTTTTGTTTCTTTCTGCACCTCTCACTTTTTTCTGCACCCCTTTTGCCTCGTTCTGCACGCTCTTCCCTCTTTCTGCACCCCTCTTGCCTCTTTCTGCACTTCTTCTGTTTCATTCTGTAGCTCTCTTGCTTCTTTCTGCACCCCATTGCCTCTTTCTCAACACATCCACCCTCTTTCTGCACCCTTGTTGCCTCTTTCTGCACCTCTGTTCTTTCTTTCTGCACTTCTTTTGTTTCTTTCTGCACATCTTTTGCTTCTTTTTGCACCCCACATGCCTGTTTCTGGATCCCTCTTCCTCATTTTGCAACCCTCTTGCCTTTTTCTGCACCTTTGTTGCCTCTTTCTGCACTCCTCTTGCTTCTTTCTGCACTCCTCGTGCCTCTTTCACACCCCTCTTGCCTCTTTCTGCACCTCTGTTCCTTCTTTCTGAACTTCTTTTGTTTCTTTCTGCAGCTCTCATGCTTCTTTCTGCACCCCCTTGTAGGAGAGTAGGATCTGCTTCACAGGGGTACCCCCACTTTTTGCTGATACTTCACTGGTTTTCGACATTAGTCTGGCTGGGGCCCTGCTATTCAGAACCCCAGCCTAGCTGTTTCCTCTTTAAAAGGGTCTCCATGTGCCTTAGGCACATCTCTGATTGGGATCTGGAGTGCCCTTGTAAGTCCCTAGTATATGGTATACTATGTACCAAGGGCATAGGTACCTCAGAGGCCTGCCAGGGGCTGCAGCATATATTATGCCACCCCTGGTAGGCCATCCAAACTGACACCACAGGTCTGCTACAGCAGCCTGGGTAAGGTGGTGCATGCACCCCTTGCTGTGGTATAGGTTACCTATATCACTAAATGCATACACACATATAAACCTATAAGTCACTCCTAAGGCAGGCCTTATCAATCCTAAAGGCAGAGTGCATGGTTCCTATGTGAGAGGGTGCCCCTGCATGAGCAGGGCCCCTCTGCAGCGTTCGGAGACCATCTCTGATGCTGTTTGTAGTGCAGCCTGACCATATACTCTTAAACGCATTATATCCTCGCGGTAAAATGCTAACTATGGAATGGCTGCACCGAAACATGTCGTGTTTGGTGTCAAACATCTTGGAATACTACCCCCCGCCAATTCTGGCGGCGGGGGTAGCATTCCACCCTTCTAGAGGGAAAGGCATGTTAACTCTGACGAGTCCGGTAACTTCTTTCCAGAGCCCTGGCATCACAAAATGGATGCTGCTGCCACAGACACGAGTCTGGCCTCCTGCTGCTGGACGAAACTCCGGCAGGGGAGGCCTGGACAATAGGTTTCCTGTCCCAGGGAGGTGTGACCACCTCCCCAGACAGGACAATGTGTATTGGGGCTGGGCGGGAGCACTTTCGGGTGCTTTGAAGTCCTGCACTGGGGGCACATTTGGTGTCCCTGTGCATACCCCAGTTCAAACCGGATCAGGGGCTTGCAGCCCCTGCTTTGGCGCGAACTGGACAAAGGGAAAGGGGTGTAGCCACCCCTCTGCCCTGACCCACCCATAGGTGGGGCCACAGAGTAGTCCATCCCCTATTTTTAGAATAAAGGTAGGAACCCAGTCCTTAGGACTTTAGATTATACCTGGACGAAACTCTGACACGGAATCCTGGACCTTCGACGCTCTACGACAAGATTAGAGGACTGAAGAATCTCCCTTGGGGTCAAGGAGTGACTCCCCTGCTTGGCAGGCACCAAAGAAGCATCTGTCCGGTTCGCATCACTGAAGCTCCCGTCGGACGCCGAAGTCATCGCATCACCAGAGGTGGATTCTCAGACTTCCCCGAGGCTACCCTGAGTCCCCAGCAAAGCTGAGGCCCGTGGCTATCGTGGGTGACTTGAGACCGTGACCCCTGGACACCGAGCACATTTGCAAGTGCACCATCTTCTGGGTCTCCCAAGAAGTCGTGCTTTGGGCTCCGAGTAGCCCTAGCCTCCAGCACCACCTGCACCGAAGATCACTGGCCCCCACTCCACGAGTGTCCTGTAAGCCAGCTCCACGTGCGGCGTCACGAGGCTCCTTCGCGGTCGCTAGCCCGTTGGCTAGTAGCCCTTACCGAAGGCCAATCTTTTCTTTACTTGGCAGTCTGGTTGCTCCAGGCCTGCCCTCACTTACCCTTGCTGGGTGAGTTCCCCAGACCTTGCTGGTCTGCATCATCGACGATCTACATCTTACTCGAGACTTGCCGTTGCCAAGGCCTGTTGGGTCCAATCTGGTCGCCGACACCTCTGCACTCGACAGACATCGAGCAACAGCCCGAATCCTGCTCCTGGTCGCCGACAACGCCTCCCGGACCTCGTGGCTGAAGAGTCAAGACGACCGTCAACGAACTTGAAGCACTCGACATCGGTGGGCATCTGTCCATCGCCCTCCTGGTCACTGGCTAGTGACCCAGACTCTGTCCCCTCTGCTTTCAGGTTCTTCAGAACTCCGATCCACTCTTGGATCCACCCGGACACTTTTCTCCTGGTCGCCAGCAGCACTTTGCAGCAGATCGCCATAAGAAACGACGACGAAACCCGACCCCGAAAGGCACCTATGCACCCGGCTTCCCTGGGTGAGGTAACACGAGTACTCCGGTGCTCCCGTGGGTAGAGACTCTTCAAAGTCCTAGATCTCAAAGGGTTTTGTCCTAGTCCTTTTTAAAGTGTCCCTTTCCTCTATTTTCCCGATCCCGACTTTCTCCATAGAAGTAAACGGCGTATCGCGGTTGTGTATTTACACTGCACGCGTCTCCCGTGGGTCCCCTGTGTCACTACCTTGGGTGGTTCCTTGTGGTCCAAGCACTTCTAGAGGCTCTAGGCCTAGTGTCTAGTTCAGTCGTGGTTCGCATACCACTTTATTGGTATATGGTTTGGTACGCCCCTAGGGCCCAAACGTGTATTTGTGCTATTACTGTGATTTAAGATCTTATAACCTATGTATTTCGAACTCTAGCCTCATAAAGAGACTAGAGGGGTGTGTTTAGTAATAAATACATATATTTTGAATATATACCTGGTGTGGTGCTCTTTCATTTGATCACTCAAGAGATTATAGACTGGTAAAACAAGCTGCTTTACATTCCTTCAAGACTTAGCCTGAAGGCTGCTCTCCATAGCTACCACTAGGATAGCTTTCAATAAGGTTGTCTTTAACCTACCTACCATAAGAGTCGATTTGGACTGGTGCAAGGTGCCCACTATAATTAGTGGACAGCATATGCCAGGCCAACTTCTCACATTGGTGTGCAGCGTGTGGGATTCCAGCTTGCTATTGTTTTACCAGATAATCTCAATTGAATTGATCAACTGAAAACCACTAAAGGTACCTAAGGTACATATAATTTAAGCTTAGAATATCAGTAAGTTCTACTGAACTTAGAGTTGTGTGTTAAGGGATAGCACAACCCTTTCTACAACTCAAGAGAGTTTAGTAGGCCACACTAGAGTAGGTAGTGCATACACCACACCACACTAGTAATGTCTTTAAAAGCAGGATCTAGAGATGCCCTGCAGGAAGCCATTGAGCTTCCCCCTCCAAGTATGACACACTCCCATTCTTGGAACTGAGAGCTTTGTGTAACGTGAGGAAATTAAGGACAGGCCAAAGTCCCACCACCCAACACCTCCAGGAGATGTTGGTGGCTTATGATCTTAGTAAGTCCTCAGAGACTGAAGGGGCAGGAGCAGAGGGTGGGCCAGCAGATGAGGAAGGGGCCAGGGGTACTACTACCCCCAGCCCCCCTCTGAAACTGACCAGGAGGGTGACAATGACCCTGACCTGGAAAACCCAATCCCTTCTGGGGAAGATGAAGATGAGGATCTAGAGAACCACACCTTTGTCCCCCCAGGAAGGATTATGAGTGTGCTCAGAAAGTCTAGGTCTCCTTCTCAGGAGTCTAACCACTCTGGCACCTCAATAGGGAGCTCTGTTTCTTCTCACAGGAGGGAATCCTCTCATGAGAGAAGAAAGAGACTGGTCCAGTATGAGGAAACTCAACTGGAGATCAGGAAGAAGCAATTGGCTTTAGATAGAGAATCCCTAGATCTCCTTAAAGAGAGAAGAAAGTTGGGACTAGAGTCCCATGGTGGCAGCCATATCCCTAGAGATAGGGAAAGGTCCTATGACCATAGGAACCTGAGCAAGATTGTCCCTCCCTACCAGAGTGGGGATGATATCCACAAATGGATAACTGCTTTAGAGAGGGCCTGTAAAGTACAGAAGGTCCCTCAGGAGCAGTGGGCAGCAATCTTGTGGCTCTCCTTTGCTGACAAAGGTAGAGACAAGCTCCTCACTGTTAGAGAGGAGGATGCTGACAATTACAAGGTCTTGAAGAGTGCTCTTATTGATGGGTTTGGCCTAACCACTGAACAGTACAGGTTGAAGTTCAGAGACACCCAAAAAGCACAGACTCAAGACTGGGTAGACTATGTGGATTGTTCTGCCAAGGCTCTGGAAGGCTGGTTGATGGGCAGTAAGGTGTGTGACTTCTCAGGATTGTATAATCTGATAATGAGGGAGCAGATTCTTAATAACTGTCAAAACCAGCTGTTGCATCAGTACCTGGTTGACTCTGATCTGACCTCTCCCCAAGAATTGGGAAAGAAGGCAGACAAATGGGTCAGAACCAGGGTGAAGCAGAAGGTACAGAACCAAGGTGGGGAAACCAAGAAGCAAGATGCTAAGAACTCTGACAAGGGTGGGGAGAAGGGTAAAGATCAAAAGTCTTCATCAGGCCCCCAAAAATCTTCTTCTGGTGGGGATTCCCAGTCTACCAAGGGTAAAGGCCAAAGAAAACCATGGTGCAAGGTCTGTAAGCAAAAGACCCACTGGACCAGTGATTGCACCAAGTCCAAAGACTCCAGTCCAGCATCCACCAATGCCCCTAAGGCACCTGTTCCCCCTAGTACAGTTGGTGGAAGTGCTCCAGCAAAGGGTTTAGTAGGGTTCACCCTGGGAACTGAGTTGGGCTCTGACTTAGTCAGGGAGCTGACTCAGGCTGTGTTAGTCTGTGATGGAGGCATGGATGTGACCTCCACTGTGAGTCCCAGTAATCTGGGCAAGTACAGACAACAGCCTTTAATCAATGGACGAGAGGCTTTGGCATTTAGGGACACAGGGGCAAGTGTCACAATGGTGACACAAGACCTTGTGCTACCTGGGCAAGTTATACTTGGTGAAATGTACCAAGTGACCAATGCTAGCAATGTCAGAACAGACCATACTCTGGCAGTTGTTAACTTCTCCTGGGGAGGGGTAACTGGCCTTAAGAAGGTTGTGGTAAGTGCAAACCTACCAGTCGAATGCTTGCTTGGCAATGACTTAGAGACTTCTGCTTGGGCAGAAGTGGAGCTCAGGACCCATGCAGAAATGCTGGGGATCCCTGCAGATGTGTTTGCTGTGACCAGGTCACAAGCTAAACTGTCTAAAACTGAACAGGCCTTGGATTCTGGAAGAATGGACCAAGTGCCTTCCAAGAGGAGGAGTAGTAGGGTTAAGGCAGTGCCTTCCCCCTTGGCTCAGGAGGAAGATCAGTCCCTTGAGGGGGATGATCTCAGCCCTGAAGAAGGAACTGTCCCAGAGGAACTTGAGCCTGACCAGGTTGAGTTCTTGGGGACAGGGGGACCTTCTAGGGCAGATCTGAGCCAGGAGCAGCAGAGCTGCCCCTCCCTTGAACCCCTCAGACAGCAAGCTGCTGCTGAGGCTGCTGGGAAAGCTAGTGGTCCCCATACAGTGTATTGGGATGATGGACTCCTGTACTCAGAGAGTAGAGACCCCAAGCCTGGTGCTACCAGGAGGTTGGTAATACCTTTGAAGTTCAGGGGCTTCCTATTGACCCTAGCCCATGATATTCCCTTAGCAGGACACCTGGGCCAGAACAAGACTTGGGACAGAATTGTCCCTCACTTTCACTGGCCCCACATGTCTGAAGACAGTAAGGAGTTTTGTCGCTCCTGTGTAACCTGCCAAGCCAGTGGCAAAGCAGGTGGCACTACAAAGGCCCCCTGATACCACTACCTGTGGTGGGGGTGCCCTTTGAGAGGGTGGGGATTGACATTGTTGGTCCCATGGATCCCCAAACAGCATCTGGGCACAGATTTATACTGGTGGTAGTGGATCATGCCACCAGGTATCCAGAGGCTATACCCCTTAGGACCACTACAGCACCTGTGGTGGCAAGGGCCCTCCTGGGAATTTTCTCAAGAGTGGGCTTTCCTAAGGAGGTGGTATCAGACAGGGGTGCAAACTTCATGTCTGGGTACTTAAAGGCAATGTGGAAGGAGTGTGGAGTTACTTATAAGTTCACCACACCCTATCACCCACAATGCAATGGTTTAGTTGAGAGATTCAACAAAACCTTAAAGGGCATGATTAAAGGGCTCCCAGAAAAGCTTAGGCGTAGATGGGACATACTCTTGCCCTGCCTTTTATTCGCATATAGGGAGGTGCCTCAGAAGGGGGTTGGTTACAGCCCTTTTGAACTTCTGTTTGGCCACCCTGTGAGGGGTCCACTGTGCTTGGTGAAGGAAGGATGGGAGTTACCTCTCAAGCCCCCAAAGCAAGATATAGTGGACTATGTACTTGGTCTCCGCTCCAGGATGGCTGAGTACATGAAAAAGGCAACCAAAAACCTTGAGGCTAGCCAGGAACTTCAAAAGGCCTGGCATGACCAAAAGGCTGTCCTAACTGTTTACCAGCCAGGACAGAAGGTGTGGGTGTTGGAGCCAGTGGCCCCAGCAGCTCTCCAAGACAAATGGAGTGGACCCCACACTATTGTTGAGCAGAAGGGTGAGGTCACTTACTTAGTAGACCTGGGAACACCCAGGAGTCCCCACAGGGTTCTCCATGTCAACAGACTTAAGCCATATGTGGACAGGGCAGACATGGGCTTGCTCATGGCTACTGATGAAGGGCAGGAGGAAGAGAGTGACCCACTCCCTGACCTGCTCTCACAGAACCCTGACGATGGGTCAGTTGATGGTGTAGCCTTGGCAGGCAGCCTCACTACCCAGCAACAAACTGATTGCAGGCAAGTCCTCAATCAGTTTAGACATATGTTTTCTCTGACACCCAGTCAGACCACCTGGTGCACTCATGAAGTGGACACTGGGGACAGTCTGCCTATTAAAAACAAGATTTATAGGCAACCTGACCATGTCAGGGACTGTATCAGGACTGAAGTCCAGAAGATGTTGGAATTGGGAGTGATTGAGCCCTCAGATAGCCCTTGGGCTAGTCCAGTAGTCCTAGTACCTAAACCTCACACCAGTGGTGGGAAAAGAGAGATGAGGTTTTGTGTAGACTACAGGGGCCTCAATGCAGTCACTAGGACTGATGCCCATCCAATACCCAGGGCAGATGAGCTCATAGATACTTTGGCCTCTGCCAAATATCTCAGCACATTTGACCTAACAGCTGGCTACTGGCAGATCAGACTAGCTGATGCTGCAAAGCCCAAAACAGCATTTTCAACCCCTAGTGGGCATTATCAATTTGTGGTGATGCCCTTTGGTCTGAAAAATGCACCTGCCACTTTCCAGAGGTTGGTGAACACAGTTCTCACAGGACTGGAGGCCTATAGTGCAGCTTATCTAGATGATATTGCTGTCTTTAGCTCCACCTGGGAGGATCACCTGGTCCACCTCAGGAATGTTTTACAGGCCCTGCAAAAGGCAGGCCTGACTATCAAGGCCACTAAGTGCCAGATAGGGCAGAGTCAGGTTGTGTACCTGGGCCACCTTGTGGGTGGAGGCCAGGTTCAACCTTTGCAGAGCAAGATCCAGACCATCATGGACTGGACTGCTCCAACTACCCAGACTCAGGTGAGAGCCTTCTTAGGCCTGACTGGGTACTATAGGAGATTTGTCAAGGGGTATGGATCAATAGTGACACCCTTGAATGACTTAACTTCTAAGAAAATGCCCAAAAAGGTTCAGTGGACAGTTAGCTGTCAAAAGGCATTTGATGACCTCAAGCAGGCCATGTGCACTGCTCCAATTCTGCAGAGTCCTGATTACTCCAAGAAGTTCATTGTCCAAACAGATGCATCTGAATTGGGGGTAGGGGCTGTACTGTCACAATTGAATGAAGAAGGTCAGGATCAGCCAGTAGCTTTTATTAGCAGAAGGCTGACCCCTAGAGAGAAACGTTGGTCAGCCATAGAGAGGGAGGCCTTTGCTGTGGTCTGGGCTCTGAAGAAGTTGAGGCCATACTTGTTTGGTACACACTTCCTGGTTCAGACAGACCATAAGCCCCTCTTATGGCTAAAACAAATGAAGGGTGAAAACCCCAAACTGCTTAGGTGGTCCATTTCCCTACAGGGGATGGACTTTACAGTGGAACATAGGCCTGGGAGTAACCATGCGAATGCAGATGGACTCTCTAGGTATTTCCACTTAGAACATGAAGACTTAACTGGGCAAGGTTAGTTTAATGTCCCTACGTTTGGGGGGGTTGTGTAGGAGAGTAGGATCTGCTTCACAGGGGTACCCCCACTTTTTGCTGATACTTCACTGGTTTTCGACATTAGTCTGGCTGGGGCCCTGCTATTCAGAACCCCAGCCTAGCTGTTTCCTCTTTAAAAGGGTCTCCATGTGCCTTAGGCACATCTCTGATTGGGATCTGGAGTGCCCTTGTAAGTCCCTAGTATATGGTATACTATGTACCAAGGGCATAGGTACCTCAGAGGCCTGCCAGGGGCTGCAGCATATATTATGCCACCCCTGGTAGGCCATCCAAACTGACACCACAGGTCTGCTACAGCAGCCTGGGTAAGGTGGTGCATGCACCCCTTGCTGTGGTATAGGTTACCTATATCACTAAATGCATACACACATATAAACCTATAAGTCACTCCTAAGGCAGGCCTTATCAATCCTAAAGGCAGAGTGCATGGTTCCTATGTGAGAGGGTGCCCCTGCATGAGCAGGGCCCCTCTGCAGCGTTCGGAGACCATCTCTGATGCTGTTTGTAGTGCAGCCTGACCATATACTCTTAAACGCATTATATCCTCGCGGTAAAATGCTAACTATGGAATGGCTGCACCGAAACATGTCGTGTTTGGTGTCAAACATCTTGGAATACTACCCCCCGCCAATTCTGGCGGCGGGGGTAGCATTCCACCCTTCTAGAGGGAAAGGCATGTTAACTCTGACGAGTCCGGTAACTTCTTTCCAGAGCCCTGGCATCACAAAATGGATGCTGCTGCCACAGACACGAGTCTGGCCTCCTGCTGCTGGACGAAACTCCGGCAGGGGAGGCCTGGACAATAGGTTTCCTGTCCCAGGGAGGTGTGACCACCTCCCCAGACAGGACAATGTGTATTGGGGCTGGGCGGGAGCACTTTCGGGTGCTTTGAAGTCCTGCACTGGGGGCACATTTGGTGTCCCTGTGCATACCCCAGTTCAAACCGGATCAGGGGCTTGCAGCCCCTGCTTTGGCGCGAACTGGACAAAGGGAAAGGGGTGTAGCCACCCCTCTGCCCTGACCCACCCATAGGTGGGGCCACAGAGTAGTCCATCCCCTATTTTTAGAATAAAGGTAGGAACCCAGTCCTTAGGACTTTAGATTATACCTGGACGAAACTCTGACACGGAATCCTGGACCTTCGACGCTCTACGACAAGATTAGAGGACTGAAGAATCTCCCTTGGGGTCAAGGAGTGACTCCCCTGCTTGGCAGGCACCAAAGAAGCATCTGTCCGGTTCGCATCACTGAAGCTCCTGTCGGACGCCGAAGTCATCGCATCACCAGAGGTGGATTCTCAGACTTCCCCGAGGCTACCCTGAGTCCCCAGCAAAGCTGAGGCCCGTGGCTATCGTGGGTGACTTGAGACCGTGACCCCTGGACACCGAGCACATTTGCAAGTGCACCATCTTCTGGGTCTCCCAAGAAGTCGTGCTTTGGGCTCCGAGTAGCCCTAGCCTCCAGCACCACCTGCACCGAAGATCACTGGCCCCCACTCCACGAGTGTCCTGTAAGCCAGCTCCACGTGCGGCGTCACGAGGCTCCTTCGCGGTCGCTAGCCCGTTGGCTAGTAGCCCTTACCGAAGGCCAATCTTTTCTTTACTTGGCAGTCTGGTTGCTCCAGGCCTGCCCTCACTTACCCTTGCTGGGTGAGTTCCCCAGACCTTGCTGGTCTGCATCATCGACGATCTACATCTTACTCGAGACTTGCCGTTGCCAAGGCCTGTTGGGTCCAATCTGGTCGCCGACACCTCTGCACTCGACAGACATCGAGCAACAGCCCGAATCCTGCTCCTGGTCGCCGACAACGCCTCCCGGACCTCGTGGCTGAAGAGTCAAGACGACCGTCAACGAACTTGAAGCACTCGACATCGGTGGGCATCTGTCCATCGCCCTCCTGGTCACTGGCTAGTGACCCAGACTCTGTCCCCTCTGCTTTCAGGTTCTTCAGAACTCCGATCCACTCTTGGATCCACCCGGACACTTTTCTCCTGGTCGCCAGCAGCACTTTGCAGCAGATCGCCATAAGAAACGACGACGAAACCCGACCCCGAAAGGCACCTATGCACCCGGCTTCCCTGGGTGAGGTAACACGAGTACTCCGGTGCTCCCGTGGGTAGAGACTCTTCAAAGTCCTAGATCTCAAAGGGTTTTGTCCTAGTCCTTTTTAAAGTGTCCCTTTCCTCTATTTTCCCGATCCCGACTTTCTCCATAGAAGTAAACGGCGTATCGCGGTTGTGTATTTACACTGCACGCGTCTCCCGTGGGTCCCCTGTGTCACTACCTTGGGTGGTTCCTTGTGGTCCAAGCACTTCTAGAGGCTCTAGGCCTAGTGTCTAGTTCAGTCGTGGTTCGCATACCACTTTATTGGTATATGGTTTGGTACGCCCCTAGGGCCCAAACGTGTATTTGTGCTATTACTGTGATTTAAGATCTTATAACCTATGTACTTCGAACTCTAGCCTCATAAAGAGACTAGAGGGGTGTGTTTAGTAATAAATACATATATTTTGAATATATACCTGGTGTGGTGCTCTTTCATTTGATCACTCAAGAGATTATAGACTGGTAAAACAAGCTGCTTTACATTCCTTCAAGACTTAGCCTGAAGGCTGCTCTCCATAGCTACCACTAGGATAGCTTTCAATAAGGTTGTCTTTAACCTACCTACCATAAGAGTCGATTTGGACTGGTGCAAGGTGCCCACTATAATTAGTGGACAGCATATGCCAGGCCAACTTCTCACACCCCTTGCCTCTTTCTCCACCCATCCTCCCTCTTTCTGCACCCCAGTTGCCCCTTTCTGCACCTCTGTTCCTTCTTTCTGCACGTCTCTTGTATCTTTCTGCACCCCTTGTGCCTCTTCCTACACCTCTGTTGCTTCTTTCTGCACTCCTCTTGCTTCTTTTTACACCTCTCTTGCTTCTTTCTGCACCACTCGTGCTTCTTTCTGTACCCCTCATCCCTCTTTCTGCACCTCTCTTGCGTCTTTCTGCATCTCTGTTCCTTTCTTCTGCACTTCTTTGCTTTGTTCTGCACCTCTCTTGCTTCTTTCTGCACCTCTGTTGCTTCTTTCTGCACTCCCCTTGCTTCTTTTTACACCTCTCTTGCTTCTTTCTGCACCATTCATGCTTCTTTCTACACCCCTCATCCCTCTTTCTGCACCCCTCTTGCCTCTTTCTGCACCTCTGTTCCTTCTTTCTGCACTTCTTTTGTTTCTTTCTGCAACTCTCTTGCTTCTTTCTGCAGGCCTCTTGCTTCTTTCTGCACCCCTCATGCCTCTTTCACACCTCTGTTTCTTCTTTCTGCCCTTCTTTTGTTTCTTTCTGCACGTCACTTGTTTCTTTCTGTATCCCTCTTGCCTCTTTCTCCACCCCACTTCCCCCGTTCTCCATCTCTGTTGCTTTTTAATGCATGTCTCTTGCTTCTTTCTGCATCTCTCTTGCTTCTTTCTGCACCCCTCGTGCCTCTTTCCCCACCCCTCATCCCTCTTTCTGCACCTCTGTTGCTTCTTTCTGCACTTCTTTTGTATCTTTCTGCACCCCTCTTGCCTCTTTCTGCACCTCTGTTCCTTCTTTCTGCACACCTTTTGTTTTTTTCTGCACCTCTCACTTCTTTCTGCACCCCTTTTGTCTCTCTCTTTTCCCCTCTTGCCTCTTTCTGCACCTCTGTTCCTTCTTTCTGTACTTCTTTTGTATCTTTCTGCAGCTCTCATGCTTCTTTCTGCACCCTTTGTGCCTCTTTCTGCACCCCTCATCCCTCTTTCTGCACCTCTGTTGCTTCTTTATGCACTTCTTTTGTTTCTTTCTGTACCTCTCTTGCCTCTTTCTGCACCTCTGTTCCTTCTTTCTGTACTTCGTTTGTTTCTTTCTGCACCTCTTGCTTCTTTCTGCACCCCTTTTGTCTCTTTCTTTACCCCTCTTGCCTCTTTCTGCACCTCTGTTCCTTCTTTCTGAACTTCTTTTGTTTCTTTCTGCAGCTCTCATGCTTCTTTCTACACCATTCTTGCCTCTTTCTATACCTCTGTTTCTTCTTTCTGCACTTCTTTTGTTTATTTATGCACCTCTCTTGTTTCTTTCTGTATTCCTCTTGCCTCTTTCTCCACCCCACTTCCCCGTTCTGCATCTCTGTTGCTTTTTAATGCATGTCTCTTGCTTCTTTCTGCACCTCTGTTGCTTCTTCCTGCACTTCTCTTGCTTCTTTCTGCACCTCTGTCCCTTCTTTCTGTAACCCTGTGCCTCTTTCTGCAACCCTATTCCCTCTTTCTGCACTTCTTTTGTTTCTTTCTGCAGCTCTCATGCTTCTTTCTATTTCCCCTTGCCTCTTCCTCCACCCCTCTTCCCTCTTTCTGCACCCCAGTTGCCCCTTTCTGCACCTCTGTTCCTTCCTTCTGCACTTCTTTTGTTTCTTTCTGCACATCTCTTGCTTCTTTCTGCACCCCTCGTGCCTCTTTCTGCACCTCTGTTCCTTCTTTCTGCACTTCTTTTTGTTTTTTTCTGCACCCCTCTTACTTCTTTCTGCAGCCCTCTTGCCACTTTCTCCACCCTTCTTTCCTCTTTTTGCACCCCTCTTGACTCTTTCTGCACCTCTGTTGATTCTCTCTGCACTCCTCTTGCTTCTTTTTATACCTCTCTTGCTTCTTTCTGCACCACTCGTGCTTCTTTCTGCACCCCTCATCCCTCTTTCTGCACTCCTGTTGCCCCTTTCTGCACCTCCGTTCCTTCTTCTGCACCTCTTTTATTTCTTTCTGCACCTCTCTTGTTTCTTTCTGCACCCCTCTTGCCACTTTCTCTACCACGTTCCCCCTTTTTGCTTCTCTGTTGCTTCTTTCTGCACTTCTTTTGCCTCTTTCTCCATCCCTCATCCCTCTATCTGCACCTCTCTAGCTTCTTTCTGCACTTCTCTTGCTTCTTTCTGCACCTCTGTCCCTTTCTTCTGCAACCCTTGTGCCTCTTTTTTCAACCCTCTTCCCTCTTTCTTCACCCCTCTTACCTCTTTCTGCACCTCTGTTCCTTCTTTCTCTGCTTCTTATGTTTCTTTCTGCACCTCTCTTGCTTTTTTATGCACCTCTCTTGCTTTTTTCTGCACCTCTGTTCCTTCTTTCTGCACTTCTTTTGTTTCTTTCTGCACCTCTCTTGTTTCTTTCTGTATCCCTCTTGCCTCTTTCTCCACCCCACTTCCCCCTTTCTGCATCTCTATTGCTTTTTTCTGCATTTCTCTTGCTTCTTTCTGCATTTCTCTTGCTTCTTTCTGCACCCCTCGTGCCTCTTTCTGCACCCCCATCCCTCTATCTTCACTCCTCGTGCCTCTTTCTGCACCTCTGTTGCTTCTTTCTGCACTTCTTTTGTTTCTTTCTTCAGCTCTCTTGCTTCTTTCTGCACCCCCTTTTCTCTTTCTCCACCGCTGTTCCCTCTTTCTTCAACCCTGTTGCCTCTTTCTGCACCTCTGTCCCCTCTTTCTGCACAACTCTTAACTTTTTTCCGTACCCCTCGTGTTTCTTTCTGCACCCCTCTTTTTATACCCCTCTTGCCTCTTTCTGCACCTCTGTTGCTTCTTTCTGCACTACTCTTGCTTCTTTCTGCACCTCTTTGCTTCTTTCTGCACCACTCGTGCTTCTTTCTGCACCCTTCTTCGCTCTTTCTGCACCCGTCTTGCCTCTTTCTGCACCTCTGTTCCTTCTTTCTGCTCTTCTTTTATTTCTTTCTGCACCTCTGTTGCTTCTTTCTGCACCCGTCTTGCCTCTTTCTGCACCTTTGTTCCCCCTTTTTGCATCTCTGTTGCTTCTTTCTGCATCCCTCATCCCTCTTTCTGCACTCTGTTGCTTCTATCTAAACTTCTCTTGCTCCTGTCTGCACCTCTGTCCATTCTTTCTGCAACCCTTGTGCCTCTTTCTGCATGCCTCTTCCCTCTTTCTGCACCCCTCTTGCCTCTTTCTACACCTCTGTTCCTTCTTTCTCTGCTTATGTTTCTTTCTGTACCTCTCTTACTTCTTTCTCCACCCCTCTTCCCCCTTTCTGCATCTCTGTTGCTTCTTTTTGCACTTCTGTTGCCTTTTTCTCCACCCCTCTTCCCTCGTTCTGCACCTCTGTTGCTTCTTTCTGCATTTTTCTTACTTCATTCAGCAACCCTCGTGCCAGTTTCTATACCCCTTGCGCCTCTTTCTGCACCCCTCTACTCTCTTTCTGCACTCCTCTTGCCTCTTTCTGCACATCTGTTCCTTCTTTCTGCACTTCTTTTGTTTCTTTCTGCACCTCTCTTGCTTCTCTCTGCTTCCCTCTTGCCTTTCTCCACCCCTCTTTCTGCATCTCTGTTGCTTCTTTCTGCACTTCTCTTACCCCTTTCTGAACCCCTCTTCCCCCTTTCTTTACCTCTGTTGCTTCTTTCTGCACTTCTCCTGCTTCTTTCTGCACCCCTTGTGCCTCTTTCTGCATTACTTTTCCCTCTTTCTGCACCTTTCGTGCCTCTCTCTGCACCTCTGTTCCTTCTTTCTGCACCTCTCTTGCTTCTTTCTGCACCCCTCTTGCCTCTTTCTCCACCCCTCTTACCACTTTCTGCATCTCTGTTGCTTGCTTCTGCACTTCTCTTGTCTCTTTCTCCACCCCTGTTCCTTCTTTCTTCACCTCTGTTGCTTCTTTCTGCACCTCTCGCTTCTTTCTGCACCTCTCATGCCTCTTTCACACCCCTCTTCCTGCACCCCTCTTGCCTCTTTCTGCACCTCTGTTTCTTCTTTCTGCACTTCTCCTGTTTCTTTCTGCATCTCTCTTTCTTCTTTCTGCACCCCTCTTCCCTCTTTATGTATCCCTCTTCCCTCTTTCTCTACCCCTCTTCCCTCTTTCTGAACCCCTCTTGCCTCTTTCTGCACCTCTGTTCCTTCTTTCTGCTCTTCTTTTATTTCTTTCTGCACCTCTCTTGCTTCTTTCTGCACCCCTCTTGCCACTTTCTCTAACCCTGTCTGCATCTCTTTTGCTTCTTTGTGCACTTCTTTTGCTTCTTTCTGCACCTCTGTCCTTTCTTTCTGCACCCGTTGTGCCTCTTTCTGCGCCCCTTTTCCCTCTTTCTGCACCTTTCTTGCCTCTCTCTGCACCTCTGTTCCTTCTTTCTGCACTTCGTTTGTTTCTTTCTGCACCTCTCTTGCTTCTTTCTGTAACCCTCTTGCCTCTTTCTCTACCCCTCTTACCCCTTACTGCATCTCTGTTGGTTTTTGTCTGCACTTCTCTTGTCTCTTTCTTCACCCCTGTTCCCTCTTTCTCTTTCTTCACCCCTGTTCCCTCTTTCTGCACCCCTCTTGCCTCTTTCTGCACCACTGTTCCTTCTTTCTGCACTTCTTTTATTTTTCTCTGTACCGCTCTTGCTTCTTTCTACACCCCTCTTGCTTCTTTCTGCACCCCTCTTGCTTCTTTCTGCACCTTTGTTCCTTCTTTCTGCACTTCTTTTGTTTTTTCTGCACCTCTTGCTTCTTTCTGCACCCATTTTGCCTCTTTCTGCACCCCTCTTGCCTCCTTCTGCGTCTCTCTTGGTTCTCTCTGCACTGCTCTTGCTTCTTTCTGCACCTATTTTGCCTGTTTCTGCACTTCTCTTGCCTCCTTCAGCACCTCTGTTGCTTCTGTCTGCACTTCTCTTGCCTCTTGCTGCACCCCTCTTGCCTCTTTTTACACCTCTATTGCTTCTTTCTGCATTTCTCTTGCTTCTTTCTGCATGTCTTTCTTCTTTCTGCACTCCTCTTGCATCTTTCTATACTTTTCATGCCTCCTTCTGCACCTCTGTTGCTTCTTTCTGCACATCTCTTGCCTTTTTCTGTACCCCTCTTGCCTCTTTCTTCACCTCTGTTACTTCTTTCTGCACTTCTCTTGCTTCTTTCTGTACCTCTCTTGCTTCTTTCTGCACCCCTCTTGCCTCTTTCTGCGCCCCTCTTCCGTCTTTCTGTACCTCTCTTGCCTCTTTTTGCACCTCTGTGGCTTCTTTCTGCACTTCTCTTTCTCTTTCTGCACTTCTCTTGCTCTTTCTGCACCGCTCTTGACTCTTTCTGCACCTCTGTTGCTTCTTTCTGCACCCCTCTTGCTTTTTTCTGCACTTCTGTTGCCTCTTTCTGCATCCTTCTTCCCTCTTTCTGTACCTCTGTTGCCTCTTTCTGCACCCCTGTTCCCTTTTACTGCACCTCTCTTGCCTGTTTCTGCAACTCTCTTGCCTCTTTCTGTAGTTCTCTTGTCTCCCGCTGCACCCCTGTTGCTTCTTTCTGCGCTTCTCTTGCCTCTTTCTGCACCACTCTTGCCTCCTTCTGCACCTCTGTTGGTTCTTTCTGCACTGCTCTTGCTTCTTTCTGCACCTCTCTTGCCTCTTTCTACACCCCTCTGGCCTCTTTCTACACCCCTCTTCCCTCTTTCTGCACCTCTCTTGCCTCTCTCTGCACCCCTGTTCCCTCTTTCTGTACCTCTTTTGCCTGTTTCTGCAACTCTCTTGCTTCTTTCTGAACTTCTCTCGCCTCTTTCTATACATAAATGGGAAGTGCAAGCTTTCAAGTTTAAAGGTCTGCATGCTCTCGTGACTAAGGTATATGTCTACTTGCATATGTATTATTACATGTTTTATGCATCTGATGATGGTAGCTTAAAAAGCAGGTAACTGCTCCTATAGATGTCAAATCTTCTCAGTTCTACTCTGTCATTCAGTTGCATAGGCAGACATGTCTTATGTATATAGGTGTTATAGAGCCCCTCAAATATACTATTGAATACCCATGCGCCCTGTATTATGAGCAGAAAGAAATACATACACCTTGTTTTACACAAATTTACAGAGTATGCTGTTTGAAACACAGGTATTCATGTGTTTGTTTGTTTATTTTCATTTAACATGTCACTAGGTAAAAGCATAGACATGCATGTATAACTTCACAAACTTGGTCAGACTTACAATAGTGATATGCTTAGGATTGCTGTTTTATATTTGGTAGGCCTAACATTCTGAGCAGTCGATTAATAGTGAATCTTCAACAGAAAAATGAGGGTTAAGACATCTTCGGAGAAGGATTATCGATTAGGGTACTTTGTATGAGTCTGTTGTAAGGTACAGTCAAAGTAGGCCTCTTTCTGTACCTCTGTTGGTTCTTTCTGCACATCTCTTGCTTCTTTCTTCACCTTTCTTCCTCTTTCTGGACTTCTGTTGCCTCTTTCTGCATTTCTCTTGCTTCTTTCTGCACTTGTCTTGCTTCTTTCCGCACCTTTCTTCCTCTTTCTGCACTTGTCCTTCCTATGTAGGCCTAGTTCGAAATTAGCATTTAAAAATCCTTTGAAATTCACTGAAAAAACTATAGGTTTCAGGGACGTTATAGTTAGAAATTATCATTTAAAAAATATAGAAATTCACTGAAAAAACCATAGGTTTCAGGGACGTTGTAGTTAGAAATTAGCATTTAAAAAACCATAGAAATTCACTGAAAAAAACACAGGTTTCAGGGACGTTATAGTTAGTTGGATATTTCACTCATACAAAACCAGAGAAATTCGGCCGTTATAGTTAGTTGAGATAACTATAACTCACGCTCTCGCAATGCACTGCTGATGACATCACATATTACATCACTCATGACATGGTCAGTGACATCACTGATGACATCACTGATGACATCTCAGATGACATCACTAATGACATCGCTGGTGACATCATCCACGTGATAATCTGATGCACCTCCTCACAGCCTAATATAACCTTTGATACACCCACTCTAAAATACAGACTGCCATTCTTGAAACCATAGACACACCAATACCAGTTACTACATACCCACTCACTGATTCCTAGGTCTACACACACATCCACTCCCTCATCCATACAGTCACTCATACATGCAGTCACTCATCAATACAGCCACTATCATATGCACTCATACACCCATACAGACACTCACACACTGCCACTCACTCATAGAGTTACTCACACAGCTAGTCAATCATGCAAAGAATCAATCACACTCCCATTTACTCACCTACACAGTTATATACACACCACCTCACTTATTTATACAGATACTAACACATACTTACTCTCTTATACAATCACTGACACAAGCACACACTCATCCATACAGCCACTCTCACAATCACTCACTCTCACATATAATCATTTATATACTCCAACACTCACATATACTGCCTTTCACATATGTAGTTACTCACACATGTACCACTGAGACATCAATTCACTCACTAACATAGCCATACACTCACTCACCCACACATACAGCCCCTCACAGATGCACTCTTGAACCCATACACCAGTGAATCACCCACTCACACATCCATGCGTGGAGTCACACACACCCCACCCTCCCACACAGATACTCAGGCACCCATTCAGGTACTCAGACAGCCAATCAAAAACCCATATAGACACTCATGTAGCTACTCACCAACCCAAGCAGCCACTTAAACACCAACTGACAGACTGATACAGATATTCATACAGATTAGTCAGATATTTTTGTAGTGAGTTTTTAGAAAAGTTGTTTTCTAACACTATCTTCCATTTCCGCGAAGACAGCAGAAGCCACAATGACATCAGTAATCGCAGATTCTGCATGTTTTTCAACAACTCTGAGACATATATGTAGAAGTATTATGAAAACAATTCAGTATAGCTGTTCACTATTATAGTATGGAAAGTTCTGCCTTTCTTTCCATTTTTAAACAAACCTACTTTACTACACTGCGAATATCACATGACCGGGAAAGCAAGACATATAATTGGATAATGTAGTTTTCAGCAAATTCAATAGGAAATACACACCCACTCCTCCTCCTTGAATCTTCTTTCATAGAACTTTTTTCTGAGCAGGTGGATTGATCTTGGTGTGGTGAGTTTTTGGCATTTTTGTTATACAAAAATGGCAACAGAGGAAGGAGATGGGGGTTAGCAGCAACAACAAGAGGACCAAGATGTGGGGACTGAAGATTTCGAAGATTTCGAAGATTTCGAAGAAGAGGAGCCTCCTCAAAAGAGCCAGTGTATCATGGGATTTTGTAAAAATCCCATCTGGGGAATCTAAAACTGCTACAAAACTAGTGCAATGCACAATCTGCAACAAGACCCTATCTAGAGGGATGTACAAGAAATTATTCATGTGGGAAGACCTCTATAGTATATCATCTTGAAATCTTTCAGAGAAAACGTCTCCAACTGGCGATTAAGCAAAGGGAAGCTGGAGGACCATCTACATTCAGTGGCAGGAGCAATAATTTCCAGCCAGAAAGCCCCTTCAGTGGTGCAGTCTACTTCAACAGATATGGCTCCAGAGTTTTCAAGAATGGCCACGTACTGCATGGACTGTAGTGTAGGTATAAGTGCTGGTGAGCAGTGTGTAACAGCTAGTCGCAATGCTGCAAAACAGCATGCATGCAGTGCACGTTTTTTTAACTCCTTCTGTCCCAGTTGCCATTTGTGTTCCCATAAAAAAGAAGAAAAAACACTTTACAAAAGCACTAACAGAAAAAAAATCAAAAACAAAAATGGTTCCTGTTGGAACTGCCTTTTACAGTTAAAAAAAAGATAAAGTATGTGTATATGTTGCAATAAGTGTACGACTGGTGTATGCATGATTGAATGAGTGCATAACTGGTGCATGGATGTTTCAATGAGTGCAGCAGTGGTGCCTGAGTGAATCTATGAGTGCATAAGTAGTACCTGAGTGAATGGATGAGTTCATGGGTAGTACCTTAGTGCATGGATGAGTACAAGGGCAGTGCCTGAGTGAATGGATGAGTGCAAGAGTAGCACCTGGGTGATTAAATGAGTGCATGCGTAGCACCTCATTGAATGTATGAGTGCAATAGTAGTGCCTGGGTGATTGGATAAGTACATGGGTAGTGCCTGATTGATTGCATGAGTGCATGGGTAGTTCCTGACTGATTGGATGAGTGTATCAATATTGCCTGAGTGAATGGATGAGTGCATGGGCACTGCATGCGTGAATAGATGAGTGTAACAGTAGTGCCTGGGTCATTGGATGAGTGAATGGTTAGTGCCTGAGTGAATGGATGAGTGCATGGGTACTTCCTGAGTGAATGCATGAGTGCATGTGTAGTGCCTCAGTGAATGGATGAGTGAATGGGTAGTGCCTCAGTGAATGGATGAGTGCAAGGGTAGTGCCTGAGTGACTGGATGAGTGCATGCATAATAGCTGGGTGAATGAATGAGTACATGGGTAGTGCCTGGGTGATTGGATGAGTGCATGGGTAGAGCCTGGGTGAATGCATGAGTGCATGTGTAGTGCCTCATGGAATGGATGAGTGCATGGGTAGTGCCTCAGTGAATGGATGAGTGCAAGGGTAGTGCCTGAGTGACTGGATGAGTGCATGGATAATAACTGGTGAATGAATGAGTACATGGGTAGTGCCTGTGTGATTGGATGAGTGCATGGGTAGAGCCTGGGTGAATACATGAGTGCATGGGTAGTGCCTGGGTGAATGGATGAGTGCAAGGGTAGGTCCTGGGTTATTTGATGTGTGTATGGGTAGTGCCTGAGTGATTGCATGAGTGCATGGGTAGTGTGTGAGTTAATGGATGAGTGCAAGGGTAGTGCATGGGTCATTGGATGAGTGCATGGGTAGTGCCTGAGTGAATGAATGAGCGCATGCAAAGTGCCTGAGTGAATGGATGAGTGCATGGGTAGTGCCTGGGTGATTGGATGAGTGCATGGGTAGTGCATCGGTTAATGGATGAGTGCAAGGGTAGTGCCTGGGTGATTGGATGAGTGCAAGGTAGTGACTGGGTAATTGGATGAGTGCAAGGGTAGTGCCTGGGTGATTGGATGAATGCATGGATAGTGCCTGGGTGATTGGGTGAGTGCATGGATAGTGCCTGGTTGAATGGATGAGTGCAGGGTACTGCCTGGGTGACTGGATGAGTGCAAGAGTAGCACCTGGGTGATTGGATGAGTTCATGGAGTACCTGCTTATTGAATGGATGAATGCATGGGTAGTGCCTGTGTGATTGGATGAGTGCATGGGTAGTACCTGGGTGATTGTGTAAGTGCATGTGTAGTGCCTGGATGATTGGATGAGTGCATATGTAGTGCCTGGATGAATGGATCAGTGCATGGATAGTGCCTGGTTGATTGGGTCAGTGCATGGATAGTGCCTGGGTGATTGGATGAGTGCATTTGTGGTACCTGGGTGACTGGATGAGTGCAAGAGTAGCACCTGGATGATTAGATGATTGCATGGGTAGCACCACATTGAATGGATGAGTACCAGGATAGTTCTGGGTGATTGGATGAGTACATGGGTAGTACCTGAGTGAATGGATGAGTGCATGGATAGTGCCTGGGTGATTGGGTGAGTGCAAGAGTAGCACCTGGGAGATTGAATGAGTGCTGGGTAGCATCTCATTGAATGGATGAGTGCAAGGGTAGTGTCTGGGTGATTGGATGAGTGCATGTGTAGAGCCTGAGTGAATGGATGAGTGCATGGGTTCTGCATGAGTGAATGGATGAGTGCAAAGATAGTGACTGGGTTATTGGATGTGTGCATGGGTAGTGGCTGAGTGAATGGATAAGTGCATGGATAGTGCCTGCATGAATGGATGAGTACAAGGGTAGTGTCTGAGTGAATGGATGAGTGCATGGGTAGTGCCTGGGTGATTGGATGGGTGCATGGCTAGTGCCTGTGTTATTAGATGAGTGCATCGGTAGTGCCTGAGTGAATGGATGAGTGCATGGGTACTGCCTGAGTGAATGGATGAGTACAAAGATAGTGACCTGGTGATTGGATGTGTACATGGGTAGTGCCTGGGTGAATGGATGTGTGCATGGGTAGTGCCTCAGTGAATGGATGAGTGCAAGGGTAGTGCCTGGGTGATTGGGTGAGTGCAAGGGTAGTGCCTGGGTGATTGGGTGAGTCCATGAATAGTGCCTGGGTGATAGAATTATTGCATGGGTAGCACCTGGGTAATTGGATGAGTGCATCAGTACCACATCATTGAATGGATGAGTGCAAGGGTAGTTCCTGGGTGATTGAATGAGTGCATGGGTTGTGCCTGGGTGAATGGATGAGTGCATGGTAGTGCCTGAGTAAATGGAAGAGGGCAAGGGTAGTGCCTGAGTGAATGGGTGAATGCAGGGATAACACCTGAGTGATTGGATGAGTGGAAGGCAGTGCCTGGGTAATTGGATGAGTGCAAGGGTAGTTCCTGGGTGATTGGGTGAGTGCATGGATAGTGCCTGGGTGATTAGGTGAGTGCATGGATAGTGCATGGGTGATTGAATGAGTGCATGGGTACTGCCTAATTGAATGAATGAGTGTAAGGTAAGTGACTGGGTGATTGGATGTGTATATGGGTAGTGCCTGGGTGATTGGATGACTGCAAGTGTAGTACATGGGTGAATGGATGACTGCAAGTGGAGTGCCTGGATGAATGAAAGAGTGCAAGTGTAGTGCCTATGTGATTCCATAACTGCATTAGTAGTGACTAAGTGAAGGCAGAACTCCATTGGTAGTGCCTGGGTGATTAAATGAGTGCCTGAGAAGTGGCTGGGAGATTGGATGAAGTAAAGTGCAGTACCTGAGTGATTGGATGACTGCCTAGATAGTGGCTGGGTGATTGGAGAAGTAAAACTGTTGTGCCTGGGAGATGGGATGACTATATGAGTAGTGACTTGATGAATCCATCACTAGATTAGTGATTTGACACACATAATATATCCTGACCTCCAACTACTGTGAAAAAATATAAACAGACAAAAATGTATTAGAATTTCATTTGGAACACTAAGCAACCAAACAACACACAATATTTTTCAACCAAAACTTTAATTGAACATAGACAAATATTTTACTGTTTATTACTGTTTTCAGCTTTCATACTTCCTCACTTACTACAGTGCTTTGTATGAAGCATCATTATTAAACAGTGGGAAAATGGATTGGAAAAAAAACAAATGCGCACAATACATTATTACAACTATTTTATACTGTTCACTGCACTCACTACAAGTTTATTTTTTTTAATACTGGCTTCCTGATAGGTTACTACCTTATTGAAAGCAACTATATGTTAAAACTGTTTCTGAAATTTTCATATATGGTCCAAAATGTCCAACAATTATGAAGCAGTCTTTGTTTTTTAATCCTTTTGTAAACATCATCCCTGTTAGGCCGAATGATGTCTAAAATGTTCTTAGTCCATGTATGAAAAACATAACACTGTACTACGTAGAAGTTGCTGTTGCGGAAACAAAGGGGACACTTTTTTTTAGTGGTGAGGAGACTTTGCTCATACAACTAAAGGTTTCTGGTATTATAGTACCTCCATTTAGGTTTTATCAATAGTAACACAATGTAGACCTCAAATGTTTTATACATTTCTTTCCCACAGTTAAAAAGTGTCCTTCATTTCTAACAGCTTGCTGTATACAATACCCCTAACAGGCTGAATAATGTCTCAGAAATACATAATCCATATATATGTCAACACAATACCACATTTTCTTATCGTAGATTCTCCTTAGATCTTCGGTTCTAGAAATAGCAGACATGAGTTTGTTAACTTTTTAGGTAGTGTTGATTTGAATGTCACTTGTATGTCATTGCACTCTGTTCATCATGTTTGACACCTTAAATATATTCTGTAGTTTCCAGAGGTTATATTAACTCCTTCATGAAATATGATTGCTATAGTTGTGAAAGTTGTTTTTGAGATGGAAATGTGTGCAGCTTTAAAGTTTGTAATTTCAGTTTCTAATTTAGTACCATCCACTCTGCATCATTGTAGCATGGCTATGACATATTTTTCATACCTTTGTAGAAACAACGTTGACCTAAGTTCTGATCTGCAGTTTGGACAGGTCGTATCTTGTTTGGCATTTGTAGTTACATTTTCAAAGGAAACAGTTTTACAATCTGGTAATATCAAGTAGAGAAATCATTCTGAATTGATTTCAGTGCTAGATGTAAATTCACAATCTTCACAGCTATGGGTCTATTTATAAGTTAAACAAAATAATTAATTGATATTCACATCTTCTTCTTCCAATAGTCCTAGCATTACCATTAGAAACTCATGAGCATCCTACTGAAGATTTTGAGAGAACACTACTGATCCAGTACAGTCATCTTTGAGTTTTCTTATTCCAGTAGCAAAATGTATAATACTTCTGTCACTTTTTAATTCTTCAAGTAAACTACACAATTGTTTAACACTACATTAGCATAACAGTTCAGTCCAGATTTATTATCAAAATGATACCCTTCTATTTCCTCATTGTGCTGTAGTTTTCTTTTGCTTACTATTTGTTTTTTTTGTTCATCTTTCTGTTCAACTCTGATAGACTGCTTTGATATTTTCGGCTTTGGACACAGTATTGATTTTTGAACCACAGGTTACTGGTCTAAATGAGTAGCATATTGAGCTCTTAACCGATTATACTCCATTAACCAGCTCACATCAGCGCTTACTTTCTTCTCATCCAAATCCATCAGTAATAAACCAGACAAAGTTCTAATTCGGGACAAAGCAACATATGCATTCCTTCTTTGAATACACGACTACCAATATTGATAAGACCTGTATCTACACTTAAACTTTGCAATTTGTGAATAGGTACTGCATACACTAAAGGCACTGAGAACTGCTTTTGAAGGACATACAAGTCTTTCAAAAGTAGGAAACGTACAACGCATCTACCAATCTGCTTAACTTCAACAATATCATTACGTGTTCTGTTTGGATAATTAACTCATTTCATAACTTTTCCCATTGCGCCATTCACTGGCCATTCTTCAACATTTAAATTACGACTGAAGATTACTTAACAATTTTTAGAGAAATGCAACTGTTTCTAATCCTGCAGTTTTCAAAACAGACTTTTCTAAACTATCCAATTTTGATTGTAGTTTTTCTGTCAGTAGCACTGTAACTCCTTGATGTTCCAGTTTATCATTTGCTCCAATTTCGACAATCTCTTCTTTTTCCAGTTGCAATAATTGTTCATTGAATTTAATATACTCCTCAAGAGTTGGCATCTCTTCCTTAACAAACTTATTTATTACTTGGAAACAAATTTCTAATGAGACTGGTTTGTAATACCGTTGTTCACTCTTTTGTCAGGACTCCCACTCTTATTCCTTTTAGTACATCTCCATAATGCATATCTGATGCTTGTCGCACATTTTGAATTAACTCTTTGTATTGAAAGTTTTCCCAAATGTTTACATTTCCAATACTTCCTAGTGAATTCCTTGTTTCATTATGTAGTAGTTTCTTGAATACAGGTTGTCCCATTACAGGAGTTAGTTGTAGCATGTCTCCAAAGACTATTAATTGTTTGCCTCCAAAACGTACATCGTAGTCAGTTTTTAATATTTGCTGCATCCTTAAATGTATAAAGGCTAGCAGTAGGTTAGACACAATGTAGACTTTATCAACAATTAGTAGCTTTAATTTCATTAATACTCTTGCCACTTTATGACAAGCATCACCAGATAATTTGTTCTATTGTAATTTGCTGTCTTGTTCAACAGGCAGCATTAATAATCGATGAAGGGTAATTTCTTTAACATTAAGAGCAGCTAAGCCTGTTGGTGCAGTGACTACACATGACAAACTGGAATCTGTTGTCTTCTGTTGGTAACTTGTCAGTACTTTAATCAAGAAGCTTTTCCCAGTTCCAGCTTGACCACTTGTGTAAAATACAACTGGTTTATATGTAGAACATGCACACTTTTTTCTTCCTCATGGAGGAATCCATGTTCTACTTTACCTTTTACCTTTTCAAAAATTTCTTTCTGATCTGAATTTGATTGTTGTATTAGTAGTTCTAGATCCACAGTTTCCCGTCTTACTTGCTGCATTGCATTCTCCACCTCATTCATAGCTATTGCAGCTTCATTTTCAATGATTGACTGTCCAAGAGGATCTTGACTTCCAGGTGCTGAACTTTGGCTGCTCTGAGAACTCTCTCTTGTTGTCTCAGCAGCAATTGTTTCTTCTTGCTCAATCTCTTTTCTCAACATTTGAAGATACCCTAGTAACATGGAGCACTCAATGCTTTCTTTCACAGCGCTGAATAAGTCTTCTTAACAGTCAGATTCTCCAAGTAGCTCACTTTCAGTTTGCCCTGGCTTAAATAACTGTAACAAGGTTAAATAGAAAAAAAAACTTTGTCTGGAGTTTGACAACTTAGATTTCGATGGTTGATGAAATTTCCTTTGTTATGTCTCACCAAACATCCATCACATCCAGCCACAGCAAATTTACCTTCATCTATGTTTTCACTGACATTACTTCTGAAAGTATAATATTGAAGTATTTCATAGAGACACATCCTTTCCAGATGAGGACTTCTTCTTGGATAGTACATAACCAGCATGTCACTCTTCAGAATATCTGTACTGTGTGCCTCAAATTCCGCAAGATATTAGGAAGACCTCAGTACTCTGTTACGAGTATTAGCAAGCCCTAAACTCACCCATAGAACTCCTCCACATTTAGAAAACAAACTAGCTGAGCTTAATCTGTCTACACATTCATAGGAGCCTGTCTCTCTGTGAGAAAGCATTTTCAGACTAGAAATGTACAATTTCTTTGTAAGACTCTTTTCTGCAGAAATCTCCTCCCAAATCTCCTTCATCTCATTTTTTTCCTTATTTTTGTTATAAGATATAATGTACCGAGCAACAGAAATTGAGATGTCTGCACCAAACTGTACATCCATGTTTGCATTCCACATCTTCAGAGACACAGGGTTGTAGTCATTAATGTACTTCGAGGCCTCTGTTCTTCTTAGATTGTATTTTTCGAGGATTTCCTTGTAAGTGTATGTCTGACTGCAGAAAAAAGCTGTTGACTCCTCATTGCGAGATGACGGGTCATGGGAATCCGAAATTACATCTTGTATAAAATTTCCCTTTTGCTCTGTATTTTTGCTGACAGTATATTCTGCATCTATGATTTTGGAATCGTAGAACTTGTTGTCTTAATATGTTGTCACTAATCTCCTTTGGGATGGAGCAAGTTACATACTGCTCAATAAAACATAACTCAGACCCATCACTGTCTGTTCCAAACTTTGGGGCATCTTTTACCCACAACAGCATGTGAATATGGGGAGCACCTCCGGCTTGGTACTCTTTATGGCAAAAGAAATCAATCACCTCACCAAGAGGGGGTTTTGTTTTGTTCAAGATGAAAGACATCATTGTTTGATATTTGTGACTAAAATATCTGCAAACGTTTCAGGGTTTAATGAGCACAGTTCTCCTGGCATCTTCACATGAATGTCTTTTATTTTTTAATATGCCTCCTGCAAGAATTCTAGCATATTCAGCACAACCCAGCGTCAGGAACCAAGTAGGTGCTACAAGGTTCCTCAACATGAACTTGAGTTCACTGTGATGCCGATACCAATATTCATTAGTCCCACGTTGACATGCCATTAGGTTTATTAACTTGTATTCCAAGTGCACATCTTTTCCTTGAACATTCTCCAAAAGTTCTCTTGCAAATATTTTATGCAAATTAAATCCTGTTTTTAGAATGTGATTCATGGCATATGAGAGGACAGACAAGTCACTCTCAAATAATAGGTGAAATATATACGGAATACATTGACGAAATCTAGGGTCTTCTGAATAAAGTCGACTACATCTATACTCAGCTGCAGGCATTTGCACAGGCCGCTCGTCATACCTGTCACCTACTCCCATAGTTCTTGGTAGGCACACCATTTATAAGAATTACAAGTCCTTCCTCTAAATCTCTATCTATCCCTACAGTTTCAATGTTTTTCTTCACATGTAATGACAAATACATTACTTTACCTTTTAGACCTTTCTGCAGCTCTGTTGGGGGTAACTTGCCTGTCTTTGGCTCTAATACATACTATAGCCTGAAAAGGATGTATAGTTTGGATAAGAATGGTCTCATAAATATTTAAACCTTGAAGTGCTTCTGGAATGGGAACCAGTTCTAACATGCTCTAGCAGGCATTTTCTTATCCTCTAATTTGTTGTAGCAGTACTTACATACAACTTGTCGTGTGGACAAGTCAAAGCGCTCTTCTACAAATAAGTACAGTGCAAACTTTTGCCGGTTATCATTATTCTCTTTTTCACTTTTTAAATATAAATCAACAGTCAGCGTTTGATTCTTGTAGTGCATGTGTCAATTACATATACAAACACACTCTAGTTTTTCAGGACATACTGTCTTAAATTTTGTAATCTCTTCTTCCAATATATCAACTGTAGTACCTGTGTCCTGTTCTGCAGCTCTCCTGTTATCAACACTTCAATTTCCCTACAGTCTTGTTCTGGACCAAAGAAACAAAACTGCACACCCTCACAAACCTTTTCTTCCTCTGCCACAGTGCCATGCAAATTTTCTATTCATTTCTCCTAAGCTGGAGTTTTCACATAGCACAGCCTCCTAACTAAATTTTGCATTGTTGAGTGGTGTACAGCTAACATCCTAAAATGATAAAAGGTGCTTTGGCACACTGTCTTTGATAAACAAGATAGTGAGTGTCCCTGCAAATTGGTATGCTTTCTCAAATTGCAAGGATCCAAACCTTGTAAAGTACTTATTTTATGTTTTAAACTACGCTTTGGAATTGTATATAGGATTTAAAACAAATATATCAATGGATTACTGTCTAGCACTACAGACACTACTACAATTCCAATTCTATACAGGAGCCTGATTACACCTTCCTTGTACCTCTTCTGCAATAACTTCTTCTAAATTTCTAGGTACCATCACCTCTTTTGCTACAGGGCTGCCATTCTTCAATTCATAGCACCGCCCTCTTTCATCAATAGCATGAACTAATCTCTTATCCTGGAGATAGCTGCCTTCATTAACAAAAGGCTCTGTACTAGAAGTATGTATCCATTCTCCACTAAAAACTGTACAAATGTTACTTCTATTCACTAATCTTTTCTTCTGGTTTTGTCTCCTCATGCACAACACTATTTTGTCAAGAGTCTTCATTCTATTTAGAATCAAAATGAAACGCTTCCTCTTCAAAGCAAAGGCCTTATCAACTACTCTCTCAACTTGTTCTTTCTGTTTCAGTGCATCTCTCCTTCTTCTATACTTTTTGAAATTTCTCAAAAGATTTACAACCACTCTACTACAAAACATCCTGGCTCTGATTTCCTTAAACTGCTTATGTCTCCTAATTAAGGTTTGTCCATCTGTCTTACAATTTCTTCTGTTCTTGCAATGTACACTTCGTCCACTCTTATTGTTTCTCATAGTCATAATTTCATTTTCTTTATTTTGTAATCTTTGCAAATGTCTACATATATTCTTAAGAAATGACTTTGTCTTCTTACCAGTAGCTCTTTTTTCTTTTGCAACTTTTTCTGCATTTTGTCCCTTTTGTAACCCATTTTTGCAAACATACTGTATTTACTTCTGTTGCTTTTTTGTCCAAGCTTCTGCAGGCATTCTAACTGTGTGCAGTTATGTAGATATTGTTCTGTTAAAAAAAACAAGTATATTTAAATTTTTACCCTAGCCAATGTACTTTACTACTGTCTTACACATAATACAAAAACAGTTTTCATGTTATGTTGCAGTTTTAAATCTACAGATGAACCTAGATGTATTACTACATGCACTTACTTCAATATAACAAACACAACGCAAAACCCAAAATGTTATTTATTAGTCACCTTTTAACATTTTAGCACCCTGTCGTACAACACAGCTGCACCATATCTCACTTCTCAATTATACATGGTGAAAGAATAGTTTATCCCTTCTGTAGTACATTTTAAAATGAAAATCAAGTCAAGGGGGCATATTTACAAGCCCCATGCACTTTCCGGTGCATCACTTTTTTTGACACACAGGCGGCGTAATGTGGTGCTCCATATTTACAAGGGCACATAAAGCCACTCTGCGTGGCTTTTCATTACCTTATAAATATGGGCCCTTTCCATGCAGTACTTTGCGTGAAAGGAGCATAACATGGGTGTTGCTGTGGGTGTTCCCAATCAACACCCATGGATTCTGCCACATTCCAAAATTTACAACAATTCATAAACCTGGGTAAGTGTCAGAATCCTACACCTCCCCAGGGGAGGAGTAGGGAGACACAACTAGGAGAAATACTTTAATTTCTCTTAATTGCTTGCTCTTTCTATCTGTGCTGCATTCTGCAGCACAGATAGAAAGAGGGAAATATCACTTGTGATTGATTTTGTACAGGAAGGTCTCCCTTCCTGCACAAAAACAATCATCCCCACTACACAGGCACCCTTGCACCATGGTGCACGGGTCACTCTGTTGGTGCATGGCAGCCAGTTTGTTAAGTTCCATATAGGCACCCCAATATAGGCTCAGGTAGCAACCGAACCTCTCACCTATGTTTCCCCTGCCATTACACTAGGTAACGGTTCTTGAGACTGACCTTTTACCTAGTTACCGTACTGCTTACAGGATGTGGGGTTTTCCCTGAAAATTGTCCTCATCCATTGTGCATGAGGATTCTTGGAAACTCAGCAGGACTACCATCTCCTGTAGAATAACTATGTATAAGGGTCATTCCTTCCGTCATCCTAAGTCCGACATGACACAGCAAGGTAGATCCCCTGAGGGTGCCACTTTGGGTATATAAACACCATATCTTTGCTGAGGCAGGGAGAGGAGATAAGGACTTCCATGCTGACACACTGATGCAAGACGCTGAGGTTCCTGCACACAGACATTCCAGCTCGCAGTGGTCTGACATTCCTCGCAGGGTGTCCATTTTGAGACCAAGACCCGGTCCCACCGTCTCTCACTTCAGGTAATGGGGTTGACTTTATCTTAGAGGGATTCTTGGCTCTACACCTACATACATGCTAGGTACACTTAGGTACATCTAGTTAGGGTTGCATCGTAGGAGTACACATTATTTTTGTCATGTATTTTTATACCTGCCTGTATTCATTGTTTTAGTACTATGGTAGACATCTACCATCCTTTTACTCTTTTGGTGCTTATAATCATTTGTATCGGTTTCTGTCTTATGGTTGTTTCAGCACACCTATTTTACACTAGAATGACGCTGGTTCAATAAATGCTTATTGAAAACGGCCCCCCTTTTTATTCTGTGTATCACTCTGAGGCAAAGTGAGCATGAGTTACTGAGCAAAAAGTACTGTACTGTTTCCATGATCCCTGATGGGACAGAGTTGTCATGTTCGATGGTTGACAAGAACTATTCTCTCCTTGGTAAGAGGGGTTTCTAGTGGCACTGTGAGCTAGCTGGTATACAGGCAAACATACTCAGTGGGGGTGTCTGGAATCAGTCTGGACACCAATCCCACAGTCTATGTTGTCTAATCGCGCAGATCCTATTTAAGTTTATAGGAACTACACAACAAGTTGTGCGCCAGCACAGGGGAGAGCATAGGGATCCATCATATTGATGTAAATATGATGCATCCCTATGCTTTGAAAGTATTGCAGCACGGGGCAGCCAAATGGCTTGCGGCTGTACGCTGCATTACTTTCTTGTAAATTTAGCCCCAAGTGTATGAGTACATACAGTGTCTCAACACTGTAAATCCAAAAACACAACATAAAAGCTTTTTTGCATCCCTCTCTACCACTGTTTCACTGGTGTATTTAGTATGTCAGTACTGTTCTTCTTAAATGTATCAGATTTAAATTTTGGGAAACAGTGCAAAGTAGCAATCTGCACATTAATCTCTATCAAAGCCTATAGCTCATGAATTCTTCCAAGTACATGCAAAGAGTGTGTCCCAGCTTGCATATTTAATTCGCCAGATGGTTCTAAAAGTCTACATATTCCTCAGTAAAACTTTTAAAGACATGTTTGTGGTTGTATAGATGAATAGTCCCTGGATGATTAAAATGGTGCATAGGTAGTGCCTAGGTGATTCACTGAAGATACAGGTAGTGCCTGAATGATTCCCTGACTATATGAGAACGCCATGGGTCAGTCCATATCTGCATAGTTACTGTGTGTTTGCATGAGTATATCATTACTATCTGGGTGTTGTGATGAGTACATGAGTAGTGCCTGAATGATTAGATAAGTGCATGAATGATGGCTCAATAATTCAATACATGCATAGATAGTGGTTAGATGATTAAATGAGTGCAAATCTAGTGCCTGGATGATTGCAGGAGTGCATAGATAGTTTATAGGTGATTTATAGAGTGCATGAATAGTGCATACATGATTGTTTAAGTACATGCATAGTACCTAGCAGATTGGATGAGTAGTGTTTATGTGATTGAATGACTACATGCTGCTGCCCATGTGTTTTTGGTTCAGTGAACAGGTAGTTCAAGGGTGTTTAAGTAACTACATGGGTAGTGCCTGGATAATTCAATGAGTGAATCAGTAGTGTGTGGCTGATTAGATGAGTGCATGACTAGTGTCTGAGTGACTGCATGATTCCATTGTTAAAGCTTGAGAGATTGGATGAAAGTAAGTGTACTGCTGGGGTCCTTGTATTAGTTCAAGAGTATTGCCTCAGTAATTAAATGAGTGCAGAGGTACAGGATGGATGATAGGTTTTCTACAATGGTACTTCTACGTAATTAGATGAGTGCATGAGTAGTGTCTGAGTGTTTGTATGAGTGCATGCGTGTGCCTCAGTATTTCAATGAGTGCATGGGTTGTAAGTGGGTGTTTAGATGACTGCATAGGTTCTGCGCATGTGTTATACTAATTGCATAGTTACAGACTTGCTAATTGCATAAGTAAATGGGTAGTGGATGGGTGATTAGTTGAATGTATAGGTAGTGCCTGCATAGTTCAATGCCTACATAATTTCTGCCTGCCTGATTGGAAGAGTACCAGTGTAGTGTTTAGGTAATTGATTAACTCCATGGATAGTGAATCACTGAATTGATGATTGCCTGACTAGTGGCTGGATGATTGCATGAGTGCCTGAATACTGCCTGACTGACTGTAAAAGTACCTATATTGCTGTAAGATACATAATAGTTATGACTATATCTTTGACGCATTGTTTATCTCCTTCTGTCAGTATCAAACTACCTGTTTACCGTATATATGCGTTTCTCTGAGCTGTGTGTGAGTGAAGTCTAGATATCACACTTGATATATAATTTCATATATTGGTCTCTAGGACCATACATTGCTTGGTTACGGAACGTGCACATGCATCAGTAAGTTTCTAAAATGGAAAACAACATTTAAACATTTTTCAGAGCACAAAACCTTTTGTGAATGGCACACCCACATCATTTCTCAAATACTTCTTCTGCTTCAAAAACATATATTCAGCATATCTCAAACAAAAGTTACACTCCAAATGAAGCCAACACAAGAACTCTCGAGGCATTCTGCACTATTAATCCGCCTCGATTTTAAACAATCCATGTTTAAAGAAAAAGCAGCACCCTCACCATATGCATATCATTTTCATCAGCCTTACTGAACATAAATCACCATGTAAACATATATGCAATTTCTAAATAGATGTGCACCTTCAAGCCATATTTCAAAGAATATGTACCTCTGCATCGTTAAGTAAACTCAAAAGTCCCACTTTATATATAGCTATGTACAACCACAAGAACCATATCTCACCATCTAAGCATATGCAAAGCGGTCATATAAGTTAAAAAACTCATTGACAAACACTTCTGAATACATACCTAACTAGGATTACTTTTTTTAAATTCATGTACTGGCGGACAAAATGTTCTGATGTTTTATTTGTGACAACACTACTCCTGTTGAATAATATTACTAAAAGAGTTTCTATAAAAACCATTTCTAACACCTTTTTTCTGTTTTTGCTGTCACCCCGGAGATTATGATGACATCAGTAATCGCGATTCCCCTGGACACGTCATGAAAATGCAAAGGAAAAGCAGGAATTCAATAGCTACCACCACATTCAACAATTGTAACTATATATTTAATTATAACCATCACAGTAGATAACTCTCTATATAAATAACTCTATATCAGAATCTCAATATCTCTAACAATGCGTATTAATGATGCACTGATATATCTTTTTATATTCTCACGAATATTCGCGATGACGCCAGTCGTCGCTACGTCCCCACAACGACTCACGGGGCGTGCTGGCAAATATCGTGTGCGATTGAAAAAATAAATTGTGGGCAAATAACTTGTGTCACTAACACCCCCATTTCTCAAACATGGCGTCAGAGTTCCTCTACTCTGACCACTTATATTAGCTTATTTAGAAATTTTCGGCCCCAGGAACTGTTCCTGATCAATAAAATGTAAGTCGCAACTTTCTGTGCAGGTTACATCCAGTCAATCAGTGCCCGTTGGCGAGTGCATTCGCGAATACTCACGAAACCATTGTGAAATTTCTGAGGCCAGAGATATCACTATCATTTTCAGCTTACATTTCTCAAATACTACTGAACAGATTTACACCAAATAGGAAAAAGGCACTTCCTTGAACCAAAATCTACCTCCCTGCCAAATTTGGTGTAAGTTCTTTCAGCTTTTTGGGCTGTAGGTGTGGCTAAAGGTTCCTATGGGAATTAACATTACAAATGCACCCTTATTTCACACACCAAATTCTTGGTCTCCACTGCACAGATCACCCCCAACCTCTCAATGACAACCAGAACCTACCTACCTACCTTGAAACTTTTTTGTGAAATTTCCCAAGTTATAGGCAAGTCACAACATGCTTTTCCATGGAAACTAGGTCCTAACTATAACTACCTACTGGCGATATATATGTATATATATATATATATATATATATATATATATATATATATATATATATATATATATATATATATATATATATACACACACACGTGATGCTTGGTAAAGTTTTATTCATTTGAATAAACCCCTCTAAATAGGCACCAATATGTACATGGAAGGGCAATATCTAAATGGTCTGCTGCCCAAAATTTATCAAGTGGTACTTTTGTATGCTTTCAAATAACTGTAGTTAAATATACATAAATATAGACATGGCACCTGTTGTAGCTATTAGTAGCAGATGTGACTGTCTATGTATGAATCTATATATACCTAGAAGCAGCAATTATAGCAAGGTCTGATATACACATGTGTACTGTGGTGTAATATACAATGTTCCCCTTATATCAATGTATCTACTCATACCAGAGCAAACACAAGGAGATGATGGATGGAGCACTGAAACTTTTCACTGGGTTCAAGCTAGCCTGGTTGATGAAGGGCGTTACCCAGAAACCGGTCCCAGGATGCTTGTTTCCGGTTCAGGGAAGACCTGGCTTGGCAGTTCGGGCTGGACTGTTCCCATGAGGCACAGGGCCAAGACTGATTTGCATATAGCTGGGTCTGCATTGAGGTGGCAAATTGAGCTAAAGAATGATGATGGATTCAACCCAGATCTGTGACTGGGGGTGAGTTTCTGAAAAGTTTCAGCGCTCCGTCCATCATCTCCTTGTGTTTGCTTTGTTCGCCCTAAGTTGGCAGGGTATTCCCAGACGTGGGTCCCTTGCTCACTTTACCACTGGATTCAAGCTAGCCTGGCTGATGAAGGGTGTTACCCAGAAACCGGTCCCAGGATGCTTGTTTCCGGTTCAGGAAAGACCTGGCTTGGCAGTTCGGCTGGACTGTTCCCATGAGGCACAGGGTCAATACTGATTTACATATAGCTGGGCTGAACTGAGGTGGCGAAGTGAGCTAAAGAATGATGATGGATTCAACCTAGATCTGTGACTGGGGGTGAGTGTCTGAAAAGTTTCAGCGCTCTGTCCATCGTCTCCTGTGTTTGCTCTACTTATACCAGAGGCATAGATCAAAGTAAAATGATGTGCACTTGTATAACACCAGCTCTTATCCATACCATGTGAAGTATAGGTTGTCATACCTGAGTATATTGTTGTGGTACATTCTTGAGTTGTGAGAATAGTTGTCATGTGGGGAACAGCCAGCTTTTGACTAAACTTCCATAGTTTTGCTGCTTGAACATTTGATTGCTGGGCCAAGATCCCTTGGGCAAGGAGACCTAGCCCCTTGAAGCACAAATCATTCAGCTGTCACTTTACAGTACAGAGCTGTGACAGGATTGTCTTATACTAAAGCAAGATATGTATTTTATGTGTAAACAGTTTATACTTGTGTATATGGTTCATTAATGCAAAGCCTTTACTTTTAGAGCCAGCACTATAAGGAAATGCAGTGAGCTCAGAATGCATTACTGATTGGTTCCAGTTCACAAACATGTACAAGTTTGCACAATTTAAAACTCCTTATAATGCTTCCAGAATGCTGCCTGATTACATGAAGGAGCCTGGCAGTGAACATTTTCTTTCGAAATGAAAAGTACACAAAATAATTCCAACTTGAAATAGCGTTTTGCAAAACTGATAAACAACTTTATGTACTGTTTCCATGAAACACAAAAATGTGTTTGATGCATGCCAATATTTAAAAAACCTGAGGGGCAATTAGTGTAAAGCCATGATGGGCAACATGAAAATAAGCCAAGGGCCCAATTCTTAAAGAAAGACATAAAAGGGCTCCTGCAGATATATGTTCTTGCATTTACCAAAGTATGCTTGGAATGTCAACTCAGCCTTTCGTCTTTCCAAGATCGATAACATAAGTACCATTTCTTTGGGTTACAATAAACATCTGTTATTTCTAGTGCCAAGAGACCTTAGGGTGAGAGTGCGCTATCTAGAAATACATGCCTATACACATGTTGTGTTATCTTATATTAGCTCATGCGAAAATCTGCTGAATGATGCAAATTCACACTTTCTACACTCCTTTTTTCCCCACCAATCAAAAATCTTTACTCCTGGGCTCGTCAGGAGTAAACTTATTTAATTTAATTATTTATTTATAAAGTTTTATATAGCTGAAACAATACATGCGAGGGTATCAGAGCACTTTACAAAAGTGAGACAAGAGCACACACTCGCATGTACGAAAGGGGTACAAACAAAGATGATTGATCACATGATAATCTAGACCTCCATGTTAAGTCAGCAATATAGTAGTCATGATCAACAGTGAGAATTAACACGGAAAAGATCAAGGGCCAAAAAGAGTGCTCTTAAGGCAAAAATGTGTTCATCAGAAGTGTTTTCACTTCTTTTTGAGGCGATAGATAGATCAGATGGATTTCCAGAGGAGAGAGTTCAAAATGTTTGGAACGATGCCCGAGAAGGTTCTTTTGCACATTTCCCTTTTGTGTGAAAATATGGGGTTTCAGCGGCAGAGGGCTGATACTTTGCGATGATCTGCATGCACACTATCATTCTAGTTTCTTTTTATGCCAAATACTCAGGGATATTGAAATGTAGGGCTTTGTGAGTCATGCACGCAATTGTTAGTTGTATTTTTGCCTCATGAGGGAGCCAGTTCAGGGATTTAAGGTACAGGGAGATGTGCCTATTTCTTTTATGTTCCTGTGACACATCAGGGAGCAGAGTTGAGAGAGGCCCTTAGAGGGGCCAACTTGTATCTTGGCTGGCCACAGAGTGTATCCATAATCCAGCCTGGGCAAGATGAGAACTTGGACTGCAGATTTAAGGTCGTCCTGGAGTAGTAAGAGTTTTAGTTTCCTTAAAATGCTCATCTAATAATGTGCTCTTTGGTGGCAGTACTGATGTGCTGCCAAATTTTTCTTGTGTGGAAGGAGATTGAAGAGGAGTTGGTAAATACCCTTCAACATGCAAGTTAGGGGGTGTGCACAGACTTACAGGGAAGTCCAGCTTGGCTCTACCACATAGTCAGAGAGACTGCTATCAGAGCTCTGATATATTAAGAATGCTGCCATAATTTTACACCTCACTACTTGGCACCAAAATGGGATTTTTTTTACCTGACAAGCACATTTCTGAAAAAGTGCACCCCAGGTGCTAGTAGCTCACCCCTGGAAGAAGGAACAGAAAAATAATAGGAAAACTGGCAACGGAAGAAAGCATGGCCTACAAAGGCCTAGTAACATTTTGATAAAAGGACTGGAAAAAGATAAATGAGGTGAACTCAAGACAGTCTTCGTATTTGCAACCCCAGAATTCTGCAGCACTGGTGGTTGGTCTCCTAGGAAAAAGTTTGGACCCTGCACTTAAAACTTCACAAAATCAGCACTGGGGTGTTGTGTCATAAGCATCTCCTATAGGTGTGCATCAGCAAACCCCACAGGTGAGATGAGGACTGCAGTGGATTGAAGCAGTCAATGGGTACTGACGTTTGCCCAGATTTTGCCCAATACCATAAGTCATTCATCTACCATATTCATCTCCTTGAACATCCACTGAGTGGTTGGGTGCAGACACATCAGCTAAGGTGGGTCCGCGACCAGATAAAGGGAGAGAACTTCAGAAAGTATCTGTACAGTGGTGGCTGAATGGAGCATCTCTCTGGGAAATGCACATGTACTGCTGCTAAAGTAGTGCTACATAACAGTGGTGGCACCCTGTTTAACAGAGTATATAAACATATAGGGCTAAATCAGGATTTAGCATTTATTCATTGCAGATATGGAGCCTACCCTGTACAATCAAAAGGCATGTCCCCCAAAGCTCAAAGGCCAACAACTTCACAGCATGCAGTATGCAAACGCCACCATACTGCTGGACCTTTTAGCAATTGGTCTCCAACATTCACTCAATAATCTGTCCACTTGCTCCCAGACCATTGGCCTAGAAATATACTCCAAAAAATCAAGTCATCACTTTTACACAGATTCGTAAGAGGCATCTCTGGACATGGAAAATAGTGCACCACATCATCTCTAGGGCCAATTCATACAGATAACTGGGCATAGAATTTCAGTCCACAGGCACATCAAACCTCCATATGGAAGCTATTCAAAAAAGGGATACTCGGATTCCAGTTGCCTTGTGTAAAGTAGCAAACACTCTCAGAGGCCCTTCACTCCTGCCACTGCTGCCAGTTATAAATGGCAAGTTTCTTCCTTCGCTAGTGTACGGCCTTGAAGCATTTTCTTAAATGTTTGGGGGATGACTAAATTTGAATCAACCAAAATTAGTCAACCAAGTTTTTAGACTCCCAAACTCTACCAGGGATGCTCAGATCCACTGGGAATTAGGCCTCACAGAGCAAATACTGGCACAGAGGCCAAACGTGCTTAAACTCTAATTCAAATTAAAAAAGGCAGAAGCTGGGAGCTTCACATTTTACCTAGGCCACGACTTGACTAATCTCTCCACTTCACCCCGGCAAGCCACCATCGAGAAAACACTAGTAGATCTCCAAATCTACCAGTACAATTCTGTACTAAAATTGAATTCTGTATTAAAATTGAATTCTGCATTAATATTGAATTTGACGCTGCTGTTTGAGGGTTTAGAGATTTATAAATGATATTCTTAAGGTCAATTTTAAGTTGATTTTTATGGAGTTTTATAGTGTTTTTAGTTAAGTTCATTAGTTCAGTTAAGCTCATTTCACTAAGGAGAGTAACTGCACACTGGGACAACTATAGGCAGCATTTTTTGAATGGTCGCAATCTAGTGGCCTACGAGAGGTCCTATAAAAATGTGGCCGCGGCATGGATGCGCTAACCATCTTGGCAACACATGTCATTTCCCTGATTTTAACACAAATTTCTGTGCTGCTAACATTTTATTCTATACAAAATTTGAATTTGATGCTGCTGCCTGAGGGGTGAGGGGTTTATAATAGATGTTATTAAGGTCAATGCAAAGTTGAATATTATGGAGTTTTATATTGTTTTTAGCTACAACTGGCGGTGTCATTTTTTGTATGGTGGCACTTTAGTGTTTCAGTGGGCTTGATCTAGGAGAGCTCCTATAAAAAGATGGCCATGACGCAATGAGCAGCTGGCATGCCGAAGGCACTAAAGGTGAGCCATTCTGCGCTCATCCCCATCCTGTCTGCATCCAGCAGCAGACATTATGCCAGTTTGAATAGGGAAGAGAGGCCATGGTCCATTTATATGGCTTCTGAACTGCAAGATCTACGGAACATGCATATATGTGACTGTAAGTTAACATTAATGGACTGCTTGGGACCAGTCACCTGTGTGAGTTGCAAGCTCCCATTGCACATTCAGAATATTAGCATACGGGGGTGAAGAACAATATGAGATGTTTTGCTAATTTAAAAGCAGCTTTAATTAACATCTGTTTGATTTATAAGCATGCGCTTGACATTTTATAATCTACCAGATGATTCTGTGGGGTGTATTTACAAGAGGATAGTGCCACTAGAACGTCACTTTTACCAATGCCCTCCTCCATATTTAAAAAGCGGCGTTAAGCCTCTTTATGTGGCTTAACGCCACCTTGTAAATATGGATCCTTTACAATCATCACTTAGCATGAATGGGGCATGCAATGGGTGTTGCTGTGGGCGTTCCACCGCAACACCCATTGCTTTGACGCTGCTCAGATTTAAAAGGATCTATAAATCTGAGGCAGCGCCAAAAACTAATGTCATACAAGAGCAGGCGTTAGAATGGTAAAACAAGGAGAAATACTTTCATTTTTCCTTGTTTTTGCTTTTTCTATGTGTGCTGCATTCCGCAGTACACATAGAAAGAGCAAAACACCATTAGTGATTGTTTATGTGCAGTAAGGAGGTGTCGCTTCCTGCACATAAACAACCATTTTATAATGACAATGTGCTACTTCTATGTGTGCTGCATTCTACAGCACACAGAGAAGTAACAAATCGTCATTATGAATTATTTATGTGCAGGAAGGGACAACTTCCTGCACATAAACAATCATTCCCTGCAATGCAGGCACCTTTGCAATATGGTGCGAGGGTGCCTGCATTGGCACTAAGCAGCTAATTTTAGCGCCAGCACTAGGGAAAACACAGGGGTGCAGCGCATTGTTGTGAATATGGCTCTTCCCAGTGTTTATGAAATGACGGGACGTGGCGCTGCCAAATTTGGCGCAGCTCTGCGCTCCAAAGTTTTGTTGTAAATAGGCCCGCTGTTTGATATTCTCTTCATTAGTGAACCATGAATGAGGGAAGACTCTTATCAAAGCAGACTTTTATATACCCAGGCATACAGCAATGTAAACACTTGTCATGGATTTCCTGCATAACCCATTGTAGTTTTCCCTAGGGTAGCTTAATTGTGCAATTTCATTTGCGCATGTTACTACATAAACATATTTGCTTTGTGCCACACTGTACTTTGACATGGAACCTGCATATGTTTTCGCGTTCTGTTCTTTTCCTGGGATTTAATCTGAACACCCTGGACAAGGTCAAACACAATGCCCCTTGTTATTCTCTCTGGTCAGGCACTTGCACCGAGACATAACACAAGAACGCAGCTGCTTTTTATGAGCACATATGTCTTGCCATATATCTGAGTACAAGAGAGTAAGAAAACACACTGAGCGAGGGTTCTGAGATAATATTGATACATCAGCTGGGATGTAGGATGTCAATCAGTGTATGCTAAGGTACGGGGTCTGCTACTAATCCCAGAGAACTTTAATATATAATCATTTAGCTTCAGTAGAAAGGAGGGGGGGCTAAGCTAATCTGTCTAATACCATGACAGGACTTTTTATAGTATATGGTTCAATAGCCATGCTAACTGTATTTTTGATATGCATTTTTCTTCTAATTGTGGCACACAAACTGCATTTTAGGACATGATAATTTGATTAAATATTCTAAACTTCCTTTGTGTCTTTTGTTTATTTTATTGTGGACGAGTGAGAAAGCAAAAGGTGGTGTCCTGTTACCGCAATCCCTGAGCGGGTCAAGAGTGCTGTGTTCTGGGGTGCCAACTCACTTGCTTCTCTGGTAAGGTTAGGAGAGCAATTGAGGCAATATAGCTAGTCGGACTCGAGCTCAAAGGTACTGAGGCAACATGCTGACTCAGTCCCTACATGCAGATGTTCTATGGTCCCAAGCATAGTTCTCTTCCTGAGCAGAATCCCTGCAACACACGGACACCCATCCAAACTAGTGCTTCCAATAAGGCAACCAGCCATACACTGATGCATACACTGACACACCCAGGCATACACTAAGGCAGACTTTGAAATACCCAGACATACACCAGTACACACAGTGACACACCTAACCTAACTTTAATACATCCAATTACATATGCGGGCACGCACTGATGCATACAGTGACATACCCAGATAGATTCTCAGGTATTCACTGACATACCTGAGCATACATTAATGCAGACACTGAGACAGCCAGGCATACACCAAAGCAGACACTGACAATTCCAGCAAACACTAATGCATTCAATAACACACAGGAACACACTGCTGCACAGTCTGACACACCCAAGCATACACTAAAGCAGACACTGACACACCCAGGCACACCCTCATGCATATAATTACATACCCAGTGACACACTCATGCATACACTTACACACCTAGGGATGCACTGATGTATACACTCAAACACCCAGGCACACACTCATCCATATACTAACATGCCTCAGAACCCACACTCATGACTAAACTAACACACTCAGGCATCTACTGATGCATTATCTTATACACCCGGGTAGACACTCAGCCATACACTAACACACCCACGAATATACACATGCATAGACTGGTACACCCAAGCATACAGCAATTCAGACATTGACACACCCAGCCAAACACTAATGCATCCAATAACACACCCAGACACACACTGACCCACCCACTCTCACATCAATACAGTCACTGACACAATAAAACCAGAGTTAGTTCTCTGTTTGACCAGTTGGTGATTCTAAAAAGCACCGTTTTGTTTCTATAATGTATTTTTAGCATTATTTAGTTTTTTTCTACTAAAGAAGCAACTGGTTTCCATCTTCAAAAACCATTGTGAGGTCAGTGGAAGCAAAAAAAAACTAATAGCCATGCTTCATCACTGTATCCAAGAATGCACCCACAGAAGATATTTTTACAATGACAAGCCTGTGGCTTTTCACACAGTGAATAACATGTCACACAATTTTTCGCCCTTCCTGTTTTTTTTTTTTAATAAAAAAAAATAATGCTCAGGCCCTGGGGGATGGGGTCCCCAGGGCCCCAAAAATACTAAAAGAAGGGGGGGGGCCACACAGCCCCCCTTCAAATTTTTTTTTTTTTTTTTAAAGTTGGCATCTCGCCGGAGGCCCCGCCCCCTCCCTGCACCACAAAGCAAACGCGCCTCCTGGCGTGTTCTGAATTGGGGGATTAAGCCCCCTTCAATCCTAAGGGTCCTTAGGGGCCAACTAGGCCACCAGGAACCTCCAGTAAGCCCCACCCAGTGGTATTGATGAGAGGTGGTCCGAGGCCACGCCCCTTTTCACACCACTCTGCAAACGCACCTCTTGGCGCACTGGTGGTGGGGTGATGAGGTCCCCTTGTGTCCTGAGGACCTCAGGACTGAAGTGGACTTCATCCCCCGAGAAGCAGTGAGCCAGGCGGCGCGTTTGCAGAGTGGTGTAAAAAGAGGGTGTGGCCTCAGACCACTCTCAGCAATCCAGCTGTGCCTGGCTTACTAGAGGTAACAGGAGGGCTAGTTGGCCCTGAGGAACCCTCAGGAGGCAAGGGGACTTCACCCGCCAACCAAGAGCGCGCCAGGAGGCGCGTTTGCAGAGTGGTGGACAAAGAGGGCATGGCCTGTGTCCAGCTCTCAGCAATCTCACTGTGTGGGGCTTACTGGAGGTAACAGGTAGGCTAGTTGGCCCCTAAGGACCCCCAGCAGCAATGTGGACTTTAATCCCCATGCAAGAGCGCGCCAGGGAGTGCGTTTGCAGAATGGTGGGTAAAGGGGGCGTGGCCTGCTATGAGAACTTAGCAATGCTGCTGTGTGGGACTTACTGCAGGTAATAGGAGGTGTAGTTGGCCCCCAAGGTTGTCCTTGGGGGCCAACTACCTCTCCTGTTACCTCCACTAAGTCCCACACAGTGGGATTGCTGAGAGGTGGTCCGAGGCCACCCCCTTTTTACACCACTCTGCAAACGCGCCTCTTGGCGTACTGGTGGTGGGGTGATGAGGTCCCCTTGTATCCTGAGGACCTCAGGACTGAAGTGGACTTCATCCCCCGAGAAGCAGTGCGCCAGGCGGTGCGTTTGCAGAGTGGTGTAATAAGGGGGCATGGCCTCAGACCACTCTCCGCAATCCAGCTGTGTGGGGCTTACTAGAGGTAACAGGAGGGCTAGTCGGCCCCCAGGGAGCCTCAGGAGGCAAGGGGACTTCACCCACCAACAAAGAGTGCACCAGGAGGCGCGTTTGCAGCGTGGTGGACAAAGGGGGTATGGCCTGTGTCCAGCTCGCAGCAATCCCACTGTGTTGGGCTTACTGGAGGTAACAGGTAGGCTAGTTGGCCGCTAAGGACCCCCAGCAGTGATCTGGACTTTAATCCCCATGCAAGAGCACGCCAGGGAGTGCGTTTGCAGAGTGGTGGGAAAAGGGGGCGTGGCCTGCTATGAGAACCTAGCAATACTGCTGTGTGGGACTTACTGGAGGTAATAGGAGGGGTAGTTGGCCCCCAAGGTTGTCCTTGGGGGCCAACTACCTCTCCTGTTACCTCCACTAAGTCCCACACAGTGGGATTGCTAAGAGGTCTTCGGATGCCACGCCCCCCTTTCTCCACCACTCTGCAAATGTGCCTCCTGGCACAGTACTGGTTGGGGGATGAAGTCCACTTTACTCCTGAGGGACTTTGGGGTCCACGAAGCCCTTCTAGTACCTCCTGTAAGTCCTATGCAGCAAAATTCCTGAGCACTGGTTGGAGGCCCAGCCCCCTTTCTCCACCACTCTTCAAACGTGACTACCAGTTAAAGAAGCATTTGTAATGTAATAGGTCTCGTATTTGCAAGAGTTAGAGCTATTGGCGTTGTAAATCTAAATGTTTTTTACTAATGTTTTTTGGAGTGGAGTGGATGTACTTTGTGTGTAGTGGAATTATGTGGTATGTTGTGCAGTGACATTATGTGGATAGAAAGTATGTGGTATTTAGTGTATAGGAATTATGTAGAGTGGGATTATGTGTTATGGAGAGTAATTATGTGGTATAGTAGTCTGTGTTGTGAGTGGTAACCTCAGGTTTAGTCTTCCTCGTTTCCATAGAAGCTAAATTATGAACTCTATGAGACAAAAAAATAGAAGGAATCACTGAGGAGCACTTCTGGACCTAGTCAGAGGTATGATCAGGGCCACTGGACTTATGCGACTGTTTGGCTGCACCGACTTTTGCACAATTATACATTTTCCGCATAAGCCACATAATCCATCATCTACTGCCTAATCTGCAGATTTGAACAAAAAAAGCTTTGTTTCTAGCTCAAACGCTACCAAAAATGCAGCGACAAGTGTTACAGCATGGTGGAAGGCCCTTTGCAAACCTAGAATGGTCACCTGTTACTTATCGCTAAATGTGGGTGTTAAATTGGTACTAATGGTGTGCAAACCACTCTTGCTTCTTTCTGCGCCTCTCTTGCCACTTTCTGCATTTCTGTTGCTTCTTTCTGTAACTTTCTTTGCCTCTTTCTGCTCATCTCTTCCACTTTCTGCACCTCTCTTGCCTCTTTCTGCACCTCTCTTGCCTCTTTCTGCACCTCTGTTGCCTCTTTCTCTACCTCACTTGCTTCTTACTGTACCCCTCTTGCCTCTTCCTGAACCCCTGTTCCCTCTTTCTGCACCTCTCCTGCCTGTTTCTGCACCTCTCTTGCCTCTTTCTACACTTCTCTTGCCTCTTTCTGCACCTCTGTTGTTTCTTTCTGCACTTCTGTTGCCTCTTTCTGCACCCCTCTTGACTCTTTGTGTACCTCTGTTGCTTCTTTCTGCACTTCTCTTGTTTCTTTCTGCACCTCTGTTGCCTCTTTCTGTATCCCTCTTGCCTCTTTGTGCACCTCTCCTAACCCTTTCTGCACCCCTTTTGCCTCTTTTTGCACCTCTGTTGGTTCTTTCGGCTCCTCTTTTGCTTCGTTCTGCACTTCACTTGCCTCTTTCTGTACCCCTCTTGCCTCTTTCTGCACCTCTGTTGGTTCTTTCTGCACTGCTCCTGCTTCTTTCTGCACCTCTGTTCCAAATTTCTGCATCCCTCTTGCCTATTTCTGCACCCCTCTTCCCTTTTCCTGCAACCCTTTTCCCTCTTTCTGCACCCCTTTTGCCTGTTTCTGCAACTCTCTTGCCTCTTTCTGCAGTTCTCTTGCCTCCTTCTGCACCTCACTTGCCTCTTTTTGCACCTCTGTTGGTTCTTATGCATTGCTCATGCTTCTTTCTGCACCTCTCTTGCAAACTTCTGCACCCCTCTTGCCTCTTTCTGCACACCTCTTACCTGTTTCTGCACCTCTCTTGCCTCTGTCTGCACCCCTGTTCCCTCTTTCTGAACCTCTTTTACCTATTTCTGAAACTCTCTTGCCTCTATCTGCCGTTCTCTTGCCTCCTTCTGCACCTCTGTTGCTTCTTTCTGCACTTCTCTTGCCCCTTTCTGCACCCCTGTGGCTTCATTCGGCACTTCCCATGCTTCTTTCTGCACCTGTCTTGCTTCTTTCTGCACCCCTGTTGTCTCTTTCTGCACTTGTCTTACTTCTTTCTGCACCTCTTTTGCCTCTTTCTGCATCTCACTTGCCTCTTTCTGCACTTCTCTTGCCTTCTGCACCCCTGTTGCTTCTTTTTTGCACTTTTCTTCCTCTTTCTGCACCCCTCTTGCCTCTTTCTGCACCTCTGTTGCTTCTTTTGCTTCTTTCTGCTCTTCTCTTGCTTCTTTCTGCACTTCTGTTGCTTCTTTCTGCACCCCTCTTGTCTCTTTCTGTACCCTTCTTCCCTCTTTCTACACCTCTCGTCCCTCTTTCTGCACCTCTCTTGCCTGTTTCTGCAAATCTTGCCTCTTTCTACAGTTCTCTTGTCTCTTTCGGCACCTCTGTTGCTTCTTTCCTCACTTCTCTTGCCTCTTTCTTCACCCCTCTTGCCTCTTTCTGCACCTCTCTTGGTAGTTTCTGTACTGCTCTTGTTTCTTTATGCACCTGTCTTCAAAATGTCTGCACCCCTCTTGCCACTTTCTGCACCCATCTTCCCTCTTTCTGCACCTCTCTTGGCTCTGTCTGCACCCCTCTTGCGTCTTTCTGCACCTCTGTTGCTTCTTTCTGCACTTCTCTTGCTTCTTTTTGCACCTCTCTTGCCTCTTTCTGCACTGCTCTTGCCTCTTTCTACACCTCTTTTGCTTTTTTCTGCACTTCTCTTGCCTCTTTCTGCACTCCTCTTCCTCTTTCTGCACCTCCGTTGGTTCTTTCTGCACTGCTCTTGCTTCTATCTGCTACTCTCTTGCACATTTCTGCATCCCTCTGGCCTCTTTCTGCACCTCTGTTGGTTCTTTCTGTACCTCTCTTGCTTGTCTGTGCACCCCTGTTCCTTCTTTGTGCACCTCTTTTGCCTGTTTCTGCAACTCTCTTGCCTCTTTCTGCACTTTTCTTGCCTCTTTCTGCACCTCTTTTGCTTCGTTCTGCACTTCACTTGCCTCTTTCTGTACCCCTCTTGCCTCTTTCTGCACCTCTGTTGGTTCTTTCTGCACTGCTCCTACTTCTTTCTGCACCTCTGTTCCAAATTTCTGCATCCCTCTTGCCTATTTCTGCACCCCTCTTCCCTTTTCCTGCAACCCTTTTCCCTCTTTCTGCACCCCTTTTGCCTGTTTATGCAACTGTCTTGCCTCTTTCTGCAGTTCTCCTGCCTCCTTCTGCACCTCACTTGCCTCTTTTTGCACCTCTGTTGGTTCTTTTGCATTGCTCATGCTTCTTTCTGTACCTCTCTTGCAAATTTCTGCACCCCTCTTGCCTCTTTCTGCACACCTCTTACCTGTTTCTGCACCTCTCTTGCCTCTGTCTGCACCCCTGTTCCCTCTTTCTGGACCTCTTTTGCCAGTTTCTGAAACTCTCTTGCCTCTATCTGCCGTTCTCTTGCCCCTTTCTGCACCCCTGTTGCTTCATTCTGCACTTCCCATGCTTCTTTCTGCACCCCTGTTGTCTCTTTCTGCACTCGTTTTCCTTCTTTCTGTACCTCTTTTGCCTCTTTCTGTATCTCACTTGCCTCTTTCTGCACTTCTCTTGCCTTCTGCACCCCTGTTGCTTCTTTTTTGCACTTCTCTTCCTCTTTCTGCACCCCTCTTGCCTCTTTCTGCACCTCTGTTGCTTCTTTTGCTTCTTTCTACTCTTCTCTTGCTTCTTTCTGCACTTCTGTTGCTTCTTTCTGCACCCCTCTTGCCTCTTTCTGTACCCTTCTTCCCTCTTTCTCCACCTCTCTTTCCTCTTTCTGCACCTCTCTTGCCTGTTTCTGCAACTCTCTTGCCTCTTTCTACAGTTCTCTTGTCCCTTTCGGCACCTCTGTTGCTTCTTTCTTCACTTCTCTTGCCTCTTTCTTTACCACTCTTACCTCTTTCTGCACCTCTCTTGGTTGTTTCTGTACTGCTCTTGTTTCTTTCTGTACCTGTTTTGAAAATGTCTGCACCCCTCTTGCCACTTTCTGCACCCCTCTTCCCTCTTTCTGCACCTCTCTTGCCTCTGTCTGCACCCCTCTTGCGTATTTTTGCACCTCTGTTCCTTCTTTCTGCACTTCTCTTGCTTCTTTTTGCACCTCTCTTGCCTCATTCTGTACCCCTCTTGCCTCTTTCTGCTCCTCTCTTGCCTCTTTCTGCACCCCTCTTGCCTCTTTCTACACCTTTTTTGCTTTTTTCTGCACTTCTCTTGCCTCTTTCTGCACTCCTCTTCCTCTTTCTGCATCTCTGTTGGTTCTTTCTGCACTGCTCTTGCTTCTATCTGCTACTCTCTTGCACATTTCTGCATCCCTCTTGCCTCTTTCTGCACCTCTGTTGGTTCTTTCTGTACCTCACTTGCCTGTGTGTGCACCCCTGCTTCTTCTTTGTGCACCTCTTTTGCCTGTTTCTGCAACTCTCTTGCCTCTTTCTGCACTTTTCTTGCCTCTTTCAGCACCTCTGTTGCTTCCTTCTGCACTACTCTTGCCTCTTTCTGCACCCCTCTTGCCTCTTTCTGCACCTCAGTTGCTTCTTTCTGCCCTTCTTTTGCTTCTTTCTGCACTTCTCTTGCTTCTTTCTACACCTCTCTTGCTTCTTTCTGCACCCCTCGTGCCTCTTTCTGTACTTTTCTTCCTTTTTCCTGCACGTCACTTGGTTCTTTCTGCACGTCTCTTGCCTCTTTCTGCATCCCTCTTGCCTCTTTCTGTACCTCTTTTGCTTCGTTCTGTACTTCTCTTGCCTCTGTCTGCACCCATCTTGCCTCTTTCTGCACCTCTGTTGGTTCTTTCTGCACTGCTCCTGCTTCTTTCTGCACCTCTGTTTTTTTCTGCACTTCTCTTACTTCTTTCTACACCTCTCTTGCTTCTTTCTGCACCCCACTTGCCTCTTTCTGCACCTTTCTTCCCTCTTTTTGCACCTCTCTTCCCTCTTCGGGCACCTCTCTTGCCTTTTTGTGGACCCCTCTAGCCTCTTTCTGCATCTCTTTTGCTTGTTTCTGCTCTTCTTTTGCCTCATTCTGTACCCCTCTTGCCTCCTTCTGCACCTCTGTTGTTTCTTACTGCACTGCTCTTGCTTCTTTCTGCACCTCTCTTGCAGATTTCTGCACCCCTCTTTCCTCTTTCTGCACCCCTCTTCTCTCTTTCTGCAGCTCTTCTGCCTCTTTCTGCACCTCTTCTGCCTGTTTCTGCACCTGTGCTGCCTCTTTCTGAACTTCTCTTGCCTCTTTCTGCACCTCTGTTGCTTCTTTCTGCATTTCTCTTGCTTTTTTCTGCACCTCTCTTGCAAATGTCTGCACTGCTCTTGCTTCTTTCTGCACCTCTGTTCCACATTTCTTCATCCTCTTGCCTCTTTCTGTACCCTCTTCCCCTTTTCTGCAACCCTTTTCCCTCTTTCTGTACCCCTTTTGCCTGTTTCTGCAACTCTCTTGCCTCTTTCTGCAGTTCTCTTGTCTCTTTCGGCACCTCTGTTGCTTCTTTCTTCACTTCTCTTGCCTCTTTCTTCACCCCTCTTGCCTATTTCTGCACCTCTCTTGCCTCTTTCTGTACCCCTTTTCCCTCTTTCTGGACCTCTCTTGCCTCTTTCTGCAACTCTCTTGCCTCTTTCTGCCGTTCTCTCGCCTCCTTCTGCACCTCTGTTGCTTCTTTCTGCACTTCTCTTGCCTCTTTCTGCACCCCTGTTGCTTCATTCTGCACTTCCCATGCTTCTTTCTGCAAAAGTCTTGCTTCTTTATGCATCCCTGTTATCTCTTTCTGCACTCGTCTTCCCTCTTTCTGCACCTCTCTTGCCTCTCTTCTGCATCTCACTTGCCTCTTTCTGCACTTCTCTTGCCTCCTGAACCTCTGTTGCTTCTTTTTTGCACTTCTCTTCCTCTTTCTGCACCCTCTTGCCTCTTTCTGCACCTCTGTTGCTTCTTTTGCTTCTTTCTGCACTTCTGTTGCTTCTTTCTGCACCTCTCTTGCTTGTTTCTGCACCCCACTTGCCTCTTTCTGCACCCTTCTTTCCTCTTTGTGCACCTCTCTTCCCTCTTTGTGCACCTCTCTTGCCTCTTTCTGGACCCCTCTAGCCTCTTTCTGCATCTCTTTTGTTTCTTACTGCACTGCTCTTGCTTCTTTCTGCACCCCTCTTGCCTCTTTTGGCACCCCTCTTCTCTCTTTCTGAACTTCTCTTTCCTCCTTCTGCACCTCTTTTGCTTCTTTCTGCACTTCTCTTGCCTCTTTCTGCACCCCTCTTGCCTCTTTCTGCACCTCTGTTTGTTCTTTCTGCACTGCTCTTGCTTCTTTCTGCACCTCTCTTGCTTCTTTCTACACCGCTCTTGCTTCTTTCTGCACCCCACTTGCCTCTTTCTGTACCTCTATTGCCTCTTTCTGTACTCCTCTAGCCTCTTTCCGCATCTCTTTTGCTTGTTTCTGCTCTTCATTTCTGTCCCCCTCTTGCCTCCTTCTGCACCTCTGTTGTTTCTTACTGCACTGCCTGCTTCTTTCTGCACCTCTCTTGCAAATTTCTACACCCCTCTTGCCTCTTTCGGCACCCCTCTTCTCTCTTTCTGCACCTCTTCTGGCTGTTTCTGCACCTCTTCTGCCTGTTTATGCACCTCTGCTGCCTCGTTCTGAACATCTCTTGCCTCTTTCTGCACCTCTTTTGCTTCTTTCTGCACTTTGTTTGCCTCTTTCTGCACCCCTCTTGCCTCTTTCTGCACCTCCGTTGGATCTTTCTGCACTGCTCTTGCTTCTTTCTGCACCTCTGTTGTTTCTTTCTGCACTTCTCTTGCTTCTTTCTACACCTCTCTTGCTTCTTTCTGCACCCCACTTGCCTCTTTGTGCACCGTTCTTCTCTCTTTGTATACCTCTCTTGCCTCCTGTGCACCTCTCTTGCCTCTTTCTGCACCCCTCTAGCCTCTTTCTGCATCTCTTTTGCTTGTTTCTGATCTTCTTTTGCATCTTTCTGTATCCCTCTTGCCTCCTTTTGCACCTCAGTTGTTTCTTACTGCACTGCTCTAGCTTGTTTCTGTGCCTCTCTTGCAAATTTCTGCAACCCTCTTGCCTCTTTCGGCACCCCTCTTCTGTCTTTCTGCACCCCTGTTCCCTCTTTCTGCACCTCTACTGCCTGTTTCTGCACCTCTGCTGCCTCTTTCTGAGCTTCTCTTGCCTCTTTCTGCACCTCTGTTGCTTCTTTATGCACTTCTCTTGCCTCTTTCTGCACCCCTCTTCCCTCTTTCTGCACCTCTGTTGCTTCTTTCTGTACTTCTTTAGCTTCTTTCTGCACCTCTCTTGCTTCTTTCTGCACCTCTCTTGCCTCTTTCTGCACCCTTCTACCCTCTTTCTGCATCTCTCTTGCCTCTTTCTGCACCTCTCTTGCCTCTTTCTGCACACACAGGGCTACTTTTAAACTGACCTCGGACTCAGCAGTGCACACATGCAAGTGCAGAAAAGGACTGCTGGCCTCTAAGCTGCTATGCCCTATTATATGCTAGGGACTTAGAGGTAGTTTTAATCCCCCTGCCCTATTATGACTAGGGCTTTACAGGGGAGGTCATGCCAATCACAGGGGTACCCCAACCCATAGTGTACCCTAGTGTATGTAGGTGTTTTCACTGTATTTTAAGTGTTTTTCAGCAAAGCACTGGCTCCTGGCCTTGTTAGGCAGAGCCTAGGGTCATTCAGAGTCAGTTACCACCAGTACCAGTCAGCAAAAAAGTTGGGGGGTGCCCAGGGCACAGGATGACTTTGCAACAAGGTCTCTTTCTGCACCTCTGTTGGTTCTTTCCGCATATCTCTTGCTTCTTTCTGCACCTTTCTTCCTCTTTCTGGACTTCTGTTGCCTCTTTCTGCATTTCTCTTGCTTCTTTCTGCGCCTTTCTTCCTCTTTCTGCACATGTCCTACCTCTGTAGGCATAGGTAGAAATTAGCATTTAAAAACCTTAGAAATTCACTGTAAAAACCATAGGTTTCAGGGATGTTAAAGTTAGAAATTAGAATTTAAAAAACCTTAGAAATTCACTGAAAAAAACATAGGGTTCAGGGACGTTATAGTTAGAAATTAGCATTTAAAAAACCTTAGAACTTCACTGAAAAATCCACAGGTTTCAGGGACGTTATAGTTAGTTGAACATTTTACTCGTACAAAACCAGAAAATTTGGCCGTTATAGTTAGTTGAGCTAACTAAAACTTGCGTCCCCTCAATGCACTGCTGATGATGTCACATATTACATCACTCATGACATGGTCAGTGACATCACTGATGACATCTCAAATGACATCACTGATGACATCATCCACGTGATAATCTGATGCACCTCCTCACACCCTAATATAACCTTTGATACACCCACTCTAAATTACAGACTGCCATTCTCAAAACCATACACACTCCAATACCAATAACTACATACCCACTCACTGATTCTTAGGTCTACAGTACACACACACATCTACTCACTCACCCGTACAGTCACTCATACTTACAGTCAAACCTGCTCTCTCTTCCAAAATTCAAAGCAAATTGCTTTTCCACACGGGGAGCTGCATCTTAGCAGCTCCCCATGTGGAAAAGCAATGCCGGCTCCCGAGGGACGCGGGGAGCCGGCAGAACCGTGGGGGGATTGGGGACCCCCCCACGGTCCCCAATGGAGAGGGCCAGCCCTGGGGGATGGGGTCCCCGGGGCTACCAGTGGCCCGGGAGGGGGCCACGCGGCCCCCTTCCCCAAAATTAAAAAAAAACAAAGGCCGGCCCCGGGGGATGGGGTCCCCGGGGCCATAAGTGGCCTGAGGATTGGGGCATCGCAGCCCCCCTCCAAAACAATAAAAAAATGCCATGCCCCGGGGGATGGGGTCCCCGGGGCCGATTAAGGCCTTGGGAGGGGGGCCACACGGCCCCCTTCCAAAGTTTTTTTTATTAAAAAAAAAAAATATAGGGGCAGGCCCTGGGGGATGGGGTCCCCAGGGCCAATTAATTAGAAAAGAAGGGGGCCACACAGCCCCCTTCTTAAAAAAAAAAGACCGGCATCGCGCCGGAGGCCACCCCCTTCTTGCAGCACTCTGCAAACTTGCCCCCTGGCGTGTTTGCAGATGGGGAACGAATCTCCTTGAATACTGGGGGTCCCTGGGGGCCAACTAGCCCACCAGGAACCTCCAGTATGCGCCAGGGGGCTGCGTTGCTGAGAGGTGTTCTGAGGCCACGCCCCTTTTTACACCTCTCTGCAATGCAGCTCTGTGGCGCTTAATAGAGGTAGCTGGTGGGCTAGTTGCACCCCAGGGAGCCTCAGGATTCAAGGGGAGTTAATCCCCCGACTTAAAGCGCGCCACAGTGGTGAAGGGAGGGGGCGGGGCCTGATGTGACATGTGTGCAAACATGCCCTGTGGCGTGTTTTAAGTTGGGGGATTAAGTCCCCTTGAATCCTGATGGTCCCTGGGGTCCAACTAGCCCACCAGGTACCTCCAGTAAGCGCCACAGAGCTGCGTTGCAGAGAGGTGTAAAAAGGGGCGTGGCCTCGGACCACCTCTCTGCAACGCAGGCCTGTGGCGCTTACTGGAAGCACCTGGTGGGCTAGTTGGGCCCCAAGGACCCTGAGGATTCAAGGTGACCTAATCCCGCAACTTAAAACGCGCCACGGGGCGCGTTTGCACAGTGGTGAAGGGAGGGGGCGGGGCCTGAAGTGACATGTGTGCAAACACGCCCTGTGGCGTGTTTTAAGTTGGGGGATTAAGTCACCTTGAATCCTGAGGGTCCCTGGGGTCCAACTAGCCCACAAGGTACCTCCAGTAAGCGCCACAGAGCTGCGTTGCAGAGAGGTGTAAAAAGGGGCGTGGCCTCGGACCACCTCTCTGCAACGCAGGCCTGTGGCGCTTACTAGAAGCACCTGGTGGGCTAGTTGGGCCCCAAGGACCCTCAGGATTCAAGGTGACCTAATCCCGCAACTTAAAACGCGCCATGGGGCGCGTTTGCACAGTGGTGAAGGGAGGGGCGGGGCCTGAAGTGACATGTGTGCAAACACACCCTGTGTTGTGTTTTAAGTTGGGGGATTAAGTCCCCTTGAATCCTGAGGGTCCCTGGGGTCCAACTAGCCCACCAGGTACCTTCAGTAAGCACAACAGAGTTGCGTTGCAGAGAGGTGAAAAAAGGTGCGTGGCCTCGGAACGCCTCTCTGCAACTCAGCTCTGTGGTCCTAACTGTAGGTACCTGGTGGGCTAGTTGGGCCCCAGGGACCCTCAGGATTCAAGGGGACTTAAGCCCCCAACTTAAAACGCACCACGGGACGCGTTTGCACACATGTCACCTCAGGCCCCCCCCCTTCACCACTGTGCAAACGCGCCCTGTAGCGTGTTTTAAGAGGTAGTTTTAATTCCCCTGCCCTATTATGTACTAGGGACTTACAGAGGAGGTCATGCTAATCACAGGGGTACCCCAACGCATAGTGTTCCCTAGTGTATGTAGGTGTTTTCACTGTATTCTAAGTGTCTTTTAGCATAGCACTGGCTCTGGTTAGTCAGAGTCAGTTACCACCAGTACCCGTCTGAAAAGGTTGTGGGCACAGGATGATTTTGCAACAAGGCCTCTTTCTGCTCCTCTGTTGGTTCTTTCTGCACATCTTTTGCTTCTTCCTGCACTTTTCTTCGTCTTTGTGGACTTCTGTTGCTTCTTTCTGCATTTCTTTTGCTTCTTTCTGTGCGTTTTTTCTTCTTTCTTCACATGTCCTACCTCTGTAGGCATAGTTAGAAACTAGCATTTAAAAAACCTTTGAAATTCACTTAAAAACCATAGGTTTCAGGCACGTTATAGTTAGAAATTAGCATTTAAAAAACCTTTGAAATTCACTGAAAAAACCATAGGTTTCAGACATGTTATAGTTAGAAATTAGCATTTAAAAAACCTTTGAAATTCACTAAAAAAAACATAGGTTTTAGGCACAGTTATAGGTAGTTGGACATTGCACTCATACAAAACCCGTGAAATTCCCCCGTTATAGTTAGTTCAGCTAACTATAACTCGCGCCCCGCAATGCACTGCTGATGACGTCACATATTACATCACTCATGACATGGTCAGTGACATCACTGATGACATCACTGATGACATCTCAAATGACATCACTGATGACATCATCCATGTGATAATTTCATGCATCTTCTCACACCCTAATATAACCTTTGATACACCCATTCTAAATTACAGACTGCCATTCTCAAAACCATACACACTCCAATACCAATAACTACATACCCACTCACTGATTCTTAGGTCTACAGTACACACACACATCTACTCACTCACCCGTACAGTCACTCATACTTACAGTCACTCAGTAGAGGACGATCATATGCACTCATACACCTATATAAACACTCACACACCGCCACTCATCCATAGAGGTACTCACACACCTAGTCAGTCATGCAAAAAATTTATCACACACCCATTTACTCACCTATACAGTTATACAGACACCAACTCACTTACTCATACAAATATTAGCACATTCTTACGCTCTTATACAATAACTGATACAAGCACACACTCATCCATACAGCCACTCTCACAATCACACACTCTCACTTATAGCCTTTTAAATACTCTAACACACATATATACTGCCTTTTACATATGTAGTTACTCGCACATGTACCACTGAGATATACATTCACTCACTAACACACCCATACACACACTCACCCACCCAAGCAGTCCATCACAGATGCACTCTTCAAATCATGCACCCAGTGAATCACCCACTCACACATCTCTTTACAGAGTCACACACACCCCACCCACACAAACACTCAGGCACCCATACAGATACTCAGAGAACCAATCAATAACCCATATAGACACTCATGTAGCTATTTGCAAATCCATGCATCCACTTACACACCAACAGACAGACGGATACAGACATTCACCCAGTTTAGTCACTAATCCATGCATTCAGTAAGATACGTTTAATCACTCACTTATAGAGTTAGTCACGCACCTACTAAATCATCCATTCAGACACTTATACACCCACTCATTCTTCAATACGCCTTTGCCTATATATATTAAACATATTTAAACTTTACAGAAACACACAGTCACTGGATGATGTCATCAGTGATGTCATCAGTGATGTCACTGACCATGTCATGAGTGATGTAATATGTGACGTCATCAGCAGTGCATTGCGGGGGCGTGAGTTATAGTTAGCTGAACTAACTATAACGGGGGAATTTCACGGGTTTTGTACGAGTGCAATGTCCAACTAACTATAACTGTCCCTAAAACCTATGTTTTTTTCAGTGAATTTCAAAGGTTTTTTAAATGCTAATTTCTAACTATAACGTGTCTGAAACCTATGGTTTTTTCAGTGAATATATATATATATATATATATATATATATATATATATATATATATATATGGCCCCCTATATCTCTTTTTCAAGAAAGTTACTCATTTTGTGAAGGAAAGGTTTGGGTGTGTCATCTACCAAGTTCGCAAATCCCGTCTGTAGATTCTCAAATTTGGTAGATGACACACCCTAACATTGCCTTTTGATGCAGTATATTAGAAACCCACCCATTTGCATGTAAAACCACACCCAAACATAGTTATTTCTCCAGTGAACTCTATAGAAAGAGGATTGAGAGCCAGTGGTGCTCCACTTTTGTAGAATGGCTGGAGCTTCATTTTATGTCCAGGATGAACATTCAGAACCTGTTTAGAATGAGGAGGAAGATACATCACCTCCAAGAAAACAGAGTGATGTCTGGAAGCCTTTTACAATACCTTCAGGGGAAAAGAAGGTTACAGTTAAACATGTGCATTGTAATATTTGCGGCAAGCAGATATCCAGGGGCACTGCCAAGAAGTATTCATATGGGACATGTTCCATGTGGAAGTACCAAAAAAAAATAATGAAAGGGTATACAACTGGATGATGTGCATTCCTAGATAACGTGAAGAATCATTGCTGTTAGGTTTTTGTTTTGCTTCCAGTCACCACATAAGGTTTTTAAATACTCAAGCAAGGTGTTTCTTTGCATTTCCCTTTTCTAACCCTTTCACTACCCTGTTCAAGAAAAAAAAGAAAAAACCTAAAATATCCTTCTACAAAAAAAACTGTTCATTTTAGAATGACCATCTGGCCAAACAAAGAGCTAACTTTGGGTTTCCAAAGTGTCAGTGACTGTATCGGTGTGAGACTGGGTGTGTCAGTGGCTATAGCGGTGTGTGCCTGGGTGTGTCGGTGGTCGGTGTGTCGGTGGTTGTATAAAAGTGGTTGTATAAAAGTGTTCATGAATGTATCAGTCTCTGCATCAGAGTGTGTCTGGGTGTCAGTGCCTGTATCAGTGTTTGCTTGGGTGTGTAAGTGGCTCTATCAATGTGTGAGTGGGTGTGTTATTGTATGTATGAATGTTTGCCTGGGTGTGTCAGTGGCCATATCGCTGTTTGCCTGGGTGTGTCAGGGTCAATAACAATGTGTGCCTGGGTGTGTTAGTGTCTGTTTTAGTGTGTGGCTGGGTGTGTCAGTGGCTGTATCAGTATGTGTATGGGTTTTTGAAAGGCTGTATCAGTGTTTCGCTGAATGTCTAAGTGGCTATATTGATTTGTGACTGGGTGTGTAATTGGCTGTATGAGTATGTGCCTGGGTGTGTCAGTTTCTGTAGCGGAGTGTGGCTGGGTGTGTCAGAGGTTGCATCAGTGTGAGACTGGTTCTGTCAGTGGCTGTATCTTTGACTGACTGGGTGTGTCAGTGACTGTACTGGTCAGTGCATCGATGTGTCCGTCTCTTTGTGGCTTTATCAGTATATGGGTGGGTGTGTGAGTAGCTATATTGTTGTACGTGTGTGTTTGTGGGTGGGTGAGTGAGTGGGTATATCAGTGTATAGCTGGGTGTAAGAGTGACTGTATCAGTGTGCGGCTTGGTGTGTGAGTGGCTGTATGAGTGTGTGAATGGCTATAGGTGTTTGCACTTTTAAATTGGTGTCTGACTGACTGTATAGGATTTTGAAAGGGTCTGTGAGGGTACGTGTGGTTCTGTCAGTACCTGTGTGAATGATGCTGTAGGTGTGTGAGTTCATGTATTAGTACATGTATGGGTATGTTTGTGACCCATAAGTTAAATTAGTAATATACATTTTTATAACTTTACAAATACATTTTATTGATAGATTTAAAGCAAACAATTAACAAATAAATATGACATAACTTATTTAACTATAATAGATAGATGCAGGTATGTGCTGGACCAGCAAGGATAAAACAAAGTGATGTCACATACCCCACATAAGTACAATAAAATAGTACACATGAGTACTTTAATATTCTCGAAAGGATTTAAACCTAAAAAGTGTTAAAGAACATACTAGCAAATAATGTTTTCCAATCTCATCTACAATACTAAAATGGAAATGGATGTACAAGTGAGTGTATGGTGAATGCGTGAGTAAGTCAGTAAGTCAGTAGGTGCATCAGTATATAAAAGAGTGTGTAAGTGGGTGTATGGTTCTCTAAATTGATATATGAGTGGCTGTATAGATGGGTAACTAGGTGTATTACTGGGTATATGGGTCTGTAGGTGCATCTGTAAGTAACAGAATCTTAAAGGTAAATATGTTACTTTTTAACTAAACAACATCCTGCCCTTTGGGTTACCTAAGACCTTCCTTAGGGGTGACCTATGTGTAATAAAAGGATAGTTTACGGCTTGTGAAGGGGGCTTATATGCCAAATCGACATGGCAGTAAAACTGCAAACACAGTCTCAGCAGTGGTATGCCTCAGACAGTTTTAAAGGGCTAATTGCATGCATGGTATAATTGGTGATGCAGGCCCACTACTATCAATCAATCAATCAAGGGGTTTGTTAAGCGCGACTACTCACCCGTAAGGGTCTCAAGGTGCTGGGAGGGGGGGGGGTTCGCAGGTTCCAGTCCATCAAGGAGGGGGTCTGTCGAAGAGCCAGGTTTTGAGGTTTCTTGCGAAGATGGGGAGCGATGATGTCTGTCTGAGGTGGAGCGAAAGGTCGTTCCAGGCTCTGGCCGCGAGGAAGGAGAAGGAGCGGCCTCCCGGCCTACTACTTTTTAATTTATATGTCAAGGGAACAGGTAGTACACTCTATTAAAGATTTACAGATAAATGAAATATCCTAATTGTGGTTAAGTCAATCAAACCATGTTTAGTGCAGAAGCACATACACTTTACCACTATCTAGCATTGTTAACTGTTCAGATTCCTAGGGTAAACTGGGTGCTTCTGTGTGTGACTGAGTGTCTTAGTGACTGTATGGGTATTCAAATGGATATGTAAGTAGCTGTATGGATTACTAACTGGCTGTGTTAGTCAGTGTTTGGTTTAGTAACTGTGTGTGCAAGTAGCTCTGTTAGTGGTGAATATATAAGTGCCGTGTGAGTATATGAATGTTTGTGTAAGTGCCTCTGTCACACTCTCACTGGGTGTGTGAGTGACTGTATGGTTTTGTAAATAGGTATGTGAGTAGCTAAATGAGTGGGTGACTGGGTGTATAACTGGTTATATAGATGTGTCAGTGCATGTGTAACTGACTGTCTGAGAGCTGGGTACATGAATGGCTATACAGGTGTGTGAGTGGGTGTGCCAGTGCCTGTATGAGTGTGTACATAATTTGGTAAGTGTATGTCTAGGTGAGTACATGGGTGTGTGAATGGTTTTATGGGTGTGCAACTGAGTATGGTAGTCACTGTCTGTCTATACAAGTGGTGGGTACATAAGTGCTTCTTTAAGGGAGTGTAACTTGGTGTATAAGTGCCTGCCTGACTGTGTGATGGGTGTAAATTACATATTATTAAATTACATACTACAAGCAAGCACCCACTTTCTAATTTTAAACACTCATTCATACTGGCTTGATAAAAGTACTATATTTTCAGTATATCAATTCTTCTTTCTCCTTCCCTGCTCACTCTATTTTTAGCTAATGTTCCCATCTAAGCTCCCTTCTATTTTGCCTTCTAGTATAGTGTCCAGAAGCTATACATTTTCTTTCATCAAATTATACACTCACAATTTGATATCTTTTTATGCTACAACCAAATTAACATACATGTAAAAGCTCTTTCCTATTCTCCAACTTTAATTTATAGTTCTGTTTTCTGTTAAAATCTGTTTTCATTACAAATCTCAAGTCAGAACTGTGGCAATCCTCCTTTCAGTACAAAAGTAGCTTAAATGACTACCCTTCACCATGTGCTTGTACTTATACTCCTGTAGCTAACATCTTTTATTTTTCTTACACCACTTCTAAATGGTTAGTATTTTGTTCCCCTTTCCATGATTCCTGGGAAGAAACCCAATTTGGTTGTTTTTTTCCCTGAATCCGCAGATCCACCATTATGATCAGCGCGGCCCTCTGTTAAACTTTGCAGTGGATCCATGGATCCACACAGTCTTCCATAGAAGCATTTAACAGTCTATTATTAATAGTTTGCATTTCTGTTTTACTTTGTAAAAACTGCTCAATTAAAAGCCAAACCCTTCCTAATTACAAATATTTCCACACCACTCCTTTTGAGTTTCACAGTGCAGCCATTTTTGTTCTCTTGCCCCATATTCATTTAGCTCCGTGTCCATGGTGACCATGTTAACAGCACTCTCTACCTACCACTAGGTCAAAAGTGCTAATTACTTTCTGTAAGCAGCATATTAGCTTCAAATTAAACTGTAGCAGGTCTGGTTGACTAGTTGCAATTTCAAGCATATCCCTAACAACATATCATTATTTCTTTTTCAAAACCAATCACAGATGTAATTACTTTTTTCTCCAAATCACTACCTAATTTTAGTTCTATGCACATCTCCACCATGCAATCAAATATGTAATTTTATATTCTACTTGCTGTCCTCCATTTTAACTGCATATCGTCTTCAAAATTACCTCATTCTACTGCAGCCTTCTCCTCTGTGGTACTCCTCCTTCCCTCCAAAATGGTCATAGTGCAGATTGTGGGTCATAGTTTAGCATTTTGAACATCGCGGCTCACACATGAAAAGCACCCATTCAACACATAATAGCAACGGGGTTTCCTCAACCAAAACTATTTATGTAAAACAACAACACATTTAATACAGTAGAGATATAACTGGTGACATGGAGATCTAAGAGAGTGTGGGCGTGCCTGTATAGGTCTAAAAATAGGTGTGTCCGTGGTTTTGATGTTGTGTGAGTGGGTGTATAAGAGGCTGTATGAGATACATAGCTCGCAAGTTTCACAGGTTCATGAGTCATCTACACCTACAGTGCATGTTTTTCTTTTCAATTCAGAGTCTTGTACTCCTCTTGTAAACTACAGCAAACAGGACTACAAGTCCCAGAATTCAAGGAAAAACATCATATATAGACATGTAAAACTTTCCACATCTTCTAATACATAGTTATGTATAAGTTTAAGCCTTAATGTGCACATGTACAATAGACAATTCCAGGACAACACAATGTGAAGCAAATTCTCACACACCTAGTCTGCGCATCACACAAACTGTTACATACTCACACACTCATAAAGTGTCTTACTCACCTTTTAATAAATATATAAAGCCATTCAAACTACCACCTATACATGAAGTCATGTTTTTTAAAATATTTTTCAAAAATATTTTGTTCTGTCTTTTAACAATCTCACATTAACATATACCTTTTTAATCATTCTTATCTCCAAATTAAATGTAATTCATATACCTGAAAATTGAGTTAATTGATAACATGTTTTGTAACCTCTTATCAGACATATTCAATACTCTCAGGAAATATGAAAACTAAGCATAAGAATTGCACACCATTCTCATAAAAAGCAACCATTAATGGCAACCTTTTCAACTTTGCACTTTCTGGTAGTGTGGATGGCAGCAAATAAAAACGTGCCTTTCATATTTTAGTTTTGTAAGTCTACCTCTGAATGATTAGTATCCATTCTTTTTTTTTGCACTTTTATATGCCAAATATAAAAGGTATTTATGCATATTTGCAACTTACTCAAAGATCGTCGTGACTAATTTATGAAAAAAATAGGAGTCTAAAAACATATTAAGCTTGGTAGTTTTATGATTTTAAGACAGCTCACCTTATTAGCAAGCTCTCACTAGGAAATGTAACCCTCCTTACACAACAATCACTCTAAAGAGCTCTAATTTCTTAAAACAGACAACTCTCTCTTTGCTACCTTTCCCCAATACACTCTTAGCACAGTCTCCATAGCAACCCACTAGAACCAGTAGGTCACAAGTTCGCAGTACATTCTAGTAGGGCCATACCAGTTACAAAATGAGCTGCAGCAGGTGCGGTTTACAGTTCAGAATTAAAAGCATATTTAAGTCAGCATTACACTTTTTTATTTTTCCTGCAGCCAATCATAGATCTAGTTACTTATACTTTCACAACAGTACCTACTTCTATTCACCTCCATATTTACAGCATCCAATCAAGTATGTTTTATTTTTAAACCAGGAGCGCACCTTCATTTTAACTGCCTTTCATTTTGAAAACTGTCTCATTCAGCTCCAGCCTATCTGCTACTGCTGCTTCACTTCAAAATGGTTAGAGTGTGGAGTGTTGGCCCCAGCTATGCCATTTGGGCTTGAGAGGCAGCTAGAAAAAGTGGTATTTACAGGGACTTGGGTTTGCCTAATGTGGACATTATTTGGATTGGCCAGAGAGGAATAAAGTAGGGGTGGGCGGAATTAGCGTAGTCGCGCTACGCAAAACTCCGCGAAATGGTAAAAAATCTCCGTGAGCACGCAAAAGTTACGCGAACACGCGGAATTGCTTGTTCCGCCTGTTCGCGATGCTCTTTTCCTGTTCGCGAACGCTGTTTGCGTGCTCGGGGGAGAAATATCTTGCGAACACGCATTTTGAAAGCACGAACAAGCAAAAAATTCCACTAAGCCGCGGCTCGCGGAATTTTTGGTAATTCTGTGTTCTCCGCGGAACACGAAATTACCCAAATTCCGCAAATTCCGCGAGCGGAACGGAATTTACCGCCCAAGCCTAGAATAAATTGGCTTCAATTGCTGCCTTTGGTTAAAAGCATTGTGGATTCCCAAACCCCCTAATCTCATAATTGTGCACTGTGGTGGCAATGTCCTAGGGACACTGACTGGAGTAGGACTGGAAATCCTAATGAAGGATACCTTTGCACAGTTAATGACACTTTTCCCTCACACTGTCTTGGTGTACTCCAACATATGCCAAAGGCAGAAATGGAAGTGGTCAAACCAACTATGCCCACAGATTAACAAAGCCAGGAAACATGTCAACAGACTGTTTCTGCATTCCTCAGAGACCATAATATGGACTCTATCTACAACAACAATCAGCGTTTTGACATGCATGGAATCTATAGAAGTCAGCAGGGTATTTCACTGCATCCTGAAACTCTGCATCCTGTCTTATGTGTAGCTGTCACATACACAATAAACACAAAGACTCTGATCAGAACCACCCTAGTGCCCAAAATGATGTGCATTATCTTTGTAAATATCCTTTTTTTGCAATGTTTTGAAATATTCATGGCAAAGTCGTGATGATTGCAAATACGTTGCGAATACACAAAACAAAAGCTGACATTCCATAGAATTGTCTGCCTGTATAGGTATCTGATTGTGTGAATGAGAATATGAGTGGGGCTGTGAGTGGGTGTATGAGTATCTAAGTGGGTCTATAAGTGAGTGCAATAGCATCTGAGTGGGCATGTAAGGGGGTGCATGAGTGTCTGAGTAGGTGCATGAGTATCTGAGTGGGTGTGTCAGTGGGTGCATGAGGGTCTGAGTATGTCTGCAAGTGGGTGCATGAGTCTCTGTGAGTGGTTACATCAGTCACTGAGTGGCTCTGTTAGTGGATGTGTGCGTCTCTTAGTGGCACTATGAGTGGGCAGATGAGTGTCTGAGTCAGTGTGGCAGTGAATGAATGTATCTCTCTGAGTGAATCTGTGAGTGGCTGCATACTATCTGAGTGGGTCTGTGAGTGAGTGCATCAGAATATAAATGGGTCTGTGAGTGACTGTGTGAGTGTCTGTATGGGTCTCTGAGTAAGTGTACGAGAATATCAGTCGGTCTGTAAGTGGGTGCCTGAGTGTTTGAGTTGGTCTGTTAGTGGGTGCATGAGTGTCTCAGTGGGTCTGTGAGTGGGTGCATGAGTGCCTCAGTAGGTCTGTGAGTAGATACTTAAGCATTTGACTGGATGAGTGAGTGAGTGCACAAGTGTCTAAGTAAATGTGTGCTTGGGTGCATGAGACTTTGAGTGGCTCTGTGAGTGGTTGCATGAGTGTCTGGGTGGCTCTCTCAGTGTTTAAATGAGTGTATGAGTGAAGTGTGAGTGGGTGCATGAGTATCTGAGTGGGTGTTTGAGTGGGTGCATGAGTCTCTGAGTGGGTCTGTGTGCAGGTGCATGAGTGTCTGAGTGGGTCTGTGATTGAATGCATGAGTGTTTCAGTGGGTCCATGAGTGGGTGCATTAGCATTTGACTGGGTGAGTCAATCAGTCAATCAGCGGAATTGTAAGCACTCTACTCAACATTAGGGTCTCAAGGTGCTGGGGGGGTATGCAGGTCTGATCAGTTTAAGAGCCTTGAGTGCCTTCCTGAAGATGTTCAGGGAGGGGGCGCGTCTGATGTTGGTCGTGAGCTCGTTCCAGGTCTTGGCCACGATGTAGGAGAAGGCTCTCCCACCTGTTCTGGCTCTGCGGATGCGCGGGGTTTCAGAGAGGGCAAGGTCGGCGGATCGGAGGTTTCTCTTGGGTATGTGGAAGGTGATTCTGTCATTGAAATATTGGGGTCCGGTGTTGTGGAGGCATTTGTAGGTGTGGGTATGTATCTTGAAAGTAACTCTCTTCTCAACAGGGAGCCAGTGGAGGTCTTGCAGGTGTTGGGTGATGTGTTTGTGTTGAGGGATGCTGAGGATGAGTCTGGCTGGGGTGTTCTGTATGCTTGCGGAGTAGAGACTTGTTGATCCCGGCATAGAGGGCATTTCCGTAGTCCAGTCTGCTGGTTATGAGTATGTGGGTGATAGTTTCTCATGATGGGGGGATCCATTTGACGGTCTTTTGGGGAATGCGGAGGGTGTTGAAGCAGCTGGAGGGGATGGTGTTGACCTGTCGGGTCATGGAGAGGGAGGAGTCGAGTACGATGCCAAGGTTACGGGTGTGGTCCGTGGGGGTGGGAGGGTTTCTGAGGGTGATGGCCCACCAGGTGCTGTCCCATGCATAGGGGGAGGGCCCGAGGATGAGGGCCTCTGTCTTTTCCGAGTTGAGCTTCAGGCAGCTGCTGCTCATCCAAGATGTGATGTCCTTGATTAGTTCTTGGAAGTTGTGTCTGGTGGTGATGGGGTCCTTGGTGAGGGAGAGGATAAGCTGGGTGTCGTCAGCATAGGAATTTATCCTGAGTCCATGCTGTTTGACGATGGTGGCGAGGGGGGCCATGTAGATGTTGAAAAATGTGGGGCTAAGTAACGATCCCTGGGGTACTCCGCAGTTGATTTCCGTGGGTTTGGAGAGGAAGGGTGGCAGTCTGATTCTTTGGGTTCTGCTGGTGAGGAATGAGCACACCCAGTCGAGGGTGGTTCCTTGTATGCCAGCGTCGTTGAGTCTGGCGGTGAGAGTGCGGTGGGATACGTTGTCGAATGCTGCCGAGAGGTCGAGTAGGATCAGGGCCGCAGTGTGTCCTTGGTCGAGAAGGGCACGGCGGTGAGTAGAGCAGTCTCGCTGCTGTGGTTGCTGTGGAATCCGTATTGGGAGGGGTCGAGGATGGAGTTTTCTTCAATGAATTTTGTTAGTTGTGTATTGACGGTCTTCTCAGTGACTTTGGCCGTGAAGGGGAGGAGGGAGATGGGTCTGTAGTTCTTGAGGTCCATGGGATCTTCTGAGGGCTTCATGAGCAGGGGTCTGACTTCTGCACGTTTCCAGTCATCGGGAAAGATGCCGGTGTTGAGGGTGGTGTTGATGGTGCGCCATGAGTGAGTGGGTGCATGAGTGTCTGAGTGAGTGTGTGAGTAGATGCTTGAGTCTCTGAGTGGGTCTGTGAGTAGGTACATGAGTGTCTGGGTAGCTCTCTCAGTTGTATGAGAGTAGGTGCATGAGTGTCTGAGTAGGTGTCTGAGTGGGTGCATGAGTCTCTGAGTAGGTCTGTGAGTGGGTACATGAGTCTCTGGGAGTGGGTACATGAGTCACTGAGTGACTCTGTAAGTAGATGCATGAGTCTCTTAGTGGCACTATGAGTGTCTGAGTCAGTGTGTCAGTGGATGAATGAGTCTATGAGTAGGTGTGTGAGTATCTGAGTGGCTCTCTCTGTTGTTGCATGAGTGTCTGAATGGGTCTATGAATGGGTGCATGAGTGTCTCTTTGGGAGTCTGAGTGGGTGCATACATCTCTGAGTGGGTCTGTGAGTTGGTGCATGAGTGTATGAGTGGATCGGTGAGTGGGTGCATGAGTCTGTGAGCGTGTACATGAGTCTCTGAGTAGCTCTGTGAGTGGATGCTTGAGTCTCAGTGTAACTATGAGCAGGTGCATGAGTGTCTGAGTGAGAATGACAGTGGATAAATGAGTCTCTGGGTGAGTTTCTGAGTGAGTCTCTAAGTGGATGCATGAGCAACTGAATGCATCTGAGTGGGTGGGTGAGTCTCTGAGTGGGTGCATGAGTCTCTAAGTAGGTCTGTGAGTGTGTGCATGAGTGACTGAGTGGGTACATGAGTGTCTGTGAGTGGGGACATGAGTCACTGAGTGACTCTGTAAATAGATGCATGAGTCTCTTAGTGGCACTATTAGTGTCTGAGTAGGTGAGTCAATGGATGAATGAGTCTCTGAATGAATCTGTGAGTGACTTAATAATGTCTGAGTGGGTCTGTGAGTGAGTGTGTCAGTATATCAATGGTACTGTAACTGCATGAGTGTCTGTATGGGTCTCTTACTGAATGCATAGGAATATGAGTGGGTCTGTGAGTGGGTGCATGAGTGTCTGAGTGGGTCTGAGAAAGTGTCTGAGTGGGTGCATGAGTCTCTGAGTAGGTCTGTGAGTGGGTACATGAGTCTCTGGGAGTGGGTACATGAGTCACTGAGTGACTCTGTAAGTAGATGCATGAGTCTCTTAGTGGCACTATGAGTGTCTGAGTCAGTGTGTCAGTGGATGAATGAGTCTATGAGTAGGTGTGTGAGTATCTGAGTGGCTCTCTCTGTTGTTGCATGAGTGTCTGAATGGGTCTATGAATGGGTGCATGAGTGTCTCTTTGGGAGTCTGAGTGGGTGCATACATCTCTGAGTGGGTCTGTGAGTTGGTGCATGAGTGTATGAGTGGATCGGTGAGTGGGTGCATGAGTCTGTGAGTGTGTACATGAGTCTCTGAGTAGCTCTGTGAGTGGATGCTTGAGTCTCAGTGTAACTATGAGCAGGTGCATGAGTGTCTGAGTGAGAATGACAGTGGATGAATGAGTCTCTGGGTGAGTTTCTGAGTGAGTCTCTAAGTGGATGCATGAGCAACTGAATGCATCTGAGTGGGTGGGTGAGTCTCTGAGTGGGTGCATGAGTCTCTAAGTAGGTCTGTGAGTGTGTGCATGAGTGACTGAGTGGGTACATGAGTGTCTGTGAGTGGGGACATGAGTCACTGAGTGACTCTGTAAATAGATGCATGAGTCTCTTAGTGGCACTATTAGTGTCTGAGTCAGTGAGTCAATGGATGAATGAGTCTCTGAATGAATCTGTGAGTGACTTAATAATGTCTGAGTGGGTCTGTGAGTGAGTGTGTCAGTATATCAATGGTACTGTAACTGCATGAGTGTCTGTATGGGTCTCTTACTGAATGCATAGGAATATGAGTGGGTCTGTGAGTGGGTGCATGAGTGTCTGAGTGGGTCTGTTAGTGGGTGCCTGAGTGTCTGAGTAAGTCTGTGAGTGGATGCATTAGAGTCAGAATGAGTCTGTGAGTGGGTGCATGACTCTCTGAGTGAGACTGAGTGGGTGCATGTGTCTTTGAGTGGGTTTTTGATTCCAAGAGTGTCTGAGTGGGTGCATGAGTCTCTGAGTAATTCTGTGAGTGGCTGCATGAATCACTTAGTGGCCCTGCAAGTGGATGTGTGAGTCTCTTAGTGGCACTATGAATGGGCAGATGAGTGTCTGAGTCAGTGTAGCAGCAGATGAATGAGTCTCTGAGTGAATATGTGAGTGTCTGCATAATGTCTGGGTGGGTCTGTGAGTGAGTGCATCAGAATATCAATGGGTCTGTAAGTGTCTGTGTGAGAGTCTCTAGGGGTCTCTGAGTGAGTGCATATCAGTGGCTCTGGGAGAGGGTACATGAGTGTCTGAGTGGGTCTGTTAGTGGGTGCATAAGCATTTGACTGGGTGAATGAGTGAGTGTGTGTGTGTGTTAGTGAGTATATGAGTGAGTGCATGAGTCTCTGAGTGGGTCTGTAAGTGGGTGCATGAGTGCCTAGGTAGCTCTCTCAGTGGTTGCATGAGTGAGTAGTCTATGAGCGGGTGCATGAGTGTCTGAGTGGGTGTCTGAGGGGGTCCATGAGTCTCTGAGTGGGTCTGTGAGTAGGTGTATGAGTGTATGAGTAGCTCTCTTAGTAGTTGCATGAGTGTCTGAGTGGGTCTGTGAGTGGGTGCACAATTGTCTCAGTGGGAGTCTGAGTGGGTGCATGAGTCTATGAGTGGGTCTGTGAGTAGGTGCATGAGTGTATGAGTGGATCTGTGAATAGGTACATGAGATTCTGTGAGTGGGTACATGATTATCTGAGTGCCTCTGTGAGTGGATGTTTGAGTCTCTCAGTGGAACTTTGATTGGATACATGAGTGTCTGAGTAAGTATGGCAGTGGATGAATGAGTTTCTGAGTGAGTCTGTGAGTGGGTACTGTACTGTAAATTTTCTAGGGCTACTTCAAAACTACAGAGCTAGAACATAGTTATATTGATAATAATGGTAGTGACACTAAAGTTAGAAAAATATTAAAATATTTATTATGAAATGAATACATAAAACACATTTCTAAATAGCATATACATTTTGTTGAAAATCAATTGCATCCTATAAACTGTTATCATTCATCCATTCATTCAAAGCTACCTCACTATATAATATTGTGTGTGCCGTCAGCGTAATTAATTGATTCATAGTCTGACAAACCACATTACAGTACATATGATAGATACAATGTTTTGAATTAAAAAATGATAGTGGGGTGGTATCCAAGATGTCTCTAATGTCAGGGGGATCTGGGCACTTCCTCAGGATCAGAGTGAAAAACTATCTACACTACGTGGTCAAGTGACATCTACGTACCACGTGCTCAGGTCAGTGACCTATCCTGTTGTCTAGAGTTGCATCCCGGTTCCGGCGGCAGGGTAGGTCGCAGGCTTGGCGTGGTCACACGCGGGACCCACATCAGTGTCCATTTTATGACCGCCGGTACTGTTGCCAGCAACTCTAGACAACAGGATAGGTCACTGACCTGAGCACGTGGTACGTAGATGTCACTTGACCACGTAGTGTAGATAGTTTTTCACTCTGATCCTGAGGAAGTGCCCAGATCCCCCTGACATTAGAGGCACGAAACATGTCGATCAACTGAGAGTAGGGCTACATGACTAGACACATTGCATCTAGTGCACTGTCACTCTCTATATATTTTTAATCAGGCGGTTTACCTTATGAATTAAATAATGGTTAGGACTAACTGACCTGTTTTAATCCACTTTCCTTTACATCTAAACACACTAGGCCCCTCAGCCCCACTGCACCCACCGGCAGGAACAGAAGATCCCTGCTAAAGAGCCCCGGTTCGGGAGCCCGTCAGGTATTGCAGCGCCGACCTGACGAGGGGCAGGCTCATATGATGAAGCATGACACCTAGCTTGCTGGGTGTGTGAGAGGCCTAGTTCCGCAAAGGGGCTTCCCCTCTTTTTTGCTTATATCTTTGATGAGGTATGTAGTTACCTTTGACCACCCACACCTCATAGTATCTCCTCTCCTTGTCGCTTGCTTCTGAGGAACTTCATACCTTCTTTGCATACAGTCTTCTGGGGCTCGTACATTGGACCTCGTTAAACTAGCCCCTCCTCGTCCCCTCTTTTGTTAATCTAAACATATAATCTACCGTAGGGAGTAATAGAAGCCCTGCAGCCGCTGCAGTGCAGAGAGCCCCATTTACTAAAGGTGGCCCCACAAACATTCATGCAATTTCATTACAAATTTATGATCTGACAAAATACAGAAAAGCAGCTCTTGCTGCCTCTGGAATGACTGATCTGTCAGATGTGCCTGGATGTTTACTGTCAGTATCACAGTTGCAACATTTATTTATTTATTGTTGCAATATAGAAAAGTCTGACTAAAGGCACCCATGTAAATCTCCATTTCCTCACATATGAAAGAAAATAACTAAAAGAAAAAGGTGGAAAGAGCCACCAAGGAAATTATGAGGACAGAGGTCTCTTTGAACAGTCCAGAGAGTCAAATTGTGAAAGTGGGAGAGGAAGAGAGAGGGAGAAATGTAAGCTATCAAGAGTCATGTAAGCAAGAGACGTCTGAGTAAGTGAGATAGAATTAGTGAGAACAAGGTTATAAAGAGATAGGTGTGAAAAGTAGCTGAATGTAAACACAGACAGGAGAATGGAGAGAAAAGAGAGAGAAAGATAGAGAGGGAGAGTGGCATGCAGGCTATAAAAAATACAGGTGAATAACAGAGATGCAACAGAAAGTCAGAGACATGAGAAAGTGAGAGAGAGATAAACAGAGAGGTCCTGACATTATGCTTTTGTGAAAAGAGGAGTAAATTGTGCCTATGGAACTTGTTGTAATATAGATATAGATATATATATAGTAAATTACAGTTAGTATGATCTGTCCCCTCTTTCCCCTGTAGAACGTTAGAACATGGAGATTAATATTCACCTCTGTCCAGAGTAATCTGTTTACAGTGTGCTGGTCTCCATATTTCTCCTCTATTTGAACTTGACTCTTACTTTTATCAAATGTAAATAGCTGTTTTTAATTTTGACAAGTGTGAACTTCTGTACTAATTCTCTGCCACTATGTGTGTTTTTACAGTAGGAAAGGAAGGGGTACTCCAGATACAACAACTTTATCTCTATGTACTGAGACCCCTACCTTTTTCTTCAACTATGCACGGTGCAGTTGGATGTTTCAGATATGATTTGGTAAAATTTAATTATGATGATCTTTGGTTCCCCTTCCCTACACTTTTCTTTCTCTTGGCCTTTCACTCTATTACTATTTCTCACTGGCCTTGCTAGATGAGGACATACAGAAACAATGAGGGTGGCTTTTTGATCAGGTGGGCAGGTCATTTGACCAGACTCGTATCCCCCTTTTGGATCCATTGTAGTTTCTAACATATCATATGTTTATTCGTTATTATGGGTAAGGTATCGGAAGTCATATCAGGACTAGGGGTGGGCGTAATTTGCGTAGTCGCGCTACGCAAAGCTCCGCAAAACGGTAAAAAATCTCTGCGAGCACGCAAAAGTTCCGCGAACACGCGGAATTGCTTGTTCCGCCCGTTCGCGATGCTTTTTTCCTGTTCGCGAACGCTGTTTGCGTGCTCGGGGAGAAATATCTCGCAAACACGCATTTTGAAAGCGCGAACAATCAAAAAATTTCGCAAAGCCGCGGATCACGGAATTTTTGGTAATTCCGCGTTCTCCGCGGAACGTGAAATTACCCAAATTCCACGAGCGGAACGGAATTTACCGCCCAGGCCTAATCAGGACCACACCCAAGGGTATATACAACTTTATTTCCCCTCCATTTCCTTGCTTGTTACACTTTGCAATGTTGCCAGTGCTCTCACAAAATATTGATTTCTGTGTTCGACTTATGTTCTTGGGATGGTGTGTTTTTTGGTGTTCCGATATGCTTGACCTTGTGTACTCTATTATATATTTTTGTAAACAATGATGTACATTCTGAATAAGACAATTCATATACAGGTATTGATTTTTTTGATGGAATTCAAATTTGATGTTTTTCTGAATGAGAAACGTTTAGGCAGTACGTTACCCAAGATGCAACATTTTGTTTTTCCTCCGTTACAAGCGATCCGGCTGTTATTAATTTGAGACATTGGATAAACACTTTTGATTCTGCTTGTTCATGTATTTAAATGACTGTGCATCAGGCTAAATTACACATTGTTAGATCATTATTTCTGTATGATTTACAAGCAGGACATTGATCACAATGAATTGTAACACTAGACCGCTAACCGAACGCCCAGTGTAACGAGGAATAGTGATTTTGTCACTCCTATCCATTCTTTGTAACATAATATATGGAATTGCCTAGTTGTTTACTTATATTTACTATTTTTCTGTACATTTATATATTTTTGTGGTATTTATACAAGAATATTAGGCATAAGCACGGAACAAGAATCAATTGTACTTTCACTTGTAGTCTGTTTTTCATTTTTTCACTTTGGATTTAAACACTGTGATGTGGCATTCATGTACATGTGATCAAGGCCACGGCTGTGGCCAAAACGCGTCATGTTTTCGAAGTAAACTTTATGTACAGACACAAGTTTGAGTGAGTATTTTTCCTTCTTTTGCTGAATTTTTGCTTCATATATATGTATAGATCCAGTGTTGGGGGCCAGATTGACTAGAACTCCCAACATTACCTTCAGAAAGGCACGATCAATGAGTAATTCATTAGTCAAGAGTAGCCCGGAAGTAAGAACCAATATGTCATGGCTGGGCTCCAGCAAAGGGTTTCTTAGATATGCTACTTGTAAGGCCTGCAAACATGGGGTGATTTTTGTATTTCAACAAAAGTGCCCAGAGATGAAGCCGGCACCTTTGTTGAAATACAAAAATCGCAGCGGTTCCAGGCCGCGGAAGCGACACACCACCTGTAAATCATTGAGGGACCTGTAAGACTGGAAAACCCGGTTTTGTGTGGGCGTAGCAGGAGCTTCAATTCAACATGCGAAATCTCATCCTGGAGCCCACTGGAGGGCTGTGAAAAGATGTCTTAAAATATGTGCCGGAACTCGAACCCACTGAAGGGTATAAAATGTGCTAATGGACTACATGTCCCAGCGTGCTTTGTTTAACGAGACATTCAAATTGGCGCACCGGAAGCCAAACGGATATATAGAATACGCGGGGGAAGATGTGGCAGCAAGAAATATGAGTCCTGGCATGGTCTCTGAAGAAGAAGCAAAAATGCTTCGAGACGCGTCAGACCGCAAGACTGAATGCGGGATGGGAAGCTGCATGTTTATCCCCAATAAAGTGTTAACACTTACCTGCTACGGAGTGCAGCTTCATCTCTGGGCACCTTTGTTGAAATATATATATGTATGTATGTCCATATAGTACATTGCACTTAGTATGATCTGTACCCCCTTTCACATGTAGAACATTAGAACTTTGAGAGGGAGTTTGCCTTAGAATGTTGCAACCAGGCAACTGAGAGAGATGGAGCAGTGGAGATGTGAATAAAGGATTCCAAATGAAATCTGCATCTGTGCTAATTATAACAGAACCTCTAAGTGAGGCAGACTGCTAAAGAAAGCCACATACTGCTGCTTTGAAGGGCATGCAGATGTGAATACCGTTGCCATTGCCCATTTAAAGATAAAGAGGTGTACTGGCTTTGGCAATGCTTACTCTTCTATTCTGGTGTTCCAATGTCGCAACTGAGGCTGTGAAGCCCTGCCACTTATCTCAGTTCTGAGGTAGTGCAGCTTTGAAGTCCCCAGTAGATGGTACTACATGTACCCAGGGCCTGTAAATTAAATGCTACAAGTGGGCTCCAGCACTCATTGTACCACCCACTAAAGTAGCACTGTAAAATATATTTCAGGCCTGCCACTTCAGCCTGTAGTGCAGTTTTAAACTGCCAATTTTCCCTGACAAAATAAACCTTTTCTCAGGCCTAAGCCTTCCTTTTAATAAGTATAAGTCATCCATAAAGAAGACCCTTAAGGGTCAAAGACCTGGATGCATGACATGTAAAAAGTAATGCATGAGAACGTGAGTTTACATGTCCTGGAATTGAAATGCTCCTAAAGTAATTTTCACAGGTGTAAGGCCATCTCATCTCTGCCATAGACTAACACTGGGTTTCCTTATTACATTTAATAAATGATAACTTCAATTTGGGAACAGCTAGGAAAACTCTTCTTTCACTCACATGAATTGTAATTTTAAATTCTCTTTAATGATGACGCCAAATTTTAAGTTACTATTCTGAAAAAACAACTTTTTGAAAGTTGTAATTTTTCAGTCTAAGTCAAATGTACCTTTCTGGCAGTGTCCAAGCTCACAGGACATTGAATGGCCTTCCTGAAGTATGTATTTTTTCCAGACATGGTGACAAAAAGAGTCTGGTTGTAGAGTGAGCAGACTTTCCTGATATGATGGCTGGGGAGAAGCTGTGCCCTGCCCTCATTATACTTCATAGGACCCTGCCTGAAGCACACATAAAGGTAACTGATACCAGGCCTGCATTTGCCCCTCTACACAGTTTAGAGCCAAACCCAATGGAAGGGGAAGAACTTTCTTAACAAGTTGCGGAGTAGGCCATGAATTCCACCCCCACATAAAGGCTGGCACTAGGTATAAATGTGGCACCTTCAGAATATTTCATCAGAACACTCCTGGACCTGTGGAACATTCAGAAGAAACATTGCCCTGCTGTCTGAAGAAGGGACACTGGACCTGCGAACCTTGAATTGAGGATCCTCAGAAGTGAATCCAAGGGTCAGTTGGCTGACTTCTTGTTTGTGATACAGGGACACAACAAGGTTACAGATATCTGCTCAGCTGACCAGCACCAACTTGACCTGCCTGAGCCCTGCTTCTGACCTCTGCTAGTGTGAGCCCTGATCCCCAAGTAGTACCTCCAGGTCATTAACTCTTGGCTAGCATCAGAGTGTACTTCTCCTGAACTCTAGGTGAAAATCCAGAAGTTTTGGGCTCTTCTTGACTGTGAACGGACTCCTCACAGTTAACAATGACCATCTATATTGCATGGCGACACAAATCTACGGGAAGCTTGCTGTTCAAATTAACCATGACACAATGATACCAATGCGAAACTCCACTTGAAGCTACTCCTGTAGACTATGACTTGAAAAGGTAAGCTCTTCAGCAGGACAAACATGGTCCTGCGCTCAGTTGCGGTCGACCTGAACTTGTGACTTTGCCCTGATCATGCGCAACCAGATAACTGTGAGTGGTGCTTTCTGCTTTTTGGCACTATTTTCAACCAGAAATTTGCAAATTCAAATCTGGCTCCACTAAATCATTTTTTGTCATTTTGGTGTCATTGTATTTATTAAAATTAACTCTAGTTATCAAAATTGGTTTGGGATTTCCTTGTCTTGTGCATTTCATTTATTACTGTTTGAGTGCTGCATAAAAACTTTACATATTGCCACTCACCAGTCTGACTGCTTTTGTACTAAGCTACCATAGGGATAAGCAAAGATGTACTTAGTGACTTTTGTGGTTCCCCCTGAAAAAGTTTGTGTATATTATTTGAGTGGGCCGTCCACCACTCTCAACTAATAAAACAATTTCTTTCAATGTCATATTATGTCTCAAAGAGATGAGTTGACCAAAGCTGTCATCCAAGGAAAATCCAATGAATGCCCATTGTAGGTGACTGTTAGCAGTTCAGTTCTGATCTTTTTACAGCTTTTCATCAAGAGGAAGAGCCGGAGAAAGGGATTCACCCTCCAAATTACATGCACTTAATTTAAGTATACCCTCCATATTTACCCAAACTGTGGAAGGCTTGCAGTTTACTATCAATGTCAGGACAACTGTACCACTATTCTGGAAGCTGTCTGCAATTGTGCCTTACTGTTTCACTTATTCCTTTTTATGGAATCCGCCATTTCCCAATCTGCCTTTAGCCACATAATGGAGCATGTATTTGCACTGATTTCTTTACTACTGTACCCGACCCACAATATATTATCCTTCCTGCAATACCTTTTTTTATTCTGTTATTCATTCATTTTGTCTTTTTTTACGGTGTACAGAGATCTGACACCAAGGGTTCAAGTCTGTGCTATAGAGAGTTACAAAAGAATTAATTTTAGTATAAAGCACATACTCTTTCATCTCCCAATTTAGCCTTTCCCCATTTCAGAATCCACTCGGAAAAGTAAGTGCCTGTCCCATAAAATGAGTGTCGGTGGGCCCCAACTGCAACCACTGGCTCAAATTAAGCACTGCCTGAAGACCAATTTGTTAGACGTGTCAGCCTTATGCTGGTCTTCTCCCAAATGTTTTACCTGCTTGCCTCCAAGTTTGCTGAATTCTTTTTGTTGACCTTTGGGACTCTGAGCACTTTACCACTGCCAACCAGTGCTAAGGTGCATGTGCTTCTTCCCAAAATATGGTTTGATCGAATTAGCCACAATTAGCATATTTGATTTAGCTAGAAGTCCCTAGTAGAGTGCACTACATGTGCCCAGGGCATGTAAATTGAATGCTACTAGTGGGTCTGCAGCACTGATTGTGGCAGCCACACAAGTAGCACTTAAAATATGTCAACTGTCTGCTGCCGCAGAGCCTGTGTGCGCAGTTTACACTGCCATGTCGACTTGGCATTTAAAACCCTTTACCAAGCCTTAAGCTCCCCTTTTATTACATATAGGTAACCCCTAGGCAGACCCTCCAGCATTTCGCGATTTTGCGATTCGCAAAATAATCGCAAAATCTGCTGAAGAGCGCGATGACGGCGGTATTGACCTTTTTGGCCGCGAAAAAGGTCTCCAGCAGGGAGCAAAAAAGATGGTGACATTTTATTGGCTGTACGCCGTACAGCCGTAATAGCTGCCTGCTAACTCCTGCGGCATGAAGGGATCTGTGTCCGTGCGCTTTGGATGAAGAAGAGGCGAGTCTACGAGAAAGACGGGCAATGTTTGCATTTCCAATTCCGGAATTGCTCTTTCCGTGTGAATAAATAAAGACACATTTCGGACTCGGTGCGTGCTGGCTTTCTAATGGGCAGAATAATAATTCTGTAAAATGACAACTCTTCCTCCCCCAGGAAGCTGAGTACTTTAAAGTTCTGCAGAGGTGCGGGGGCTTATGAAACCACCCACCCACCATCCAGCTCCCTACAACACTTTGCTCTTTTCACAGATTTTCATTACCACGTCTTAAAATGTACCTAACTGGTAATTGCAACCCTCAACAATGCTCCCCCCACCCTTGTCATTCGTTTTTGCTTTCGGCCCCAGGCGCTTTCTGGCTGGTAATCTTGCAGGAAAGTGAGAGGGGTGAAACAAAATAACCCTTTTTTACTCAAACTTCAGAGACAGACGGGATTGCACCTTCCCAACCCCCTTCCTCGACCTCTCGTGTCCTGTCTGACTTCAGGACCAACCCTGCCTCAGCTTCCGAAGTGTTGCTCCTAGGTCCATTTTCCCCACCCGTTGCCACCACTTTCTTTTTCTTTGTCTATCTCTTCTCCTCCTCTATCTCAACACCTCTACACAGTTTCTGTCTGTCTTCTTTCTGGGTATCTCGCTCTTTATCTCTCTCGATACCCCCCATTGCTGTCTCTGGCTCCCGCCGCACTCTTTTCCATCATGTCTCTCCACTTTCTGTCTCTAGAAGACAGACAGATATGAAGAGAAATGTTGGCGTGAACAGACAGCATAGATACAAGACAGCTGTACACATAAGTAAATAGATAAAACAATGGTTTCTGGACGCAGGGGAGCAGCTTGGTCAGTGTGATGGTGGGGGAGCGGTTGTGCTTCAGATTTTCCAACAGTCATGCTGGCATTTAATGTTAAGGTGCATGAGGGTTGCTTAAGAGGCAGTGGAAAGGGAGAGGAATGCAGATTAGTAGGGTTTCTAAGTAAGAGAAAACACAAGATTTTATAAAAATAGCCAACAAGACTTTCAAAACTGAGAGAGGGAGTGTGTGTCTGCGGTTCTGGCTCCTTTCAGCTCCTGGATGACAACTATTGCTACTTGAATGGGGGTGTGCCAGTGAGGTAGCTTAGTGGGTTAAAGCGCCCGCTGCAGAAATCTGCTTGCGAGATTCAAGACAGGTTTGTATAGAGCAATACTTCATTTTAGCTAGAGTTTACTTGCGTATATTTGCAGGTTCTTAGCACTGTAACTATTAGGTGTTATTACCCAGCCTTATGGCGCTCGATTTACCCACCTCAAAAATATATATGAAAGTCTGTGTCAGCACTGCCAGGACTGAACCTGGTCTGCACAAGGATCTCTGCACTGGGCATTTTCTCGCTGCAGTATTTTACACAACAGTGACCACATCCAGGGCTGGCTTTAGTGCTGGTGGGCGCCTGATGCCCCATTTTTTTTGGCGCCTCCTCATTGGCCTTCTTCTGCACAAATTCCTTCACTACCATCCAGTGCTTAATTTATTAAAAAAAGATAAGTGTCAGGGCCCTCGTCAGGTGGCCACTGCAGCTTGCACCATCTAGTGCCCCTGCCAGCTCCACCAATGACAGAACCAACACAACTACCAACCATCATACCCTACAAGTGAGACTGTTCAGATTATTACAGCCCCCCAAATCTATAGGATTGGCTTGGGCGGCTGGTATTGGTCCCTTTTAAATAATATTGAATGAATAAACACTATTGCTGTGTTCATCTTGAAAGCAGAACTACATCACCAGTATGTGGCAGACTGTCATCAAAGCAGAGGTTGACAATTAGGTGACGGTGCAGAGCCCCGTAAACCACTGGCTCAAATTAAGCCCTGCTACTACCCTCCAACAGTGCCCCTCATATCTCCATAGCCCCTCTCTGACATACATTTCATTTTTATAGCGCTCCTCATAGTTCACTCACACTAAGTTCTGCCATCTCCATGGTACATGTTCTTTGCAGCAGGCAATGAACCTCCACCAACTACCATTCTGCGCCCTAGGGTGCCTGATGAAGAGGTGTCATGCCTCATGGGTCCAGGAGGCAGCGGTGCCCCGGCAGGGGTGCGTACATGGGTGCTAAAACATTCCAGGGAGAAATAGGGCCCCCTCTCACAAGGTTAGGATTAGAGCTGTGCTTCCATAGAGTTGCAGGCACTTTAAACATGCCAATATTTCAAAGTGGAATACTCTGCTACAATAGTTTAAGGCTGAAAAAGAATGATTACGAGTAAAATAAAGTGCCGCAATAATGCAGCTAAATTTCAATTTCTGTGCCGCTAAATTTCCAAATCTATGCCGCAATATTCTGGGGGGTCTGCCTAGGGTAGGCCCAGAGTGCTGAGTAATCAAAATGTAAGTCATGCATTTTTATGTTTGGCATGTTCTGGTAGGGAAATCACCAACATTCTTTTTTTTACTACTGTGAGACCTACCCCTCTCATAGGTTAACACTGGGAATTCTATATTGTGAGAAAATGCCCTCTTTCTGCATGGTTTTCCCCACTTTTTGCTGAATTGCTGATGTGTTTGACTGAGTGTGCCCTGGGCTCCTGCTAATCAGGTACCCAGGGCCTATGTTCTTTCCCTAAAACTGTATTGAAGCCTAAACCCAATTGGCATCTCTGGCCACAGGTCAGCCCCTGGTAAATGGTACCACAGGTACCCAGGGCACTGTGACCAGAGAAGGCCTCTAAGGGCTGCAGCACTTATTGTGCCACCCTTAGAGGTCCTGTACCCTGACACTCACACACTGCCTTTGCAGGCTGCATGTCTTGTTGCAGAACAAAGTGAAGAGTCGACATGGCACACATCCCTGTGTGCCATGCCTACAACCCACTGCCCTGGCATATGTCAGTCACCCCTCTAGCTGGGTGCACTATACCAGTGGTGAGGGTACAGGTGCATGAGCCCTGTACTCCTACAGTGTCTAAGTCCATTCTTAGACATTGTAAGTGCAGTGCTGCCATTAAGAGTATATGATGCTGGGAGTTTGTCATTACGTACTCCACAGCACCATAATGGCTACAATGAAAACTGAGAAGTTTGGTATCAAACTTCTCAGCACATTAAACCCACACTGATGCCAGTGTGGGATTTAATGAAAAATGCACACAGAGAGCATCTCAGAGATGCCCCCTGAAAACTAACCTACCACTAGTGTCCAGGCTGAGTGGCTACTTTCAGCTGCCACCACCAGACATGTTTCTGAACCCCTGTGTTGAGAGCCTGCTGCTCTCTGGGGCCTGAAACAATGCACATCCTGGGACGAGGTGCCAAGCCTCCTCCCCCAGGATGGGCAGGGTTCACGAAGGGGAAGCTTCAAAGGCTTGCCGCCTTTGTGAGCTTCCCCAGGCCACTTGCTGCTCTCAGCAACTGGTCCCCACAGGTTCTGACCCCCACTTTGGGTGGGAGAACCAGCGGGAAAAACAAGTGAGGAAGAGAGGTGTGCCCACCTCTGCCAACGCCACCCTCAGGTGGGGGAGGCGAGGTGAAGCACAACTCTCAGTCCAAGCCATCTTGAAGATGGGGGAACTCAGCCAACCAGGGACAGGCTCATGCCCCCCTCCCACTGGAGGGTGGCATAATAAGGGGAGAACCCACCCCAGGGAAGGGACCCATTGGTCCCTGCCTTTTACCTACCTGCAACGCCCCTAAATCTAGTATTTAGGGGCACCCCTGAACCTTGCTTCCTCAGACAAGAACCTGCAAGAAGAAGAAGAAGAAGGACCGAACAGCCGTGCAGCAGCTAACAAGAGGAAGACGCCCACTGACTTGACCCCAGACCTACAGGCCTGCCTCCCCCTCGAACCTGCTCCTGCAACATCCCAGTGTGTCCTGCAGCCAGCAACCTCGAAAACCCCAGAGGACCTGCCTGCCTTCAACTACAAAGACTCTGTCTCCTGTGAACACCGGATTTGTTCATCTGCAACCTCTGGCTCCGGCCAGACACCGCGGATCCGCCCCACTCTGCACCTGCCGTCCACGGCCCGAGCTCGAGTGGGCAAACATCATGAGGAGGTCACCCCAGTGGTCCTGACCCAAGATCCGGCGGCCCCTGACCTGCCTCAAGCCTCCAGCCGAAGTCTTCAGCCTAAATCCAGAAGGTCCCCCCAACAGCGACCAGGAGCTGGAAAGAAGATCCGACCCCAAAAGGCACCCCTGCACCCGACACCCCACGGCCTTGTGTGCCCAAACCAACGGTGCCTAGCCAAACCCTAACTTCCCAACTTACCTCTCAAAGTGGTGGTCGCACCCAGAAGACCTTCGTCCCCGAGCCTGCAGTGCCTTTGCAAACCGGAGGCTCCCCATTGAAACCAACAGGGTGCCCGACGTCCAAACAGCACCCTGCACCCGGCTGCCCTAGTGCCGCTGAGGGTGCACCTTTGGTGCTACTTTGTTTCCCCATTTGCTCTGAGCTAAAGTCCAGGAGCTTTGCTCCCTCAGCCGAGTGGCCAGCTAGCCAGCAACCACCAACCGGAGGCCCCCTATCCCCCATTGGATAACATTGGGCCTCAGCACTCTGCACCCAGCCGCCATAGTGCCGCTGAGGGTGTAACGAGAGTGCATCCTTGACCCTGGGGGAACCCTTGTTCTAACCCCAGAAGCTCAGCTCCAAAGACCGATTACTTACCTGGTAACCATTAACTTCATTTCTCTCCATAGGAACCTATTGACTGTTTTTCTCTGAAAAATGTTTTTAAGTGTGGAGTTGATTTGTATGAAAACCTGAAAAATAACAATTGTGCAAAACTGATTTTACTTACCTTTTCTCTAGGAAATGTCCCAGTATGATATCTAAGCATATCACACTGAGTAGAAAAAGTAATCTAAAAAGTAATCTCAAAAGTAACGTAAAAGTAACTTACCTGTAATTTTCATTGCAAAGTCGACACAAAGTATATGTACAGCATTTCACAGTATTGCATTACCAGTAATTCAAACTGTAACCATTTCAAAGTACATTTACAATTGCATTTCAAACTGTATATTTACTGCAAAGTATGTATCAACTTACCTGTGCCAGGCTTGCTTGGTTCTAGAAAATAAAATAACTAAAAGAATATTTTTATACAAAAACAATTGGTCTGAAGTTCAGTCTTTGAGTGTGTGAATTCATTTGCTAATTGAGTGTGTACAACAAATGCTTAACACTGTCTTCTGATACTGCCTTATTGCTCGACCACACTACCACAAATAGAGAGTGAGGTGATATCTAACTTTACCTCTGCCTACCTGGGGTTCCACTGGACTCTGTGCATACTATACCTCACTTTGGTATAGTATATACAGAGCCAGCTTCCTACACATATTACACTTATAAGCTATATTTCCTTATTGAGAAAGAGTAGCTCTGTCATGTTTCATATCATTGGAATAGTGATGATAAATCCAGTTTACTGGCAAAATTCATTTTATCATTGCCCTTTTAAAAATGCCAAATTTAGAAAGATACAATTTTTCTGCTCTTAGCCCTGTTCACCTGCAGCCTGTCTCCAATACACGTCTGGGATGTGTGACAGGTAGATTTAGTGCCTTCCCTCTAGACAGCCACACATAAGGGAGCTTAGGTGTGACTGATAGGCCATACTCATCCTGAGGGGTCATACTGAGCAAGATGGGAGGAAGGAGCTGACTCTTACATGTGAATAGATTGTGTCCTGTCCCCACATAAAGGCTGCATACCTCCCAGAGAGAGTCTAGAGCCAGAAATGGAAGGGAGGACCTTTAAGTACTTCAAATCCCTTCTTTGAAGTCACACCCACTTCAAAAGCACAACTTAGTATAATACTGGGTCTCTGTCCTACCACTTGAGTATGCTACCGGATCTGTGAAGAACTCTGCCAGGAGGAAGGACTGCTGTGCTTCTACAAGGATTGCCACTCTGCTGGACTGCTGCCCTGAAAGAACTGCTTTTCTGCAATGCTGCCCTGCTGCCTGCTACCCTCTGCCCAGCTGAGGAAGGACTGGACACTTCTCACTTGAATCCAGAGTGACTCCAAGGGCATGCTGGCTTGCTCCCTGTCCTACATTTTAGAGACATCAAAGACTTTTCATCAAACTGCAACAGCACCTGGACATTGCTTTCTGCAAGTCTTACCGTTCCTTATAGTGTCAATCCATTCCTGGGCCATTGGAAGGGGGTATAAAATTGTGCAATTGCTAGAACCCACGCATCAATGATGTTGAGCCAATTGGAACCATTGCATCTCCCTTGATGCCGATGCATCACCGCTGCTGCACAGACCGCGGACATCACATTGCCAACTGAGCGACATATTGAAATCAATTTTTGACGTACCTCCGACTTTGTGTGGCTCAGTTTGATAATTATGCATCGCCTCCTTGCTTCCTGCATCTCGACTCCAGTCCTGACGTATCTCCGACTTTGCACAGCTCAGGGCTGACGTACCACCTTCAGTCCTGAGGGTCGACAATGACACATCGCCTCTTCTTTGCATCCCGCATCTCCACTCTGCATCTAAGATCCTCTTTAGCAGGCCAAAGGTTGTCCCTCTATCAGACCGCACTCCTCCTAAACCCTTGGATTTACCCTGATCTAGTGCAACCAGATAGCCCCAGTTGGAGCATTAAGCTTTTAAGCACTACTTTTTTATTAATTCTTTAAAATTTAAAAACTCTGGCTATATTTGTTGATTTTTGTCATTTTGGTTTGTTCAGAAAAATGTACTCTATTTTTCTATCTTGGTATGGAGTCTTTTTATGTGTGTTCGCACTGTGTTAATGTTTGAAGTGTTGCACAGATACTTTACACATTGACTCTTAAGTTGAGCCTGCCTGTTCTTTGCCAAGCTACCAGAGGGTGACCACAGGTTAATTTCTGGTGTGTATCTGACTTACCCTGACTAGGATTGTGGTTCCTGCTTGGACAGAGTGCATACTTCTGCCAACCAGAAACCCAATTTTTAACACAATTGACCAGAGATAGCATATGGTGTCTGCCAAACCAAAGAATCATCATCTGCTGGTGTGGCTTCATGCTCAAGAACTCACTGGGGTGTCAGAGTGAGCCGCATCATGAGGTAATTACCCATCACACCTCATGAGTGAGCAGTTTTCTAGAGTCAATGGCCAAGAAGATGCCCACCAACAGAACAATCCACTTGTTGTGTGATCCTCCTACCAACGTGCTGCATGGCTGCGTCCTTGAAGACTGCTGTGTGCTGCCAGAAAACTTTCTGCTGCTGGAGAGATCCTTCTACCAGTAAATATTGTATGGGGGAAGATGTGTTGTGGCTTTAAGATTCCAGTGTTATGTAGTTATAATAGTACTGGGCCGCCTGTAGTCTAGGCATCTAGAACTGTGTTAGGTCAGCTATGACTAAATAATACTCTGTATGCCACCAGCCAAGAGATGGTTTGCAATAGTGTCAGTTGGACTGAGCTGCCTGAACAGACTGGAGGCCAATGATGTATATCATCAATAAAACTACCTTTACAGCTGATCAAGGAAACGCCTTTTCTGTTACCATCTGAACTCAGGGCCGGACTGGTCATAGAGGACACCGGGCATTTTCCCGATGGGCTGGAAGGGTGGGGGCCGGTTTTCAAGCCGTGGGGGCCAGATATGTCACTGGGGGCCGGTTTTGTAGCAGTGCTGCAATATCAGCCCACTGGAACAAAAGCAACAGCAGTGCTAAAGCGGAAGCAGTGCTGCTTGTCGCTAGCAACACCCCCCCTCCTCAATCCACCCACTGGCGCCGTTCCGGCAGAATTGTGAAGGCTGGTTTTGCGTTTCCAGTCCTGTCCTGTCTGAACTTAACATTTTCTACATTCTCTTACTTTTTTCTTGCAGATTCTATTGCTAAGTAAGATGCGAGAGACACACCTGTCTATATTGCATAACAGTTCTGTGCCACTATATTGGCATATTTTATCATAGCGTTTGGTGGCGGCAGAGAAACCCAAAAATTGGAAACCATCCCAATGCAGTGGCATAGAGGGAGCAGGTTTGCAGAGATGGGCTTGCCATGGACGCATGTTTCTGCAGAATCCTGCTTTCCTCTCATTGTGATCCAAAGAGAGGGAAGGGGTGAGGAAAGCATTGCTTTACTGACAGGAAAAGAAAATCCATGTCTGTCAGCAAGTATTTAAAGGATTTCCTTCCGCCAGCTGATCTAAATATATTGTTGCTGGAGGATATAAAATCAACTTAGATCATACAATAATTGAGTGCAGTGTCCTACAAGATGGCCTCCTTCAGTCTATATTTACTTTTGGAAGTAAAATGTGCATCACAGCCAAGGTGACGGAATAAATCAGTGAAACCCAAGCACCAGGGACATAGAATTTCAGCTCCTGTCCACTGACAATGCTTCTCAACCTTAGCTTTAACTCTCTGGTAAATAATAACTCCTTTCAGCTACTAGAGGTTTCATTTTCCAATGCACTTTCTAAAAGTAATAGAGTCTATCAACATTATATTCCTAGCATTATAAATATAAATCATTCTTTGGCATGAAAACACTCCCAGGCACTATACCACACGTGAATAGAAAATAGGCCTGCTTCTTCAGCTGATTCTCAATGCAGAGCCTGAGCAGGCATGGAATTGTCAACTAGAATGTGCTCAGAGTTCAAAAAGAGAATACCTGCACCCACCCAGCTTACCATTTCAGGTATGTATCCTTCAGTCTACTGGCAACGCATTTCTGAGTACTCCATCCTTCCGAGAAAATATGTTGTGCGCTACAGAGTCCTAGTTATATTCTTAATATACATGTGGGACTTAAAAAGCAAACTGGTTGGTTTAATTGGGACACTATTGTGGGAGTCTGCACTAGTTCCTAAGGTTAACTTAATTAATCGCTTCATTTACACATTGCAATTATTAGAGGATACATATATATTCAGATGTTGGAATTGGCAACATTGAAAGTAAATAATGAAGACAATATAACACCAATTAAACTACTTTCCTTGATAAGCACAAGGGTATCCTACAAGTTCAAATAATGTGATAACATTCTTGTATAGGGGAGCAGAGGTTAATCAATATACCATAAAATGTGCACATACAAAGAAATGGGGGCATATCGCAAACATACTGCACTACTACAATAAGAGAGCAAATCAATATGTACAAGGTCAGAAGAGAAAGAATCTGCTTAAAAATATATGAACATAATGCATTGTCAATGTGTAATAGAGGATTTAACAAAGCATCCTTCTAGAATAGCTTTACAAAAATTAGCGCTAATTGACCTTGAACTTATTTAAATACTTATGTAATATGAAATAAACTGGGTTCTACATCAACTAAGTCCCACCATTGATATATGAAAGTGGAGGTATTTACAGACATGTTGGTAGTACTCCAGTAGTATTACTTCATGTACTCTAAAAAGGAACTAACAAAGGTTTATATGTAGATCTGCATCCATGACAAACCTGTCTGTTCAGTGCAGAGGTCTCTGCTGCGAGTGCCTACTGCTCTGCATATGGAGGTCTATCTTTTAGGTGTAAATGTGGAACCAGCAATGGGGAGTGGCTGGAAAATTAGTTTTATCTACCACAAAGTGGGACATGAATAGGAAATCTAAGGAAGGGCACAGGGATGGCTAGGCAAAAAAACAACACACACAATTGCAACCACATTGTTTAAGATATCATATTTTGCGTGGTCTACACCCATATTTTTGCTTTGGCATTTTTTTCTGGCTGTAGAACTCTGCTAACCAGTGGTAAAGTGCATGCGCTCCCTCTTTCAAAAGGATACATTGGCAACCCTGATTGGTATATTTAACGTACCTATAGATCCGTAGTATAGAGTGCAGAGTGTAACTAGGGTCTGTCAGTTAAATGCCACCAATCAACAGCAGCACCCATTGTGCCAATCACTGCAGTGGCGGTGCATACGTGCAGACCTACCATTTTAGCCTGGTTGTGCATTTTTTAAACTCCAAATTCAACCTGTCAAAATAACTCCCTTTGACTGGCCAACACCTTCCTTTTAAATATTAATAAGCCATCCATTAGTGGGCCTTATTGTCTTAAGGCAGGCTGTATTGTATTTAAAAAGTAAGTCTAGTAAATGTTTAATGTTACACATGTGCATACAGTGAGAAATCATCAAAGCTATATTCACTGTAGTGTGGCTGGATGTTGCATAGGAGAACACTGGGATGCAATATTAAATGTATTAATGTCATCTACACCTAGGAAACAGCTATACATTTCATTTTTGGACTTTTTAAAATATTAATTAAAGGCCCAGTTCACTGGTGAAGTTAGATTTGTAATAACGTTTCTGGAAAGGTTACTTTTAGAAAGTAACCTTTTTCCCTCATATAAGGCTTCTTGAAGCCCATTTGCATGAGGTCCAACTGTCACCTGGTAACTAAAGAGAACACCTGATGAGATGTGAAAACTGCTTCCAGAGCATGACAAAGACCTTGGGTGTGGGGATATGTGTCTGTTCCTCTGGCAGAATTAACATTTGGGCTGCTCCCAGGAAGTTAATTAACTTCGAAGAGCTCTACTCTGTCATAGGCTAATGTTAGCTAACAAGTAGGCAGGACCATTCTTTGTTCCCACATTCAGGCAGGCACCAATCTCGGTGATAAAAGAGCTGCCCCAGAGCTTGTTTAGAGTGACTACATTTGCTCATTTCCCTGGTCAAACATATGGGGTGAGTACAAGAGCTTTGCACTGTGGAAATCAAGGTTCTACCATCTTGGTTTTAGGTAGAGAGGGGCACTGTGCAATTGTTTGCAGTAAGACTCACAGGAAATGCTTCAAAATTGGGTAGGGTTACACTGGGAATTTTTACCCCATTGGATAGGGAGTGACTAGGAGTTTCCCCCACCCACAGCCTATTGCTGTGTGCAAATGTGGTATCCCCAATACCCTCCTCACATTCTAAACCTGTGGAAGAACAGAAGAGGACTGAACCTGTTATTCATGACCTGAGAGGAACCTGGACCTGCTCTCCATCTTCTACCTAGGACAAAGATGTGGACCCCATGGGTCATAAGGCTCATCTACTGTTCAAGCTAATAGGACACAACAAACTACAATAAGCCTTTTTCTGCAACTGCAGAGCTGACCAGTTCCAACTGTACCTACCCTGGCCCCTGCTGCTGGTCTCTGCCAGAGTGAGTCTTGCCCCTCTTCTGCTGTCTTCAAGTTCCAGGATCCTTTTCTGGAGTCAAAATGTATTCCCCTTTATCTTTTTGAGAATCCTTTTCACTTAAAAACCTTTTGGCTTCATGAACTACCTTGGGACCAGGACCAATCTGCCAAGCTGACCTGATGAAGGTTTGTTACTGCAAACCTAAGCTTCACGTTGCTCTTGATCAGAGCTTTTCCTGAGTAGCACATCCTAATAAGCGAGACCTTGCATAGAAAATATCCGGCTTTATGGAGCCCACTTTAGCAAGAGCCTGCAGCCTTGCCCCGCTGGAAGTATCTGAACTCCAAAAAAGTGACTACGTCCAAAGGTAGAAATTTTCACCCGAGGAAGGTGACAAAGGGAACAGTCCTTGCAAGTGACATTCAAATTTCTCCCACTCTGAGCTTTCTGCTAAAAGTTAAGAGCTTCACTGGAAACTCGTCCAGCTGATGCAATGGAGCCCACTTTGGACATGGCCTAATGCCTTCCTCTGCTGAGAAATGTTGACTTCCATTTCAGTGACAAAGCCTGAATTTAAAACTTCCATCTGGGCCCGACCTGGTTTCCGTATTTGACCTACACTCCATCGCATTCCACCTAAACTTATCTCATGCACAAACGGATGACAGTGGTTGGCATTGCATCAAAGTTAAACATATCTGCTTTCTGCCATAGCTACCAGGGGTTAAGATCAGGTGTATTTACTGACTTCAGTGGTTAACCCTGACAATTATTTTGGTTATTATTTGAGGTGGTTACCTTTGCACCACTCAAATAATACCCCAATTACTTACACACACCTACTCTGATAGTACTACAGACCAAGCAAGCTTAAATCTACTCCAGCCAAGCCTTGAAGTAAGGCACAGACCACACATGTTCAGTCACAGGTCCTACAAGAGAATCAGATAAAAAACAATGGGGGCATGGAATATCATTACCAGCAAAAGCCGATCACATTTCAAGCACCCATGTACAATCCAATACAATAAATACAGTTATAGAAATAAAATAAAATAAAAGTAATAATTTAACTTTAGATATTGTAAACACTCATATAAATCATGTAAAACTGTGGCCACTGTGTAGTTATATGTGAGTCAGTGGTTTCATATAAAGAGCTGTTTTTGTTTTGTTTTGCTAATAACTTTTATTTATTTATTTATTTATTTATTTATCCATTTATAGAGTGCATTGTTACACCTCCGGTGTGTCCCCGCGCTAGTATCAGCCTTTCAGATGGCAGAAATTGAAAGTAAAGCATTATCCACTCAGCCCATGGGCATATGACAGGAGATCTTGAGAGTCTATTCTGGTTTAATGGTGGGGAAAAGCCATGTATTTAGCCTTTTATGGAAGGTGGCTTCACAGGGCTCTGTTCTCATGTCAACTGGTAATGTGTTCCAGTGCTTAGCTGCCAGGTATCCAAAAGAACGTCAACCCATCCTAGCCTTCCTTATTCTTGTTACATTTACCAGTGCCCTTCCTTCGGATCTCAGGTTCCGGCTAGGTGTGTAGGCTGTTATCATTGTTTGGAGATATCGTGGACCTTTTTTCGCCAGGATTCGGTGGCAGTAGCGCATTGTCTTGAACAATATTCTTTTCTCCACAGGTAGCCAATGCAGGTTAGCTAGGGCTTTTGTTATGGATGTTCTTTTAGGGAGATTCAACACTAGGCGGGCTGCCGCATTTTGTATCGATTGCAGCTTCATTAGCCTTTTTTTTGGATAAGCCTAAATATAGGACATTGCCGTAGTCGATCTGGGAGGTGACCACGGCATGTACTATTGTTTTCCGTGCTTTGACCGGTAATAGATCAAGGACCTTCCTCAAGACTTTCAGTGTCCCGAAGCATTTACCTGTTACTTTCCGGATTGGACTATCAAATGTCAGTTTGGAGTCCAGCTACACTCCAAGGTTTTTGACTTCTGTATTAGGGGTTGGAAGTTGGCCAAGCGTCTCAGGCCACCATGCAGATTTTGGAGCCATATGACACATCTTCATTAAACTTAATACTTGGAAAAAAGTTCAGCTCTTTACTGTAAAGTGGACGAGTGATCTCTTAAAGGGGAGCAAACAAAGGGGGAATCTCAAACACTTTTTTCCCCATGCAAATTCCATAAGAAAAATAGAACTGCGATACAGAGAAAGCAGCTGAAAAGAAACCAAAGTTAGCTATTTATCCAGAAATAGAGCTTTTCTGATTTGATGTAAAGCTTTTCACCCATTTTAGTAAAGTTAACTATTATGTGGGTAGCAACTTCAGGATCTTCCTTTCAGGAAACATGTTCAAGCTGCAACTCCCTTTTCATGCTTTTAGACGTGTGAGCCTTAGGATGATGTTCCCCCAAACTGTTTTCCTGTGCACTCCACTCTTTGCTGATATTTCTATTTGTTTGACTTAGGATTCTGTTCATTTTGCCACTGCTAACCAGTGCTAAAGTGCTTATGCTCTAACCCCTAGACATTGTAAACTTGGCTTACACCTGATTGGCATATTTGAATTACATATATGTCCCTTAAAAAGTGGTGTACCATATACCCGGGGTATGTAAATTAAATGCTACTAGTGGGTCTGCAGCACGTATAGTGCCACCCACTTAAGCAGCCCCTTAAAACATGTCACCTAAGGTAGGCCCTAGGTAGCCCAAAGGTCAGGGTGCATTGTAAATTAAATGTTAGATATGTACCTATATGTTTTACATGTCATGGAAGGGAAAAACTCCTAAATTCATTTTTCACTACTGTGAGGCCTACCTGTCCCATGGGATAATATTTGGTTGCCTTATTACATTTAACAGGTGCTAACATTTGATTGGAAACAGGTAAACATTATATGTTTGGTGTCTGAGAAATTCTTTTTAAAGGTAAAGTCAGTGTTGGACTTGGCCCTTTTTGGCTAAAGTTCCCTAAACTTTTTGCCTTCCCCCTAGACCTTTTTTCTGACATGGTGTTGCCAACTTAGATGCTTTGGGCACTTTGCCACTGCTGATCAGTGTCAAAGTGCAAGTGCTCCCTGTATAAAGTGTTATGGTAATTGGTTGTCCATAATTGGTATGTTTGTCTTACTAGTAAAGTCCCTAGTAAAGTGCACTATGTGTGCCAGGGCTGGTAATACAAATGCTACTAGTGGGCCTGCAGAACTAATTGTGCCACCCGCATAAGTAGCCCTGAAAGGAGATCTCAGGCCTACCACTGCAGTGCCTGCACGCAGTTTGTTAAACTGCCTTGTTGTCCTGACAAGTGCACCCACTTGCCAGGCCTTACCCTTCCCTTTTTATGCACATCAGACACCCCTATGGTAGGCCCAAGGTGCCCCCTGGGCAGGGTGCAGTGTATGTGAAAGGTAGGACATGTACTAAGGTGTGTACCATGTCCTGACAGTGAAATACTCTCCATTTCTTTTTTCACTTTTGCAAGGCCATCTTGCCCATAGGACAGAATGGGGGAGGCTGTGTAATATGTTTCCAGCCTATCTTCCCATAGGCTTAAGATTGAGAGGTGAACTCTAGTGTGCCTGAACTCACGATTTAATAACACATCTTTTTGTGAAGGTGGTTCTTGAATTGCGTGTTTAGAAACCACGCTTTTAGAAGTGGCTGGTTTTCTTGTTCTAACAATTCTGTGTGTCTCTGCCTGGTTGTGGATTGACTGTCTGGATTTGAATGTGATAGGATCTGGGAAATGTCCTGACCCAGGTGAGGAGGTGAGACAGCAACAGGCTGACCTGCATCTGGAGTGTAGGGGGGAGGAGTAGCCCCTAGAGGTGAAGAAGAGGCCTGGGCTGCCGCATAAAACAATGGCTCCACCTCATGCTGAGTGATTGAAGATCCAGACCCCCACTATCAAAGGAAGAAGGTGTCACTGGCGGGGAGACACCCAGAACTGGTTTAGACAGGGGTCAGTGCCCCCCTGAACACAAAGACTTCAAAGACATTTAGGGGTATAACTATGAGAGCTGAAACCCCTGAACGTTGGACTGATCAAGACTGAAAAGGATTGAAACTACTTCGTGGTCAAGAGGCTGTTTCTTCCTTGGCCTCTGCCAAAGAAGAAACAGCTGAAGAGACTGAAGGAAAGGACTGACCCTTGCTGTGTGTTCTGGGGCTGGCCTGCAGTATGCTGATTTAACCAAGGAGAGGCTAAGGGACTTTGCTGTGTGCTGTGTCCCCCTGCTTGAAAGGACTTTGCTGTGTGCTGTGTCCTGAAGTAACTTGTCCCCAAGGGCCCGAGGAGAGCTGGCTCCCTGTTGTGGAAACTCAGGAACATAAAAGTTTCCAGGTGGGTCTCAGCGACGCTGTGTGCATGTGCTTTTTGCAGCCTGAAACCTGCGTAAGGATTGCCTCGTGATCGTGTGCACCCGGAGTCCAAGGAAGTCTCAGCGACGCTGTGTGCGTGTGCTTCGTGCAGCCTGAGAACTTCGTGAGGATTGCCCTGTGATTGTGTGCACCTGGAGTCCAAGGAAGTCTCAGCGACACTGTGTGCGTGTGCTTTTTGCAGCCTGAGACCTGCGTAAGGATTGACTCGTGATCGTGTGCACCCGGAGTCCAAGGAAGTCTCAGCAATGCTGTGTGCGTGTGCATCGTGCAGCCTGAGACCTTCGTGAGGATTGCCCTGTGATAGTGTGCACCCGGAGCTCAAGTGAGTCTCAGCGACGCTGTG